>CM031239.1:165591899-166295471 GCA_018340775.1 Taxus wallichiana var. yunnanensis
CTCCATTGCAGGAGCCATGGCGGATGAGAATCCCTGAAATAAGAGTATGAGAGGTAAAGGAAAGGAAACCCCTGCTAACTCTATGAAGGAGATGTGCAATGTGTTGAGGATTGACTTCTCCATTAACGATTTCCATAGTTCCATTGCATTGGTCAACGATCTCAAACTCAGACAACTGCTGATGCTAGGATTCTTTTGGACAAAACCAGAAGAATGATGATGGAGGAAGCCATGGCATTCTAGAAAAATACACTACTGGAAGGGGTGAAGGATGTTATGCTTTTGAAGTGGATGACCACCAACCTCTTAAGGGCGCGACTGGCAACTCGTATGGGAGAAGGAGCCTTAGTGGACTATATACTTGCAAGCTATGAAGGGCCCAGTCAGTGTACCCCTAGTGTAATGTCCCCTTTTTTGAATTAGTCCCATTTGAAGACTTCTTGCCCATTTTTCTTCTCGCGGCCACGAAGAAATTGAATGAGGGAAGTCGTTGGGTTTGATTTCTGTTTTGTTTCATTGCTATTAATGTTTTTCTTTTGTATTTTCCTACATGAGGCAGTTCGGCTGGGTTGGAAAGCTCCCAAAATGAAAATAGAAGATAAAGCAAGCTTCCTAAGAGGTCGTCTTTGGGGTAATTCACCCCTTAGACCTTTGGCGCCACCAAAGGGGTATAAGAGGAGTCGCATAGGCTCATTTTCATCATCAATTTTGGCATATATACTTTTCTACTTGGTTCTAGGGCTGATTGCTCTAATCCAACTCCACTAAAGGGCGAAAATCCATTAGTGTGGCATCCAAGGAGGATGAAACCCTTCCTTGTGGCATATTGGAGAACGAAAACTCTCCAAATTGGTGGTGTGAAGGCAAATATTGAAGACCATCTTGCTGGTTTGCAACTAGGGCATCAAGGAGAAGTCATTTCAAGAGTTTTTGCATTGTTTGGAGCCCCTCTCCTAGGGAGCGACTAGGGTTAGAGTGTTTTTGGGTGCCTTCTAGGGCATGAAACTTCATTATTATTTGATATTCAGATTTCTCATAATTTATAAGGCTGGTATCTTCCATATTTTGTAATTGTTGGGGTTTGGAGACCTCATTTTTAGCTATTTTTGTGGACTGCACTTCTGCTGTCCTAAAATAAATTGCAGTTGGGTATTATTTCAGATTTGGCACATGTTTTGGCTTGGTAATGGTTCCATTAATTATATATAATTTGGAGAAGCATTGGTATATTTAATTTCAGCTTGTTTGATGCCCTAAAATGCAAATTTCAGTTTGCTGCTAGGGTTTCAGTTAATTTTGGATCTGCTGTTATAAAAATCAGATTACATTCAGTTTGGGGTTTGTGTGATTTCCTTGTTTGTGTGTTTCAGCCCTAGAAAGGGATATTATAGTGGTATCAGAGAATTGGTCTTCCCATCCATGTGGTTTCTTGTGAAGTGAAGAAAAGATGGACAAAATGATGAAGATGCAAGAAAGACTAGCGGACACCTTGGGCTCTCTCACCCTCACCATGGGGAAGGACATTCAAGGAAGAACCTAGGGTTTCAAATCTTAACAATGTTGCAGCTAGCTTTGAGGAGTATCAAACCCTTCTAGAAGTTATTCGTGATGCCGTATCATTTTCCGAGTTTCTAGGATGGAGAAAAGAATGAGTGGGCATTGGAACTTGGTCCAAGCCCCGAGCCATGCACAAGGATCATGGGAAGGATATCCCAACCCTAGAGGAGAAGAGCCCCATTTTGTTGGCAAAGCAAGAAGAGTCTATGGAATTTAAGGAAAACTATTGCAGCAGTTGGTTACGAAGAGGGAGAAGCTTGTGGGAGTCTTAGAAACCCCCAACACTCTTGCCAAAGTGGAGCTCTTGGTTGATTTTCCAAACAACACCATAGAGACACAAGGGTTTGGTGAAATAGTGGAGCATGAGCCAAGAAAGGAGAAAGAGATCAATGAGCATACAACTCAAGGTAAAAATCTTTTAGTGTTTGATGATAAATTGTTGGTGTCTAATGGTTGCATAGGGTTGAATATTCGTAGAAAAAAAACAGATTTGGGAAAGGAACAAGGGGATGGCATTGTTGGAGGTCATAACCATGAAGAAAGGGCAATTCCGGGTGTCTATAATCACTCTCATCCTGCTGGAATTCTCCTAACAGCAGTCAATGTGGAGCAAATTGATGATGGTAAGAGCCATGAAGACATGCCAAACACATATAAAGACAACCAAAGGTATGAGGCTAATTCAGATTTGTTGTTTTCTACCATGCCATCTCAGATTTGTAGTCATGACCAAGTGATTGAAAAGGATGACCATAGGGAAAGTTTGATGCTTCATAGTAAATCACAATAAATGGGTCATCATCATGGTGCCAAGAATGAAGACAAATCATAATTGCAAGGGATTAATGGGGCTAGAATTCCGAGTGACCTTGTTGGGAGGCATGCCCATGGAATAAGGGCCTCTTTTGATGCTCATGTTAATTCTCAGCTCACTAGAAATTTCAGGACAACAACGTATGGTAAGAAATTTCATCATCTTCTAAGCAAGGATTTGCTACATCACCTTCATACTATGTCCTTGCAATGTTTTGGTTATCCTAAGAAATGTGCTAACTTTGTGAAGATGGAGGAGGGTACCAAATGGGAAGAGGATTCCACTTCAGCACTAGGAAGTGGACTCTTTGTTGACAATCCTAAACATGGTCCACATATTTGAGACTTATGTGTTCCTCCTATGTCACTGCCATATTTGCATCATGGAGGGCATCATGGTCAATTTGATAAGAGGAAGAACATGTTGAGGGACAAGGGGGACATAGATTCTTCCTTGCAAATTCTGGATTGTTTGCACATAGAAGTTTGGGATCCGAGGAATCTTTTAAAGGATGTTGATACAAACTTGAGGACTGTTGTTATCTACATCCTTATGGCAGCCACAAGAAAATTGGTAACCATAAGAAAGATGCATTTCTGATCCACCACCATCATGCCAATTTTGCATGAGACAACACAATGCTACAGCCATGGTAAGATGCTCTTCCTAAATTCACATTTTGGATGAATAGTACTCTCCTTGGACAACTGTAGGTTGACATTTATGATGAAGATTTTGGGTTTAATATGATGTGTGGAAGGGATTTCAAGTATCACAGTTGTTGCACCCTTCCTATGTCAATAACATCCAAGAATTTTGAGTTAGAAATCCTATACTACAGCCATGATGGGCTGTCCTCTTCAAAATTATGTATGGGGTTGTGCATATCTTCCATGGACAGTGAGAAAGAGGCAGGTTTGGAGATGCTCTTTCCACTTAGTATGGTGGGTAAGAGGGTTCACACATGGGGATTAATTAAAGCCAACATCCCAACATATTTGGCGTTGCTTAGGAAGAAATTTAGAGTTGTACATGGACACTACACCCACTCATCCTCACTTCTATGGTCTGATCCAAACCCAATTGTGAAAAATTCAGTGGGGTAGCCAATTGGAAATCTAAATCAGCAAGGTAATAACCATCCAAAAGAGGTGAGCATAAGTATTAGTATGTGTTGCTTACATCTTATGTTGAAATGCAATGATAAAGGGAAGAAGGCAATGCTTCCAAGCATGGCTAGCATGAAGAAGGAAGAGACATATCTTCAGGGCACTCAATGCATAGAGGCTAGCAAGGGTCTACTCTTGGGTAAGGTGCTTCATGGTGATAATCTTCGGTTGGTTCTAGGCATGCACAATATTAACTCCTTATGGGGAACACTTGAATAATTAAGTGCGACTTGGATCTTTCTTGTTGAAATCCATCTTCTCGCCCAATCCAAACAAGGATGGGTTAAGAATCTTGAGTTAAGGACCGATATGTTTGCTGATTTCAACCATAGACCTGCTAATCTTCATTTTTCAACTTATGTAAGACAATTTTCAGTCCCTACACTACTCATGAATTTTCCTTTTTCCATAAGATTTCAGTTTGAGAGTTGTTATACCATTGTGTTGGTGAGAAAATTTGTCAGTTGGGCAAATTAGGTGTCTCCACCAACGTTCGGGGCTACGCCCCTCTGCATTGAATGGTGTAGCTCCCATTATTGAATGTTACTAATCTAATCCTAAACTAAATGTTGTGGGTTGGCCAAATAGGTCGGGATCACACAAGGACACTCCACTGAACTGTGGCAAAGTGCTTGTACGGGGTATAAGGGAGGAAATCACAACGATGAGGGGGAAGGAGAGAAATTAGGGAAGGAAAGTTACTTTGTCGTGAGTAGGCCAATTGCAGAGTTCACACCTAGTAACCAGAGTAGTTCAACATTCAATATAGAAGAAAGCAACGATGAAGCTATTTAGTGAGACGGAAAAAACCTTAGACACCAAGTTCTTAGATTCAATCTATCAAAGATACAAAGCTCTTTTGTGATCACTATGCTTGCAAAGTGCATAAGAGAGAGAAGTAGAGGAATACAAGAAAAGGAAAATAGAAGAAATGTAGCTCTTATTTCTTGTGCATTGATACAAAGTTCAACAACTACAATCCACAATTGCTATAGAGTGAAAATTCTCAAAATCTAGGATCCTTTGGAATGGAGAGGCCATCCCAATCTATAGCATTGTGGATTGATCTTTCATCTCCCCCACATGACTCTTCGCATTTCTATTCCACTTGTGACCTTTCATTGCCATTAGAAAAAGCAAATTAAGTATTTCTCTTATAATTTTGAGAAAACACTTTTACTATTTCAAAAATATGTCACTTAAGTGAATAGGACGAAATACAATGATTATGCCCAATGAAGAATTAGAAAGGAGAGAGAAGGAAGAGGGAGAAAGGGAGAAGGAGAGAGAAAGAGATGCTCTAAAGTATGGATGAAGAACACTCTGTCTTCGATGAAGATCTGCACCACTGATGAACCGATGAAATGCTCCAATGCAATGACGAACTCTGAATCTTTGAACACTTTTTCACCATGGGAAACCTCCTTCTGAATGATCAACAATTGCAGTCCATCAAGAATATTGAGTGAAGACATGAGAAGCACTTGATCACTAGACCACTGTAGACAATGGAGGTCCTCCCACACTTGAACAAATCACGAGAAGATGCCACTCATTCTTGACCAATCATGAATATAAATGAGACCTCGAAACAACTCCTTGCACAATGCAACCATAATGGTGATCACAACTATCTCTTGTACATAATACACAGATCTATCGGACAGTCGAATGAGTGTTTAAAAACACCGTGGAAAGATTCCCTTGATGACCACTGGCATTGCTCATAAAAACCCACTCTGGAAAAGTTGAGATCGGAAACCGACATCTGATGACCTTCCACACACTACCACACTGAAGGGAAACTCCAATTAAATTCACTTCGAACACTTTGCCCTTTGAAAACTCTTGAAATGATGAACTTTTGCACCTTGCCTAGATACACTGAGAAATGATGAACAATTGAGATGAAGACCACTAAGAACAACTGAGAGATAACTCCCCTTATCGAGAAAACCTTTTGATCCCGGAGACACTTGGAATGGCCTTCGATGCAAAATTGACAATTTCTTCATTTTGATGCTTTACGCTCATTGCATCGGGAATGCGGTAATTTGCTTGAAACCTGAGCGGGAAGCTTCTGTGAGTACTTGGACCAATCGGGAATGTGCGAAGTACTGAAATTTGACCACTTTCAACCTGCTTCACCCATTTACTATTTTTAGTATGTCCACCGTGAGTACCCATTCTAGCCATTTTTACCATTTCTGTCAATTTTGCCAATTTTCGAGTGTCTCGATCATGTGGGAATGGAATGAAGAGTGTGAATGCACATTTTTCTTGGACTTACTATTTTTAGTAGGCTCTTTTGTAGAGACTTATTAAAATAGAAATTGACCTTCCCAAGTCGGATTCAAATGGAACCAAGCTGCAGGAGTTTACATAATTCATCACGATGCTCTGGTCAAATTTTCAAGAGATTTCACCCCCTAGAACCTTGGGAATTTGAAAAATAATTTTTTCCTGGTGAGGTCTTCAGGCACGAAGTTACCATGGCAGCCATTAACGAGTCCTTGAATTTTCAAGGTCCACTTTCCCACCTCATATTTTGATGAAACTAGCTTTTCTAATATGGGTTTTCCTTCTCGTCTAGCATATATGAATTTTCATTGCAAACCGATCTTTGGAGCAACGAGAAATAAAATTTTAAAATCTAGTGCAAGGAAACAAGGGTTTGTTTATTACAAAAAATCCTTGCTATGCATGCAAAATCCACCTAGGTTTTTATGGCCTCTAAAAATGATGAAAGGAGATGAAGATTTCATGTCAAGCTATGCCTTGGTTTTTTAGTTATGAAGTTTTTTAGTTTCATGTGCACATCTTCGTTCTGGAGCAAATTTGAGCCTGGAGCATGGATTTTTGAGTTTTTCTTGGAGAAAATTTGGTGCCGAGATCAAAGAGGGATGATGGAGTGAATGCAAGAGAGAAAAAATGGAAGAGGAACCTAGAAACATTTCGCCGCGAGTTCCAGTGCAAATGGAGAAGTGTGGGGGAGAGAGTGAAAAATGACCAAGTGCAAAATATATAGGCTTGGCTACCTTGAGGGAGGGGGGCCCTTTTTTTTGTCCTCTCTGTTCCCTTGGAAAGGGAGGATGGAGGCACAAAATGGCGCCCTCACCCTAGGTTGCCACTTGGCATTCATGCACTGACGGAGAGGAATGGAGGAGGGGGCTAAAATCAAGCACCTAGGAATCATGTTTTGGTCGTATGAAGAACTTGAGGGAAGCAAGGAGGGGGTGCATTTTTTGTCCCCCTTGTCCCCTTGGAAAGGGACAATGGGGGCACAAAAGTGTGCCTCACCCTAGAGTGACACTTGTCACACATGCGGGAGTAGGTGAGGGGGCTAGTCAAATTGGTCAAAGGGGCTATATGGAGTCACCAGGGGTCACATGGAGTGACCATGAAGCCTAAGGGGAGGGGCGTAATTTTTTGTCCCCAATGTCTTCTTGGAAAGGGACAATGGGGGCACTAAGATGCACCTCAACCTCATCTTTGTCACGTGTCCAAAAATTTCACTAATTGTTGAACATCATACTATGGGGAAGCGCCTTGAAATGGACATATCTCAAGCTCGCGGATGACTTTTTCCACACTTCTTTATATGAATTTTACCGGAAATGACCTTTTGAGAAAGATGGAATGGGTCCATGTCTTGATTATGCCTGCAATCTTCTCAAAAACCTCCTTTTTTCTCGGGATCGCCAGTTGGGTCTACAAAGAATGAGTTGCCTAGAAAGATGCATGGGGCTTGAGAAGGATCTGAGATTACCACCATGTAGAGGACTGAAAATGATTTCCATTGATATTTTGATATTTTTTTTGGCTCACAACTCATTCCGGAGCTCCCGGAATCACCTCTTGAAGTTCAAGTGCTCTTTTGCGATGCAAGCTCCTTTGGCCTCAAAAAACTCGCTTTTGATGAATTTGCTCCTGGGTCTTCAAAACTTTCCAAAATCTTCCTAAATCAGTTGCACAATGATCCTAGCTCTTGAATACACCTCCTTTGATGAATTTGGGCCTTCGACACAACGCTGGAGATTATACACTTGTCTTAGAAAGGCTAATGATAGCCCTTCCTAAGCTTGCTTGAAAATCCACTTTGAGAGGTACTGTCTTGAGGTACTTGAATGATCTTGTTCTCCCTAAATCACCTATGGGGAAGAGTGACGCACACATATGAACCATTAGAAGGACTGATACGGGAATAGGTTGACACGGGGGTGTCCAGAAAGGTATACAATAGAATTTTTTTGACACTAGGGTATGGTTGTCATGTTTCCAAGTGAATTTTTCCCTTGCAAAAACACATGACAGCGCATTGTCTTAAGGTTGAACATGCAAGAATAAGATTTAGGATTGTTATTAGCAGTCATGAACAACTATGAACTTATATTTTCAAAGAAAACTCAATCATGGGTTGATGTGAGAAGAAAGGTACAGCTAAAAGGAAGAAACAAATCAGATTTGATAGCCTTGAATTGGATAAGATTCCATGAGATTTATGGTTGTGGTGAATTGTTTCCAGCCTATCCACAATATGATTTGAGTCTTGTGATAAGAGGGATAGCTGGTCCAACTGACTTCTCATTCGTTCCTTGCTCTAGGATGGAAACTACAACAATTTGGAAGGATTTTGATACAGTTGAGAATACCAAAGAAGGAGATGTCATTGTTGTTTTTGAAAAGGGAGATAAAAAGGATTTCAATGAAGAGAAGGACGGCAAAGGTACGAGTTTGTGGTTTAAGCTCCTTCATTTGACAAGCACAGGATCCATATTATGGGAGCACTACAACATGTTCCTTCACCTTGATATGATGATACTTAGACATATAAGCTTGCAATTGCTTGAGGGCAAGCAATTTCGGGAAGGGAGGATTGTAATGTCCCCTTTTTCAAATTAGTCCCATTTGAAGACTTCTTGCCCATTTTTCTTCCTGTGGCCAAGAAGAAATTGAACAAGGGAAGTCCTTGGGTTTCATTTATATTTTCTTTCATTGCTATTAATGTTTTTCTTTTGTATTTTCCTCTCTAAGGCAGGTCGGCTAGGTTGGAGAGCTCCCAAAATGAAAATAGAAGATAAAGCAAGCTTCAAAGAGGTCGGTCTTGGGGTAATTCACCCCTTAGACCTTTGGTGCCACCAAAGGGGTATAAAAGGAGTCACATAGGCTCATTTTTCAATTTTGGCATATGTACTTTTCTATTTGGTTCTAGGGCTGATTTCTCTAATCCAACTCCACTAAGGGAGAAAAATCCATTAGTGTGGCATCAAGGAGGATGAAACCTTTCCTTGTGGCATATTGGAGAATGAAAACTCTCCAAATTAGTGGTGTGAAGGAAAATATTGAAGACCATCTTGTTGGTTTGCAACTAAGGCATCAAGGAGAAGTCATTTCAAGAGTTTTTGCATTGTTTGGAGCCCCTCTCCTAAGGAGTGACTAGGGTTAGAGTGTTTTTGGGTGCCTTCTAGGGCACAAAACTTCATTATTATTTGATATTCAAATTTCTCATAATTTATAAGGCTGGTATCTTCCATATTTTGTAATTGTTGGGGTTTGGAGACCTCATTTTTAGCTATTTTTGTGGACTGCACTTCTGCTGTCATAAAATAAATTGCAGCTGGGTATTATTTCAGATTTGACACATGTTTTGGGTTGTTTTGGCTTGGTATTGGTTCCATTAATTATATATAATTTGGAGAAGAATTGGTACATCTAATTTCAACTTGTTTGATGGTTGTTTGATGCCCTAAAATGTAAATTTCAGTTCTCTACTAGGGTTTCAGTTAATTTTGGATCTGCTGTTATAAAAATTAGATTACATTCAGTTTGGTGTTTGTGTGTTTCATCCTTAGAAAAGGACACCTTGAAAGTTGCTCAATTTATTGAAATTAAGACTGTACTCCATGGGGCCGATAACACATTGGTTGTGCATGAAGATCTTCAACAATTGGAATTGATGTGGGGTTCAGGCTTGATCATATTTGGACCTTGCTCAATGTCATGGTTGTTGAAGAGGTAGCACAAAGCAAAAAACACAATATCACCTATGGCAAGCTTGGGATTGACATACGGAACTCACATTTGGTGAGATTCTTGCTTCCCTACTTTTGGAGGAGGATGATCATGAACACTTGCTTTGCCTTCATGGTTATAGAACCGGTGAGGAGGAGGAAGGTTGATGTTTGGTCTCAAATAGTTCTTGGTTGGCACCTTAGGGCACAATATTGTATCACATTTTCATATGTTGTTGGAATATGCCTTCAGCTGAAACACCACGATATGTACTTGACTTGGTTAGGATTTTGTGATATGACTACTAATTTTTTTGGAATTAGGGTAATTTTTAGGGTGTTGAAAGGACCCACATCCTTGTACAATTGAGGATTTTTGAGAGGATCCACAACCTAGGTTACAATGAAGGGGACCACCATTAGGAACCCAATTGAAGCAACCATGAAACCATAGTGAAGATGCAACGACCAGCGACAATGACCGTAGCGAGTGGAGCAGCAACCAATGACGGCAGCGAGAGGAGCAACAACCAATGACGACAGTGAGAGAAGTAGCCACCGGCGGCGGCAAAGAAAGAGTAGCCACCGGCGCAGCGGCGAAGTAGAGCGATTGCACCAGCGGCAGCGAGTGAGAAGAGCACCACAAAGCAGCGAAAGCAAGAGGAAGGCACCACCGGCGATAGCAGTGAGTGGAGCAACAACCAGCGATGACAAGAGGAGCAGCCACCGGTGGACAACAGCGAGAGAAAGAAATGACCACCAAGAATGGCACACAACGAGCAGAGATGCCGCATCTAGTGGCGGAACCACCTCCGAGGAGGATCGTGCTTCAAGGGGATTTGAACACGGGTGGGAAAGCACACAACCATGTGACTTGACCGCACCACTCCCACCCCATCGGTGTAATATGACTACTATTATAATAGATAAGCAACCACCCATTTTCTTGGTGATAAAAAAATATATCTTTTTCTATTTAATAGCATACTATCTTATGAATTAGGTCATTTTAGCTTGACTATAATGGTTTTACAAACTAGACATTTACTCATTATTGGAGCTTTAAAAATGTGTAATAATGCTATATGTTTAGGAATAGGGTGTCTATGGCATGTTTTGTAATAGGTCTCCATGAGTGGCTTGAGTCTAATTCCTCATCCATGTTCCAAATTTTTGGATATTTACTAATCTCAATGTTATGCTTAAAAGTTTTTATAGTAGCAATCCTCCATAGCAAAAACTTGAGTTTTTGATGTAAACATGTGTTTCAAATGAATGTTTTGCCAAACCTGACTTAATGATTCGTTCCTTTTTATGTTGGCATCATGGTCCTTCACCCTTGTGTTCTTTTACTTCAAGTCAACTTTGGCAGAATATTCCTTTAAAACATTTTTTTGCAGCGACAATACTAAAGGTTCTTGTGGTAGAGGATTACTGCTATAAAAGACGTTTAAGAGAAGCTGTGGAGATTACTAAATATCCAAAAATGTTTGAATATGGATGATGGATTAAGCGTCGACCAATTATATAGACCTATTATAAACGTCTATAGAGGCCCTATTCCTAGGCGTATAGGTATATTAAATATCTTAAAATGTAAATTATTTAATTAATGTCTAATTTGTAGAACCATTATACTTTAGCTAAAATGACCCAATTCATATGATAATATGACATTATATAATTGTGTTTCTTGTAATAATGGTTAATCGTAATTTTTCTTATCTATATACTCAAGTAATTCCATATCATTTTTGGGAGATTTTATTTCTATTTTAAAGAATGTTTTAGTTGTGAAATGTAAATATAACTATGGAACATCAACAATTTAATTATCTATATTTCCTAATTAATTAATTAACAATTAATTATTAGTGTGAAGGTTTCTTGGAAACAACTCCATAAAAATATTTTAATATTAAGATTTCGGATCGCATTCCGTGATCCATCATCAAGGTGATTGAGAAAATCTGTATAGATTGCGGACTAGAACTCCTTGTATAAATAACTCTAGTATGTAGATGCCATACTAGAGTTATGATGCTATACTAGCTCTTAAGAGCTAGTATAGCATCATAACTCTAGTATGGCATCTACATACTTACTAGAGTTATTTATACAAGGAGTTCTAGTCTGCAATCTAAAAAAAATTCTCAATCACCTTGATGATAGATCATGGAATGTGATCCAAAATGTTAATAAAAAAATATTTTTATGGAGTTGTTTTGAAGCAACCTTCTCACTAATATTGTGGCTTGTGAAAACCTTATCTTCAATTAATTGTATTAATGATCATAAATTAGATCATGTAAAAAAATAATTTTGAAGATTTTTAAATTTTCATTTTAGAACCTAACAGTCCTAAGGTCTAGATTATGGAAACAAAAGACCAAGTGACAGTCTCTAAATATCATGTGATGGTTCCCACTCTTTCAATTCATGATCATAAATTAGACCATGTAAAAAGTTTTTATTTTGAAAATTGTTAAATTGTCATTTTAGAGCCTACCGGTTCTAAGGTCTTGATTATGGAGACTTAAGACCAAGTGCCACTCTCTAAATATCGTATGATAGTTACTATTCTTTTATATGATAATAAATTCTATTTATGCAACTATAATTTTATTCCCTACATAGCTTTGAACCTTTGGAATCTTTTTGAAATTCCATACTTCGATGAATGTTCCACCTTCTCATACGTACCAACTTTTTCTTACCTTGTGAGTATGATGCAAACTACCCTTATGTGGCTATAATTTTGTAAGTTGGATAGCCTTAACTTCCAAAATCTTTTTGAAATTCTATACTCGGACGAATCTTCCACCTTCTCGCACATACCCATTTTTCTTACCTCGTCAATATGATGCAAACTAGCAAATCCTGAACTCACGTTTGTATTTTACGCATAGCTTATTTTAACCATCAAGTGATGAAATGTATTACTGAGCAGATATATTTTTTGTGCAGTTATTTGAATTTTGTCCTTCCATGCTGATATTTATTGTTAATTTATCATTATTGAATGATGAAATCAAAGTTGTTCTTGGATTTCTTTCAGGTAACACAGCTTCTAGAGAAAGAAGAGATCGACTGGACTGAAGAGAATCCTGGAGTGATAGTCATCAAAATCAAAAATGTCAATCCTGAAAACTTGAGTTTTGTGAATGCAGACACTGATGCTTAATGTACATACCCTCAAATCCTCAAGACCATGTGGAACATAAAGCGGGTCAGCCTTCTTTGTGAAGGGAATCCTCCTGAACTTAAAAGCCAAGTTTGTGAGAGGATATTCTTTATGAATCGCAAGCCCTCAGTTTGGGAAAAAACTGTAAAATTCCAAATTTTAGATAGTGTACAAAATTTTCAAGTATGAATAGATCTAACATGGGCGGTGTGTTGATTTTTATATTTGATAAATGAAAGTGCTTGGTTTAGGTGTGACTGGCAGTGTTTTCTGGATGAGCATTATACATTTTAGGTTTATATAACATAAATGTATAGATGAAAATGCTAGTTTTGTTACGTAGTCTCTTCAAATTTCAAGCAGAATAAGATCGTGTATATTCTCGTAAGTTGAGATTAGGAAGAGCTATATGACGAGGAGTTTGTACCACTATTAAAAATTGAGAATCGTATGACTCCATGAACCATTTTGATTGTATTTTCATGTGCAAAGTTTATTTGAAACAGTTTCTGAAATGGCTTGCAATTTTTAAAAAACATCAAACTTATCCTCAGATTTTATCTGGCCACCATGAGCTTTATTTTTAAACAATGGATTTATATAGTTAAATGCTAAACTAGTTGAATCGCTAATTTTTTCCCAACCCATTAACAACAACCAATCAAGTGTCTATCATTATTTTCTTGAGACTCCAATAATTAGCTGCAGAAAGCAACTCAATATTTTAGAACTAAACACAATATGCATGTGAGTATTTTTCAAAAATTAGTATCTTTCTCACCATTCTTGCATACTATTTTCTCTGATTTAATGTACTTAAATTTTTGACCAACTACTGCAAGATTGGCTTGGATATGCTAGATTATTTGTCCACTTGGCTATAATCAATGACACTTTTGTGCATTTAGCGTTGATGTTGTCAAAGAAATTGGAAACTTTGGAGGAATGTCTTGTCGAGAAGAACTTTTCTTTATTTCGTTTTACTTTCTATCTCTAGATGCCCTTGCTGTCGCCCACCACACCCCCTCGCCGTCCTCCTCCCCCCCCCTCCGCCTCCCCTATGAAGTGCACTTTTGGTATTGAACATTTGACACTAATTAGACTTGTATTGATCACTACCCCTTGAAGACTACCTTTCTCAATGAGTTCCATGATTTTGAGATGAATCGTGGCATATTTTTAGACTAATGGAGATCAACTAGAAGGCTTTTACGAGTCTATGGAGGAATATAATTCCTGGTTTAGACGACTAATGGCCAAACTAGCCTTCAAATTGAATGAAGTTCGCCATAAACAACACATTTATTGTAGGCATTGTCAAACATTGGATGTGGCATTGTGAGTTAAGCCCATTGATGAGATGGGGGATTATTTGGGAGTGAGTTCATAAATTGAATATCATATATAAGATAGGGCATAATTCTTAGGAAAGTTAACAACTAGCAAGCCGATGGAAATATGTTGTATATTGTAGTGCACAAATTTGGTGAGTGAGAAACGCAAATAATAATTGTTCGTGCAAGAAGAGAGTGGAAATCTAATGTGAAATCTTCCTATATTACAGTCATCGTGATACTTGATATCCTAGAATATGTGAGCTAAAGCAATGCACTATTAATGATTAGTGTATTATTTGTGACGATATCAACCGTGGTAGAAAATGATTTCAACTTTTCTAAATTCCAACAAAAACACTATTATGTATGTAATTTCCCATGAATAATAATTTTACTTAGACTACAACCTTGGCATTTCATGGAGGGATTTTGACATAGTTACCTAAGTCTCTGGGACGGGGTACGGAGGGACGGGGTTTCAAAGACAGCAAATTTTTTTCAAAATTTTGGGGACGGCAAGGGACGGCTTTTAAATAATACATAAAATTTAATATATCAATATTTTAACTTTTTTCAATGACATTTAGGATTTATCTTGTATTTTAGGTACTTTCAAGATTATAATTTGATGTTCAGGTAAAAATAACATCTTTTTAAAAGTAAAAACATCATAAAAGATTTGAAAAAAATTGGGGCGTCCCCTCCAAGTCCCCAAAACGTTCGAGACATCCGGGACATCACCAAAATCTAGGGGACGCGTTCCCGCGTAACACTGGATCATTTTCGAGGACTTATGCTAACAATGGTTAGTTATTCGCTAAACATGTAACCAATGCAATAACAAAATGTTAAGATGGTTACTAGGTCAAAGAGACAAAAAAATGACGAGTGGGAAAGGTAACAAAGTTTTCAAAAGAAAAATCTTATGTATTAGGGATTGTTGCAAAGGAAATAGTAACACATCATAAATATGATGACATTTATGGAGTAGTTTGGTGTGAATTCATGATCAACACGCCTAGAGGACTGCTGTTTTAGACCTCATAGTAACTAGACTTTTGGGTGGAATGAAGAGAAGCTATTTTTGCAAACATTAGACATCGAGTGGCGAGGAAATCAACCATTGGGTGAAAATTACCATAGACGGTTATGTATCTAAATTTGTTATCCAAGGATATGTTGTTATTGACATTGCATATCATATTTTTGTAAGAGGCATAATATGTAGATTTATCCAAAAACTCCCTTATGCTAATGAAAATGTTTGGAAAAGGCCATGGTGTCAATTCCTATTGACATGGTGTAGTTCACTCAGGGGGCATGGGGATGTTTCTCATGGGATGTGGATAAGGGTAGGTCAACCAATATGACTAGACTATAATAGACCGCAACTAAAATAATGTATAATGATAAGAAGGTTCTTGCACTCGAGCAAGAGCTCAAACAATACAAGAGATGGGAGAAGCATGACCCTAAAGAAGTATGACAAGTAAAGAAAGTTGCCACTAGATAGATGAGATTACAAAGATTGGGAGGTATTAAGTGTCCAATACACTACTACATAAAGCGCAAATAATGCCACTTTTAGGGTTAAAATTGAATTAAAAAAATCCATTTTTGGTCTTTTTAGTTGTGTTTCTTTGAGGAATAAGAGTAATTTAGGGTGGCGCAAAGGTGACGCAAAACTGAAACAACAAAGCATTTTTATTTGCACCACTTTTGAGGTACTTATTAATGGTGGGCTTGTACATGATAGGGATTAATTTGTTGCATCATTATATCTCTAAGTTGTTGGTTATACGAGGCTCTTTGGAGGATTTTTGGGTATAGTGGTGCATAGTAAAGTCTTAAAATCACTCTCCAAACATAAGTGGTGGAAAATCTTGAGATGAATTGGCTAACACGTGAACTTGGGCCTAATGGTGAATAAGAACATGTCGAAGCTCTAATCGATATACAACATGCTCTTCTCAATAGAGCTTAGCAAAAGAGATGGTTGTCTGCCAAGTACGATGTGTAGAATGGATGTTCGATATCCTTCTTTGCATCTCCTAACCCTCATGTTCTCTAGAAATGTTCCTCATGATCTACGCTCCTTAAAAAACATAAACATCATTCAAAAAATAGAGTCGTGCAAGAATTTGGAAAATTTATTCGTGACCTTCCACGACTACCTTTACCATTCGCAATGCCTCGCATGACTCCCACTAACCTCGACTATCGTCCGGTGTTGCATTCACTATTGCAATGCATCACTCTCCACTTAGCCGCATGAATGAAACTCTCCACTTAGTTATATGAATGAAATAATAGCTAGTATATGAAACTCAACCCTAAAATTTGGAAATCCAACTCTATTTTTGCGCAACTTAATGACATTTTTAAATTTAAGGGAAAATGGTGTTTGCATCATCCATACAAATATTCTAATGTTATACACTAAAAGATATTTAATAAAATATTTATTATTAGCTTTCTGGGTGGCGCAAAAGTGATGCAAATATTTGTGCCACCTTTGTGTCACCATAGGAAAAGAAACAAAAAATGAAAACAATGCAAAATCAACCCAACTAGTGGTGTTAATTGCACTTTATGTAGATGATAGAAGTAGAAGTAACCAAGGCACATGGAGAACAAGGTGTACATAGAAACATATGAGAGGAAGAGATCGTCCTAAGATAGGAAAGTGACTGGGAAATCAAAGAAGGTGAGATCAATGAGGAGATTGGTCAATATAGTGATAGTTTTAGCAGCAACTTATTATTTAGGATGTTACAAATGAAAATGATGAGGAATGAATTCAGAGCATTAAGAAGAAGAGTTCAATCAAGAATGTCAGGTGCACCATTCACCATTCCCCCATGCCTTTATAGCCATATGATAAATCTAACATGAATTATACAACAATTTGTTAACTCTAAAAAAGTCAATGGGATGTAGAGATCAAAAATAAATTATTGCAAGTAAATACGGGTCAAAATGGTGGATGTCAAAATCACACAAACTATTTTAGGGGTGAATATTGAAACCACTAGTAAAGAAACAATCACACCACCAAACAACAAACCATTGCTGAAAATCCAATGGTAGAATACATGGCATTCCTTGCACGAGCATTCATACTACGCACCCATATGAATGGGTCTCACGGCTTGGGGCGCTACCTCCTAAGATGCAACATGAAGTGGGAGATTCAATATGTGAAACATAAAGATGAAAAAAATGTTGCAAGCTCGTATGTTCTCTAACTAGTCACACTCTAGGATTTATATGTAAATGTGACACAAAGAAATTAACATTCGACATTATCAAGTAGAAATTGATAGAAGAATTCAAGATGCATAAATGTGTAAGATTGATTTTTTTGGATTTCAAATGAAATGAAAGATTTTAATGACATCCACGAGACTGAAGAGTCTATGGGACCACAAAAATTGAGATTTTAATCAGATTTTAGACTCCTTTCAATATCCGCTCTTCAGCTGTGAATCTTGAGGATGAAACCCTTGATCGCTGAAGCTTTGTTTCTTCAAGAGTTCCTTCTGGTCCACCCTCAAGTTGTTTTCGTATTGAATACGAATATCTTCATATGCTGAACACTCCATGACGAAATGCCATTCTGTCTCGACGACCCCTTTGCTGCAAAAAAGAAAAATTCTCCTTTCCCAATCTTCCTTTGGAATAGTCCATCTACCAGTTTCGCATTGAAGATGATGTGATCCGGTTCTTAACTGCACCACTAGAATCCTTGCTTTACCCTTGATAGTTGCCCCTAGATAAACTTTTTCATCATGTTCCTATGGGATTGAATTCTTTGATATAATGCGCTTTCTTTCGACCAATTTGACTGTCCACATGGCAGTCCTAAACTTTTCTATCACATAATTATGATAGAAGCTTATGAGATTTACAAGAAAAAAAACAAGGAGAAATAGCCCTAGATTATGATAGAAGCTTATGAGATTTCACGAATGAAATAAATTTTACATTTAAGGAAAAAGATAAAATTAGCATGGTTTGTAGAAGAGTTTTAAAGAAGAATATGGTTTGTGATTATCTAGATGTAATACATAGAGAAAGTAGAAGCAATCACATCTCGCAATAAGGGTTGAAGAGATAAAGGAGCATAGAGAGAGCTTGTCGATACCTGCAAAAATAGAGGCCAAAATAAATGCAATGTTTCATAGGATGGAGAAGATATAGGAAGAGAAAAAGCAAAAGATGTTAATGGGATGTATCAAGTGCAATCAAGTTTATCATCACAATGAATGCCCACAAGTTGGTGGATAGAATCCAACTCCTAAAGATGTAAGAAGTGAATAAAGCGAGATATATCACATTTAGGGTCACTAAACCTCCCAATGTCACTTAAAACAACATAAAGCGTGACGATAGAGTGTTTTGCAATTTTAGTCTATCAACAAATGAAAGGACTAAAAATGGTAGGGAACTACGACTTCTAAAGGAGGATATCATGAGAAATATGTTAGTAGTCATCATGCAAGACATAGAGATGCCACAAGGAGGATGTGCACTTTTGCCTCTACATCATCATGGATGGGCTCCACCATCTCCGCGACATCAACAATCATGGGTTATGTTGTCTCCTCACCACCAACGAAATCGAACTCCTCTATCAACATAGAGGTAATACAGAGGATTTCAAAACCAACAAGGTTGGCTTTTTCCCTTAGAGACAAGGGGATATCAAGGAGGCCGTCAACATCATAGATAGAGACTTAGGTAGCATCCAATTTTTAGTTACATGAGTGATGATATTAATCACATTGCACAAATCGCATGCTTATCCTCTAGAGGGAAACTTAGTTTTCTTATTGTATAAGCTTAGGTAAGCACAATATGGAGGATGCTTAACACTTGAAAATCCACGAAAAGATAAATAAGTATGCAATTTGAACATGGTAAACACTCAATCAAAAATTCCTACATATGTACAAGTGCTAACAAGGATGCAACATATGGAGAAAGGGTTTGGACCTTTGGAGATGCCAATAAAGCTATACATTTGTAAAACACAAGATAGTAAATATGTGGATCTAAGGTGAGACCTCGAGATACCGATCAACAAAAGCGATGAACCGGTGAAATCAATCAAGACTAAAGACAGGAAACATCTAATGTTGCAAATAGGGAGGTGTAAGTCTATGGCCAAATCATGTGTATTCATTAGCAAGGAGATGTGGTGACGACCATCAGAGACTTGTTAAATTGATAAATGTACTATAAAATGAAGACAACACAAAACAATACAAACCTTCATAATTTACTCGAGAGTGCATTAAAAGGACGTCATAAAATTAACAAGACGGTGCGGTATGTGAAAATAAAGAAGTCATGGGATGCATATACTAGGATGGTCAATATGAAGCCTAGTAACATGGGATGGCATTTGGAAGCCCATGTTGAGTTACGACCCAACTATGCTTACTCAAGTAGATTGTGGGTGAGAAGTTCCACACAAAAGTCTAGAAATTGCTAAAATTAGAGTTCAAGAGCTTAGTTTATGAGAGGATTTTGAGGTGATCAAGATGAAAATAGATGACACACAATATCCCGCATTAATTGGTGATTAATGGGCTTACAATGTTTACATGAGCATCAACACACTAGAAAACCAAGTAGAGGCTCACCATGATCATGTTATAACCATCATATCCATGAACAAGGTGGAAAACAAGTTGTATGCAATACCAAAGGAGCCAAATTCTCCTTAGGTGCACATCCCAAAAATTTGGTATAAAGTTGATCAAACTTCAAAGACATAAATGGAACAAGTGTTTGGTAAATTTCTTTCACGCAAAAATAGGTAGATGAAGAAACTTTCTTTCGAATTTTAATATAGGAAAAAGAAGCGAGAAGCTATCAAAGAGGAAGATCATAACCAATGCAGAGGAAGGCAATTTGTGAAATTTGAATGTTGGAGTGAAATCAATCCAAAAGCGATGTTCAAGAATACTTGATAACTTAGTGGGAAAAATCTATCACTAGCCACTACAAAAAAATACAAGAAAACATTGGTATAGGGGAAACGCCAAAGATGACCACAATTGAAGACTATTGTAGACAAAAACAATTTTCATAGGTTGCACAACTATTTAGAGACTATAAGGATGTCTTTTCCGCAAAATTTAGAGAATATAAAGCATCGATCCTTCTTTGGGAGAGATGCACATAGAACTAATAGAGTGTACATGACCAATCAAGAAGCGTCCTATTGATGAATACAAATATGAAACTCAAATTCAAGGTTGAAATAGATTTGATTGTACAAGTAGGGTTTATCTATCCCATTGAAAAATAATACAGGAAAGTCCAAAGGTTGTGCAACCAAAAAAGATTGGAGAAATTAGAATTGGTGGTGATTATCAAGCTCTCAATAATAAATGTTTGAAGGTTATTTTGCAATTCCATTCTGAAAAGATCCTAGAAGTTCTCGTAGGTCATGAGGTGTATTATATTATAAATGGTTTAAATGGATACCATAAGATCCTAATTGGATAAAAAGATCCATCCAAAATGACATGCACAACAATGATTTTGGCCCATTAGCATAGAAGGTAATGCCTTTTGGATTGAAAAATGTACGAGTGGTCTTTGTTATAGTAATGGTAAATTTCAAGGATTTCATTCTTGGAGGTATATTTGGACGCTTGAGATATTTTCTTACTTTTCAAGGAACAATTATCCAAGTTACAACTAGTTCTTGAGCACTCTAAAGCATTGGGAATCACTTTGGAATATGAAAAAGTGCCTATTCTTCATACCATTTGTAGTTCTTTTGGGAACATGGTTTTAATTGGTCGAATCCTAGTTTATTGAGCTTTATAGTCATAATTGGGATCAAACCGCATGCAAACCCATAAAGAGTTTTGATCATTTTTGGGGCATATAGACCATTATTTCAATTTCATTTGTGGAATGCATCCATTGCAACACCCATGAAACAATTGTCATGCAAGGATAAGAAATGTGAATGGACACGAGAATGTCCACGAGAAAGGAAGGGGGAAGGGGGTTGTTGGCAAAGGGGGAGGAAGAGGCGGGTCACCCTAGTAAGGTGGAATTTAACACATGTGATTAGACATGGTAATTTTTATTTGCATTTTTTACACTAGTATATCGGCATTAATAGGGGTAGTAATGTAAAATAGAGCCCTACTAATGAGAATATGTGCTTGATAAATCCAAAAAATAATGGGGTAATATTTAGAATCCTATGATTGCACATGTTTTGGACATTTATTACCGAGTGACCCCGTGAGAATATCAAAATGAGTTTACCGAGTTACAAATAATGTGATATATCATCTAAATTAAAATTGAAGTGAATGTTTTGACCAATCAACCTTAAATTTTTAGGTGTTATCTGAATTATGCATGCCATATTGTGTCATTTATGGAGAAAAAGAAAATAATCCTTTTAGATTTTGAATAATGTGAATATCAAAATTCTCATAGCGAGTTCACTATAAAATTCTACGTGATCAAATTTACAGACGTGGATGCATATCCTATTTATATGTACACGTTAGTGTTATGGAAATAATGTTTATATTTACTTCAAACAATGATTTATGATATTTGGAAAGTGGGAATAAAATATAGTGATCCATCTCGATCCAAAATTGAACCAAATATCAAATCATTTTTATTACATGTAGATGATAGAAGAACATTGATTGATGATCCTAAAGAACACTTGGTGAGTGGTATTGCTAGGGAATCTACATAGCATGCTAAACAAAATGCTTGATGTAGGTGTTTGAAGATCAAGAACATGTTTTTCATGAGGGAAGTGTTGATAAATTTCATTCCAGGACTTCATTCTTCTCAAGATAAATCTACTAATAATCCAAGTTGAGAGAGATTTGATTTAATTTCCAAATCTTTATTAATGATTTGAAAAAATTGGTACATTTAAAAATTAAGCTAAAAGAAAGCATGTGTGAGTGAATGAATGAATTATTGTAATAACATCGTGAGACCAAGTAGTCAAGGAAGCAAAGCAATAAATGAAGTGCACAAAGCCACCCCAAGAGCCGTTCTAACGTTTTGCATATAATCCATTGTCTTTTTTATGTTGCATCTCTTGTTATGGATCTTGACCAAAAGATTCGTTGTTTTGACAAGTCTTTCTTCCTCAAACAAGGATGGTAGGTTTTCTACTTTCAAATTGTCCTCGTACTTGATACAAATGTCATTATATGTTGTGCATTCCATGATGTAGTGTTATTTTATTTCTACTACCCCTTTGTTACAAAACATGCATGTTCTCTCTTCTCACTCTTCTTTAGAAGATGTCCATCTATTGGTTTCACACCTAAGATGGTGTGAACTAGTCCTTAATTGGGCCATCAAAATTTTTTCCTTCCATTTGATTTTTACCCCTAAGTAGGCCTTTTCCCTATGGTCACAAGTTGGATTAAATTATTTGATGTAGTATTCTTTCTTTTTCCCAAGTTGTTATGTCTCGAATTTTTCTTTCACATACTTTTTTATTTCCTCATTAGTGTTTGGACACTCTTGCATGTTAATATTCCATTTTCTCATCCATTTGATGTTTTGTTTCATCTACGTGTTCTTCCTCCTACAACCATTTTATGCCACATGTATTAATCACAAATATTAAATCTATTAATTGTTTAACTTAAAATTAATTGATTGAATATTTGTGATTATATTTTTTCTACCCATTTTCTTTCTTTTTTATGTTCTCTCCTTTCCCATGTTCAAGATATTATTCTCCCTTGTATTTGTTTTCGCATTGAGTTTCCATCTATCTTGCATATTTAAAAGTATTGTGTTGTATTCAAGAAAAGGAAAAGTTCACTAACATCCATGTCTATTATGGTGTGTCACCTCCACTTCCCTTATGTGTGTCTCTTTAACACATTCCCCAACAAGTTTTCCTTCATGCATTTAAAGTAGGTAGGAGTATCATTAGAGTAGGAATAGAGTCGATTGACTCTAGAGGTTTCCGTACAAAGAATAACCTGTTATCCAAATTTCACCCCGAGTTAATTTGATAACATGCATCGAAGTTTTTAGTTCAAAGCAACTAGTTTGATTCGGAGAAAATCGTAAAATTGGCTAAGTCCGCTCAAGACCGCCTTTGGGGCGGTTGGAACAATTATACGCGGAAGGCGCGGATCGGCCGAAAAGCCTCCGGGCGGCCCAAAAAAAGGGACATCCGGGACAAATGGACGCGAAATGCCCGAATCGGTGAAAGAAAGAAAATTTGTCCAAGTCCTTTACGGGAACAAGTGGGACAAGAGTGCGCGGAGGACGTGAACCACCAGTTCGCCGAAAAAGGAAACTTCAAAGACAAGGACATGTGGGACAAAGGAACGCGAACCGGCCGAATCGGACGAACCGGAAGAATTTGTCCCAGGCAAAGACTTTGCAGGACATTTGGGACAGATGTGCGCGGAGGACGGAATCGGCCGGGTTTGGCCGAAATAGGAAACTTCAAAGCACAAGGACAAGTGGGACAAAGGGACGCGCGGGACGCGGATAGCCAAAGGAGGGGCCGAAAGCCAATCAGATCACGCCACGTGTCACCGGCAGAAAAGGGACGAGGAAGCCCATTTCAGGCGGATCGAGAGGATTCTGTCCCGCGAAGCACTAGGACATCCGAGGACAAAAAGACGCGGTGGACGCAAAAATCCGGCAGGCCCGTGGACAAATCACAGCATGACACGTGTCGCCAAGGAAAAAGGTCCAAAAAGTCAAAGGGGCGAGTTTTCGAGCACTGATCCGAACCAATGAAATAGTGCCACGTGTCCAAGTTTAAGGGGCCCATAAGAAAAGCCCACGAAAAGGTGGAGAGAGGGAATTACTCAGCAAATCAGGGCCTGCCACGTGTCGTCCAGATGGCAGAGCGCGGGAAAAGATTTTAAAACCTGTTCTTGCCTGTTTTGTGCCCTAAATCTTCAAACCTTCGTATCTTTTGATCCAGAGCTCGGATTTGCACGTTCTTTATATCAATGGAAAGCTGTTGAAATTCTCTACATGATTCTGGGATCAATCTTACATTTTGGTGTAGTTTGGAGGGAGAAAATTAAGAAAACGTCTCTGACGCGTGGTGATAGACAGAAGTAATGCTTCAACAACCAACTTTAATGCAAAGAGATAGTCCGTCGTTTTGCCAGAATCCGCCGCTTCTGCCATAATGAGATGATTTTAAATGCTACCAAGAAGTGGTTGGGGCAGATTCTGGATTTCCTCTCTCTCCCCTCTCATTTCTTCATATATATTGTAAAGAGGAGCTCCTTTAAGAGGTCGGACATTTTTGTTTTGCATCCTCCCTTCTTCCCTCGCTTGCAAGAGAATTTGTGGAGCTTTCAAACCTCCCATATAGGTTGTAATGCAGTCTTTTTGCCTCTTGGCCCTTTGCATGATATCTTATATCGACTCTTGAGCAATAATATATATGTTGTGATTGATTCTCAACCCTCTCATGTATTCATTGCTATCATTTTGATCTCTTATTGCAGTTTGGTTACCTGTGCATGGTGTTTGTATTGCATCTATGTGGTCTGTGTTAAATTTGCAAAATAAGTGTCTAACATTCCTCGGTGCATCACCTTTGTAGTTTAGGTTTTATTCTATGCATTTTCTTACTCTGTCTTTTTGGTAAGTTAGATTAGGTTTTAGTGACCCTCTGCATTTTTATTTTTTTGTGTGCATCTCGAACAGAGGAATAGGAACCGGCCTTCTCTGGAGAATCCTTTCTCATCTTTACAATTCCCACACTTGGAGAAAGGATTCCATGTTGTGCAATCACACTGGATGCACGAACATCAACCTAGAAGCCCGATCTCGCATCCGGGGTGCTTTGTGAGTCTCTGCAACAACAGTTTGGCACACCGGTGGGACACTAGATGTCTCATTTTTATTGCAGCAAATTTGATATGCATCTGTTGCAGTTTTCTTTCTTATAAGAGCTATTATTTACATATCTGGCGACTCTAAGGGGAAGAATCAACTGGTTTCAACACCTTGCATGCCGAAAACTCATGAGAAGAATCAACACAAGGTCAAGAGTTGGAGAAGAAGAAGTGTTGTTTGAATACTGCATTATCTCCAAGAAGAAGGCAAAGAGGAAGACGGATTCAAAGGTCTCCATCTCCACCAAACAGAACTCTCTCAACCCCTCCACACGATAGGCCTTTCATTTAGCATACAAGGGTTTTAAGACCGATTAGAATGGCTCGAACAACCCCTACGTCAACTTCACAGAAGCAGCCCACTTGCTCTCAATGCACAACATCCAGTTCCTAGTTGCAGCCTTGAAGAACATTCCCTACTTCACTTTGGAGAAAATCGGACTACTCCACGTGATCATGTTAAACATATTGCCAACCTTTGTGCAATTCATGAAATCAATGAAATGCAAGTGGTATCGTCAAGTTCTTGGCATCTTCCTTCAAGGGTAAAGCATTGCGATGGTTTAGGATCCTTGGAGCTGGTTCTATCACAAATTGGAATCAGCTGTGTATTGCACTTCACGAGCAATTTGGAGAGAAGGGAGACAACTTGTCTCTTTTGGAGCAGCTGACAACTATCAAGAGAGCCCCAACGAGCAGCTGACTGACTTCAACTTCAGATTTCAAAGGTCTTGGGATAGGATTCCAGTGGCAGTCAGGCCAACAGCAGAAGGTGCTTTTCTATATTACCTTAAAGCTTTGAATTCTGATATTTCTATGTTAATTCAATCTATGGGAGGCACAACCTTACCTGCTGCTTATAGCATTGCCATTAGAGCCGAAAACTGTCTTATTCAAGTTGGTAAACTGGCTCCTAGGCCTCCCATGCCCTTGTATCCAAACTTAGAAAATCCAAGCACTAGTCAAGCACCCACTTTGGCTCCTGTTCCCACCCCTAGAAATCAAAGTTCAAGTGAAACTTCTACTTCATCCTCTAGTGCTTCAAATGAACTCCAAGAGGTCATGAAACAGTTGCAAAATTTGGGAAATGAGCTGGTTACTATCAAAAGACAGCAAGCTCAAAGTGCTAGACCGTATCAGCCTCAAGCACGTGCAGGCTAGGCCCCATACCAACAAAATAGGTCACCAAATCAGGCTGCAAATCAAAATCAAAGCCAAGTAAGGCCTCCCGCTAATAGACCATTTCAGCCCTATAATCCAAATGCCATATCTGCCTCTAAGGCATTAGTGCCAACACAGAACAACATTGCTCAGGAATATGATTGGTGCTTTCCATGCAACGAGCCTCATAACCAATCCATGTGTTTCAATGGTGCTCTAAATCAAGCACTAATGGTGACAACTCTATCGGTGTGGAGGGTGAGGGGTCAAGGAACAACCAACAACCAGAAAAATTCCAACAACAATCAGCCCCAAATGACGCCACATTGGTAAACCGGCGGCAAGCAGAGGATTTCTATGGCATGAATCGACAGTTTCTCAAGGTGTGTAGCCAACACAAGGTCAAAGAGGAGAAATTTGGGTGAAGAATAGCCATTAGCCCGACCAATCCACAACCTCCCATGGTTCCACAAATGATTGGCAAGCAAAGTCGATTTCAAATGCACAAGGGCAGCCAAGAACAGCCCCTAGGCCAACTCAAATGCCAGCTGTTGCGCCACGTGCGGGAGTAAGTGTGCAAACCAAGGGACAACAAAGGATACTTCATCCCCGTTCAGTATCATTGAACAGATGAAGAAGACAAACGTCAACATATCAATGTGGGAATCCCTATCTATCCCAGGCCAAAGAGATCTACTGCAAGCTGCCATGAAGGATTGGCCAACTTCAAATCAAGCGAGTTCGAGATGCAAGACAAAGTGTTTACAAATGCTACCAAACCCGAAGGAAGTCATAAAGGACAACAAGGTAAAATGTTGAAACCCCTCCTTTCATGTTTCATAATCATTGGGGATAAACTAGTACACAATTGCATGATTGATTCCGGGGCAAGTAGCTCAATGATGCCCAAGCAAATAGCTGATCAGTTGGGTCTCCAATATGAAGTAATATCTAAAGGGGTAGTGCAATTGGATGGGACAACACTAACAACAGTTGGAGTGATTAAAAACTTGAGTCTTACCTTGCATGCATGTCCAAATGTTGTTGTCTTACAAGATATATCAATCATAGACCTTCCACCACTCTTTTCCCTTTGCTTGTCAAGGGACTTCACAGCCAAGATTGGGGGGTATTTGTCTGCTGATTGGTCTCACATGCTATTTAGAACAAGGTATGGAACTAAGGCTACAATTAGGTCTGAACCTATTGCAAATTTCCATATTGAGCCTTACACTCCAAGTCAGATTAATACCAATTGCTCAGCATTTGATCAAGGAGATTACCCTAGTAATCGATGAGGTGACACCAAGGTTGGAAGTATCCTGGACCTAACTCTTGATGAATGGGAAAACAAGATACATGCTTTTGATCCCTATCAAGAAGTAGAAGAATCTGAGCTGGGAGTCTATTGTATACACGAAGAAAATCAACCTGTTCCTAGCATCACCAAGCCAAGCCATAATGATGACAATGAGGTATGGCGGCTGTTTTTTGATGGATCAAGGAGTAGGCAAGGTGCAGGAGGTGGAGCCATGCTTGTTTCACCTCAAGGCATCAAATATTATTCAGCTTTTCGTTTCCAGTTTTCTTGTTCAAACAACACAGCTGAATATGAGGCCTTGATTCATGGACTTCATTGGGCTAGGAAAAAGGGCATAAATAACTTGCAGGTGTTCGGGGATAGCGAGCTAATTGTCAACCAAGTTAGAGGACAACATGCTATAAAGAACGACTTGTTGAGGAGCTACAAAAATAGGGTATGCGACCTCATTGAGGATTTCGAAGCTTTCAACATTGTGTCCATACCCAGGAAGAAAAATGAAGCCGCGGATAGGCTCACAGCAGTTGGAGCAACATTTGATGTGGTTGACAACATCAAAGGAAAAAAACAACCACATATCCATGTGATTGTGAGGCCAGCTAGATTCAGAGATAATAACACTAGTCTGGCGGGTGTTTGAAAACGATCAGCAGATCGTCAATTTTTTACAAGAAGAGGCTGAATTCTCAACTAGGAATCAGGACAGACTAGAGCAGCATTATGGGGATCAAGTAGTGCAGCTATGGACAAACAAGCTTCCCAAGGGTTTAGTAACATTGGAGTCTATCTTCAACTCCAACGACCAGTTCCGTAAAGAAAAGGCTAACATACAGGTCAAGAGGGAAGATTCAAAGCCAATTCGGGTTGGGGAAGGCAAAACACTTCAAATTGGTAAAGTGGCCACCGAAAGGGAGAAATCAGATTTCTACTGACTTTGTCAAGAATTTCCAGATATCTTCGCTTGGAGCTATGAAGACTTGAGAGGATTCAATCGAATTTGGCACAACATACCATAGAATTGGATCGGATGCTAAGCCCATCAGCGTACAGAGACACTGTTAACCCTCACATTGAGCCTCTAATGAAGAAAGAGCTAAATAAGCTAATAGAGGCAAGCATTATATTCCCGATCAAGCACTCAAGTGGGTTGCTAACTTGGTTCCGGTCGGGAAGAAGAAGAGCGGAGAAATCAGGTTGTGTGTGGACTTCCCAGACCTCAACAGAGATTCTCTCAAAGATCATTACCAGCTTCCTTCAATGGAACAAATATTGCAAGTAGTATCTAGTTCAGAGAGATTCTCTCTCCTAGATGGCTACTCAGGGTATAATCAGGTGATGGTGAAAGAAGAAGACCAATTCAAGACAGCCTTCACAACTAAATGGGGCACATATGCTTACAAGAAGATGCCATTTGGGCTGTCCAATGTTGGTGCTACCTTTCAAAGGGCAATGGACATGGCATTCAAAGGCTTGATCAACAAGATAGTGCTGATATATCTAGATGATATCACTGTCTTCTCAAAGAATGCAACAGACCATCTCTTTCACCTCAGGCAAGTGTTTCAGAGGTGTAGAAAGTTCGGAGTGTCTTTGAACCCCAAGAAGTGCATCTTTCTTGCACATGAAGGAAAGCTCCTTGGCCATGTTGTCTCAAAAGAGGGACTGGCAATTGATCCAAAGAGGGTTGAAGCCATAAGAGCACCTTGCCATTGCAAGTCACAAGAAGGCTCTTCAAAGTTTCTTGGGAAGGATCAATTTTGTCCATAGGTTTATCCTAGATTTTGCAGCCCTTGTCAAGCCCATCACCAAAATGTTAAAGAAGAGCATGGCTTTTAAGTGGACAGCAGAAGGCAAGGAGAGTTTTGAAGCAATCAAAGAAGCTATCTCTCAAGCACCAACTCTCATCAACCCAGACTTCTCCAAGGATTTCATCCTCTATGCATTTGGAGGTGATGACACTATTTCTGCCATTCTAGTGCAGTAGAACAAAGATAATGATGAGCAGCCGATTGCCTTTTTTAGCCAGAGCCTAGATGACTGCGAGGTGAGGTACTCTTTTATTGAAAAGCATGTACTTGCAGTAATCAGAAGCTTGAAGAAATTCAAGCATTTAGTCTCAAACAACAAGGTCCAATTGCTGGTCTCACATTTGGAGTTAAGGACTTCCTCCTCAACAAGGATTTGAATGAGAAAAGGGCAGGTTGGATCACCCGTGTCATGGAGTATGACATTGAGATCAAGATCACCAAGCTGGTAAGAGGGAAAGGATTGTGTGAGCAGCTGGTTTTAGGGAAGCCAAAAAGAAGTATGCAACAAAGAAGAGGAAGGCTGTTTGTGCAGTCCGGGACAGCCATGAGCCAAGTGGCAATCAAGAGGAAGGCAATGCTTCCCCACTCCTTTCTAGACCCAAGATATTACACACTTCCTAGGCACTGGGCCTATGCCCTCCGAGAGATGAACAAGGCCCAGAGAAGACACTTGAGTTGCGAGGCTGTTCCGTATGCCATTGTTGATGGAGTTTTGTTCAAGAAAGACGTGAATGGAGTGTTCTTGAAATGCATTAGCATGAGATCAGATTCAAAGGGTGTTGGAAGAGTTTTATGGTGGACCATTTGGTGGCCATTTCGCACCAAGAGTGACAGCTCTAAAAATCATGAAGGCTGGTTATTATTGGCCTAAAATTTTCAGTGATTGCTATACATGGATCAAGAGGTGTAAGAATTGTGCATTCTTCACAGGAAAAGAAAGACTTGCTGCCCTTCCATTGCATCCAATTTCAGTTGACCAGCCATTCATGCAATGGGGTTTGGACTTCATTGGAGTCATTAATCCCAATTCAAGCCAAGGGCATAAATGGATTTTGATAGCCACAAACTACTTCACCAAATGGATGGAAGCGTGAGCACTCAAAGAGGCAAATGAGTCTAGCATCTTAGACTTTTATGAGGGAATAACAACCAGATTTGGTGTACCTGCCACAATAATCTCTGATAATGCATTGGCATTCATTGGATCTAAGGTGACTGAGTGGGCTGTCAAGAATGGTATTTACCTAAGCACTTCATCGAACTATTACCCTCAGGGTAATGGCCAGGCCGAGTCTACAAACAAGAACTTGTTGAAGATCATTAGGAGGACTCTTGATGAAAATCAGAAGTCTTGGCATACCAAACTGAAATCAGCCTTATGGGCTGATAGGATAACTCCCAAAAGATCCACAGGTAACTCTCCATTCAGGCTTGTCTATGGAAGAGAGGCAATCTTGCCCATGTCACTTGAGTTGCCAACATTGGAACTCATGAAGCAGCTGGAGTTATTTGAATTTGAGCCCATGGAGGTGAGGTATGCAGAGTTGATGGAGCTGCAAGAGATCAGAAATCAGGCATCCCAAGCAATGGAAAAGGATCAAGCTTTGATCAAGAAGACCTTTGATAGGAAGGCCAAAGATAGATCTTTTCAAGTTGGAGATCTAGTGTTGAAATGGGATGCGGACAGAGCAAAACCAGGAAGGCATTCAAAATTTGATGCCATTTGGAGTGGCCCATACATGGTCACGAAGTGCAAGAGCAGTAATGCTTTCCAATTGGCCTCATTGGATGGTGAAGAATTACAGATTCCAGTAAATGGAATCTATCTCAAACATTGCTACTGAAAATAAGAGGTTCACCCTTGTAAATATTAGCCTAGATTTCAATTCCTCTAAGTGCGTATGCACATTGTCTTGTTGTAGTTAGGTTTCAGTTTCCCTAAGTGCTTTGGCGTAGGTTTTGTCGCTCCTAGTTTGAGTTTTTATAGTTCAGCGTGCTCTCGTAGAGGGAGTTGCAGCATCAGGCTCATTTCAGGTTATTGCTTATGACTCCATGCCCAATGGATCGCTAAAAGGCCACTGATCTTCTACCTAGCAGGCAGGTGACCCCGAAAAGTCGCCAAATTGTTATCCAAATTTCACCCCCAGAGTTAATTTGATAACATGCATCAGAGTTTTTAGTTCCAAGCAAGTAGTTTGATTCAGGAGAAAATCATAAAATTGGCTAAGTCTTGCTCAAGACCACCTTTGGGACAGTTGGAACAATTATACGCGGAAGGCGCGGATCGGCCGAAAAGCCTCCAGGTGGCCCAAACAGAAAAGGGACATCTGGGACAAATGGACGCGAAATACCCGAATCGGCTGAAAGAAAGAAAATTTGTCCAAGTCCTTTACACGGGAACAAGCAGGACAAGAGTGTGCGGAGGACACGAATGGCGCGGTTCACCGAAAAGGAAACTTCAAAGACAAGGACATGTGGGACAAAGGAACGCGAATCGCCAATCGAACAACCGGAAGAATTTGTCCCATAAGGAGCCTTTGGGACATTTGGGATAGATGTGCGCGGAGGACGCGAACCGGCGGTTCAGCTGAAACAGGAAACTTCAGCACAAGGACAAGTGGGACAAAGGGACGCGTGGGATGCGGATAGTCAAAGGGGCCGAAAGCCAATCAGATCACGCCACGTATCACCGGCAGAAAAGGGACGAGGAAGCCCATTTCGAGTGGATCAGAGGATTCTGTCCCGCAAAGCACTGGGACATCCAGGACAAAAAGATGTGGTGGACGTGAAAATCCGGTAGGCCCGTGGACAAATCACAGCATGGCACGTGTCGCCAAGGAAAAAGGTCCAAAAAGTCAAAGGGGCGAGTTTTCGAGCACTGATCCGAACCAATGAAATAGTGCCACGTGTCCAAGTTTAAGGGGCCCACAAGAAAAGCCCACGAAAAGGTGGAGAGAGGGAATTACTCAGCGAATCAGGGCCTGCCACGTGTCATCCAGATGGCAGAGCGCGGGAAAAGATTTTAAAACCTGTTCTTGCCTATTTTGTGCCCTAAATCTTCAGACCTTCGTATCTTTCGATCCAAAGCTCGGATTTGCACGTTCTTTATATCAACGGAAAGCTGTTGAAATTCTCTACATGATTCTAGGATCAATCTTACATTTTGGTGTAGTTTTGAGGGAGAAAATTAAGAAAACGTCTCTGACACGTGGTGATAGACATAAGTAATGCTTCAACAACCAACTTTAATGCAGCAGACAGCCCGCCGTTTTGCCAGAATCCGCCGCTTCTGCCATAATGAGATGATTTTAAATGCTACCAAGAAGTGGTTGAGGCGATTCTAGATTTCCTCTCTCTCCCCTCTCATTTCTTCATATATATTGTAAAGAGGAGCTCCTTTAAGAGGTCGGACATTCTTGTTTTGCATCCTCCCTTCTTCCCTCGCTTGCAAGAGAAATTGTGGAGCTTTCAAACCTCCCATATGGGTTGTAATGCCAGTATTTTTTGCCTCTTGGCCACTGCAATGTACTGTATCGACTCTTGAGCAATAATATATATGTTGTGATTGACTCTCAACCCTCTCATGTATTCATTGCTGTCATTTTGATCTCTTATTGCAGTTTGGTTACCTGTGCATGGTGTTTGTATTGCATCTATGTGGTCTGTGTTAAATTTGCAAAATGAGTGTCTAACATTCCTCGGTGCATCACCTTTGTAGTTTAGGTTTTATTCTATGCATTTTCTTACTCTGTCTCCTTGGCAAGTTAGATTAGGTTTTAGTGAACCCTCTGCATTTTTATTTTTTTTGTGTGCATCTGAACAGAGGAATAGGAACCAGCCTTCTCTGGAGAATCCTTTCTCATCTTTACAAGTCCCACACTTGGAGAAAGGATTCCATGTTGTGCAATCACACTGGATGCCTGAACATCAACCTAGAAGCCTGATCTGCATCCAGGGGTGTTGTGAGTCTGCAACAACATAACCTTGCCTTGGAAAAACATCCCATGATGTGATTTTCATGCAAGTGTAGTCTAAGAAAACATAACAACATTAACATGGAGCATATCTTAGGGAAACAAATTTAAAATGAAAGTAAGGTTTTGGTTGGTGGATAGGATCTTGTAAGAAAATTTTATCATGCATTGGAATTTTAGTTTGTATCTATATTTCCCTTACAAAATAATCAACTGAGAGTGAAAGGTTATATGCATAGGAAACATTAGAGAAGAATCCAACCCCCATGTATGTATACCAAGAATGACCTGTGAATGGTTCTCTAAATTAGGAAATGGTATAAGACTATTATTAGAACAACACACACGCAAACCATCGGTCAAAAAGTGGTTTTGGGTTATAGAAATGGGTCATGTATATAGGGGTTGTAATGGAACTACGAGGGTAATCTATACATGATCATTAAGGAAAAGGTGTGTGACCTTATTAGATTATGAGTGGCATCAAGGAAAAACAAGATCTATAGCTGATAAAGTGCTAGTAGAAAATCAACAATAGCTATCTAATCTAAAGGTTTAATAGTTGATTCCATTAGGAAAAATAATTTATAATACTAAATGAAAAGAATTTAAAAATAAAGATATGATACACTATCATATCTAATACATAATACAAAGAACAACCATTAACAAAAGTACAAAATAAAAAGGTTAGGGTTAGGGAAACTTACTTGGGTCGAATTGGAGGTGCAATAACTTCCCCCTTTGGCTTGTAAAACCTTATGAAAAATTATTAGGGGTGAAGCCAAGGAAGATAAGTAGAAGATTTAAGAAAAATTCAGGTTGGGTACTCCAAAAATTAAGGTAGAACTTGTTTGTTCAACTCCTATTCATTGTATCTCAACCATGTGCTTCAAAAGTGGATGGTGTAATGATATATTACAACCTCATAGTTATAACTCATTTATAGTAGACATATTTCATCCAAATGATAATGTCGGCTAAAATTAGGGCTTTGTAAGGCGTCATCAACATGGATGATGGTGGAAAGCGAGTACAACCAAATGGAGGAAGAGAAAAGGAGAGAGCCAATGGAGGTAGCATGGACCTATGAAAAATATTTGAATATAATGTGAAAGTGATGTAAGGTGGTAGTAAGAGAGAATATCACAATAGTTTCTCATGACTTTCGACAAGTTTCCATCATCTTGAGCATACTCCTTAATAAGTAAATTCGGGGAGATTAATGTGCTAAAAAGAAATTATTAGTAAGCAAAAATAAGGTGTATATATATGACTCATCTGAAGCCCATTGCATATCACAATAGTGTAACATAGAATGATGCTTTGGGAGATTATCATATTATACGAATCGAGGCAATACAAATAATGGAATAATTGTGAAGATGAACATGTAATGAAAAATACCTCAACCTACCTTTCCATAGAACTACATGCATGCATAATCCTTCATCTTGAATTTGGTAGGTGAAAAATATGTTTTTGTTAATCCTAATGATACAATACTATAAATAAAAACACAATGCAAGCATATGTAGATTAGTCAAACAAGAAAGTTTACATAATATAAACTCTCTCAAGGGAATAGTAATTGGATGTGTCTAGATAGCCTATAAAGTATAGGATAAATTAGGTATGGAAAACCCATAAAGTTTGTGAAGGTGCTAAGTTAGGTTTGAATAGCCTATAATCGACATGTTAAATTAGGTCCAAAATTACCAAGAAGGAAATATATGTATTAATATGGTTTTGAATAACATATAATGAACATGATAAATTAGATCCCAAGGATCGTAAAATTAATAAAGGTATGAGTCAAGTTCAGATAAAAATAAATGTATGATAAATTAGGTTCGAAAGACCCAAAAAGGTAAAAAATAAAGTATAAGATGTAAGGTGCAAAGACAAAAATGACGAAACTTGTTTGACAAGCCTAAAAAAGTGAGGTAAGGTAAATTAAATTTTATGATCCCAAACATTTTTAAGATGAAGCCAAGAATGAAAAATGATGGTCAAGATAACATATTGAAAACCCAAAGATAGTAGGGATTTATGAAAGGGAAATCTTGGTTTATTTTTAGGGCTTACAATTTTAAATATTTGAACCCTAATGCCTATCAAAATGTTGGAATGTTTAAAAGATATAAAGATTGTGATGCAAAGAATAGGAAAAACTTGGAAATAAGTCTTTTTTTATTGAGGTTAAATAGTGGAGGGAGAGAAATGAGGGAATCGCTGAGGCAAAAACAAGATGTTTATAAAATAAAATACAATCTAATCAATTTGGAGAATATTTGCATTTTTTTACATCACAAGGTCTATAAATCTTGGCTTGGTAAAATTGGCAAGTTATATGCTATGAAGGCTATAATATGCATGAAAGTAAAGGTTCCTACCTTCCATGTTATGTTCCTTGTTATTGAGCACCTCATTGGAACCATTGACATACCATGAGGATTAGGTATTTGTGTGAAAAGGAAAGCAAAAAAAGAAAGAAAATATATGAATCCTCCTATCACATTGTAAATGAAAACCACACTTGAAAGGACATTTAACCCTATTGTGATGATAACTATGGAATTTGAGATTTAAACTAAGATAGGGTGCATACAATGATATGATTATGTAATATTTTTGATCTTATTTTCAATATGTTTCCTTTTGGATTTACTTCAATTATATTGATATTTTCACATTATATTTTTTTATTCCTCCTCTAAAAAAAGATGACAATAGGTCTATAATATTACAACACTATAGATATTACACTAACTAAAATAGAGGAGAACCTAAAAATAAAGTCACTTAGATACTCCTAGACTTGCATCTAAGAAAATTGTGCCATCTTGAATTTTACCTTGATGTGTCCAATAAAGAGTGTAGAATAGGGAAAAATGAGAACTAAGAGATGAATAAATAGGATGATATAATAATAGCAAAACTTGATAACTTTTATCACAAGAGAGGGTAAGTATAAATGAGATACATGAAAAGACTTTAGTAGTGTGCTTTATTAAGTACAACTAATTGAAGGAGCCAAAATGACTCTTTATACGTAAGTTAATGTGGCCCATATAATGATCCTCTCTCTGCAATAAAGGATATAACTATTAAATCACTCTAGATCCAACATACACTAATATGTAAGGTGTAAATATATGTTTTTGTAAGCGGATTTACTAAAGATTAATTTGCATTCAATATAAGGTATTTTTGTTTACACCTTATTTTTCACTTTTTCGAATTTCCTTTTCACCGCATAAATAGAATATTAATTTCCTTAAAGTGATTCCTTATGAGGCATTACCAAGAGTAGGTATGATTGAAAATGGTTAAGATAGTGGTACATGTGAGAGATATTTGATGTATATTATTTGATACCTAAGATAATCTATCCTTTGCATATCCCGATCACCCCTTTATGGTATCCTTGGACATCACCTTACTATCCTCTTCCTATCCCCTACATATCCACTTACAACACCTTCATACCTCTTTTAAATCACTTCTTTTATTAGCTCTTGATTCTTTCCTGCACCTCTTAATCCTTGACCACATGAGTTTAATCACCTATAGAAGATGGTATCAACCATGGTCGATATTGTCTAGCTATATTTCGTCATGTCTGGTTGCATTAACCATGGTTTATGCCGTCAGATATAAGAGAGTGTAATGGCTAATTGTGACCATCATTTATAGGTTTAATATGAGATAATCTATCATACATCACATATTATCTATCAATATGATTTTACTTGCAAAATTTCTCATAAAGAACTAAAGGTTTAGGAGTTAATTTTTCTTTCACTTGGAGGACCATCTTTGGAGCATTTCTTAAGGAAACTTAATAATAGAAGATGCATCAATGAGGTATTCTAAGTATTTTGAGTCACCGATTGTGGTTTATTTAGGTCTTTTAATTACCTATATTATGCTTCACCGCATCAACTCTCTTATAAGGTGCTACAAACCCTCGGGGAGTGGGGTTGATCTACCAATGGTATCTTCACAAATTTAAGTATCTCTAACCTTAATTTTCATTTATATGATTATACTTATTTATTGATTTATTGATGTATCATGTACATAAACTATGATATGATAACAAATTATTATCTATTGTACTATTCTTATTGTCCATTGTCTTTCATTTTCCCCTTGGATTATAGCCTATCTAGTAGCTCTTATGACCTTTTTTACAGTCCTAATTTAGATATCTCTTTATATGTGCAAATATCATATTTATCTTGATACAATTAGGATAGCAATAATATTTCATCCCCTATCCTTTTCCTAGGATTTGGAAACATATGCCCTTAGCGAGACCTGGATTATCATCTAGATCCACCACTCTTGTACCTCTTAGTTACAATATTAGCTTGTGTTTATGCCTGGAATGGTCCTCTATATATCCTAACCTATATTCTTGAGAAGAGAGAGAGAATAATCTACAAATTTTTATCCCAAATACATTCTAGTGAACTTTGACATAAATCGTACTCCACTATTGATTGAGTCACATCATATTATTTTTCCTCCTTTATCATTAAATCAAAATAAAATTCAATATTTTAAATTTTCTTCTAGTTATCTCATCTCATATTTTTCTCAATACCTTCCACCATGAATCATTTATATGGCTCCTAAGATACTAATCAGTAATTCCTAGCTAAAGAGATACCTTTTAATATTAATTACAATATGGCTAGTAATCGACAGAATATTTTGTTTCTTGCATCCAATAAAAGTACTGTAAGATCAAAACCTAAATCAACCCATATGAGATGAATAATTCAAGTAGGGGCTAGGGAAATACATAACATTTTTGTTAACTATACACTTACCGTGCATGAATTCGTCCAAAACTTCCCTAAATTTGTTGAAGAACCTCTTGAATTTATCTACCAAAGTGCATATATGAATACACACATGGAATTTGGGAAATCCAAGCCATGTCTTTCCCAACCTTCTAACATCACACTCATTCCTATTATTCAAACATCATGATTCTAACCCTAAGTAACATCATTAAATCAACTAATGTAACCCACAAAATCCTTCCAATCAACCTAACAATACTAATCAAACGAACCCCTTATAGATAAAAAACAATTCTAAAACTTATAAACCAAATGAATAAACAACAAAATGTCATTTAAAACCAATTCGTCAAATGAAATCTAACCTTTCTCACATGAACAATAGACCTCACCATATTCAATGGGTATCTTAAAATCAATGCCCGCCCCTATCCCCCCTCACCTTCTTGATCCTCACAAGACTCCTCTTCCACAACCACCTCTAACTAAAAAGGTTCTTCAATCATTTAGAAGGAACTTTAAGCTCCCTATATTTCCGCCATGGATATTAGATGCATATTGTATACACCTATTTTTCATCTTAATATTTCATACATGTTACTAACAATTTCCTTTGTGCTAGATAAGGGTCACTTATGCATCTATTTCTTGAGCGGGTGCCTTAAGGGGCCTTTCAAGAATGGGGTGTGACTATTCACATGGTTATTATGGGTTAGAGATAGTACACAGAGAGATTATCACTATGTGGTCCTATCTTTAGTTATTATTGCATTAGTTATCCTTGTCCCTTTATGTCTCACACACTAGCACTCTTGACACTTTCTTTCATTTAAATCCATCATTGAAACCTCTTTCACTTATTCGTGTTTGATCCTTGAATCATTGCACCATATTTTGGCGGCAATGGATAATGTCGGTGTTTGGTTTCCCTTGGGAAACATCATCTTCCATGGGCGATGACATCAAGTATATACACACACCACACCCATACATTCATAAGGAAGGAAGGAAGATCACAGGAACTAGCAATCTTCTCTTCTCTTTTGCACCATCTTCACATTTGTTTGCTTTTCTCTTTGTTCATCTTGCATTTGACTTAGATTGGACACTTCTTGATTGTTGGATTGCTTGCACTATTGGGTCATTTATAGTGATTCTAAGATAAGAACGATGTTCCCATTCTCCACCCATAGTGATTCTCTCTCTGTGTGTTGCTTCTATGGAGAGTTAAATGCATCAACGAACACTTTTACGTAAGTTCTCTATCCCTATTTGTCATTTTGCATAGATTAGTTCATTTCCTTCCCCATTTCTCTATGTTAGCTTACTATTGTATGTACATTTATGTTACTTAGTATAGTTCTCTTATATGATCAGATCCCTAACTTCTTTTCCTTTAATTCAGTTATACTTTAGTTAAATCGCAGAGAGTGTAGATTGTGCATGTTTGTCCTATCTTCCCATCGATCTATACCTTTCCCCATTAACCGATATCCTAGAAGGGTACTCTCCTTTATCTTGACTTGGGCCTTAGAAACCCTAGGTTGACCTAGTGTAGTGATTATTTCCCTCTAGATATGCGACCTTATCACTCATTTTAGCCCCTTTAAATATACAAATTATGTTTTTTTCCATGTGTGTCTCTCATTCGTTTCCTCATACCCTTGTAATGGAAGACCTAGGATTGAAATCCATTGAGACACATTCTTGGCCCGCCATACATTTTGGTGAACCCAACATGAATCGTATAGACTTCCGATTGAGAAAAACTTGTTAAAATAACCCATCTTCAATCGACCAAATTACAAATCACCAAAAAAAAAAAAACCTACCTATAGACGCGTCATCACCCAAGGGAGACCCCATCTATTTTGGAAAATCTCTTTCACAATGCCTTTAGCCCCTATTAAAACTATCCATCATGGTTGATCCTTTATATTTATGTAAGCCTCCCTCCCGATTCCATGACCCCTATGTAATTCTTCTTACACACGAATGATTGTGTTGGTAAACACCATTTCAAGATCTCCTCTCAACTAGATCATCACTCTATCATGGAGTATCTGGGCCTGGGGTCTTTTGATTATATTGTGCAAAAATTTCTTGAAACCTTTCATCCTGAAGTTGAATTCCCATTCTGCATGGATTTTTGTGTCATAGGAGTCCCTAGAAAGAAACCTCCTACTCGCCATAATGGCCTATTTGAGGATGAAGAAGAGGAAAATCAAAATGACAACAATTTTGATCATCCTCCTGAGATTCAAAAATTCCTCACGTAATTTCCTCAATACAAGGACAAATTAGAAGAAATTTTGGTAAACATCTCCTTGAATTTGTCTCCAAACAACTTGACAATAGGGTAGAAAAGGGAAAAGGTCCTGAAGTAGGTTCATCTGAGAATACCTATAATTCTAACCCTACCAACCTTATTCTCCAACTCATTGATAGGATGAATCAACAACAATCCGCCACTATGACTTGATTCATTCAAATGCAAGTTAACATGACTTAACTATTCAATCATCTACAATGGGCTCTTGGGGCACCATGCCCCCTCCTTTTCCCAAATGGGCCCAATAAATATTCCTAAGAGAACTCCAACAAGACGCCTCTAGCACCTTACATTACTTTCATGGATATTATGGGTATTTCTCCCTCCATCTCTTATGACGATTCCATTAATCCTTCCCTCACATTAAGGCCTTTGGAAATATTTATAAGGAATGGATTAGATCCAATTCGTATGGTACCACCAAAATCCTAATGAAGACTCTCACTAGAGATGCTTTATATTGGTACCATACTTTACCTCCTAACTCCATAGTTGAGCTAGAGTCCTTGGTGACAGCCTTAGTAAATGAATTTTAGTATCATGACTTACCTGAGAACAACATTAATGCCTTCATCAACTATAAGAAATCTGAAAATGAATCAGCACAAGATTTCATAAAACATTGGAAGACCCTATCCATGCATGTTGAACATAACATGCCTAGTGATAGCCTCTTCCAAATTTTCCTACGATCTCTTGAACCTCACCTTCAATACAATGTGAGGTCATTTTCTCCCACCTCTCTAGAAGAAGATTTTGAACAAGCTAAAAGGAAATATTATCTCATGAGAGAGTTTGATAAATTTCCTCCTAAAACACAGTTTAATAAATAAGTCCAAATCCTTCAACATTCTAAGAATAAGAACCTGACAAATGATGAAGTATCGATACTTTTCCTTTTTCTTCTTCTTTAGATAGGACTATTTCAACATCAACCAAGAAAATAACAACAAGAATCATCCTAACTATCATCAACCATTAAGAAAGGAAGATTTTGAACATGTCACTTACGTAATTTGTTTTATCTTGTGATCTTAGATCCATTTGGACCTATTTCTAAATGGCATGATGAAAGTAAATTATTTTGGTGGCATGCTAATTAGGATCATTACCATGAAAAATTTCATGCACTACACACATCTTCCATCAACTTATTCTTATGCTCCCGATTTGACCACAACACCATCACTCAGTAATGTTTGACTAAAGCGGTCAAAGCCATGATGTGATGCAAAAAAAAGACATTATGATGAAGTAATTAACCAAGCTAATGAGAAGCTACATGTCTTCTCTAATCCCATGCCTAACCATAATACATGTGAAATTTCTAAAAAGTAAGAGCATGCTATGACCAATGTAGTTGACACAGACTATCCTCCTGAAAAATGATTTCCATTAATGATGTGAGGCATGTCATAGCTTATATAGATCTTGAATACCCCACATCATTATAGCCCCAACTCAAAAGTTATATAGCCTTTTGTACCTCTCAAAAATCAGGCTTCCTCACAAGGTAGAAATTTCCCCCTCTAGCGTCATCGTCCCCTGTGGAAAATCCCTTATAGGGATGATGGTTCTGAGGTTGTTATTTCCCTAACTTACAGACACCATCTCCCTTGTGAGAGTGAAACTTGTAGGGCCGATAGCATATAAATTTAGTAAAAAATAGTTTCTAATGTATCTTTTATCATCTCTTCTTCTTTTGGCTCTTCTCTTGAGGAATCACATCACTCTAATGCCATTACAAAGTTTAGTAATGATGAGTGGGATCCTCTTGAATTAGTTTCCCAACTACCTAACCAAGTCTTTTTTATAGAACTCGCCACCTTGAGCATCTCATGATAGGATTGTTAGACACGAACATCCCCTTTTCTCTAGCTTTGGGGTAGAGTCCCACATTGCATGGCTAGGAGGAAAACATCCACTGTCAGTGTGAGGATATTTTTCATTCATACTAACCTTACCACGGATGCTTAGTCTTGCATTCATTTCCTATAGCCTCTATGATCCCTAACGAGCTCTTCCTTCACACAGATGATCCACCTCTTTTCATCTTAGTTCAAATTGGCCACCACGATCAAACGTTCTCTCATCGATGAATGATATGGAATGTGGGTTTCCTCATTAAACTTCATTAAGGCTCTTGGTTACTCCATAGATAACTTAAAATCTACACTTACCACTTGTCAAGGGTATGATTTCCAAAAGATGCCTCCTATGGGGTGTATTTAATTACCTATCACTTTTCCTCCTAGGACATTCCACATTAAAGTCATGGTCTTCAAATTTCCCTATCTTATAATATTCTCCTAGGATAGCCTTGGACTTCATCATGTGCACAATCACTTCCTCCGCTTGTCAATGTGTCAAATTTTCTCACCAAGGAGCTATCTATAAGATTCAAGGGGATCCTAATCCTTGGAACTACAAAAACTCCAACAAAAGGGGACATATAAACTCCCAACATTGGATGAGTTATCTCCTATCCCATTTGAGAATATCAATGCTTCAACTACCCTATATATTATCTTCGTAGAAATTTCAGTCACCTCAAATTGGTTTGGCGTACACCTCTCGATCTCTTGGATTTTGATGATGACGATTCCAATGAGATCACACTTAGAAGTAATAATTCTTATCTTCCTAAGATTCTCATATCCTAGTTACCTCTTTCGTTGCAACCTTCTTCTCATAAGAAGGATCCCTTGGTTCCCGTTGTCATCTCACATACACCACAACCTCCATTAGAGCACATGGTCTATTTAGATACTATAATCCACTCTTATGTGATGGATTCCTCCACATATGACTATGAATATGGTTATGCTTTAAATGACCCCCACCTTGATAGATATGCCCAGATTTGTGATAGGAAGTATTGCATTACTAGGAGACTCTTCGTATGCAATACACTCACGACATAAATGTCATCCTCATACAAGAGGAATCCTTGAGTGTATTTGATACTTATTCTCAGCCATTGTTTGAGCCTTAAATTTCTCTACCAGTTACACCTCCACACACTACCATCGACCTAGCCGATCATTTCCCTTACAGAAAAAAAATGATTGGGTCACTTATTTTACTACAAATACGATGACCTCATGGGTGATGATCCTATCTATTATGCCTCAATGATTTGAGTGACTAGTTGATCCATCGATGTTTTCTTTCACCCATTGCATCGTTTCCTCACATACTCTCATTACCATTCCACATCCTGTGAGACTTCCCTCCCTACCTCTTACCCTTATGGCTCCTCGGTCCCCTATGACCGAGCCATATTGCACATGGCACAAGGCCTTGGGACATGATGTCTCAGATTGTAGAGCTTATTGATGACACATGAAGAAGATTGAAGATGAGGTCAAACATGACCAAACTAGAAAGGCTACATAACCTTTCCTACTTCATTCCCTTCTTTTTTTCTCATCATAGGTATTATGCGCATATATCGCTTGACTATCGGGTTATGCGTAGAAAATGTCAGCTCTCGAAACCTCTTTTTGCAATCGAAAGTGTGTGGTTGATTCCTCTTAGAACTAACCACCTTCCCCTTGACCAACTAGACCATAACCTACTTACGGACCACCACCTCACCCTAATCCTTATCCCTCTATGAATGATATTCAAAGTGACATTCTCACTCGGCCAGAGGATTGGTTTGATGACACTCTTTTTCCACAATATTTGAAGTTCATTAGCAAGTCCTTATTACACAACATGCCATATGGGACCTCATGAATTGAGCCATAAGTCACATCTTGAACCAAGTCGACGACATCATCATTGACACCTTGAGATATTTTTCCCCTCATGGCTAATTATCTATAGTTCCTGATTACATTTTATCTCCTTCTTCGGCTTGAGATCTTGCCTTCACTTGAGCCCTCGGCACCCACTTAGGTTTTTCACACATTGCCTCATATCTCACTACATCCTTGCTTAGGTGACCTTCGTGCTTGGATCTTTCATCTTCATACAAATTGGTTCCTCCTACCATTGGAGTGCCTCGAGTCCGATTCTACCTATTTTTATTTTTACACCCCATTATTTCCCATGGGACTACCACAATATTATGCACATCCTCACTTAGGCTTATGGCCTTGCTTGTATTTATTCACCCGACAAACCCCCGACATCTTATCATTGGAAGTCATGGTCATCATCCACTTTTTTTCACATCATGGATTCTTCACATCTTGTGTGTTTACCTATCTAATGAAATTATCACTATTCCTAAGCACCATGAGTATCATCACATACATACATGAAGAAAAATAGGAAAAGTGATAAGTAAAATATACATATAAACATCCAATAAATAAAATAGCCATAAATCATCATCATCATATATATATATATATATATATATATATATATATATATTGAACTAGTTTTCATATACATTGACAAAATGATACAAAAATTAGTACATGGCTCGGCCCATGCACAATAAGGATCAAGAACCCTCACTTCATGTGAGGATATCTAGATGCTTTGGGCCGATGGGGTTGTGCTAGTAGCTTAGGCTATGTGAGCTAAATATTTTCCCTAGATCAAGCTCTAAAGGCCTCTCCCAATGCTCTCGCTAGATGTGTCTCTAGGGTCGTAATCCTCTCATCTTCCTTTGGGCATCTCGAAAGATGGGATGCATGCTCCCGTATCGGGTTTCATGCACCTATAATAAGCTATGTAACATCACATCTAGGATATCTACGGCCACTAGCGCTGTGTGTATCCATGTACCTATGTAAGTGTCTTGGATTCCTCTCTATACCAGACAAAAGACACCCACCTGTGTCTCTTGTCGATGGTGCCACTAGATCAGCCATCACTATAGTATCTTGCACATCCATAATGGATCTAAGATATCATGGTGGGCACTCTCTATCAAGAAGTACCACTCCTCCACCACCCACTTTACAAAACCAAATGCAAAGACAAATTTTACTTACAATATGACTATCACGCAAGAACCATTTCTCAAGAATCACCTAAATAACATAATGACACACATACCGGATGCATGGACATCTCATGATGTCTTTCACTATCTCCTTGACCACCTAAGTACCTCATCATCATCATCATCATGACGAGGTTTGGATCATATATATTGTTCCCACTTGTCTTGGGGCACCAATATCATATCCCCTTTGCATTATTCCTTAGGCTTTTGTCTTAGGTGTATGGTCCTATGGACCCCAATGGGTGTCAGGTAACCTACTCAATATCAATGCATCTTATGATCCCTCATCCATTGTGGTGTTTTTCTTGCTACTCCCCTTATGGTGATAGAACCAGCTCGACATGTACCTCTTCCTTGTGAACCTATGTCGTCATCAGATCCTCCATTGGATCCCTCCTCTGAACCACTAGCTGATATAAACTATGGTGGGCCCTGAGCATCCCCACCATGCCTGCACTTCATCCAAACTTGTCCACCTACTGCTCATACCCTACAGGGCCATAGTATTGGTACCATCACCTATCTTCTTATGGCCTCTCTAGCATACCAATGTCGGTAAGGTGGTAATGGTAGTACCACTACGAGTATTGGTCGTCTAAACTACCTTAGGACCCTACTCACCGAATAGGCTTGCATCCATTATAAATAATGCCTTGTTGCCTCAGTGTTGGCCTCTAAGTTCTATTTTCTTTTCCAACTTGGCCACTAATCCACGTTCCCTACATAGGGCTGCCATATAACATCATCCAAACCCACATATACTAATGGATGGAATGCTAAAATTTCTCTCACGGATGACCTCTGTGCCCACTAGAGTACTCTCAGGGAATTTACTGCTACTTCCAATGGTATCCCTGTTAGCCAATACATCGCAAACCTATCATAAATATAAGTCATCAATAAAATTATGGGTCCCACGAATCGTTTTCATCTATGTATGACCTTGTACAAATCATGTACTAACTGTACCCATATGGTGGTGCCCCAACTAAAATATACTCCATGGTCTACCACATCCCTGCATACTACTATCAAAAATAATGGGATGGCTCCATCTACTTTTTGGTACACTATTAATGCCACAAAATCCCCATAACCACCTTTCAGATAGCTAGAATATTTGTGGCATAAACTGCACTGAGTCAGATATAAAAAATACCCTCATCATATGTCTCACTTCTAGTATACCATATGGCTAAGGCTCTCTACTTTGCAACATTAGGTGTCAAATCATAGTATATACGGGTCTCTCCAATGGGTAATCCCAAAATCCCATGAACATCATGTAAAGTTAGGGCCATCTCTATGGTCTTATGTCCCATCCACCACTGAAAGGTGTTGTACCTCATCTCCCATATAACCAAAACATCTCGCAACATGTCCAAAGCTAAAGGTATCCAGGCATCTACATTTCCCCCAAAACTATAACCCTATAACTAGGTTTCCTATGCTTGAGTCCATATGGAAATCAATCCACTAACCCATGCCACATCAACACTCCTCCACAAGTGGATCATACGGTCTCCGCATGCACATAATGATAGAAAAAAAAGCATTCAAACTCTAAAATATTAATTTGGAATGCAAAATCAAAATTCAAATACCATATGTGAAACTATCCCTACACAATGAGCCCTGTCTTGAACTCTTTATACATCATGACACCATCGTCCCTCTTACTTTAGGGGGATAATGGAATTTGGCCAAAAGAGGCCTCGACTTTTCAAACCATAAATCACGAAAAACAACAAAACAACAAAGTGAAATTAAAATACCTCCCAAACCCACTTGTATTTTTTCCTAACCTACCCTATGACTTAAGTTTGAACAAAAATGATTCCCTAATGACCCGAAAATGCAAAATAACCAAATAGCACTTAATTTACCCAACAACATTAAATGCAATGTCTTACCCATGGTCACGCCTCTTCGAGTACACCACCTCATCGTCCCTACCACCACCTCATACTCATGCCATGACATAAAAAAACACACTAAAATTTTGAAACTACGAGCTTAGTTCTCTCAAATCTAAAAAATAGCAATATGTAAATAATAAACTCAATTACTATATAAAATGACATTTCTATTTCAATTTTGGTGTGATAACCCTAAACCTTCAACGAATGCCATTTATTTCTCCCGATCTCGAAAATGTGTCATTTATTGTGTTATGATCATGATTTCATACCATTCCATTTGACCTATCACACTATACATCCAAAGACTTTCAATTTTTGCCTATTTTTGACACCATATCATCATACACTATTTATGACACCATACCACTATGACATTACAACATCTCGACACGACATCATCTTATAGGAACCTAGATAGGTGATTTATGTCTTATTTTACTGATGATCCTCTATTGTTTCTTTTCTATTTTTCTTCTTTATGGTTCTTATAGCATTGATTGTGCCCGCTCATGGTAGGACGGGTGGAAGTATCAGTACACATTAGTGGGTATATTTCATTTTAGCTAGTCCCTTCTTACTTTTAGTATCTACTTTTGCTTTTGGTGTTACAAATTGTTTCATTCCATTGACCACCTCATCTTTTGTTATTGTGACATGCGGTGATCAACGACTGGGGAATATGTATACACCTATTTTTTCATCTTAATCTTTCATACTTGTTACTAACAATTTCCTTTATATAGATAAGGGTCACTGATGCATCTATTTCTTGAGTGGGTTCCTTAAGGGGCCTACCAAGAATGGGGTATGACTATTCACATGGTCATTATGGGTTAGAGATAATACACAGAGAGAGTATGTTTATATGGTATTAGATTTAGTTATTCTTTCATAAGTTATCATTGTCCCTTTATGTCTCACATGCTAGCACTCCCAAAACTTGCTTCCGTATGACTCTATCATTGGCATTTTCATCACTTATTCTTGTTTAATCCCTGACACATGCACCATCTTTATCATTTGGTCTCCTTGGAAGACACATCCTCCTATGGGAAATGGTGTCGATGTTAGGTTTCCTTTGTCAAGGCCATAGATCATGGATGATGGTATTAGGTATATATGCACACCACACCTAGAAATTCATAGGGAAGGAAGAAATATCACGTAAACTAGCCATCTTTTTTTCTCTTTTGCACCATCTTTGCATATGCTCGCTTTGTTCTTGGTTCATATTGCATTTGACTTGGATTAGTCACTCTTCTTGATTATTGGATTGATTGCACTACTGGGTCATCTATAGTGAGTCTAGGACAGGAACGGTGTTCCCCTTCTCCACCCATAGTGATTCTCTCTCGGTGTGTTGTTTTTTTAGAGAGATAGATGCATCAACGACCACCCTGCAGGCAACTGCTTTAACCCTCTTTTTAATTTTTCGTAGATTAGTTCATTTATGTTTCCCATTACTCTATGTTAGCTTAGTATTGTATGTACATCAATGCTAGTTATCATAGTGATCTTATATGATCAACTACTTAGCTTTCCTTTCCTTTATTTTAGTTATATTGCACTCATGTAGATTGTGCATGTTTTTCCTATCTTCCCATTGATCTATACCTCTCCTCATTAATCGATATCCTAGAAGGGTACTCTCCTCTATATTGACTACAAGCCTTGGAAACCCTAGGTTGACCTAGTGTAGGGATTACTACCCTCTATATATGTGACCTTAGTACTCATTGTATCCCCTTTAAATTAATAAATTTTGTTCTAGTCCGTGTGTGTCTCTCATTTGTTTCCTCGTGCCCTTGTAAAATAGAAGACTCGGAAGTGCAACCCATTGAGACATATTGTTGGCCCGCTATCAAAGAGCACCATAATGAAGCTATCAAAGTTTCAAATGATGTGTATTATTGTAACCTTCATGATGCTTTATCCATAATACTATTGACAATCTCAATATCTATAAATTTCCCTTTCCTAATCATCTTAAGGTTGAGGAAACTCATCAGCCTAACAATGAAAAGAAAAAAATAAACTACTTCTACTACAACATTGAAATCACCTACAATATTAATCTTAAACTAGCAAAAATTTGGGTTAGCATAAATTGAATGAAACACGTGTTTTCCACCATCGATGTCACATATCCTTCATATCAAATTTACACCTACATTACTATTTAGTACTACCATACAAGACATAATAACCTAGAGCAACCTCATGATGCATTAAATTATTAAAAACTATCCAAAACAATACAATTGACCTTTCCAAATATACATGGCTGATGTATTTTTAAAATCTATCAACCATAATTACATAATCCATTTTATCACAATACGAGATGATACCTTTTCATGTCTAGTATTGTACATCTTGCATGGTTTATGTTATACAATATAATAAAAAGAAACAAACTTATATTAATACTATCTTATAGCCCCCGCCAAGCCATTCTTACTGATACTTATTAGGTTCAAACCAAAATTTCTCAAAGTATAGATTAGAGGAGTGAAACCTAATCATGAAAATTTATAATATTCCAAGTAAAATACCTTTTATAGATCTCATATGTACCTATCTAAAACATCATAATCATATTATTCCATGCCTATTTGACATGAAAATTTCCTCACCGCCAACTTTAAGGAAAGATTCCTTACTCGGTTGAGATGAGATAATACATCAATCATATAAAAATATTCCCATTCAAATAGATCTAAGTAGGGATAAATCTCTATTTATCCACTTTCCTATCAATTATATGATCCTAAATAAACCAATTTTTTTGAGAAGATGAACCTCCTCTTTTCATATTTGTTTATGTTATAAATGTGTTAATCAACCAAATTCTCATCAACAACATATCCAACACATGTGTCACTTCGTTAAATTCATCAAATCCTTAGGATATTAAAATAATAACCTAAAATCAACCCATAACATTTCTCAATAATATTACAAAAGTAAAATCCATTCCATAGGATGTATTTGGTTTCCCATTATCATACATCCCGTATTATTGAAGTGAAGTCATGATCTTAAAATTTCATCTTTTTAATAACATATTTCCCTATTGACCATGGAAGATTGTAGTGATACACCAAGAACATCCTTAATTATTGTAGTTGATCATTTGGAGCTTCATAAAGGTTTGGGTGATAATTTTGAGTTGTCAAACTTCATGTATGAAGCTAAAAGAGAGGAAGAAATAGACCCAAGAGTGAAATTATAGGTTTTGTAGAAGAGGAAATAGAGAGATGCAAATTAAAACTACTTGCAAAAAAATTTACATAAGAAAAATGAAGATGAAAATGTGTCTAAGAAATATGAGAGATCAACTCTAAAAATGTGTGCCCAATTAGAGATCTAAGTGTTCTATAGCTCTATTCGAGTTACCACATGTCATGCTCATTTTAGAGTATGAGGAAGAGTCCAAAATCACCAAAAATCATCTCCAACACCTCCCCAACACAAGTGAAGATTAGACGGAGCTATTTTTTCTCTTTCCAATTGATACAGTCAAGGGAAATGGTTTTGCAAACCAGTTTTACACTCTCATTAATATTCATGGTCTTTGCAAAGATAATTTCATGGCTGTATTTTATCAATAAGGGAATTTATTTTTCCCAACCAGCCTTTGGATTTTTTGAGTTGGTTTTATACATTGTTAGAATGGGAGTAGTGTAGATCTGATTTTGAAAAATATGTCCTTTGCACACTCTACATGTTTCCTTGAAATAGACATGATTTATTGTTTGTATATAGTTTTTTTGAGCTTCTTTTCAGCTTGTGCACAATCATATCACTCAAGGTACAAATAAATTGCAATCCAATGTTCCTCTAGTAGGCTTCGATGGTCTCGGAACTAAATTGGGAATATCCATAGCTAGACTAGGCATCTCTAAATCTAGACAAGGCATCTCTGGAGCTAAACTTGCAATCTCTAAAACTCAATAGGAGGTATCTCGAGATGAAAAAATCATCAAAATTTTCTAAAACTTATCTACATAATAATTCAAGTGCCAAAATGGTGTTTGAGGTAGATCGGTCAAGTTTTTGGAGGTTAAAAGTGCTAATTGTAGCCTGAGATGAGTATAAATGATGAACATGTATTTTGGGAGGACTACCAAGGTCAAAAAAATTTACAAGCTCCTTTCTTAAATGATAAACATGCGTGGATCACTGGATGGATTAGTGACATGTTTACAAGATCCATGCCCAATGGAATCGATAAGGCTCTTTTTTTTTTATGCCTAGCAGGTATGTGTTCCCCTAAAGGTCACCATAAATTTTTCCATTTTGATCCTTTCTCCCGTGTCATGGATCAAAAAACCAAAATGTGATCAAATTAAATAGATCATCTTCTTTTTACCTCCATGCAAGGAAATAAAATCCAACACTCTCCCGATAAGCTACGACGACTCTCTCTTGATAAACTCCGACACCTAATAGAACGATAGAAAAATTAAACCTTGTGAAGGTTGTTAATAGGTCATGTTTGTAATTTATTAAGTTAGATTTAGTGTTTTAAAGGTTTGAAGATCAAAGAAGAGTACTTCCAAAAGTCACTATGACTTGTTTTTGGTAGGGTTGATATTTATAAGTTAGAAGGAGTCAAAGGTGCATATAAGTGATCAAAATGACTCCCAAAAAGTTCAAACATCATGAATATATGTCTTTTAGGGTAAACATATTTTTTTTTCCAGTAGATCCACATGATTCCAAGCCATTCATTGCATTAGTAGGACCACAAAGGACCAAAGAAAGTTTAGAGGTAAAAATAAGGTAGTTTTAGGACTATCGTTAAAATATTTATCCTCTTAGAATTTACCAAAATCCTAAAGGTTCGTGTAGATTATTAAGACCCTCAAGATGTCATCTAAAATTTTTTAGGTATTAAATCAATCATCTTGGGCATTTTCAAGTGAGAAAAGTGAAAAATTTGTCATCAACAACTACATGAAAAAAATAGGGAAGTGCGGAGGATTTTAAAATAAATATTACCCTTATAATTACTTTTATGGGTCCTCATTTCTTATAAATGATATTCAAACACTAAGGAAGTATTCTTCCAAATTTTGTATCCAAACAAGGTCATCTTGAAGATCAAAATCACGACGTAAGTCGGGATTGGTTGACATCTCAATTTGTGGGAAGTTTTAGGACTATCATGAATATCTCAATCTTCCTAGCCTATCCATGGCTCCACCAAGTTTTTTAGGATCTTAATACCTCTATGATGATATATTCCAAGTTTTAGATCCATAATAATTCATCTTCAAACTCAAATGCTTTCCAAGTGACAACTGTCATGGAAAACTAGGACGTTTTAAGGAACTATTTGATGTTTTGGGATCTCTAATCATCATGAGGATGTATAAAAGTTTTCCACCACCTCCTCAAACATGAAATTAAAAGAAAAATAATAGGTGGGAAAAATGTGGATATGTGTTGGGAAAATTCCATTTCGGCCCAATTCTTGCCTCTAAAAAGTAAAAATAGCTTTCTAATTTATTTTTTCTAAAGCACCATATTCACTAAATGAGTTGGTTGAGAGCATTAATGAATACCTCAACTCATTTCTCTATATATGCAACTCATTTTTCATTTTATATAATCCTCTGTTGAATGCAAGGTTATGTTTCCCATTTGTGTGGCCAATATTTCGAGTTATAGACCTCTATTATAAACTTGTGTAATGCATCCAATGCCTTCAAAATGGTTGTAAAATGATTGTGTATATGTTGGAACATTAATATTTTTTTCATTATGGATCTCTCATGAAATTTTGATTCTATTTTTTCATTTCAACTCTTTATTTTTTCCATTTTATGATGTGTATGGATTATACTTGCATAGTTCCAATTCACGTGTCACATGTGTAGGGAGTTAGAGTGTGTAAATTGAAGAGTTGACTATGGGTTTCTCTACACTCTTGGCCTTACATTTGTTCCTCTCATTATTCAAGCTCAAGGAGAGAGATAATTTTTCTATTTTGTGCAATCACCATCCCTTTTACTTAGTTTATTTCATGCATTCCTCCTTCCCCTCCCCCGCAACCAATAACTTAGCTTAGGAGTATTGTTAACATTAGAGTAGTTAGGGAAGGAATCTGACCTTCTTTGGAGTGTCTGTCACATGGATCAAAGGTCTCACACCTTGGAGACAATCTCATGTTTCATTGATGTGTTGAGTTCAACCTTAGTAAAGGGTGAAATCTCGGGAAACAATAGGTGTAAAGGGTGAAATTTTACCACCGAAAAAGTGTTTTTATGCTCGTTTAGTGGGAACCATGTGGTTGTCTCATGACTAGTTGTTTGTTTGGATGGTTTGGATTTGGACCATGGTAGACTCAAGTTTGAAACTAGTAATATCATTTTGAGTCGATTCATGTATAAGGGAGGTGGACCTTTTCAAACTCCCCTATCATCTGCTATTTGGTTGGATCCCCTATAAGTCTCTCGGTTTGCTCATGGAAGTCTTTGTTCATATGATTTGTCATTTTATTCGTGTTTGTTGGTTGTTCATTAATCGTTGACAAACCGGTCAAAGCTCTTGGAAATTTATCTTTCTATATTTTATCATTTTATCTCTCTTGGTGTTATATAAGGTTACGAGGGCCTTCAAAACCCTTACCTATTCACCCTTACCAAAAAAAGAAAGAAAAAAATCCCTCTTAAAAAGTGTTTTGGTTGATTTAATCTCCACCACTAGATTTAAAGAATATCCACCATTCAAATTAAAAATATATATAGTTTTTAAATTGAAAAATTTATGGGGAAATAGAATTTATCCTCTCATTCATTTGGATCCATTTGATATGTTGAGCATACTTGAGGAGTGGAAGACAATATTTTTAATTATATTTGGGAATTTTCTTCTTGTTTTGATGAATATTTACACACACACACACACATTAATTTCTTTATTATTGTATTCTATCTTATCACAATATAGATAGAAATTGATCACCCCCTTCATCCAAAGAGAGACTAACCACTAAGAGAGAAACTATATGTTAGAAGAAAATATCCTATAACTATCTAGGACCCTCAAGATCTATTATATATGAGGTAAGGGCCTTATATATATACATACACACACACATACACATGTGGATATATGTATATGCATATGTATATGTATATGTAAAATTTTTCGAAGAACATCTACCATAAATTGGTATCTATTGATCATTAGTAAGTCCTTGAGTCCTTAGATATAGATAGGAATCCCTTGAGTCCCTTCCATATATTTAAAAGGTATATTCAATATAAATTTGTTCACATATATAATTATGAAGAGAAAAGATATTTTTTCTTATCAAGTATATAATATAGTATCAAGCTAAGAACTAAAGAGTATGCAAACAATATTTGTATAAAAACGGCTACAACAAGGTTTTAAACTAAAAATCTTGGTGGGTGTTGGGGGAGTCATGTCCCACATGTGTAGCATTGTATCGACCGAGACTATTTTTGCAATCCCGATGCCCTTTTATTGTGGTTGGGGAGAAAACATTGTCCCCAACTTTGAAATGCCTATGACATCCTTGTTGCATGCTAATTTACTTTTTATGTGTTTATAGACATATATAAAATGAATTTAACATAAGTTTTTGAAATTTTGAAGAAGTATATACATATATATATGCATATGCATACACATACACACATATATACACACCCACCCATATATATACACATATACATATGCATACATATACACAATTGTTATTCTTATCGCTCATATATAATGTTTTCCTCAATTTTCTCACCTTGTACTCATCCGGATGTGGTGTCCCCAGATTTCACCCTGAAATCTAAGACTACCCCATGTAAAAAAATTCATACTTTTAAAATAATGGGTCGTTTTGTGTTTTTATTTTAAAGTGTTTGTATTGTGTCAAGATATTCCCAGAGAGTCATATTAGCCAATTTTACCAAATACCCAGATGCCCAAAATCGTTATATTCTGAATCGGGGTTTGCCTGTGGGAAATTTGTATTTAATTATTCTGAGCCCCATTTGAGGTAAATTGTGCTCCAGTTTAACCCTGTTGTGGTCTTACATGTCAACATTCCCATATACCAGTAGGGTTTTAACCAAGAATGAATCTTGGGCTTTATCTGTGACTTCTGGCAACGTTTTGCGTTTTTGGTGTTTTCCTATTTTGTTTTTCTCGTGAAATTTATTTAGGTCAATTCCTTTGTCGATTTAATCTGATTTCTTTCTTGGAGTATCTAGAGATCACCTATGGACGTTATTCCGGAAGGAATCTTACACGGGAGCCTCACCGGTAAATGAGGGAGATTTATCTCATGACTACCTAGGTTTTCAGCTATGCAGAAAATCTAGCCAACAGTTTTTGGCGACTCCGTTGGGGAACAACTATCTTTGCAGATCAAAGCTTATCTCTTGAAGATTAGAGTGTTTCCTATTCAATTTTCAACCTGGCTGAACATCCATTCACCTGATCTGTAAAGGCACAAGGAAGGACTGATCATTTCTTCATATTGTAGGAGCAATTTAATTTCAATCATCCTCCTCAAGTTAAAAGTGAAGAATTTAATTTCAATTATCCTCCTCAAGTTAAAAGCTGAAGATCTAGTCTCTCACCAGGAAGAGGAGTACATGCGCATCCAGATCTAGATCATCTTTAGCATAATCTGGCAGCTGGAATTATTCACCAAGTCTACACAAGGAGAAGATGTGCCCCATTCATCATGCAGAATCAAAATCAAAATCAGAACCAGATAGTACCTGTCCCATGGGGAGAAACTTATGGGCCACTGAACTTGACTCCACCTATGCATGATCTACCTAAAGGATCCAGAAAGAATTTTCTGAAATTCTTTGGAGATGGAAAGCAAAATATGGATGATCATTTGGCAAAGCATTCTTCATATCTTGTGGTGTGCTTGCAGTGGAGCATGAAGATGTCTCGGTCAGACTCTTCATTGAGACTCTACACGACTTGGCTAGCGAATGGTTCTATCGGCTAGCTCCTGGCACCATAACCAACTAGGCCACTATGCGTGAACAATTTCGAAAAGATTCAAGCCTGCAGAAGATGCTAGCATGTTGATTACTCAACTGACATAATTAAAGAAGGAGCCAAGTGAGAACATGCGGGACTTCATTGCAAGGTTCCAAAGGATTTTATATAAAATCCCCACTTCTGCCGCATTAAGTGATGAAAATCAAAAGACGTTTTTATAAACGCTTTGTTTCCTGAAGTTGGATATCAGCTGAGAAGGGCAAGACCTGTGAATCTACTTGAAGCCCAAAATGCTACCGTGGAGGTTGAAGATGACTTGATCATGGCTGGAAAAATCAAACAATCATCCCATAAAGGTGATGGAGCTTCTTCAAGTACTTCAAATCCTTTGCTACAAAGATTGGCTAATGACATGCTATAAATCAAGAAGCAGATATCTCAAGCAGGAAATGTGACCCCTTCCAGAATAGCTCCTACTCGGACCTTTAATGGTCAAAATAAAAATTGAAATAGACTTGTTGTTGCACCACAATGGTTGGCAATTGAAGCTTCTCTAAGGAATAACTTGGAAACTAATGAAGAAGATCTAGGCATTGATGAATCATTTGATGATGAAGACTTTGTAGATCCATTTGGCAACATCAATATTGGTTACCCCGGACTACGAATCGAGGAGGGATATTATGAATCTTTTGAAGATTCTCGATGGTCACACATTACAAAGTGTTCACAAGGTCCCAGACACGCCAAAATTCCGAAGCATCCACAAGTAAACAAAGAAGAGAAAGAGAAGATCATGGGCCGGATGTTACTATCCTAAAAATAGGTAGTACACTACCTTCTTCATTAGCTCCCAAAGATAAATATGCAAATTCTTTCAATTCACAGCAGAGGGCCAATGCGCATCTGGCTAAAGCAAGTCAAGATTTCAACATTATTGATCACATTAGAAACGACCAAGGTCCAAATGTCAGAAGCTGAGTATTTGAGGGCATTTCCTAATCAGCTAAATAGATTGGTCAAGTATGTGCAAAGTAATGGTCCCAACCCTCCAACAAATAATACTTGGGGGATATCTTGTCAAGTCCAAAGATTACTCCTTCAAATAATGCAGCTGCAAGTTCTTCTCCCTCTACTTCTTCTCCTGCTACATCGGAAAGGATCGAGCTATTCTATGTATCATTACTTATTAATGGATATAAATTGAGCAATTGTATTTTGGACTCGGAGCTTCGACAAAGTCATGCCTACCAAATTTTTGATGCCTTGGGTCTCACATTGACAAAAACCATCGGAATATGCTATTCAATGGAAAGGCAAGTGCCTTTGGTTGGGAAAATCAAAGATACACAGGAAGTACTTGCTTCTTTCCCATACAAGAGATTAAATATGACTATCCTTGTAGCAGACATCCCATTGTCTTATGACATGCTATTGAGTATAAATTTATGTAAAGAGCTGGGTGGATAAGTCATGATGGATTGGTCTTGTGCGCACATACCAATCAAAGGAGATAATCATAAGTTAGAACCTGAGAAGAAATCAAAGTACACAATATCGAAGTCTGAAGATCCTAGATCTCGATTTTGTTTGAGAATCGATCACGGAGTCTATTATCTAGAAATGGATAAAGAATAAGTTCAACCTGTGATCCAAGAACCACATCAGCTTGATAATCAGGTTTGGTCTCTAGAATTTGATGGTAGTTGTTGTTCATTTGGATCTGGTGTAGGTGTTGTTCTTATCTCTCCTAAGGGAAAGGTGCATGCACATTCCTTCAAATTGATGTTTGAAAATACTAATAACACGATAGAGTATGAAGCACTGTTGTTAGGTATGGAGCAGGAAAGGACAATGGGAATCAAGCTCTTACATGCAAAGGGAGATGTTGAGCTGATTGTTAAGTAAATAAGAGGTCTCTATCAAGTAAAAAAGGACAAACTTTGGCATTATAGAGATCGATTCTATTATGCTATCTGGATTTTTCAGCTTTCTCAGTATCTTACATTCCGAGAGAACAAAATTCTAGAGCTGATTCACTTGCGGATCGTAGCTTTGTTAAATCCATATCAACCTCCCACATTCTTTAGATAGGGGATTACAAAGTTGAGATGATTTTCCGCTCAAGGTCCCCGACAACGTCCAGCAGTGCAGGTTTTTAACGATGACAAGTAGATTGTTGCATTTCTCCAAAGAAAAGGACAACTTCGAAGAGATCTACTATGAGGGAAGCAACTCACCTCCGAGACAAATTACTATGGAAAAAATGGATGGAGATGTCTTAGGAAGTCGGGGATTATCCAGTGAAGGGAAATAAAATTTCTAAAGGCTTGGTATCTCTTGAGGAGATGTTTGACAAGCATGATCATATGCTTAAAAATAATGAAGAAAGTGGGGAAATTACTTCCTCCGAGACACAGTTACTAAATTTGGGAGCCAAAACCGATCACAAGTTAGTAAATGCAGGTAAGTGTTGTTCGATGCGTAAAGAGAATATTTTACAAAGCTCCTTAAGAAATACATGGATGTTTTTGCTTGGTCTTACCAAGATCTAAAAACATATCAGTGTGTAGAAGTTCAACACTATATCCCATTAAAACCATAACAAAAGCCTTTGAAGCAGAAGGCTGCGGCGGCATAACCCTACTATTTTGGGGACTATCTTTGCAAAAATCCAGAATCTATTAGATGCAAAGATAATTTATCCCATACATCACTCTGAATGGTTAGCCAACATAGTTCCTGTGAGAAAGAAGAGTGGCGAGATTATATTGTGCATTGATTTTCGCAATCTTAATCAAGCATCATTAAAATATAACTATCCCATCCTCATCATGGATCACACTCTGCAGGTTGTTACTAGATCTTAAATGCTTTCCATGCTTGATGGTTTCTCAGGCTACAATCAGGTTAAGGTGGCTAAAGAAGATCAATATAAAATGACATTCATTACACCTTGGGAAACTTTTTCTTATCAGAAAATGCCTTTCGGTTTGATCAATGCTGGAGCTACATTTCAAAGAGCTATGGATTTAGCATTTGCTCATCTCAAATATGTCAGCATAGTAATATACCTTGATGACCTCACAGTCTTTTCTAAAGATAGAAACACACACATTTCAAATTTGGAAGAGGTCTTCATCCAATGTCGTAAACATGGTATTTCTCTGAACCCTAAGAAATCCTATTTTTCTGTAATAGAAGGAAAGCTACTAGGACACATTGTCTCCAAGGAAGGAACCAAGATAGATCTAGAACATGTCAAATCTATTCATTCTTTTCCATTGCCAACATCCAAAAAGGGGTTCACTCTTTCTTTGGTAAAGTTAATTTTTCAGGAGATTCATCCCACGACTTTTCTAAGTCGACTCGTCATATTTCAAATCTGATGAAGAAGACACAAGATTTCAAATGGAGTAGCGAAGGAAGGAATATTTTAATAAGATTAAGGAGGCCTTGTAAAAATTACCGGTCTTGGTTTCACTGAATTTAGTAAAGAATTTATTCTTTACTTTTATTCCTCTGAACACACCATGTCAGCAATCTTGATGCAGAAGAATCAGGAGGATGTAGAAGCTCGATTACTTTCATGAGCATGCCTCTCAAAGCTTCGAGTTGAAATATACTCCAATGGAAAAACATGCATATGCGGTGGTAAAGGTGTGTAAAGTGTTGGGTACTATATTCTTTCCTCACATCCGTGTGGTCTTGGTTCCAGATACATCTTTGCAGGTGAAATCTATCCTTACCCAACACAAGTTATGGTTGTTAAGAGGCACATGGTACGAAATTTCAAGAATACGACACTGGATATCAAACCTACAAAGTTTGCTCGAGGAAGAAGTCTATGCAAATTTATGACAAAGATGAAAGCAACAATGCCAGAGGGAGATCAAGATCTTCCTATGGTCCTTTTTATAGATCTGGTGGAAGAGTGGTGTAGTAACCTTGCCTATTTTTTGACTTATGGAGAATTCTGGATCAACTTTCTCGAAAAGAGAAATGTAGTATTAAACTAAAAGCCAAAGACTTTGTTCTTTGGGATAATGGTTTATACAAAAGAGGGATTGATGGTGTATTTCTCCGATGCATAGATAAAGCTTAGCAGGATCAGCTCTTAAAACAATTTCATAACATGGATTATGGTGGTCATTTCTCCATCCGAGTCACTACTCATAAGATCCTATGAGAAAGGTATTATTGGCCCACACTTTTTAGGATACTGCAGAGTGGGTATCTAAGTGTCAAACGTGCCAACACTTTGTTGGGCATGTAAAATTACCTGCATTACCTTTAAAACTAATTGTAATTGAAGAACCCTTCCAGCAGTGGGGAATGGATTTTATTGGTATGCTCAACTTGGCCTCTAGTGTCGGCCATCACTATATTCTGACAACTACTGATTATTTCAGTAAGTGGGTAGAAGCCATTCCTGTTAAGAATGCCACTTCCACGGAGGTGTGTAATTTTATAAAGGAAAATATTGTTGTTAGGTTTGGCATGCCCAATAAAATAGTAGCAGACAATGCTCTAAATCTATCTTCTGAGGAGCTGGTTGATTTCTGCTACACTCATGGGATCCAGCTAGTACATTCCTCCAACTACTACCCACAAGGGAATGGCCAAGCTGAATCAAGTAACAAAAATTTGGTGACTATCATGCGAAAGCTAGTAACTGAGAATCAAAGAACTTGGCATAAGAAGTTATTTGATGCATTATGGGCAGATAGGATTACACCAAAGAGGGCTATAGGCATGTCCCCTTTTCAGCTATTATATGGAAGAGACACAGAGCTGCCTCTTACCTTGGAATTGCCTGGCCCTACAACTTTTTAGAGCCTGAGGATTCTACATTCAATGATGCTATTGAAAAAAGGATAATGTATCTGAATGAATTGTGGGAGGTACAGACTCAAGTTGCAGATAGATTATCAGAGCATCAAAATAAGGTGAAAGTTATCTTCGACAAAAATGCTAGGGAAAGAAATTTTGAAATCAATGACTGGGTCCTTTTATGGGACAAAAGAAGAGAAACAAAAGGCATGCACGGAAATTCGATTCACTATGGAAAGGGCCTTTTGTGATTAAAAAGATCGCGAGCAGATAGCTTCATTCTTGCTCATCAGGATGGAGTTGAATTGCCGTTTCCTTTCAATGGGAAACACTTGAAGTTGTTCCGGACATGAAAAGTAGGGTAAAACTTGTATGTATATAAATAAAACTTTGTTGTTTTTCTTTGTGTTGTTTTTGTTTGCTTGACCCCGTGCCCAAAAGACAAGATACAAAACCAGAGATGTTGGGATCTCATCTTTTCCTTGTCATTTTGAGAGGAAAAGATGTCCATGTAATTAAAGCCGATTGGTGTCCCTAGATTTCACCCGAAATCTAAGATTACCCCATGTAAAAAAATTCATACTTTTAAAATAATGGGTCATTTTGTGTTTTTATTGCCAGAAAGTGTTTGTATTGTGTCAAGATATTCCCAGTTAGCCAATTTTTCCAAATACCCAGATGCCCAAAATTGTTATATCATCACAGGGGGTTTACTCTGCGGGAAATTTGTATTTAATTATTCGTAGCCCCATTTGAGGCAAATTGTGCTTTGGTTTAACCACGATGTTTTCTTACATGTCAATATTCCCATATACCATTAGGTTTCTAACTTGGAATGAATCTCACGGGCTTTATCTCGTGACTTCGCAACGCGTTTTGCGTTTTGGTGTTTTCCCCTTTTGTTTTCTTTGAAATTTCTCTAGGTCAATTTCTTTTCCAATTTAATCTAATTTCTTATGTGGAGTATCGGAGATCACCTATGGACTTTATGCGAAGGAATCTTACACGGGAGCCTCACCGGTAAATGAGGGAGATTTATCTCATGACTACCTAGGTTTTCAGCTATGCAGAAAATCTAGCCAACAAGATGTATGGAAACTTTTGTAAGGAATGAAAGGCTTTGAAATTACATTAATGGAATGAGAATTATCAATTAAAATTTGTGTTAATTTTTGTTGTTATTTCATGATTCTTGCATGGTTGTATATGTTTTCCTATTTCTTCTAGTTGAATTGGATATTATTTTGAGTTATTGGTTAATGGAATCTACTATGCTACCATCAACATAACTCCCTCTCCTTTTTCCCACTATTTCCTCACATTTTTCTCCTCTCCATCTCATACATTCTGCCCTCTTTAACCTATAGTTACAATCACAACAAGGGTGTTTTTGTACATTCTCTGGTCTCTGACCAACCCCTAAAGATAGAAATAGTGTACATAATTTCTAGATTTCAATAAATGGGAGCCACCCCATCTTGAAGTAGAGGGACTCAATCTTGCAAGCATTGAGGAAATCCCTATTTTTTCCTTGACAAAATATTTCTCCAACAAGTTACCTGTCTTTTCAACTTGTTCTCATTCATCAAGAGGTTTTTCCTATTCTCTATCTATTTATGTTATACATTTTATAATTTGTCTTATTTGAAACTATGCTTATATAAGATATTTGCAAAAACTATATCCATGTTAACTAATTAAATCCTTTTTCACTCCAAAATAAAGTATTATCCCTTTTTTAATTATATTATTTGTGTTAGTCTAGATAACTATGATATAGAATTACCTTAGCCCAGGGATACATATTCTACGGGAAACGGAACTAATTTCTAAGAAGATAATGGGCATCATTTTTCATGCACATAAGATGTATGTGGCGATAGTAAATCATTATTGCAAGTAAGTCATTGAGACCACATGCATGATTCATGGTGTTATTATTATTTTTATATTTTTTATTTAGAATATGATTCATTTATTGATTGATTAATCATGGACCAATGCATCCTAGTATTTTATATATAGGAAAATGACTAGATAGTCAAGATGGTATTGTACGCCTAAGGATCAACAAGTGATTCTTGATGTACTTGACCTCCTGAGGTTGTGTTGGGACAACCGGGAATGTGCAAGGTTGCGAGAAATGTTGAAAGGGAGCTATAGGAGAACCAAGGACTAAGAACAGGTAGTGTGAATTCCTATGAGCTGAGTTGGCCAAGAGGGAATTAGAGGCTATGTACGGGTAGCGTAAGTTCCCTATGGTTTAATTGTCTAGTTTTATTTGAAAGTTAAACTACGTTGAAATGTTCATTTTAACCAATTAAGAAAAGTAAATCTAACTTAATTAAAAGACAAATGTGCTTTAATCTCTTAACTAGCTAGATTCATTCCCGATTAATTAACCAAAATGAAATGAATAATTTAATCTACTTTCTTGAAAGGAAATTAACTAAAAGGAATTAACTAAACAAAACTAATATCTACCTTTTCACTAATTAATTAAAATAAAGCTAATCTACACACACAAACAAATTACTTCTAATTAAATGAAAACTACTACTCTAAAATGAAATAAATTAAACAATGAAATAGTCGGATGTGATTATTCCTGTATTGCAGATGAATTAATTCCAATCTATTTTAAATAGAGAATTTTTCTAATTTGTAAATGTGGATCTAATTTCCTCTGGTTCTACCTTAGAATCACGGGAAGATTTAAAAGCTTATCAAAATCAGCATATGGAGAAAGTGAAATTATATGATCCTAAATAAAGTTATTTTTGAGAAGATGAACCTCCTCTTTTCATATATTTTAATGTTATAATGTGCCAATAAACCAAATTCTCATCAACAAGGTATCTAACACATGTGTCACTTCTATTAAATTCATCAAATCCTTAGGGTATTAAACTAATAACCTAAAATCAACCCATAACATGTATCAATAATATGACAAAAGTAAAATCCGTTCCATAGGATGTATTTGGTTTCTTATCATCATGCATCCTTATATTATTGAAGTGAAGTCATGATCTTAAAATTTCATCTTTTTAATAAGATATTTCCTTATTGACCATGGAAACATGAGATGTGCATAATTGCCTCATCGGCATGTCTACATATCAAGCTCTATTACCTAAGACCCTTATATAAAATTGCATGTGACATCAATCCATGGAGAACAATGAAAACTTTACACAATGTGGTCTCTTTAAAATCCCTACTATCAAGGAACTTCCATGTATCCCCTTTTGGGAGTATAAAAACTTTAAATATTCCATCAATTTCCTTTAAGGATATAGTGGGAACTATGGGATTTACAAGAACATCCCACCAAACCTCCTTGACTTGGATGATGATGATCTCGATGAAATTAACCTCAAAATCAAAACATATGATCTTTTTGATTATATATTTGCTCAATTTCCTCTTCTCTATGGCCTTATTATTTACAATAAGGAAACTAATGTAATCCCCTTTACCCTATATTATATATCACCTCATCCTATGGATCATCCCTTTTCACATCCTAGTGAAACTATTATCGAATCCTTTGGCATCAATATATGAAAAGGATAGTATCTTGATGACCCCTTCTTGTTTGGCTATACCCAATCTAAAAGATGTGGGTTCTACAATACCAATAGTTTTAATTTTTCTATCGACTCTAGCTATTTTTATGAGTGGGGACCTTTCATTTGTGCATCTTCCCTTCTACACCTCAACCCTCTAAGGGTAAGAAAAATCCCCCAATTTTGACTCTAAGTAGGATGACTTGTCGGCCGAAGTATATGTTGGAGCTAATAAGATTATTTTAGACCTATTATTCATTTACATAATCTCTAAGAAACCAACACCTAAACCATAATAATAATTGGTTCCGTTGGATAATAATTATATGACCAATCCTTCTCACAAATTGGTGCATAACACACATTGGATCCTTTGGTTATATTTTCTATCATAGTGGTTCCTTTGCCTTCCCCAACATATATGACCCTACATCCTATCACATTGACTAAAAGATCACTAGAATATTATGTACCATTCTACATATGGCATAAGGCATTGGGACATTTTGTTGTGGGTTACCGGGATTATAAGAAACATATGAAGTAAAAGAAGATGAATAGAGAGATCAAAATCACCAAGACCTTCCTCTCCCACTCCATAATAATTTTTCTCTCATCATGAGATTTCCTCTCATTCAATAACATATGTCACATAGTTAGATGCAAAAATAAGGAATAAAAGATATATTTTACACCATGAGTTAAGAATTTGGTTGCATCCTATTTATCTATGATGGTTCCCAATTTTGTGAACTACCCATTTCTTCACACACCCTTTAGACCAATTGAGGTACTATTTCATTAATTTTATCCTTCCCAGGTGGAGATCCATTCAACTTTCATCTCATCCCTCTCTATTTATGATGGACATATGCAATGATATCTGTCCTAGATCTACATGAGGGTGGAGGATACCATGCTAATTTTGCATCGTGAAATACCTCAAAATATTTTAAAAGTGTTTATAGACATTGAGGAAACCATGATTCATACACAATACAAAATCCAATGAAAAAATAATGATTTTATAGATGATTTTTGTAGTTTCATTTCACAACCTCTATGGCCTCCTTTATTTTTTTAATCCTACCTTATTTTACCATTTTTCATATGATACCTACACATCCCATTACATTCTCAAACTACTTAGTGTGTCATGTCAGCTACTCCTCTAAATCCTATATTACTTCTATTTCATAGGTTAATTAGCATGAAGTTTTGACTAATAATTTACATCCTATAGTAATTCTATTTTATAGGTTGGTTAGTGCATGTTTCGGTTGACCCCTTACATCATACATCTATAGGTAGTTCTTGTGAATTTTCGGGTAACCCTTACATTCTATATTTCTACACTTTCCTATTAGTTTGGATGTTTTAATTACCATCTAACACATTATATTCCACTTTTTAAACTTATTTCTTACAACCTCCTCACGAAATCTTATCTCTCTTGAATTTATATGGCCATTGTCTTCTCTTGGAGATACCTTGGTAATTTATTTTATACTCCTCATTTTTATTGTCTCAGTAAAACATATTTCCCCATTGTGTTTATGTTTGATTTTTTTCTTCCTTGGATATTTTAGTATGCTATTCTCACCATTTGGGTATTATCACTCTTTATGATTATATTGGATTTATCATAGGTTTACCCTCTTCTATTGACATATCTAGTGACCTACAATTCCTACACTACCTAGTTTTCTCATTGCATCTTCACTCCATATCAAAAAGTATCTCCTTATGGTCATCTTGTAGCTTTAACCTTCATTATAACATAATTTTGTCCTCATGATTTCCATTTTATTTATCATTTTCTCACCTAAGGCACACATAGATCAAAGGTAAGATAACACTCTTTCCTTAGGGTTAGTTTAGAGGTACTTAAAAATCCTACATTCTAAGTTATAATCTATATAGGATAAGTACAAGATATATAATGTTAGTAAACATTCATACCAATTTCATTAGTCTTGTGAATCCATGTGGAGGGAATATTAACAAAATCCAAAAGAAAAAAGAGAAACAACATATTATGAAAATATAAAATAAAGCATAAGGAAATGAAAAATTAAATTATTACACTCAAGAAAATTCAATAATAAATAATAAAAGATATGATATCAGTCACACACACCTATCCTAGTTTAAATCTCAAACTCCATTTTAAACCTCATTGTGGACCTTGAGGTTGTTTGGGTTGAGGTAGGTTTTTTTAATGGTTTAAGAGGTCATATATTTATCATTTAGTGCCACTTCATTTTTATGCTCGTCCCAATACTTTTAATATTCATATATATCTTTAAGTGGGGTCTTGGGAATGAGGAAAACATCATGTGAATGTAGGAAACAACTTTTGCTATTTAGTATATCATATAAATTACATGGGATATATATTTAGTTAGGATATATATTTATAATTAACTATTTTTCTTACTCTTAAATCACATACTTAGGTTCCTTCATACCTATATTATGAAAACATTTAGTCATACCCTTTTGATTAGAGTGCTCGATCTCTTTTAAGGATCTTGTATCACCATTATGGTGCTTTTTCAATTTTTGTGTTCACTCCCTTTGTTCCACTTGACAAATATTCCTGGTACATACCACTATATTGATACATTTAAATCCATTTTTATATCTTTGTGTCTATTAAAGAGTTGTGATTATTATTTTAAGACATTCAAGATTTCCTTACAAATATAGCTTTTGTATCCATACCATCTCCATTCACCCCCGACTTTAGATGGTAGCGATCTACCTTGTGAGAAAATATAGTGCAAGATTTGATTGTTCAATATGATTCATTGTGGTGATCCTATTTTGATCATTATTTCCATATCCTTTGTTTTATTTTCATATATTGTATTATATATTTATTATTACCCTTACTACAATCCTTGTTTAAAAGATTTAACATATTTTAAAACCATCTCATTTTATCACACTTTATTATCATTTCCATATATTTTAAAATATTTGATTACTTACATTTTAGTAGGCTTTCTTAGGATTTTGCATCTGGGGTGTGATCCCCCCTTTGGTCAAAATACCATTGATTTTACTTGGTCTATTCGGATTTTGAGCCGGTTCATACCACGGGGTATGGTCCCCTTTAAAACCATTTATCAATAATGAAAAAAAAAACATTTTATTAGGTTTCTTATTCATCCTTATCACCACATGCATAAATGTGTATGATACTTTACTTATATTTTATTAGGTTTATTATTCATCTTTATTTCCATATCTTTTAAATTTCTTTGATTCTGCTTTATATATATATGCATACTTATTTCTAACACATTTTTTTTTTTTTTTATATAGTTTTATTTCTTTTCACTAGATGTTTGTTATAACTCTTGTTTTATTATGAATTACCTTTTCATTTTAAGCCATAAATGCAATCACATTTTTAAAAACATAGAAAGCGAAAAAACGTAGATCAACCTACAACATAAATACAATTAACCAATACACATCATACACTAAGTACAATTAAGTTAAAATGTTTTCATACCTATACAAATACAATGTTACTAAAAAGGTACATCATACATCATACTTCACCCATTGGTAAAACGTCCCCTCCAAACATTATAGGATGAGGAGGTGTGATTGTTTGAGATGAAAAGATTTAATAACCATTTTGTACGGATCAATACTAGGAGGAATCTCTCTTATACATCCCTTGAAAACCTCCTCTACATATAAAATTCATAAATATCTTGTGAAAATATTTTTACATATCACTACTACCTCTCGGTAGGTTCTTGGGTGTTAGCCAATGTATAGACCTTCTCGGCTACTAGTGAACTATATGTTTTACCCAACACCTATATTAAGGCACCCATATATCCACACTCTATTGTTGTAGTGTTTTCCCTCTTTCACTATAACTTCCATACCGCCTCTCCAACTAGCTTAAAAGTACTTACATGATCTCATGTCAAAGGCACCAATACATTTTTCATCAACATTGCATCCCTATAAATAATGACACCATCAATGTATAGGCCTTCTCAGCTACTAGATACCTATATATTTTACCCAACACCTATATTAGGACACCCATATATCCACACTCTATTTTTAGTGTTTTCCCTCTTTCACTATAACTTACATACTTGCCTCTCCAACTAGCCTAAAAGTACTTACATGATATCATGTCAAAGACACCAATAAATTTTTCATCAACATTGCATCCCTATAAATAAGGACACCATCAATGTATAGGCATTCTCAGCTACTACTAGAGACCTATATGTTTTACCAAATACCTATATTAGGGAACCCATATATCCACACTCTATTGTTGTAGTGTTTCCCCTTTCACTTGTAACTTCCATACCGTCTCTCCAACTAGCCTAAAAGTACTTACATGATCTCATGTCAAAGGTACCAATATATTTTTCATCAACATTGCATCCCTATAAATAAGGAAACCATCTAGGATACCATGATGAACACCATAAATTTGTGCATGAAAATAGATCCTTGTCCTCTCTAAAAACATCAAACTTGAACCTATAAAAAAACTAACATAATATCACCTACTTCATATTTATTATATGGTATATTATGTTCTATGTATGATATTTATTATACGAGGATGTAAGGTATATGTTCAATATTTTAAATAAAATAATAAAATTTAATCATACAATCCAAAATGAGTCTTTTAATACTTTTCATTATGATAAAATGATATAACAATTTCTCAAAAAAAAGGATGAATACTTAGTTGCACATAGTGGTACATGAGTAATTTGGGTGTATAGTTTGAGTGAAAATTTCCAATATAATAATGAAAATGCTTCATCTCTAGAAAGATTCTGGAAAATACTCTTGTATGGAACCGTACAACTCTTGTAAGGGTGTAATATGGTATAGAATTGATATGTATGGTTTTGACCTATGCACGGTGGGGTTCCTAAACTTTTATGGTCCTTTGCTAGTCTATAATTTATTGTGATTGCCTATTACTAGGGATCAAACAACTTTGGCATAACTATAATGATATGAAATAAATAAAAAACCACAGATGCCTATAAGAAACTTCATGAATTGATTAGATAAAAATGATAAATATATGTGTGGGTGGGGTTGGACTAGCTTTGGTGGTTAACCCCCTAAGCTAATCCAGTGTTATACTACATATCCTTGAGCATAAGCAAGCCTCATGTAGTTCTCCTAATGTTGGTTCAAGTAGTTTATGCAATATAATCCAACCACATGTGTGTTCCCTCATGTCTCTTGACACAAATATAGTGGGATAACTATAGAATAGAAAATGTACCCATTGTGGTAATAGTGTGATATGGTGTGATTAAAATTCTAAGAATGATCCCCTTTAACCCTTGAATAACTTTGGAAATGTTGGTAATGAATTTATCTAGCTAAGACATGACCCTAGGACCTTTGCATGTGTTGTCTCCCGAAAAATACTTTTCGTTTTCCAATTTAAATTTGAAATTTTGAGCTCTCGCCCTCCTAAAGTATTTAAGCCAAGTTGAAAGTTTGATGAAGTTAGCAAAATCCGTGCCCTAGTGTTGTTTAAATCTTTGTTTTGCTCATTTTGAGAAATTCTCCATCTCTCGGTCTGTGCATGTAATATCCTCTTTACAATCTCCTTTTTTATCGAAATTGTTCACTTGTTCTATGGCCTAGGTTTTCAAATCATTGTTTTGCCTCCATGCCTCCAGCTCGCGAAGGAAATTCAAAAATTGGACTCAAAATGATGAAGTTCTCTTCCTCTGTGTATTTTTCCCACAATCGGGAATGATAGGCATTTTATTCCCTGTCAAATTTTAGCCCCATCATCCACGGGTATGTGGACATACCTAATTGGAAGTGGGTTGGTGGAGAAATTTGTGTTTTTGAGCCTCTTTGTAAAAAAGGTGAAAAGTTAAAAAGTGACCCATGCCCCTGATCAAGCTATAAAGGTAAAATTCAAATTTTGAGCCCGTAGGAAAAAAGTCAAAGGTGAAGCATGTAGGGAAAAGTCAAAGTTGAAGCCCATTTGTTGAAGAGTCGGAGCGAGGCAAGTGGGCCATCGGGGCACTTTTGGAAATTTAACCAAATTCCCAAAAGTGAAGTAAAAGTTCTAGAATGCTCCATGGCTCCACCAAGGTCTCGGGCCCACCATTGAAAAGTCAAAGCGAGAGAGCGGAACGACGGAGAACTTTGAGTTTTTGAGCCTTTTTCAAAAAAGGTTAAAATGTTGAGAAAAGGGTCACAACCCCATTTCCAATCAAGAGGGTGCCACGTGTCAAGAGTTCAATCGGAGCAGCGGGTCGGTGGAGGAATTTGAGTTTTGAGCCTTTTTCCAAAAAATATTAAAATGTTGAGAAAAGGGCCATGACCCCATTTCTAATGAAAACGTGCCACGCACCTAAGTTAAAAAGTTGAAGCGGGGGTGCGGGCCAATTTGTTCCAAATTTCCAAATCTCTAAAAAATTGTAAAACACAAAGGGCTTTCCCCGTGCCACTCCAATCTCTTCCTACCACGTGGATGGCCTGATTTCAAAGTTATAAGAGAAAATCAAATGGTTTGTATTCAAACTGGAAAATCAAATGTAACGTTCGCGTTGCAAGATTTGGTTTTTAACCCGCCATGAGTGTTTTCTTCGCAATGGAGGAATTTGAAGAGGCGTAAATGATTTGTAAAGTTGTAACCATTTTGGCATGAGATATAATGGCTCCTGAGCCATTCAGAGTGGGTGATTGATTTCAAAAAGACCAGAGTGCTCTGTACCTGAAAAAGACAGAAAATGCCATAATTCTTTTATTTTCTCTTCTCCTTAGATTTTCCTCTATTCTAAAAGCTCTTTACAAACTCTTCTTTAGCTTGATAATAAAAGAATTAATTTTCAACTCTTTGATTGAGGGATTGATTGGTACCTTGCGACCAATGAATTTCATTCAGTCTTGTAGCTTCTCCTGCGGATTTATTTTTTTCTAACTATAAATGCATGTAAATGAAATTTCTAATTAATGTGTGTGGGCATCTGATATTCTACTCACAATATTAGTTTTCTCCTACCTCCATTTCCACTCCCTTTCCCTTTCCAAGACAAAGTTTCTTCTCTAGAGAGACATTTCTAGCTTTGCCACGGTGGTCAAGTGGAGTGCCCCTATTGGATCTCTGCGGTCAAAAGGCCACCATTGAAACCCATGTTTTATGCATGCACGTATGAAAGCTGCACCATTCAAGTATAGGGACTTAGATTCCCATAGTGTTGGCTTGAAACCCACCAAATTTTCCCCACAAGACAAATTTTCTCGCCAACAATGACATGGTTGGATAATGAGGAAAAAGTTGTTAGACCTAGTTTGAGTGCTTTAAACTTGTGTGGTATCTGTAATAAATGATGTTAAACTACTCTAAGAATATTTAGGAGATCCTTGAGTGCTTTAGTGTTGATATTTACAATGTATGCTTATGAGAATTCCAGAAAGTTCTAAAGTGTAATTGAATTGCTTATACATGATTCCATAGATTAGATATTCACATTATGGATGACTGGGCAAGATGAACTGACACATATAAATTTTCAAATTATAAAAAATAGTCATTAGATAAAGGGGTATGTGAGCATTTAGGTTGACCCATATCGTAGTACAACCCGACCATGTTCTTTACTGAGTCTTTGAAAGGATATTAATGGTGTGGGAGATAAATTTTAGAAAATATGTTTGGGGTTAGATTGTTTCTACAAATAACTAATATTATATGGATGAATGAAAGAGTAGTGTGTAGATATCATTAATTCATGTGTGCGAGAAAATGATATGTTAATTGAGCTTAAAATGTGAACATATGTCTTAGCATTGGAATAAAGAAAAACTTTTCATTGTGAAGAGATAAGTAATAAAATTTAAGTGTCTACATTTTGCCCCATTTAAGTGTGGAATAAAAAATTGCATACTTAAAGGAAAAAATATCTAAGTGCACACACATACCTACTTTTTCTTCACTCGGTAGCAATTTTTCTTTGTGTTTGTGTGGGAATTCAATAAATAGCCACCTCACACTATAATATACACATAATAGGCATGAAAGAATAACTCAAAAGGAAATAATTGTGCATCTACATAAAAATGAAATGAACAAAATTTAGAACAATAACACGATTTAAGAAATATCTTATTCAAAGAAACAACAACATCATACTAATCACCAATGATTTAAACTTTTACACAACATATGAACATGATAGATCACCATGTACCACTACTCGATACTTGAATGAATATTAGGAACGTTTTTCTACACTATGAATATGGTTATTAAACCATAATCGGGATTTGGTGAGCATTATTCTTACATTCATTCTCTACTTTTAAGAAATTTGAGGATTTTCAAAAACTTGAACTAATTTCTAAAGGAATTTGGCTCTACTTATATAGACATTTATGCCACCTCTTAATAACCCTAATTCTACAAAATTCAAATGAAGGATCAAAATAACCTAAACGTACCCAAATGCAAATAGTTGCCTTTGTTAAAACGTGTTCCTTAAAACATTAAATTATTCCACTTTTATGTCTCGAATAATATTGTGCGAAAAATGTTGCACATTGGACGATTCATGCAGAACAACTTTGCATATTGAATGATTGTGTCAAAAATTAGACATTGCATAAATGAAATTTACACTCCAAATATATTTTGCAATGAAATTACCTCAACATAATGTAGAAATGTGTCCCAAAATTTTTGGTAACGTGATTATTCAATGCATGACCCAAAAAATACTCCACAAATGATGCGAAAAACTAAAAACATCAATGATTCCAATTGTTCAACTATTTTCTTGATACATGATTTCTGTGAACCTAGATGCTCTGCATTATACATATAAGGTACTTTTGGAAATTGAAGATCCTAATCAAGGAACTAGTATGCCACATTACACAACATCTACAACACTTAGGCAAGTTTATTTTTCTTTCCTTTTACCTTTCTACTTAACTAGATACTCAACGTACTCCTTATTACATTTCTTCTTTATCTAGGTGTCTATTATCCCTTCTACTTCATCATTCTCCTTAAGAATATATTTCCTTCAATATAATCTACTATATTTGATTCAATTCATGTTTTCCTTCCTATACTACAAGGTATGGATACAAATCCTCCACATTAAATGTATTATAGATATATCAGTTCCTTGAGAAAACTCAATCTCATAAGCATTTTGGGAAAACTTCTTGACTATTCTACAAAACCCTATCTTCTTCCACTTAAGCTTATTATATGTTCCTTTTATAAAAATTTACTTCCATAAATATGCCAAGACCATGTATCCAATATTATATGCAACATCCTAAGTTTCTCCTCTACGCATTGTTTGTTTGTGTAATCATCTTTTACAACTCATTACACACTTGTTGATGCACTTCTCTCATTTTTTTAATGAAAAATATCTTGCTACAACATTCTTATCTTCATTACATGGTAAGTATCACAATTTCATGAATCCTCTTAAGATGTTCCCATAAATTAGTTGGAATGGTGTTTGACCTATACTCCTATTTACTACATTTTTATAAGAAACATTTTCCTATGCTAAAATCAAATCCCAAGTTATTGGCATATCTCAAGCCATACATCTAAGATAATATCCTTAGGATTCCATTCAAAAATTTGGTTTCTCCTTCAATTTTGGATGATATTTGAAACTCAACTACAAATTACTATCTAACTTCTTCCACAATGTTCACCATAAATGACCAATGAATTTTGTATCTCTATCTAACACTATGCTTTACATGATAATCCATGTAGCCTCACAATTTCCCTGAATTTTTTTATAATATGCATTGCATGAATGGTATTTCTAAAATAAATAAAATGTTTAGTATTTGAGAACCTATCCATAACTAAAAATGAAATCAATTCCCCTTTTTGTTCAAAGAAAACATAAAATAAAATCCATTCTTATGTCTCCCAAAGGTATTTCCATAATGGGAAAATTCTGATACAACCATGCGTTAAGAGAATCCTTTTATCTAGATGAAAAATGTGGAATTATTATATAAATTTGTACACATCCACACTTATTCATGGCCATCAGTACATCTCTCCTAGTTTAGCTAAAAAAATTCCAAGCCAAAGTGTCATGTACCAATCCTCTATAATGTTTCTCTCTTACCATTCTAATCACCCTCCTACCCATCCCAACCTGACCATGGTGGTCTATCTCCTATGATTTATGTGCCTATCATTACACATAATTTCATACCAATGATTCATGCCCCCAAATATACAATAACATACAAGGCTTACTTGACAATAGTGACACCATTTTTCAACCTCCATCCCCTCATACTCGCCTCCTTATATATATCCACTACCTTCATAGAGTACCACTACTCCCATCCCTATTGCATTCCAATCTCCCACCCCATAGAGTCCTTATCCTCATTCTCATCATCTACATCACCATTTTCACCTTCTCCACCATCATGTAACCCCATTTTATATTTTTCATCATCAAATTCACCACATGCATTGATTATATACAAACCTCTTACCATTTATCCATTCAAAACACTTACATTACACTCTTAACCATGTCTTGAGTCACACATTTATTTATCAATTTGAGTCTTCTTCCACAAAAATATTATTTCCCCCATCACCATTCATATAGTCACCCTTTTGTTACTCATTCCCTTGTCCCATCCTACATCATCTAGTGTTCCCTTTTACACACCTCTAGCATCACTTCGTTGAGTCACCTACACTTTTCTCTCACATATTCCTTGCAAGTCATTTACAATCCTTATTTCACATCATGTGGTATTACTTACAAATCTTCATCCACCTAACATAAATTTATACATACCTCATATTCTTATGTGCATTCATCCTCTTCTCCCACCAATTCATCACAAGCCTACATTATTGTCTATCACATTTCTTATAGACATCACGTTTTTCTCCAATATTTTTCCACCTAACATTATCCCTAGAACATCACTTCATCACACTCTATCTCTTATGCCAGATATAGTCTTGATTCCTTGGCTACTTTATGTTCTATCCCATCTACTTCTTCCAACACATATCTTGATTTCTCCATCTCTACAATCATGTACTCTAATCATTACCATTTTCTAGTTTCTACTTGGCATCATTTATTTATTCTTTTCCAACATCATACACACACTTCAATCATCTACCTTTGCATTTTTAAAATTATTTTATATATTAGGCCTCTTATTAATCATATACCTACAAATATTGGGGGAACATTCACTTGTCTTCACTTTTATGCTTTCCCTACTAACTACATCCCTATCCTCTTCATCAAGACTATCTTTGAAAAATTTCCTTATTCTCCACACATTCTGATTTTTCATCCTTGACACAAACAAACTAGTCAAAACACATCTAAAAATGTTTCCAAATCCAAAATAATCTATATATTTCTAAAAGTTTCAATAAAAATGCCCTCAGACAATTGTTTTATCCAATCACTACTACCAAATTACTTCATATTTTATTATAATTCTCCTTTTACTATGACATACTTCACTTACAATTCATTCACTTTCAAGTTCATATTTTAATTCACCACTTGTGGTGAATATTTGATTATCTTTTCTACACATTTTGTGAATCAATAGTTTCCATTGCAGTTGTTTGAACTTAGTTTTTCATTATTAGGTGAATATAATAGTGACTATCCTCCTAGATATCTAGTCACTTCTACACACATTTTACCACTTTTTTTGAAGGCCCCTAAGCATTATTTATTAATGTTAGCCAATTTCATCTCCAATTCTTAGTTCCACTCCCTCTATCAAGTCATTGGTTATTATAAAACCCCTTAAAATAAATGATAGCCAAAAATCCTATCAAATAAATAAAAAAATTAAAAATGTCAACAGTAAAATCAATATCCAAAATATCTCTTGGGGTATTTCTAGTGTATATACCATGGTTATGGATTCGTGGATGGTAGTAGAGCATGTTACAAATAGAATTATATACATAGTCATCGGAGCTATAGAAAATTGGATAGAAGTGGATAAATGCATAATTTAAGTTACCTTTCCATCCAATGTCAATTAATGAAATATTCTAATCACTCCCACACATTGGATAATGTCTTCACTTAATATCATGTAAGCCTCCATTTCAAGAAACAATTATATTTCACATATACACACTAGATCTCAACAAGAAACATGGATAACATGTTGCCACATAATGTGTAGACCCTTTTCAATTTCTTCTATCTCATCATAGTGCTCACCACCAATCTTACATTAAACCATGTCTCATTTAATATTACTTTGCATCCATCGGTAGATCTATGTCACTTGCACAATTACATTGAATTCTATTAGGACTAAACATCGAGGAATTCACTACCTTCTATAAAATTTACATCACCATCACTTCTCATCCCATTTAACTCACAATAATTTTCCATCGCCACTATTGTAAAAAGGGAACATTGTTCTCACAATATCTCACTTGTATCCAATCTTGCACTTATCGAGTTATGTTTGCACATGGTTGGCGGAGCGTTTTACACTCTTCACTCATCTTTCTTTTACCAAGATCATTTTTTATAATCCATCAATTATAAAATTTCATCCCATGTTATGTTGGGGCATCCAATGGCCTAAAAATTTTCACTTGAAGGAGGATACTATACCAAAAAATTTGCATCAATCTTATGATACCCAATCATCATCTATCTTAGTCAATTGTACAAATACTCTCAACCGTACAAAATTAACCTATCGATCCCTTCATGGAATCTAGATGAAGTGGCTCATTGATCACATTTCTATCTATCCAATCAACTTTTTAAGCTTATGCATTTGGAAACCTTTGATATAGGTCCAAGTATATCCAATTTCATCTTCATTTTTTGTGTTGTATCCCTCCTACTATAACATACGCAACCCAAAAAAAGATAAAAGGTGTACATCATAAAATGTACCTTTTGAATAAGGTCTCTTAAACCAAAAATACCAATAGAACAATAATAATAATAAATAAAAATCAAATAATCCCACAAACACAACTAAAAATATTAAAGAACGTTGATTAAAAACATGTCATCCATTTAATTATATTCATCCACTCACATTTAATCTTGTCACACCCCTCTAATTACCTATTCACTCCACCTTTTATTTACATCTCTCATACACATTATATGGTTACCATCTCAACTCTCAATACGATTTGCACCAATATCCATATAAATATTTTATGCACCTCACATCTGTAAAATAAGACCCCACCAGGTTCCTTCATCCCTCTTGGTTGTTTTCATAAGTGTATATCTTGCTTGTATGTTTTGTTGAAGGATAAATATGATCATTTGAACAACTGAAGCTCACTACACAACCAAATTGCATATTTTCAACAAAGGTCATAGTAGTAATCATGTTTGGATTGTGAATCCTCTTTTATTTATTTGTGGTTACACATGGGATTGAATTATAACTAGAGACAACATACAATCCTTCAACACATAAATAATCAAAACCCACCACTAATAAACCCCGCACCATGAATTGGTACCTCGATCACTCGAACAATTATACCATTTTATTTCATGTCTTACATGTTCTTTTGTTAACCTTGAAAATGGATATAGATATAGTTGAGGTAAGTATCCTAGCCATAAAAACATATTAACATTTTTACATAGTTTTGTAATTGCAGATTCAAATTTAATGATCTTAACCTATTTTTTTCATGGAAAAGAGCCTCATGGGTTCCTTTACAATTAAAATTCTATAAACAAAATATCAAATTTTTGGTTACATTTATTTGAGCTTGATTTATTTGATATTTTTAACTTTTTTTAAGGTGGATAAATATCTGGCGTTCATTTTGGAAATCACAATGGGATAGATTTTGGATGTAGGTTAACTTCTTTCATTTCTAAATGTAATATCATTTGGTCATCAGGATTTACACTTATTTAATTTATTTTTATCTTTATAAAAATTACTTGTTGTAGATATAACATTTATCCTTGAATAATTTATTTTAAAAATAAATTAAAAATATAGTTGTAGGATAGTCACGCACATGACTCTTTGTGAAAATTTTATATTATTAAAATAATAATTAAATTTTTGTTTTAATATGTTTATATTCTTCTTTTATATTCGTTTTATATCATTTACCTAACTAAGATTAGTGTATGATCTTCCCTCATGCCTAACTAAGAATTAGGATCATGTGGGATAACACACACATCAATCGAGTTACACTCAAACAGAAGCGTGACGATGTTCCATGAGGAAACAAACATTCAACCATGAAATGTACATGCAAATAAAAATTTCTAGAATTCTCATATATTAAAAAAGGGGTAAAAATAGGAGTGTTGTGTAACTCCCAATGCAAGAAAATCATACCTCCATAAGTGGAGAAGAGGATTTACATTCATGAAATGGAAAGTAACTCATGTATGACGCAATGATGCACATTAACATGTATGACATAATGTGTCATACCCTCTAAAACACCTAAGACCTATGACCTCACCTAAGTGAGATGACTCACCACATGATGTGGATAACGCCACAAGATGACAAGGAAAGTGTACACATAAACACCCCCCTTCATTGCAACTTAGGATGAGGTAGAAAGTTAGAAATGAGAAATGGGTCCCATAAGCTATGTCTGATGAGGTACCCATGCAAAACAAGGATCTCAATTAATGGAGGAAAAATAAATGGGAAAATTTTTCCACTTACAAGAGATTAAAGATTCCCCTAACAACCTAATAAAGATGCGTGAAATGGATCCGAAAACTAAAGGCTTGGTAAGGTGCCCATGTATAAACTGCATCTCTCTAGAAGAATAATAATAGAAGAGAGAAAGGAGATAATAGATACATATGAAGATATTAATCCGTAGAAGGATATGAAATATGCCACTCTAGGAAGTCTTGATAAGAGTTTCGATGACGTGGTCCTCATCCCGTATACGTAATAATATCCATCTACATCTAACAATGTTCCTACCCTTAGGAAGGAAAAAAGTGGAGTACTGGAAGTCTACCCACTCTGTGAAGGAAACTCGAAGGCAACAATACAAAGAACTATGAATCTGGTCCACATAAATGTGACATAGGTCTAGAAAATGAGTGTAAAGGAACTGAAGGTAATGCCACAAACATAGAACTGATAGAGTGTAAGAGAGAAACATCCATCAAAGGAATTCTCAAGTGAAGTGAAGGAAAAATAACAACCCCACAATAGTAGAAAGAGGATCCACAAGCAAGGGTGGATCAATGATGGTCTCCAAAATAGTGGAAGTGATAAGAGTCTCGAAGGGAACTCCCCAAAAGGATATGGACTCCTACGAAACACTTGTAGAAGGATGATAAATTCCTTGTACTACATAAAAAGTAGGCACTGCAAAGAGATAATGAAACTTTGGTAAATACTCATACCAAGTGGGTGTCTTGACAAACATAAGAGAAATGTTTGGCGGTATGAATGAATCATCACATGAAAGAGGAGGAGTGGAAATGGCTTCACATATTGGAAGTGACAAGGAGGTAGATGTAATGATGATATGAGTATGGGAATGAGATTGCATGATGTCTAATGGGATAAGAGAGGTGCCAACATTCTTTGAAAGGTGGCCTAGAGAGGGAGGAGAGGCGTCCTCATCAATACTCTCGTCATCAAAACTAGAAGAAAAATCCTCATCATCAGGGATAGGAATAGGAAAATTGGTATCAGTAAAACTACCATCACATGAGGAAGAAGAGGAGAAAACTATATAAGTAGGAAAAGTAGTAGCATCAGATCTCGAAGGGTCTCTAATTAAGAACTTAAGAATTCTCCAAATAGTGTGAGGATAATCTGAGTGTGCCACATGAAGGTGGAGAGGCTTGGAGACATGAATCAACAAGTATACAACAACATGATCACAATTGTCAAGCCGGTCTTCATGACTATAAGGATTAGTGGGTGTAGGAAATTTCCCATATAGAAAGGGATAAAGTCCATCATGAGTAAAGTAATGTTCTATACCGGTGTAGACACTAAATCATGATTTTTGGGTATTTATCTAGTCCTGATCACATACTACTATTCATATGATTCCTAAGCAAGAAAAGTACTAATTGATAATTGTCTTTGGCCTCTTTTCTTGCTTTCTATTTTCTCTCTTGGTCTAACACACCTTCTTACCTAGTATTTATTTTCATGCTTCGTCATTTCTAACTCTAGACACTAATGCCCATCTAGGGTGTGGTGCCTAGGCTCCCTCGTCCCCTCTAGGTGCCCCTGACCTCTTTATATTTTTCTCTCATGTTTTGGGTCTCTTCTAGCCATTTGGGCATATTACGTTTTACTAATCATCTTTTTAGTGGTTAATTAGGAAATTTGATCAAGGGAATCATATAAATATAAAGCTATGTGGTAATAATAAAGGACCAAGCTATGAAAATTTATTACTATCACCTAAGGTTACATCCAAAGGCATTTTAAGAGCATCAAAGCATCCATCTAGTATCCATTCAAGGGACAAGGAATTACATACACTTCATAAGAGGGGAAGTTTATTTTTCCATGCACACATCTATTTACATCTTCTACATCTAGCTATTGCTCATTATCAAGTGCATCTTGCACAAGAGCCACCTAGGGCACAATTCTACACACACACACAGAGAACTACATAGAGTATAAAATGTAGTACAATTATCGATTGTAAATCCACTTGAGTTGGGTGACCACCAAGGCCATTCCACCTCCCCATTTGCATCTTTTTCTTTTTAGGATTTGATGTGTTTTGGGGTTTTTAGGTGTTTATTTATTCTTGCAGTTTCGGGTGAACAATATCGAGGCACAATGATATACATGCGATCAAAGGTGAAATCCGGTGAACATCTTATGACCCTGTGAAGATCATTTTCTAAGGTTCTAAGTAGTCACAAGCACCTAGAGGAGGTTTGCAGCTCCCAGGCACCCCCGACCTATTATAGCTTACTCGACATTTCTACATTTTTCTAGGTATCGAGTGTGAAACTTCCTCATTTTCATCAGTTCATTAGCTCGGCACAACTTTGGCATCACTACGAATCAGCTAAGTCTTTTTATCTCCTCATTTGCAACTAGGGTTTCAAATTTAAATTTCTTATTTGCTTGGATCAAATTTGTACTTTATTACATATTTATCAGTCTTTATTTCATATTTAGATTTAACATCTATTTATTTCAATATTTTCTTAATCATTTTGGTGAACCCAATGATTCAAACCCTTCCTTTTGAGTATGTCTTCATCTTATCGAGTCATGGATCAATCTTCTTATCCTTCTTTCACTCCAACTAAGGTTCTAGCATGGTTACTACTGTTGTTGATTTCATGCAAGTTCATACTCAACATCCTCCTTACTTTATTACACCTATGGCTGATCCTACTATTAATGTAGTAACTACTCACTACACTCATCCTCCTATAGCTCTTCCCATTTCTATCCCACCGCCTATTACTTATATGGCTCCCCCTGCTACTTCTAAGGGCTATGATATCATTGAGAAACTTAAGAAACTTAAGAATACACTAGCCAAAATATCTCTTTATGATTGCCCTTCATTCTATTCATATTGAAAGTGATAATTCTTTGGTGGCATTCACACACCTCATTCAGTCTCTCAAAAATACTCCCGCGCTATATCATTTATTGATGAGGACATATTGTCATCTGCTATTGACAATCCATGTGTGCCTTTTCTTATCACTTTGCTTTTCGTTGGCACCATTTGTATCAAACATGTACTCATTGACAATGGATATTCAGTTAATTTATGTGCTCATTCCCTTTTAAAAAAATTGGCATTATAGATAATCTAATTTCTAAAAATTCCACTCTCATTCGTGGTTATGATTCAACTACTCAAACATGCTTAGGAACTATCACATTACTAATACAATTCGGTCCTAAAATTATCCCTAATGAATTATTCGTTATCGTCTCCTCATTTCAATTCAATATTTTACGGGGTAGACCTATATTCATGCGGCACGAGGTGGTCCTGTCCACTATTATCGATGCGTCAAATTATTACATGATGGATATGAACATACCATTGCTAGAGATCTGATCCATTTAGATTTTTTTCGCATAGACCCTATCACTACTTTTCCCATTCCTCCATCACAACCTATCCCATATAGTAACATTGACACATATGATGTCCATCAATCTAGTGCTTCACATTCTTCTTCTACCACTCGATCACTCTGTCTATTTCCACTCATATTATTGTTATCATTTCACCCACCGTGTCTTGCTCCAATAAGCACTACTACTCCACTCATTGAGGCTCCTCTCACTCCTGCATCTAGTGCACCTCCTAACAACATCCTTAATACTGTTATCCATCATGACAATGCCAACACTGATGATTTTGATGATGAGGTTAATACCATTGAAATCACTAATGTAAAATTGTGCAATCTTAATTTCAGTCCTATCAAGGTAGATGATTCATATTTCAATGATACTTTTGTTGTTGTTAGGCCCTGGTGAATACCAATTCAAAAAAACCCCTCCTTCTACTAATGTTATGGTACTTTATTGGGGGCTGTCCATACTTTGGACGTCATTTCACCTTCTCATGGGAAATCTACATCTACACTTTTTCCTTTCACATGCATGCTTTTCATGAATAACTCTTATTGGCATCATATTTTTAGATCTTACTTGATCTGATACTATTTGCACATATGATGGCTTGACTCGGCTTGGATTTACACTTAATGATATCTTACCGATGCCTCATTCACCCCATCTCTACCATGGATGTGTCCATTTTATGGTTGCCTATATTCTTTGTGTCTTCTATATAACAGTCTTTGTGACACACGCTCCTTGCACTTCTCCACTGACACTTGGGAAATCTTGATTAGATTATATTGGCGGCACTTTGGATATTAGTCATACTAGCATCACATTACCTATTCCTTTTGGTCATGTTTCTATCTACAATGATTCATTTCTTGGCTTTTCATAAAATCTCACTCATGTGTACACACATGGATGTCCATTACCACCTTTCACTAATGAGGAATATTCAATGGGCGTGTACAATCTATGTCCCAATGGATATTTACATGACCAACCAAATACTATTACTTATTAGGTCTCTAATGCATCTCCATTTGGGTTTAACCACAACAATGATGACCTCTTAGATGATGTTACTTGGTCATTCTCATCATCATACACTTGTGGTCATCATAATTACTCTCCCCACTCTAGCATTGTCAATTGTCTCATACTTCTTCTATATCACTTCTTACTTTTCTTCTAGTCTTTCACATGTGTTTTCAACATCTTAATACATTTGTATCATCATTACCTAATGATGTACTTTTGTGTTATGGTTCACACTTGACTATTAAGGGAATATTACATACATGAACCTCACATCATACACACTACACCTTTCACATTTGGCATATTCACGACACATCTCGCTAGTGCACATTGATTGTGACACACTTCCCTATGACATACTCTAGTCCCACGGTTCATACTCAACTACCGAGGGTCTAAATATAACATGAACCTCACCACACTCACTCACTCTCTATTATCTATGCTTTATCGATCTTATCTTTCTAGTGCACAATTCAAACCATTTCTCGATGATGCACTCTTGTTATATGGTTCATTCTCAATTGTTGAGGGAGCATATATAAATTAACCTCAACTCATACATATTCATTCACACTCACTCAAGGATCACACTTTGATCCTATCGGACTCACTCTGCATTCTATTACATATCACACATCCAAAGCATACTGCATATATTGGTTTCACATTGTTATTGCTTACTTATTCTCACATGATACATCTTTCTTACTATGTTAGTTAGATACATTTAATATCATTATCTTTTATATACACACATGTGAGTTCACTCTCCTTCTAGTTGTGATCACATACTTTGCATAGATTGTTACACGTAGCATGTATGTTTGGCGCAATACCTCTTACCACTCCTACAAGAAGCTCACGGGGAATCCAATTTCATATACACTACAATTGTTATTGTTTCATTTTTCATAACACATTATTATATAAGATTATACATGCTTTGAAATAATTTTTATCTTTCTAACATGCTAATGGATGCTTCATGTGCAAAATTTTATTTGTAGGAACCATTTACTACCATGGATTTTTTTTTACATTACTTGCTCTTACATTTCATTGTTTTCCATTTTTGTGGGCTTTTCCCTTTGTCTTGTGTGCACACTATATTCTTTTGGCCATGTCTACCTTGATTGGCTTGTGACATTGTGAGTGATGTCCCATGTTTTTCACCTAATTTTTGCGGTCTACATTGTCTTCTTGCTTTGTTAGCTTACATCTTGTTTGCACTAACACTTATTTCCATCCACTTTATTTACATGTTCCTTGGTTTCTACCGAGCACATTCCCTTCCCCCTATAGGGCATTTTTTTCAGCTCAACATCTGGTCCTCCTTTAGTCTGCATACTCCTTGTGACATCACATGCACCCCAAATTAGGGGGGCATCATTGGGTGAAACATTCACCCTATTCAATAGTTTTTGGTCACAATACAACATAGTATTTAGTCTCAGCAATGGCCTATAACCTCACTTAGGTCTTCAACAAAACATAGACACTAGCACTTAAACAAAGACAATAGTGCATGGGCTCCCCTAACCCTTCCTAGGAACCTGTGACCATGGGGCAATTACACAAATTTTCTTAGTTTAGTACAATTTATGGCAGTTTACACAACGGATTTTACAGGACACACAGTCCCCAAAGACGGCATGCATGCATTATACCTTCTTTTCTACTTTTGCGTTGGATCATACTTGATCGAAATGGATCGGATTTGCACACACCATATGCAATGGTGTTTTCTCATCAGGAAGTATTCAAAGGTTAGAGAATAAAACTAGACCTTTCTCCCTACACTTCTTCCATACTTGCTTGCATTTGCATGAGATCACCCAAAAACTTGCACTTGGAGCAATTGATGTGAGATCACCCAAAAAAATTGTTCTTCTATAATATCTTCAGGATCCTTTCTATCTATTTTACTCATCATGGATCAGGTGCACATGTTCCTTTTCACATTTTTACATACTTTTTGCATACTTCTTACGTGTTTTGATCGAATTTTTCATATACATGTATTTGACTACTTGTTTGTTCTTCTCTTTTACAGGTTCATCCTTATGGGAAGTGGTAGTCACATCATCAAGTATTAAGATACATCAACAATAAGTACAATGCGCCATTTGCACATATGCTCTCACCCTAGGGTCATCATCATCATTTTTCACTTCCTCTTCTCTAGCTTCCACGCTTCATTTTTTTATCACTCCACACTTTTCCTTGTCTCTCGGCATGCTTTTCACCATCAATCTACATGGTTATTAGGTATGCATATCTTATCTACTTTATGTTATCAAAAATTTCTCAACAACATAAAGTGGGGAAAATATAAACACTAAATCACGCACTTTGGGTATTTATCTAGTCCTAATCACATACTATTATTCATATGAATCCTAAGAGAGAGAAGTACTAATTGAACATTGTTTTTGTCCTCTTTTCTTGCTTTTTGTTTTCTCTCTAGGTCTTACACATATTCTTGCCCATTCTATCTTTTATGCTTTGGCATTTTTGACTCTGGACACAAAGCACCTAGCTAGGACACAAGCACTCAGGTGCCCCCGAACTCTTTGTATTTGGCTCGCATCTTTTAGGTCATTTTTAGCTGTTTGGGCATCTTACTTTTTGCTTGGAATTTTAGTGGTTAATTATGATATTTGAGCAAGGAAATCATATAAATATAAAGTTATGTGACAATAATAAATGAAAAATATCTAAGCATATATTACTATCACCTAAGGTTGCATCCAAAGGCATTTTAAGAGCATCAAAGCATCCATATAGCATCCATTCAAGGGAAAAGGGACTACATTCTTCTGCATACACTTCATATAAGGGGAAGTTCATTTTTCCATACATACATCTATTTACATCTTCTACATCTAGTTATTTCTTGCTATCAAGTTCATCTTGCACAAGAGCCACCTAGGGCACGATTCTACACACACGCGTGTGCATAGAACTACATGGAGTATGAAATGTAGTGTAGCACCTGAATCGTAAGTTCACTTAGTTAGGTGACCATCGGGGTCGGTTTGAATCCCCATTTACATCTTTTTCTTATTAGGATTTGATGTATTTTGAGGTTTTGCTGGGTGTTTCTTTCTTCTTGCATGTTTGGTGAAAAATAATGAGGTATAATGACATATAGGCAATCAAAGGTGAAAACCAATGAACATCTCATGACCTTACAAAGATCATTTTCTAAGGTTTTGAGCTTGATCCACAGCACTCGAGGAGGTGTGCAATGACCTAAGTGCCCCTAACCTAGTCTAGGCACCCCATCCAACTTAATATGACATACGCATTTTTATAGGAATCAATGCGAAAATTCCTCTTTTCATCGGTTCATCATCTCGCACAACTTTGGCATGATTGCAAATCAAATAAGTATTATCATCTCCTCATTTGTAACTAGGATTTCAAATTTAAATTACTTAATTGCTTGGATCAAATATATACTTTATTGCACATTTATCGGTGTTGTTACATATTTATATTTAGCATTTATTTATTTCAATATTAGCTTAGTCAACAAGCATGCCATTATTTCTAATTCTCTCTACCAAGAAGAAGTGGCATAGGTGAGAAGCATTCCTAAAAAGATTAGGTATCACAAAAACATCCTCCATGGTGCATCCATAAAAAGAGAAGGAATTTCAAAATATTCAAAGATGACAAACACACACTCAAATAAACATCGACTTATTTGATAATGTGTCTAGAATGTAAGAAAGGAAGGGGAAAGAATGCATGAACATTTGCAAGATGTCAACCTCAGGTGAGAATGTGTGTGCATGTAATACTAAAACAAATAACAATGATAGCCCCTATTTACTTGACACTTTATAAACATTGTGTTTATTATAATAAGGTGTGTTCGTGTGATGTAAGATAGTTGAGCACTCACCTTTTAGTAGGTGACAAATCACACAAGAGTGAAGACCATAATAAGTCTTAGTTGAAAGTAGAGGAATAACATGTAAACACACATAAAAGGGCATAAGAAAGAACAATAGTACAAAATAAAGTTAGGTGTGAGAAAAAACATCTCATGTCGTAGAAGTGCCTCTCTTACTGTAAGGTTGTGGTAGACGTGCTCACTAGCCCGTAGGCAAAGAATATCACTCAATGACGACAAGCTAAAAAAATGGCCCTGAAAATCCCAATAACCCTCTAGAAAAGCCAAAAAAACATACTCCCCCTTAATGATAGAGTTTTTAATTAATTTTCCTTTAATTAGGATTAATTTGATTAATACTAGATTAAAAAAGAGAAAATAAAAATAGGGAAGAGGGGGTTACCTTGGCACAAGGGTAAGCCAACTCATCTCAATGAGCTAGTTGGAGGAGAGGTCGAGTTGTGCACAAGCTATAGGTGAGCATGAGTCACAAGGGCTTTGAGTTATGTAGTGAGTTAGTCGATGAGATGGGAGACAAGTCGGACGATAATCTGTTAGGTTGAATGTTGAATGACGGTGTCGGTCTAACTAGTGAGCGTTGGATGAGAAAGTTGGGGCCAAAGAGAACCTCCACATGTCATTTTAAAGGTGAAATGGAGGGACCTAGTGAGTCAAAAATCCTATGATGAGCTCCATGTGTTGGCGAGGAACAAGGTATGAAATATCCTTGTAAAAAAAAACATTCATGCTTAGAAATGAAATTTTTAATGACATCCATGAGACCAAGCAATCTATGGGACCCGAAGTGCAAACACAAACCAATGCCCTCTACTTCTACCTTTCTTCCAACTTGTTCCTAAGCTTGCTTCTTCTGCTATGAATTTTGATCAAGAAATTTGTTGTTTTTGCCACCCTTTCCTCTTCAAACAAAGTTGTAAGATCATCCACTGTTAAAATATCCACGTAATTGCTTTGTATGTCCCCATAAGCTACACATTCCATGACAAAATGCCATTCTGATTCCACTGAGCCCGACATGCAAAACTGACAAACCCTTTCTGACCACTCCTCTTTGGGCATTTTCCATCTCCCAGTTTCACACCTAAGATGATGTGAACTAGTTTTTAGTTGCACAATTAACATTTTAGCCTTCCACTTTATCATCACTCCAATATAGTGTTTTTGCCCATGATCACATGTGGGATTAAATTCTTGACATAGTATTCTTCTTTCGACCAATTTGTTTGTAATTTTTATTTCTTCCTCACATAATTTTTTATTTCTTCATTAGTGCTAGGACACTCCTATATGCAAATTCCCCATTTTCTCATCCACTCGCCGTTTTGCTTCATCCAAGTTTTCCTCTATTACTATTTTAGGCCATAAGGAATCCTCCATGTTTTCCACTTTCTTGAAGTATCCTAATAGCCAAGTCATCGCCATCACTTCCACTAGAAAGGATCGACTTCGATAGGATGATTGCATATATAACCATGGTTTTTATTTTGAAGCGCTTGTTATTAGATGCTTTTGAATTCTTTCTATTTGTTTCCATTTCCCCACGGATGTACTGCTGCCCCAAATCTCACATCCAGTATAAGCACTACCAGGATTACCAATAACCCAAAAGGTTCAATCTGGTCTTCCAATCCCATAATTCTAATGTTTTTCATATGTTTTGGAGCATATATAAAGCTTTCCACCCTCCTGAATCCTCTTAGCTCTACAATTTTCCTAGCTGAGATTAGTGTGAAAGTCCAGTCCCAAGTATTTGTATTCCTTGACAACTTGCAAGGAGTCTCTGTCAAAATCAAATCTTACTTGTTCCTTTTTTATTTTTTAAGGTAAAGATCATGATTTTGGTTTTACTAATGTTCACCTGCAATCCCACCTCTTAGAAAAATAGTTCTAAAACACACAAATGCTCTTGTAAACCTTGCGCTATTTTAGCCATTAGGATAAGGTCATCCACATAGAGCAACATTTTTACTACATATGAAGCTAAATGAATCCCACCTCCGTCTGTCCTGTCAATCCATTCCTCTAGCTTGTCTATATATAACCCAAACAAGGTGGGTGACAATGGAAAACCTTGTTTGACCCTAATATCACTCCCAAAACACTCGGATAGACCGTCCTTGGTTATGATTTTAGCCCATACCTGCTCATATAGTATGTGCACCATTGCCCTATATTTATCCGAAATACCCAACTCTTCTATATATAACCCAAACAAGGTGGGTGACAACGGAAAACCTTATTTGACCCCAACATTGCTCCCAAAACACTCGGATAGACCATCCTTGGTTTTGATTTTAGCCCGTACCTACTCATATAATATGTGCACCATTGCCCTATATTTATCCGGAATACCCAACTCTTCCATTCTGTCCCACATTTTGTTTCTCGGGACCGTGTCAAAGGCCTTTTTGAAATCCACAAAACAACAATAAACCTCTTCACCCTTCTTGTCCCAAACCTTTTCAATCAAGTGTCTAAGAGTGATGCAATGATCAATAGTAGAGTGCTTTGGTCTAAAACTAGCTTGCCCTTTTTCTCTCTTACCTTCCTTTTCAGACCAAAGGCTAATTCTATGCTCCACCATGCTGCCAAATAGCTTTCCAAAAGCATATTAATCATAATGGTGCAGTAGTTTGTTGGGTTGTTGACATCGCCGCTTTTGTGGAGAGGGATGACAATGCTAGTTGTCCAATTTTTGGAAAACCGAACTGGATAACTCTATTAAAGATATTTTTAATGTGTGGAGTAAGATCTTCGGCACCCCAATTTAAGAATTCCACTCGCATCTCATCTATGTCCGGAGCCTTTCCCCCTACTAATCTTTTAATCCCTTCCTTGTTGTCTTTCGTGGAGAAGATTTTTCCTTGTTTTCAATAACATAAGGAAGAAGTGGGAAGTCGTTACTTCTTTCATACAACATTTTTTCATATTCAAGCCACTGAGTGTCTATGATGTTATTCTCCAATGTATTTTTGGTTTGCTTAAGCTCTCTCCAAAAACATCTCAGATTATTCTTCCCCATGAAAATCAACTCCTCCCTCCTACCTCTCATGTACTCTTCCTTTTTGTTTCTCACTAACTTTCTATATAACTTTGTATCTAATTTCTCTTTTCCGGAAGCATTTAACCTTATTTTTGTAGCCTTGCATTCCTCATCAAACCATGGATTTTCGAAAAACTTTTTTAGCACTTCTCTTGGTTCTAGCATGTTTGCACTCCCTTAGTACATTGTGTATTATAGTCATTAACTTCTCACTATTGAGCTGTATTTTCCCTTGTTGGAGTTGACAATATCCTACATTTCATGTATCTGTTTTGCTATCATACCTTTAAAGATGGTGTGATTCTCCTGATTCACAAGGATTTTTCTTTGATACACTACTTTTTTGTTCAGATGAAGGCTCTCTTTTTGCTGGTCCTTGTTTTGCATGCTAATCTTCATATGAATTGGGTTATGGTCCGATTTCATTTCTATAGGACAACTTCCTACCTCAACCTCCAATATCCCAGACATAATGTTTTGCGAGCATATGGCATAGTCTACGACACTTTGACCATTGTATGTTTGACATGTGATGTTTCTGAGTTTGGCCATGTCTTTATACCATTACATATGATCAAATCATGTAAGTTGCATAGACCTAATAATTCAGCCCCAAAATGGGAAACACCACCTTTAATATCTTGCGAGATCCATTCCCATTTTGGTTGTTTGTCTTCTTCTAGCCATAAAGGATTGTTATTCCATTCTTCTTCTCTCTTAGGGTAAAGGGATTGGTTATTAGCAAGTATAGCATTAAATTCCCCTAATAGAATGACCTCTCCTTTGTTGCAATACTCAGCTATGTTTCTTTTTGCAAGGCTCTAAAAGGGCCCTCTCTATCCATGTTCCTCTTCTTGTAGGTTTTAGATCCATATGGAGTGAAGTAACAAGATGCGAGAAAAAAAGTGGTTTCCTTTATGGTCAATTTCAGCCATAAGTATTGATTATTCAGATCCTTATTTTCTTCCTTGATGATGCCTTTCCATGCTTCCCTAACTAACATTGTCACTCCACCATGCCCTTTTCCATTTTTTTCCAACTAATTCCAAACCGAAACCTTCTCATACCCTGTAAATTTTGGTACTCTGCAGCCATCATGCTCATGTGTTTCTACAAGTAAAATGATGTCTCTACCCTTCGCTATGGGCCCCAACCCAGGACCCCTCCTCCAAGGATAGCCTCTACAATTCCAACTAACCAGGGGAAAGAAAGTGGGAAAAAGTCTCGGACGTAGAGAGCATGACAAATAAGAAGGAAAACAACATGTTGCAGAGGAAAGACAATAAGAAGCCACAATACTGAGACGGTGAAGCAAGCCGGTGACCACAAGAGCCAAAGTGAGTTATAAGGGCTAAAGGATGCAAGGATTGCGAGATGAGCACAACCCATAATGTGAATAGGGAGATGACCGAGTCACCAAGGGTCTCATGTTAAGTTCAGCGGGTGAATGGAAATATAATGAAACCAACATGAAGTAGAGGAAAACCAAACCACGAAGTGCGGGGTAAGAACACAGTGAGTAAGACCAAATGGGTGAAGGCCCAAATCAATGCAGATTTGATCAAAGCCATATTGGGTGATTCACTGAGCTCAATAGAGTTAGCATGCAGAGGGAATCCATAGGCCAGAACACCCAAGGCCAAACTGAGATACACATAGGAGGGAAGAGAAAGACTCAAGAGCCAACCAAACATTCGAGTGTAAAACACAAACAAGCTAAAAATACATGCAAACAATGAGTTGTAAAGTACAACGAGTTGAAGAGATAAACTAGTGAGTTAGATGGGCCATCATGGTTCCTAGCTCGGTGAGTTGGGGTCGAGTTGGGCCAAAAACGGAGCAAAATAAAATATTCCAAAAACTCAAAAACTACACATTAACCACGAAGTTTGTTGAACCTACACAAAAAGCGTAAAATATCTGCAAACACACCTACAAAACTAAACACACAACCAAAAACCAAGTATAATACCTCTAAGAATAAATGAAAATAAACTAAATCGATGCAAATAATGCACATAGGGAATAATGATTACAAATCCTAGACATGAAATGAGTAAGAACACGAAATCAAGAGTAGTAGGTAACATAAAATGGAGAGTGGCATGGATCCCAAAAATGTGTTCTAATACCATGTAAGAGAAAGAGAAAACAAGGATTATGCGGGATAACGTGCACATCAACTAAGTTACACTCAAACAACAGTTTGATGAAGCTCCATGAGGAAGAAAGCATTCAACCATGAAATGTGCATGCAAAGAAAAAGGTCTAGCATTCTCATAGATAAAAATGGTACAAATAGGAGTGTTGTGTAACTCCCAATGAAAAACAATCATACCTCCACAAGTGGAGAAGAGGAGTTACATTCTGAAATGGAAAGTAACTCTTGTATGATGCACTAACACACACTGACACGTATGACAAAATCTTTCATACCCCCTAAGACACCTAAGACCTATGACCTCACCTAAGTGAGATGACTCGCTACATGATGTGGACAATACCCCAAGATGAAAAGCAATTAGACACACAAAAAAATGTGATATTGGCAATCAAAACCATTTTGTTCTATAGTGGGCTACTTATATTTCGTCACCGAAATTTTGTATATTAGAGTTCAATTTCTGATTAAATTTAAATTTTCCTTAGGAAATTGTTATTTTTGACTAAGAATGAGTTTGGTTTTTCCTAGCTCTTATAGAGTGATGTAGTTTTTTCACTAATACTAGGCCTTCAAAAACACCCTCATATTAGGGACTTGGGCCTCATCTACCACAATGTATATTGAGGGTTCCCCTAGGATCCAAATTTCTAACCTAACATTAGGATCCTACATATTTTTTACTTCACTTTTTAGCATTGAGAATATAACATCCCCAAGATATGTACATCTCATACCTTCGAATTATATTGGTGGGATACTAAGATATTCCCACATCTTTTTTTATTAATATTAGGGTTTTGATTTTCTTTTTATAATGTTTGTAAGTTATACAAAATCCCAAAACATCTCAAAATATATAGATTTACAAACAAAAATCCCAGACTTAGTCGCATGTGTGATGAGTTTATTTTTTTAGCTAACCTCAATTTTTATTTATACATATGCTAATTATCCCAAAAACAATTGTAATTGTGTGTGTTTTGTAAATTCCAAAATATTATCTTAGGAAAATGTTTGATTTTTTCTTTACTTCTATTTTCCACTCATCCATCTTTACTTGCATTTTTTTTTTCTTTCATTCACCATTCAGAATCTATCCCATCATTTATGTCCTTAGTTGCATATATGACTTGAGTTTGATCCATCCTTTATGCTCTCTAGTCTACCCTATGTGCATTATACCACTTACACTCATAGTTCCACCCCTATAAATGATCCATCCCTTGTTCTCTTTGGTTTTCCATTACATGCACTTTAGCCCTTGTACTCTCTTGTTTATCCCTAGAAGCACTCTATCCATTATTATTTTTTACACCCCTACATGCACTTCACACCTTATGCTCTATGGACCACCAATATCTTCCTGAATGTGAAGATCCATAACCATATATATCTATGTTTAGGATTGTACTCCAATGTAGACATGATCTATAAAATTTAGGACCTAAGTCTATTTTGAATACAATGTTTCTAATTTTTCTTCACTTTTTCCTATGTCGCACTTTAATATCTTTAGTTTTTCTATAACCCATGAATTTGTGACAATACCTACAAATAAATCCTTCATGTAAAGAACCTCACCATATATAACAAAAATAAAATATGAAGTGGTTGATTCAGATGATGGTCACCCCATTTGTGATTGAATGAGCAATATAATACGTTTAAAACTCAATGTAGTTATTCTAGTGCATTTTACAAGTTTGTATGCAGCTAAACCCTTGATCTAGATGTTTTCTCATGCTTCCAAACCAATAAAAAAATCACAATTTTTTCCTAATTGAAACCCTTATATGTAGACATAGAATTTAGAACTTCCTCCCTCTCATTGTGTTATAAAATATGCCATATTAATTCTTGATTTTCCCATAGTGCAGATGATAGATAAATTGGTGCTTTATAGATGATAAATGATTAGAGATAACTTGTATATATATGATTCATTTACCTTTAAATTTTAATCATAGTGGTGTGCAAGGCGAACCCAAAACATAAGGTGCAAAATTAAAAAAAGAGAAATGAAAGGGCCTAGATGGGAAAATAGACTCAAAAGTAAAAAGGACATGACCATATGGCTTGGGACTAGACTATACTATGATCTTGACCCAAGCTATATAGTTCCACACCAAAGTAAATAAAATTTAGATATTCAATTGCAAATGCCAAAGATATTTTGACACAACACAAAAAGTACATGCAAGAGATGAACAAGTAACAATATAGAAGACAATTAAGAAATATGACATTAAAGTAACAAAGAATTATGCCACTAAGATCTAGTTTCATAAGACCACACATATATAAATTTTTCTAAAAGCTTGATGTAATAATGATTGTGTGCGATTTTGGTGTCTTTCCCTCCTTTAAGATAGTATATAAAAAAAAATTAGTTTAAATGAGAAAATAATTGTAGTTGATAGTGCAAAATTATAGAGAATCTTATAGGCATGAAAGATAGTAAATATAAGATGGTGAATAATGTGGGTCATCGATCGACCCAAAGAGAGATAGGAAAAATGTATGATCAATCTCAAAGGATTTCATAGGTGTGAAGTAAAATACTCATAGATATATATTATATTGGATATTTAGGAGAGTTAGGAATGATCAATCCCTAACATGCAATTCAAAACTAAATTGTAATTGGGTGTCCCGACATGAAAGGTATATAGGTGGGAATTGGGTGTCTTGGTACCAAGGTAATAGTGTCAAAGAGCTATCTGGTCACTCCAAAATAATGCTTCCCAAATTATGGGACCACACCACTTTAGATGGATTTAGGTCCCAAATTTTTAAAAACCATTCAAAGTGTAAAGAGAATAACATCTCATTCCCCATTGTGCATTATATGAGTGTATATGGGTAACTATAATATTAGAAATTTGTAGGTTTGATAATTTTTGACCCCAAAATTTGTAATAAATGTAGTAACGCTTTCCTTTGTAACTTGGTAACTAGTATTCAATGTATTTTTGTAGCTAAAGTTAACCACTAAGTCATTAGGTTTGTATATTGATTAGTATAAAAGAGGGTGACCTTGCATTTTGAACCCATATATTTTCCCTATTTTAACAAAAGAGGTGAAATGAAGTGGAATCATTTGAGTCAAAAGTAAATGATAATAGATATTATAAATATTCAATAATGGAAATGGGGTATGCCAAGAGTCTAGATATAATAAGTAGGTATTTAGTGAAATAATGTGTATAGTAGTAGGAAAGTTATAAAAATAAAGTTCCCCTTCCTAAGAAGTGTACACATAAAACACATTCCCTTGTCCCTTGTATGAAGCTATATGTATGAATTTTATGATCTTAGAATGCCTTTGCGTGCAACCTTAGGTGATGATAGTATATTCTTAAAGCTTGGTCCCTTAATTTGATCACATAGCATTGTATTTATATGATTCCCTTGTTTGAATTTCATAATTAACCATGAAAAGGATTACCCATAATAAAACAAGATGCCCAAAATATAAAGGAGACCCAAAATGGGTGAGAAAGATATAAAGAGGTCAAGGGCACCCAAAGAGGACAAGGGATCCCAGATGTTGGCGTCCCGGCTACGTATTGGTTTGCAGAGCTAAGAAAGATGAAGAACTGAAGATTAGCTTGGGAAGTATGGTGTAGAAGACTAGAAAGAAGACAAGAAGAAAAGTAAAAAGGCCAAAGACAGTAGTTAATTACTAGCTTTCTCGCTTAGGAATCATATGAATGAAAGTATGTGCTTAAGACCTAGAAATGCACCTAAGTGTGTGATTTAGTGTCTACAATTTCCCCACTTTATGTTGTTGAGTGAATGTGTAATGACCCTTCTTAGATGTTTTCAATAACAGATCATAGATAATACAAAAATGATCAATGAACAACAAAATATAACATAATAGAATAGCTTATATCACTCAGCCACTTCGAGGGGGAAACCTCCAAAACCTTACAATAAGATTATAATGCTCAAGTACTACTCCTACCTTCTATATATATCATACTTAGGCAATGGTTAGTCCATATGCTAACCCTACTATAATATGAAAACATAGAAATATTTGACAAGACCGAGGAGATATTATGCTAGCCACATGTCGGCTGATCATAACCCATTACAGAGTAAGTATATTAAGGGAGTATCATGCCCCTCCCCTTCAAACCAACATTTTCCTCAACGTTGAGTAATCTTGGATGCTTCTAAATGAATTCTTCATCCTCCCAAGTGGCATCCTCATTTGGTAGGTTCTTCCACTTGATCAAATATTATTGGAGGATCCTGGTATGTAGCTTCTTTGTATGTATTTGAAGGACTAACTCTGGTTCAAGAATAATGCACCCTTTTTCATCTAGCTCTGGTAATTGCTTCTGGGTGGATACCTTTTTTCCAATGACCTTCTTCAAGCAGGAGACATGAAAAAGGATGTATTTTAGCTGAAGGGGGTAGGTCCAATTTGTATGCCATAGTGTGTGCATAGTTTTTTTTTGCTTAAGCTAAGTTAATGAAAAATAGAGACTAACACCTAGTAGCCCTAATTAACAAAGCTTAAAACAAAGTACAAAGCACCATCAAGATAAGAATTAAGCAAGGTCAGCCACTATCATTTATCATTTTAAAACTTTGAAACTTAATATGCTAATTGTCTAAATCCTCTATTCTTTTGATTAACAACAAATAAATGAATGAACCTATGTAAGCTCCATGATAATCAAATAGGTTGCTCTTGATATTCCAAGAACCTAGGAATGGGGCTTATCAAAGTTGGGCTACAAGACCCTTTTGACACCTCCCATATGACCTAAGCACTTTTGGCTAGAAAAGAGGCTTAACTCTCCAAGTGGTGAACTCTCAAGAAAACAATTTAGTCTATTTTGCTATATGCTTTGCTTTTGTCTTCTCAAGAAGTTTAGGTGTAGGTATAAAGGTAGAAGGAGGGCTCCTTATATAGCCCAATGGATAAAGGAAACACTTCATCCCTTTACATGTGGGATAAAAGGTAAAACAAGATTAGGAATGGATAAGGTTGCTTTATAAAAGGTAACCTTACTTTAGAAGGGTTTAATTTATACTTAGCAAGTCATGGGAGTTGGGGGTGTTTTAATTAATCAAAGGTGATTAACTAATAGGTAGATGTAAGCTTATAGAAGCTAATTAGAGGAATATTAGTATGATTTAGGCTATAGAAGGGGATTAAATCAATTAAATATTGATTTATTGGTTAAATGAAAGGGAAAGCTAATTAATTAATAATAATTAATTAGTCCAGATAGAAGGGTGATTAATTAACGAAAAGGTCGTTAATTAGGGTGTTTGTTGGATAGGTGACTAAACTAATTAATGTATTATAATTAATTAACAACGATAAGAGAAAATACGAGTGCTTTTGACAAGTATGTCATCAATTTGCTAGAAGAGAGATAATTAGTGCAATTTAAGTATTTAAATTACTTGGGCGTAATTATGGGTGTCTACATTTGCCCCTCTTTGGGGTGGCGTAAGTGACGCCACTTCAAAGATAGTAGACGGATGAAATTTTGAAGGGATAGAAGAAAAATTAGTAGGAGGGAGAGATGCCCCCTCAAGTGTCAATGGGGTGATGAAGGAAGACGATCGATGATCGAAAAAGGTGAGAAATAGATAGAAGAATGGGAAGGGGTAGGATGCCCCGGTAAGACAAAAGATTAGGGGTGAGAGAAAAGTGATGCAGAAGAAATATGGAGTGGAGAGAAGAGCTTAGCCTCTAGCCGCTATTTATTGGAACAATTTTGATGTCATCATATTGCCACAAGATCTACGTCATCGGTCCTTATGAAAAATATAAGCATACGAAAAAAGTAGAATGACATGAAAAGCCATACTATGAACAATTGTCCATTGCTGAAAATACCAACTCCATACAACATACAAAATGCAATGGAATATGAGAAGGTGAAAGATGCCTAACACCATGAAACATACAAAATGCAATGAAATACGAGAAAGTAAACAAGCTAAACTAACGAGAGAAACATAATATAATGTTTTTACTATCGAGCTTGATTACGACCTGTAAATTAATGACAAGGGTTGATGATGGTGCCCCAAACAAGGATACATGCAAGGGTAATAACGGAGGACACTTGGGTCCGATGAAAAAGCAATGTGCACTATGAAATAGTACCAGGAAACTTGTTGTGCCCCAGAGTACAAATGAAGTAAGAAGCCTAGCTTTTGTTGATGGAGGTAGATTAATATGATCAGGGAGTCACTCACATGAACAAGTGAGAACCAAAGAGTGATGTTTTGCAGGATGATTTTCAATTTTTAGAATTTTTCTGAAACATATTTGAATATTTTTGATGATTTTTCTAACATATTTGAATGTTTTTGTGAAATTTTTTAACATATTTGAATGTTTTTGTGATTTTTCTAACATATTTGAATGTTTTTGATGATTTTGAAAGTTTTATGAAACCACGTACAGGAAGACGAGGAAGCGTGGATGCCCCTAGCGATAGATGGGATATAAAAGGGCATAAGGCCATGTGCGTACCAGAAAGGTGAAGATGTAAAATTTCCCAATGATTAGGTAGGAGTATTCAAAGGCAAACTCTTCACAGTAGAAGCGGGACCCAAGGCCATTATGGATAGGTTCACATGATGATGGTGAACATAAACCAATGAAATCTTTGGGAAGAAGTAAGGATGCCCCCAACATAAGTTGGCCTAAAATCACATGATAGAAAGGAAGGAGAAGGTTATTTTTGTGAAAGGGGACAAGGTGTCCGAAAACATGGCCAAAAAGTAATCTTATACACATGGATGTTATGAACGAAGTAGAAGAACAATGTGAATGATATGAATGTAGCTTAGAAGCCTCATGATGAAGAAGTGATTAGCGAAAGGCAAAAATCGTGAGATGAGATATGGACTAGAGTAAGAGTTTGAACAAGGTCCAAAAAGACACTTGGTAACATACTAATCCTGTTTACTCATAGAGATCCAGTGTGTGCACATGGAATTTATTACCTCTTGAAGGGAAGATTTAATAGATAACGAGTGAATATACCTAGCCAATGTGTAGGAATGATTTATTTTGATAGGTGATAGGTTATTTGAAGGGAGGAAGGATATCGTACATTGCTCCACTACTAGCCGAGGCGTCTATAGCCCTGACGGAGATGCATTTGATTATAATTGCAACATTTCTCTACTACCAGTCAGGCATCCATAACCCTGATAGATATTATTGGAAATACCCAAGAGAGAGTAATATATCAATTTGATTTTTCTTTATAGCTTTTAGCTTTTGATTTTTGATTGATTTTGATTCTTTTGCTTTCTAAAAACTTATTTCAGCTCTCTTGTTTGACAAGGGGTTAAGAACCATAGATGGCTTGATGGAAGGATGTGGAAGTGATTGTGATGATGACATTGGCTAGTGTCAACAAATATGTCCAAAATTTATTCGCAACAAGTTTATTAGATGTTGAATGTGATAGGATCTCTAAGAGGTCAGTCGTTCTTTAATTTACCAAGGTGATAAAAGACTAGGGTCAAATAGATACCATAGAGATAAATTTCATAAAATGCGTGCAAATAGGCTAACAAAAATATCACCGAAGGGATGAAAATGGTAGGAATACTTGCAGAGGAAGAGAAAGAAAGGGAATAAAGAACATCCATGTGTACACAAATACCGTGATTGCAATGTTTGATCTTCGTACCTTTGATTTTTGTTGTGTTTTCTCATGTTTTTTGTATTTTTGAATTGTTTTTTAATTTTTAGATTTTTTTATAGTTTTTGGAAAGGTGGGACCAACAAAGTCACTCCATGTGATAGGATCCAACAACGATGTTTTCAATTTCCTTGATAAGGGAGACTAAGCGTGTTTGTTTATCGAGAGTGATATGATCCCGATCTCGATGATCATGGTGAGTTCACACTCAACAAATGACTATGATTTGTTTTGAAACATGGGTTTTGTATGTGGGAGTTTGAGTTCCCTATCCATAGGTTTTTTCACTTTGTGCCATACTTGATGGGTACGTTGGTGTGCATTCTAGAATCACGTTTGATTTTGGATTTTATGATCATTGGAGTTGTTGGTAGCTTTGAATCTCTTGATTTTGTATCTTGGCTTGATAAAGAACATGTCTGGGTTTCTTATAAGCTAATGCTTGACTTGTCTAATCCCAAGAAGTGGGAGAAGAACGTGGATGTTTAGAATTGATGAGAGGAATGGAAATGGGCTTGCCATAATCTTTGGTAGAAGAATAATGTGATGGATGAAAAGGATACGGTCCAAGGATTGAAGAAGATGGGCTACCGAGAGGTGAGCCATAGATAGAAGATGAAGGGCTACTAGGATGTGGCCCAAGAATATAAGAAGAAGGGCTACTAGGATGTGACCCATAGATATAAGATGAAGGGCTAATAGGATGTGGCCCAAGAATAGAAGAAGAAGGGCTACTAGGACACGACCCATAGATGTAAGATGATGGACTACTAGGATGTGGCCCAAGAATAGAAGATGATGGACTACCCGGGGGTGATCCATACATAGAAGAAAAGGGGCTAGTTGGATGTGCCCCAAGAATAGAAGATAGTGGAATACTTGAAAATGTCCCACAAATTGCAGAGGGATGACTACTAGAAGGTGATCCACACCTACATGAAGATGAAGGGATACTTGGCGTTGACCCCATAAGATATTGTGATTGAGGAATTATGATAGACAAAGAGTTATTGGGTGATGAGAAGATAGGCCATGGATTAATGCAAGACCAAGGAGTTTCATCACATAATGAAGAATGTGAAGATGGAAGAATAAGAGGAGGATCAAGTTGCATGATTTGAGGCTCTTCCTCTGTTTCTTGATAAAAGGAATCAACATTTTCCTCAGAATATGTGGGTGCATCGAAGTCTAAAGAGAATCCTTTCTCGTAATCTTCTAAAGGAATATCTTCGCATGCCCCTATAAATTCCCTGATTGTTTCTTCATTCTGAAAGAGGTCAATCAATATGAGTTGTTGATCGATCACCAAGGGTTGATTGGAAGAAAGAGGTTCACTTGGTGTGGAAGACTTAGAAGATGTTTGATGATGATTGATAGAAGAAGATGATGTGGGGGATGAAGAAGATGTGTAGCTAGATGTCTCAGGAGTAGAAGAAGGTGGTGTGGACCTACCTATACAATGGTATATTATCTGTAAACTAGTAGGATTAAATCCAAAGTCTATAGATTGCGACACATGGGCTGATTCGTGTGTTTGAATCAAAGGAATTTGAGTCACACAAATCTTCAAAGAAGGAAGAATTAGTGGGGTTGATTGATGAATAATGTCCTGCGAAGAAGGGGAGGATCGTGATTAAAGAATCACATTTGATTAATAATAACAAGGGTCCTGCAAAAAAATAGAGGACCGCAATTCAAGAATTGTATTAGATGTTTGATTAGAGGGATTTGGAGTCACACATATCTTCAAAGGAAGAATACGTCATTGAGGCGATTGATAAAAGGGGTCCTGCGAAGATAGGGAGTTCGATGACATAGGATTCACATTAGATGACTTAGAAGTCGAATTAGATGAATGCGAATAGTATTTTAGATCCGAATCATCAGAAGAATCAGAAGAAATGTTTGGATTGGAATCCTTAGAAGAAGAGGAAATGTTTGGATTAGAATTAGAAGAAATGTTTGGATTGGAATCCTCATAAGAGGAGGAAATGTTTGGATTAGAATTAGAAGAAGAGTGGGGGGAACCCAAATAATAATTTGGATCAGAAGTGTCTAAACCATACCACCGAGTATGAGATGAAGGTGGGGAATGGGTTACCGTATGGGTTCTCTAGCACGAAGAACCAAACGAGGTTTATTTGTAATGGAAATATTTTGATTTGAATTGCTAAACCTAGGTTTTGTATTTTTGTAAGCATGGGGAACCGTGTGATAGTTAATCATTTTTGGCACTATTTTAAGCACAAATGTCTAGATCTAGATAGTGTGATGGAAATCCTTCAAAGGGAAGGAGGTGACATGTCGATTTGGGTAGCATAAGGACAATCAGCTAGACATTTTGTAAGTATTGATATGCGTGCGTGATTTTTTGAATAAGGGCTAAGGCAAATAGACATCGTGATGATGTAATATCAATGAGATAAAAAGGGATCGTCCTAGAAAATAATTTTTCTGAATAATCACAAGGAAAAATTATGCAAGTGTAAAACAAATCCAATCAACAAGGAAATACACCATATGAAAATGTGATGTAAAGTGACAAGTTTCGATGCAAAGGTGATCAACACAATGTCAATATTTACGTCAAGCTTAGAATGAACAAGGCGCAAATATTAACAAAGGGTAGATGCAACTCCCAATCAAAGGATACAATGACAAGTTAAACAACCAACAAGACCTAAATGTCAAAGGGCGAGGTTTACAAATGTAAGCCACATAACCACACCAATTGGACACGTCTATCAAGCTTCGTGGAGAAGTGATATATTAGTGTCAAAGTGGTATCGAAACGACGCAAACAAAGTAAGCGACACCTTTCAAGATTTGGGACAATGTTTGAAATCAAACTAAGTCAAATTATACTAAGGATGTGTTAAAATGTGGGCAACGTAATGCCACAATGTGGAAACTTAGATCATGTTTACGAGAAACATGACATAAGTATCTTAATTATGTCGAGACAATGCAAATGAGGTAACATGTCAAAGGGAGATAAAATGATGAATCAATCCTAACTATGATGATGATCCTGACATGGGTATCAAGATCACAAAGGTTACCAATGATATAAATACATCTCCACACAGTTTAGATGTTTAACCAACCCACTTGCAAAACATGGATGGGCGTAAATGGACAAAAAAGTGACGAAACAATCAATTGATAATACAAAGGTAGTCACTTCCTCTTCTGATCAACAAAATGTCACAAGAAAGTGAAGGAAGTAGATCAAATGGGGGAAAATGATGGCCTCACTTCAACAGAGTTTCACCTCGCCCTAAGGCAAGTAAAAAACTAAGTGAAAGTAATGCATCACATGTTTCGTGATGAAAAGATGGCTCACAACTCAACACTTGTTTTAGAATGGTCAAAGTAGGTTCTGGCCAAAGAATATCTTCTTAGGTGGTTCTCTCGCCCTAGGTGTTACAAAGTTGTATTAAGTGAGCGCGATTTACCCAAAAAGTCACACTGACTAGTTTGGGAGTATCTCATATTTGCTTTACCCCATTAAAGAACAAAGTAGGAAACTAGTGCATCTACGTGTACTATCATTGGGGTCACCATATAGACAACCGGTACCGCTATCTCACAAAGGAATCACTAGTCAAGTAGGTAGTACAGAGCACTTCCTGTTTTGTCCACAAGGTTCCCTCTTGCGTGGACTACTTTGGGGTTCCTGGAACTACCCCCATTGTTGTAGCTTAAGGTGTTATGCTAAAGGGGTTATGTTCTAGTTGAGCGGAGAGGGACGTACCATTTTTTCGAAACTTGCAATACATTGTTTTGAATATGTTGTTATTTTTATCTTATTTAATTAGGTGTGGTTTGCTTGAACACCTTTTGGCAACCCTGTATAATAATTGTATTAATAGTTTTTGACTTTGTCTTTGATTCCTCCTTTCTTTGACAAGCGTGGTGTTTTGGTCCTGTATGAGGATTTTAGTAGTTTTCCATCATAAGAGTAAACAACATTTATGATTCTCTAGATCGTCCTAGGACGCAAGAGAAGAGCATACGTGATGTTTCCAAAACCGAGAAAAATATCAAATGGAAAAACACTTTTAATTCAAATACACCAAGTTAACCAATTCCAATTTGAATATTCCTAACAACCTCAAAGCATCAAAATGACCTAAGAATCATTTTTTATTTCCAAGATTACCCCAAAGGACATGAGGGAAGAGCATACGTGATCTTATTCCTATAAGTAAACATGCAAAGTTTTTCTAATCAAGTAAAAGCATGTAAAAACACCCTGTAAAGACGAGTATTTAATTAGATAAAACCTACAAGAATGTTAGCACCTCAACACATTAACTTCAAGAAAACAAAAAGACACTTGTGCCCTTATTTTGGCATCTACATGTGGGTTAGGGCGTATGTGCCACTCGTATGTTTCGGATTTTTGCATACCTGCACCACCCAAGAGGCATGTGTGCCACCAAAAGGACGTATGTGCTACCTTCGATAAAAATAGGTTTAGTTTTTCACGAAACACTTGTGTTACCAAAAAGGTGTGTGTGTCATTGGAAAAGCGTGTGCGCTACTGAAAAAGTGTGTGCGCCACCGCTTTGTAAAACAGTCTCGGATTTTGACATAATGCTTACACCACCGGAAACATGTCTATGCCACCGAAAGTGTGTGCGCCGAGGTTAGGGTGTACGTGCCGATATGACAGGTTTTAAGTTGTAGTGAAGGTATAGTACGAAACGATGTTTGTGCCTCAGGTTAACGTGCCTATGCCCTGGTTAGGGTATGTGCGTCGGGGTTAGTGCACTTGTGCCAAGGTCAATAGATAGAGATTCGGTGTTCGATAGTGCACCGCGCCACCCGAGAGGTGCTGCGCTCTTGTTAGTGTGCCTGTGCCACTCCTGCAACCAAAACATAAAAAAAAAAATACAACAAAGCTCACAATACTTCAAATTTTGGCAAGTTAGTTTTAAATGGCAAACAACCCATTAAAATGATGGCTATGAACAAGAAATTACACATATAAAATTAGCAAAAATTCCAAGAAAATGGACATTAATTACTACATGTGCATATCAAAAGTTAGCCAAAACAATGAAATTTAAACTAAAATGCCAAGGGACTAGGTCCCACCGGGTGTGCCAAATGTGTGCATAGTTTTTTTTTGCTTAAGCTAAGTTAATGAAAAATAGAGACTAACACCTAATAGCCCTAATTAACAAAGCTTAAAACAAAGTACAAAGCACCATCAAGATAAGAATTAAGCAAGGTTAGACACTAACATTTATCATTTTAAAACTTTGAAACTTAATATGCTAATTGTCTAAATCCTCTATTCTTTTGATTAACAACAAATAAATGAATGAACCTATGTAAGCTCCATGATAATCAAATAGGTTGCTCTTGATATTCCAAGAACCTAGGAATGGGGGCTTATCAAAGTTGGGCTACAAGACCCTTTTGACACCTCCCATATGACCTAAGCACTTTTGGCTAGAAAAGAGGCTTAACTCTCTAAGTGGTGAACTCTCAAGAAAACAAAGGAAAGATTTTAGTCTATTTTGCTATATGCTTTGCTTTTTTCTTCTCAATAAGTTTAGGTGTAGGTATAAAGGGGGCTCCTTATATAGCCCAATGGATAAAGAAAACACTTCATCCCTTTGCATGTGGGATAAAAGGTAAAACAAGATCAGGAATGGATAAGGTTGCTTTATAAAAGGTAACCTTACTTTAGAAGGGTTTAATTTATACTTAGAAGGTCATGGGGGTGGGGGTGTTTTAATTAATCAAAGGTGATTAACTAATAGGTAGATGTAAGCTTATATACGCTAATTAGAGGAATATTAGTATGATTTAGATAGAAGGGGATTAAATCAATTAAATATTGATTTATTGGTTAAATGAAAGGGAAAGCTAATTAATTAATAATAATTAATTAGTCCAGATAGAAGGGGTGATTAATTAATAGAAAGTCGTTAATTAGGGTGTTTGTGCGACTCAACTAATTAGCGTATTGTAATTAATTAACGACGATAAGAGAGAATATGACCGCTTTTGATGGTATGTCATCAATTTTCCAAAAGAGAGATAATTAGCGTAATTTAAGTATTTAAATTGTTCGGGCATAATTATGGGTGTCTACACATAGTGTCAATCTTGTGAAAGACCCAATAAAGATCATAATACTTGGGATCCAACTTGTTATCCTTCCTTTGTTGTTTCAGTGCCATCTTCTTGTATGATTGAATTCTTACAAATACCCAATCACCTTATTCAAAATGACTTTTACTTCGGTGTTGATCCACTTGTTGTTTCATTCTATTTTTGGAGAGACCCAAATTTTCCTTGAGGGTGGCAAGATTTCGTTGATTTTGGATGTGATCATCCATTACCCTAACCTTAGGATGTATCCTTAAATTGGATGTGATGGAGGGTGGTTCATACCCATATAAAGCCACAAATGGTGACATCTTGGAAGAGGAATGAAAGGATGTGTTATACCACCATTCTGCAAGGGGTAGCCACTGAGTCCAACTTCCCTGTTGATCAGACACAAAACAACGTAGATATCCCTAAATGAATTTGTTGACTACCTTTGTTTTTCCATATGTTTGAGAGTGATAGGCTGAACTCTGTGAGATCGTTGAGTACCTAGAACTGAAAATAAATCAGTCCAAAAATTAATAGTAAATATCATACCTCGTCACTAATAATGATCTTAAGAGTACCATGGAGTTTTTAAATAGTATCCATGAAGGCCGAGGTCACTATATGTTAGCATATGGATTTGCACGCATGCAAATGACATGCAACAAAGTGTGGGAACAACGTCCCTCCTCAATGAAGGTGAGGTGCTTTATTGAAAACCAAAATTGGATTTACATCTGTACATTCAAAATTGTATGTGGGGGTGTTTTGGAACATCAATGGAAAGAAAAGTGAATGAAGGAGATGGAATGGATAGAAGAAAAGGAGTGAAATGGAATGAACTGAAAGAGCATGCAAGAGTTAAGTAAGAACATAGCCTAATATTGCATGAAGAAGAAAGATGAATAACCAACACAAATAAAACGGAGTTTGAGTTAGCCAAACAAGAATGTGTAAAAGGGAACACACATGAGCAAGTAGATAATCAGAGCTTGATCACTATGAACTAGAACAACTGATTAATAATGTTGACAATAAGATCAAAGATAATATTTTCATGCAAGATTCAAACACCTAACATCTAATGAACATAAGAACACCAAATGTTACAAGAGACAATGAATGAGACACAAAGTTCATATTTCATTAACTCCAAAATGTTTTTCACAAAGAACACAAAGTTTCTTCCTGAAACAAAGCTTGCACAAAAGTATTTTCTTCTCCTCTCTCAAAGTCACCCTTACAAATGAGCCCCTCACTTCCTTTTATAACCCAAAAGTTGGTTACAAAGTAGTTAGGGTTTTAAATGCACATTAAATAGGGCACTTAAGTGACTTTGACTTTTTCAACCAACTTTTAAAAAGTGACTAAAAATAGAAACCACTTAAGTTAAAAATTCATTTAAGGAAAAATACATAAATAAAAGAAATGGGTACATATGGACCCCACTTAAATGACTTAGATGCACACATAGACATCCTAGTCAGCAATGTGCCACCTAGATCAAGACACCTACGATCGGTGATTTATCCATTGGGCCAAGAGTCCACCTATCCCAATCATACAGGAATGAACTCATTGACCATGCTATGCAATCCTCCAGATGACAAGAGAGTCGATCTTGAAACTTGAGCAATTCATACACCCCTCCATTTGAGCAACATCCTGGTATAAGCCAGTTCATTTTCATTTGTATTCACATTCACAATTCTCCACATGCTTCGAGTACCTTTTGAACGTCACTCCAACTACCCACTTCCACACAAATGTCTAACAGAAGAACATAAGGTGTAGGATTTTTAGGATCCAGATCAAAAAGGAGTGTTTTAGTATATATAGATACATACATACATATATACATACATACATACATACATACATATATATATATATATATATATATATATATATATACATCTCTCCTTGTGCTTTACCACTCAACAAGGATATATGTGGTGCGTTCTTGACTCATTCCCCACACATGTACCCTAAGCTTACTATAGTCGCTTGTTGTTGGCATAACAGTTTAGCTTTTCAAAACTTCTACTTGGAAGCCCACAAATATTAAAGCTTCTAATAGAGAAAACAAAATCAGTGTTAAGAGCAGCACTACTGTTTAAAACTTAGACCAGCCTGGGTTCCTCAATCATAATCATTTTCCACACCCAAAGCTCCCTTTATCTTCCTCACTGTGCTGGTTATCAGATTGTTTACAGTCTCCACAGACTCCATTGTTAGCTTAGAATTAGGAAGACTGCTGACCAGTATTTGGAAAGCAACGTCAAGAGAGATCCTCCCACTTGCAAACTGCTTAGGCTCCTTCCAGATTCAGATACTACAAGAGGCCCCCTACATTAGGTCCTTCTGGAATGATTGCAAAACCAGATGGTAAAAGGGAGATGTAGCATGGATCCCCTCCATTCATAACCAAATGCATTGCAGATACATCAATAGGTGCATACACCACAAGAGATCTAGAAGTATCCGCAAAGCATTCTTGCAATATTAGCATGGTCTGATTAGAATTCAAACCACTGGCCCCTAGAAGACTAACACTGTTGCCAGGATCGTTACCCTTGGCAACACTAGCCATTTCTTGCATCTGTCCGCCATTAAATAGAATATCCCACTTGCTTCTAAGAGTGGCATCTCGGAGAAATTCAAACAATCTATGAGGAGATACAGAAGCTGATCGATGTGGCTGTACTCAACACCATCATCACCATTTGATAATTTAGTCCATGTTTTCCCACTGGATGCACTCACCCCACCACAATAATTGTTAGTCATCCTTTGAGCTAGTTTCAGCATGCTACGCCGGCCATTGGGATTTGCTATAACATTGTGATCTCTGGATGGTACATTGTTTGACATTAGAATAACAAGGCATTCACACTGGCGCTGAAGAGTTGCTAACCAGCCCCGCTCCAAATGCCATTCCACAGTTTACCACAGTTCGGTACAATCCGTGCACATCTAGATCATCATACTCGGAATGTTCCACCCATGTAACCTGTGAATAGCCGTTGGGAAAATCATGAATGAGGCACCTAGATGGGCGTCTCCTATATTTCATAAAGGATGCAGGTGGGTTTTCTCTGAGAGCGTCCACCACAACCCATACTCGTTCACTGTGTTGCTGGCTGAATCTTAAAAAATGCACTTCTCTGGTTGGAACTAGTGGAGATAGAAATTGCACCTCCATAAACATCAGTTGTAGTGCACCATGCCTAAGACCTATACCGCTATATATGACTTTCATTAATACTGTGCAACACAATTTTGAGAATCCACACCCACCCTGCAACATCGGGGTGATAGACCTTCATTTCACCATCAATGAATCCATGATCCAGAACACACTGTAGCAATTCATCTATTGCAGCATTTGATGGAGCGCAAACAAGCATTCGTGGTTTAGGGAAAAGTTTAGGAAGCATACGGAACAGTGTGTGATCCATACTCTGAAGAACATCATCGATTGATCCTATGCCAATGGACCACGATCATACTTAGGCTCCACCTCCTTTTGGCTATTCGTAGTTACCTCTTAAAATATTCAATCCCTCTATTTATAGCAACCACCAGGGAGGAATAAAGATTTGTTTTCCAATAAAGATTTCTTTTGCCAGGTCTCAATTGGATGAGGAAACTGGTTTACAAGTAATCACTCATGGGCGCATTACTGTCTGATTGAAATTCTTCGGTTGCTATTTGATTCAATTGGATAGAAGGCGGACTGGAGAAGACGTGCAAGGTGACAACTCATTATCGTTGGTGAGTGCAATCCAAATGCATAGTGCACAGGGCTAGCTGCATGCAAGTTCCCCATAGTGATCGCTCATTATTGTTGGCATGCACAAGACAAATAGATGGTGTACAAGCCTGTGTGCGAGCTCCCCATACTGATTCTGGAAGAGGTTGTGTAAGGTATTCCCATAGAGCTCTGTCCTAAAACTCGTCATTATGGTGTGCCGGACTTTGGTTTTTCTTGTTTTAAAAATTGTTCCTTTCTCTTTGTCAGGCATGGACTGGTGTGTGGGAAAGGTGCCTCCTCTGTTCTTAAGCTATCCTCTTTGGTTGGGCGTGGCCTTTTAATTGAAAAACAATTTTTTTTTGCTATAAAAACTGCTCTTTCCTTTTCCCTGTGCGCAGAAAGGAGATTTTAAATCTTATTTTATTGAAAACTCCTCCAATCTCTTTAGGCGCGGCTTTTCCTTATTTTCTTATTTTTTAAATACTGATCCTCTCTCCCTTCTCCCTACATGGAAGATTGTTTTCCTTCCTCTAGCTGGTATTTATTTAGATTTTGATAAAACCTCCTTGCATTTACACGACCGATATTTCTTCCTTCACAATGGTGTGAGTTTCTCTTGCATTATGGGATGTTGACAAAATATTATGTCCTCCTGAAGAAATAAGAAGCAATTGGAAAGCTTTGCATGAATTTTTCCAATGAGTTTGATGAAGGAAGTTATGGAATTAATGTAACTTCCTCTCTTCTCGGGTAGTGGCTTGAGTGCCAGGGGGAAATGGGGAAAGCAACGGGAAATTTCCAACGGGAATGGAAAAGTGGGTTGGCAATCCCCATGTAATTTACCCATGTGGGAAATTGGGGAATTTCTTTCCGTTAGCCAATCCATGATTTGGAAATTGGTGGAGAAAACCCCACGTGCGGGAAATTGGAAGAAGATTGCCAGAAAAGGGGAAATCCGGGTTCAGGAAGCCAAATTATCTTCCCGACAGTTGGAAGCGTAGGCTTACTTCCCCGGCATTAAAATTTGTCGAATGAACTTTTTAATTAATATTTATTTAATTAAATACTTCTTTATTTAAAAATCAATTGTATCAAACAAGAAGCAATTAATTAATTAAATATTAATTAATTAATTTTAATGTATTATAATGCGATTTAAAGCATGGCAGAAGAGTTCTTGCTCGAAAAGGATGAAACAAAAACCGAAATGATCACAAAAATGAGATGATCACAACGAGGTTAATGAACCACACAAGGTAACACTTTTCAAAATTTTCAAAATTTTCATTTTTTTATAATTGTGCAAAGTCACAATTAGTTGATAACACTATATTAGCTATAAAGGGTTGTGATAGTGCAAAAAAATGAGCATACTTAGTGAGCCTATCCACTACCACCATGATGATGTTCTTACCATCTGACATGGGAAGCCCTGTGATGAAGTCCATCAAAACCTCCTCTTACCGCTAGCTTTGGATAGATATAGAGACTACAACAAACCAGTGTCCCGACTATTTCACCCTTAGTTTTCTAACACATCATACATTCGACAAAAAAATTGAACATCCCCTTGAGTACTTCCAATAAGAAGTCATTCTTGATCGATGATATATCTTCGGGAAGACGGAATGCCCAACTATAGAAGAGGAGTGTAATTATTGAATGATCTTAAGCTTGAGTATCGAATTGTTACACAAGTACAGTCAATCCTTATACCAAAGAGTAACACCATCCCATAAATTTTTTTCTCGAAACTTTGGAATCTTAAAGAAGCTATTGAATGAGATCATATGTTACTACATCATGTTCTCATTCATTCCTGGCCTCTACTATCCAATTTGGCTATAGTACTGACATGACACAAAGTATTGCTTCAATGGGATCATCCTTTCTCGAGAGTGCATCTTCTACAACATTTTCCTTCCCCTTCTTATAAATTATTTCAAAGTCAAATCCCAACATTTTAGTAACCCATTTTTTTGTTCCTCATATGATAACCTTTGTTCTAAGAAATACTTGAGACTATCATGCTCGGTTTTTACCTTGAAGTACCTACTAAGTAGGTAGGGTCGTCATTGTTTTATAGCATGGAGGCAAAACATCATTTCCTTCTCATAGATGGGCTTGAGAAGGTTCTTCCCTATGATTTGGTGACTCTCAAAAGAAATGGGGCATCCTTTTTGCATGATCACCACACCCATTCCATATCCATATGCATCACATTCCACAATAAAAGGCTTTGAAAATTCTGGAGTAGCCAAGATTGGGGTAATGCACATAGCCTCTTTGAGTTGTTCAAAATCTGTAGTAGTAGCATCATTCCACTGGAAGGAATATTTCTTTAGGAGAGTTGTGAGAGGTACTTTTATGCCCCCATAGTGCTTGAAAAACCTCCTATAGTAACTTGTTAATCCTAAGAATCCTCGCAACTGTTTCAATGTTTTTAGAATGGGCCATTCCATCATGGCTTTGATCTTCTGAGGGTCCACTTTTACCCCTTCATGTGACACAATGTGACCTAAATACTCCACTTCATTCACCCCAAAAGAGAATTTAGATGGTTTGGCATACAGTTGATGTTGTTTGAGGGTGAAGAGAACTTGATCCACATTGCAAATGATCTTCCCATGTCTTACTGTAAATTAAGATATCGTCAAAAATACCAAAATAAATTTACAAAGAAATGGCTGAAAGATGGTGTTCATCAGACTCTGAAAATTGGAGGGGGTATTTGTGAAGCCAAAAGGCATCACTAGAAACTCATAGTGACCCTCATGGGTTCGAAAATATGTCTTATGGACATCTTCATCCTTGATTCTAATTTTATGATAACCCGAATGAAGATCTAGCTTAGTGAAATAGACAACACCATGTAACTCATCTAACAAATCATCAATTTGATGTTGTACTTGTTGAGCTCTCTATAATCTAGACACATCCTCCAGTTGTCATCCTTCTTATGCACCATTACCATAGGAGAATAATATACACTCGACTAGGGTGTATAATATCTTCTTCTAGAATCTCTTGCACCATCTTCTCAATCTCGAGTCTTTTAGACATAGGGTTATTGTACGATTGAAAATCAACACGTGACTTTCAAGCACACTCGACCTCCCGAGGTTATGCTGGGACAACCAATGTGGAATGGATAGATGGCTATGTGGAAGCTATATAAGGTGAATGGGTGAAATATGAATAAGGAAATATCAAGGTAATTTGATGTTCTTGTATGGGCACCGATGTAATCTTCTTGTCTAAAGGTAAAAGCTTGTCTTACCTACATGGGTGAGATGGAATGGTCTAAGATGATGGTAACATGTAAATGGTGGTAAATATCGGCTCACTGAAAATGCTCGCAACGGGTTATGGAATGTGGGGAGATTTTCTTGTGTTTTCCTCATAGAATTTTCCAGACAAGGTCATGGAAGCACGAGAGTGAAACATGTGAAAAGGATAAGTGAGTGGATTGTGGGAACTAGTTGTGGCCATGATGATTCAGCTAGAACTCGTAAGAATTGTCTATTTCATTGTTTAGTGTTGTCAACTGGGAAATGATGGTAGGTGGAAGTGGTGTGGACTAGAAAACCAAAACTCTAAGGCCCGTGTCAATGTCTGTGTGTAAGTAAGATGCATTCAGTTGTGGGACTCGATGATCATACACATAATCTCTTGGTTGTTGAGGGCATGGAATGGTCATGTGGGATGTTCCAACTATCAAACTACAAAAGTAATAAACTCACAAAGTATCCATCAAAGGAAAGGTTGATGTTTAAACCTATGCCAACTAAGAACAAGTGATGAATTGTATTAATTTTTGTCTAATTAGTTTATGTGCCTAATTTAACAAATGGAAACAAATAGATTTAAATTAAAATGATTCAATTACTTTCCTTGAATTAATTAAATCTACGTGTTTCAATAACTAATTAATAAAGGAAAAACTAATTTAATAAATAAAACAAATCTATTCTAATGTTTTTTCATTTTCAATTGAATAATGGAAATGCAACAAATAAAACAAACTAATTGAACTAATCTAATATTTTTGGATTTTTATGTTTTCTAGAAAAAAAAAAGAAATCTACAGAAGAAATAAAATGAAAATTGAAATTGCCTCTACAATAATATTAATAGAACTAAACAAGTGAATAACCTAGTGTGGTTATTTCCTTATGCAATGTGGATCTAACCTATTCTAATAAAACAAAATATTTTCCAATTTGTATTTTTGGATTACTACTTCCTCTACTCTTACCTCAGAGTCATAGGAAGAAATCAAAGCTTCTCAGAAGCTCTTCTTCCCCTAAAACTTCCCCAATATAAAAAACAAGGATCTAATAGAAGCTTACAAGCTGAAAGTAAATCAAAATGATACTAAACTAATGCAGGAGATTTCTTCCATACAAATTTCCCGTGAAATCCACAGGGATAGGCAGGGAATAAACTTTCATAGAATATTTTTGTAAATAAATGGAAACTACACAATAATGTATTTTCTTTGGAATTAAATACTCTAACAAATTATGAATAGAAATCTAAAGAAAGTAAAGAAATATTCTAGAAAATAAGTACATCCCCAACCTAGATGTGTATAATTGTGAAAAATCCAGTGATGTTTTTGCTCTATTGTCCCCTGATCTTCTTTTCCAATTTAGTGCTCAGATGAATCCAAGAAACTGTTTTGGGTTGTGTGAAAGAAATAATGAAGAAATCTTTGGAGTAGGAATGACTTACAAGTAATCTATTAGTAATTAGAAAGAGAATAACAATGCAAGAGTAACTAAGCTTTATTGTGTATTTATTAGCAGGATTATGATAACATAAAAGTGTAATTCAAAACAATAATATCCAACCAATGCTCCAGGTAGAAGTTTGGTTCTTATAGAAAAATGGCAAGGAAATAATCCAAGCCATTTGGAACACAAAGGATGCCACGTCACTCCAAGACAGGGGACTTAACTCTCAATGAACATAAAGAAGGGAAGGAGAAAATGATACATATCAAATGATCCCAAGAACAACCAATTTGACTAAGAAATGTGTGCTAAAATCAAGTTTGAAGAAGTTAACACATATTCAAAATATGTTGGAGAAGGGTCAAGAAAAACCACACTCAACCACTGGTTTACACAGAGGGGCGGTTTGCAACTGCCAGTAGGAAACATGCAACCACCGTTGAGGGAAGACCAGTGGTTGTGTAACTGCCACGACAATTTGTGACTTAAAGTCAAAGGTTAAGGAAAAATCTTGCAGAACAAAAAAGGAAAGTAGGAAAAACATGGAAATGAACAAGGAAAGCATTCTAGGCTACAAATATATATGCAAAATGGGAAATTGGACTCAAACACCATTGGAAAAGATATTAATCATCATTGGGGATTTTAAACCATTCCTGACAATGTAGCATGTGAAAAATTGGGTGCGTACATATTTCCCCCTTAGAGAAGCGTTTTAGCCATGAAGAGACATAAAATGTAGAGTCTGAGTATGGCGCTCCCAAATGGGAGAGTTAGAAATTATACTGACACGTCCATGTGTTGAAGTGGCGCCAATCTAAGCTTCCCACCACCTACAAGAGAAAACAGGAATCAAGTGCAGATATAATGTAGAATTGAAAAAACACACTAAAATAAAAAAAAAGAGGACTTACCATGTCCGTGGGGATAGAAATATACTTACGCCAACACTCCAGCCCTACAAAAACACACACACTCAAAAATAGAGTTAAAACATGCTATATATAACCAAAATCACTATTTTTAGAAATCATTTTCACTCACCCACTTAGAGATTTTGAGCTCTAGATCACCTGTGATGGTTTTCACGCATGAGTATATTCAAATCAAAGAACATTAAGATATGATGGTGGCACCCTACCAGCAAGAGGAGCAAGAGGCTCGAGAGATGGGTAAGTTATTTGCATTTATTTATTTTTAACCTATAATGTGAAAATCTTGAAAAATCCAACCTAGGGGGTTATTTTTTTCTAATTTTTAGTCAAAATGTTCACATGATGGGCACCTAGGTGTATTTGGATTTTATTTTGTCAAAAATGGTCATTTTTTTTTTTTTTTGAAGTTTTGGGGTCTTAGGGTACGAGGTTTCTTTTCGGGGATAAAACCGTACAGCTCTGTATGCAATGGTTATTCAACCACCCCTCATGTAGAAGGGTGGTTGCATACCACTTCACAATGATTGTACAACCACCTTTGCATAGAGGGCGGTTGCATAATTTATCGAGGAAGAGGCTAAATTGACCAAGTGTGAAGATTTTTTTGGTTTTTGTGTTGTTTTATGATGTTTTTGATGAGCTTATTATGTATGAGATGTTTCTAACTTACTCTTTTTGTTGTTTTGGTGAATACATGGCCCATATATCAGATGGAGTAGAGCTAGAGAGTGTGATTGGTTTCCTCCCATCTTGGATTCACTTATCTCAGGTCGATAGGGATTTATTGCATAGATTCGGGATATGGATGATATCCTAGACACCGTTGGTTGCACCACCTGGTTACTTATTAGCTGATCTATTGAGTTATTGGGATGTAGACCAAGAATACTTTCTAGTTTCTTGGAGTTAGAGGAGAGTGGACTATCACTCTTGAGGATTTCTATAGGATTTTGGGGTTTCTTGTCATAGGTAGGAAATTGACACTAGAGAGTGCTAGTTCGGTGGTGTAGTCTCTTGTAGTTGGGCTTCTTACATGGGAGATGTTGGCACCAAACATGGGTGCCAAGCATGGCATGAGATTACTATCATTTTCCTCTACCCCATCCCCTCCTTTCACATGGCCATCATTGGCATTTTGGCTTCGCACTTGGTTGGGGACAAGGGCAGGGACAAGTTATTCTATTATTGGGCTCCCATCATTCAAAGTATAGAGCAACATGGTTGCATCTATACATGGGGTGTTAACATCTTGGGAGCCACATATCATGATCTTTTGTAGGGTTTTTCGACTAAAGGGAAAGGCCCTTAGTCATCCTACATTAGTGATGAGTTGGGTCTATGAGCGCATCATCCCCTATCAGAGGGGTGTTGGGATAGCAGATCTTGGGGCTATTAGAGCAGTTAGATGGACAATTATGGCCCATTGAAGGGGCATCATCAACCTGTTGTGACACTTACTACAGATGATATGGTTGCATGGCCATACATGGACATGACTAGTTTATGGGGTGAGGATTTTTTATTGTGGCAGGATATAGTACTACTACACATAGTTAGTGGATAGGACCAGCTGGGTGGAGGTCCATCTAGTTTAGAGGGTGCCCCAACAGTTTGGGTTACCTTATATTGATGTCCCTCCCAACAATTCCAATTGTATAAAGGGGATTAGAGAGGCTAGAGCTTGGCCTCGTAGGGAAATCTTGAGTGGGGTATTTTTACACCTAGGATCCCGATTGGCACACGCAGTGATACCCCAAATCCAACTAGACCGGGGGTGATTCTTCATATTGAGGCCACTCATGCACCATAAGGGAGGAGGAGGAGGAGGCCGAGACAAAGATCGAGAGGAGAGGACCGAGGAGGAGGCCAAGGAGGAGGTTCATGAGGAGGGGGATGAGGAGGATAATTACACCGAGAGAGGACAACCACCGTGGAGAGGCTTACAAGGTGGCGAGGGCCAAAGATGAGACTTTCATTAGAGAGCACTCTCCCTTCTGAGAGTAGGAAGGGGGAGGAAGAGTCGATTTTTGGATGGAAGTTGGCCTTAGAGGATGTTGAGCTAAGTAGGTGCTTGCAGTGGCACCACCACCACCACCACCACCATTAGATCCATCCTAATGGTTATGATATCGAGTAAATGAACACTCTTCTCTCGATTCTACTATTTAGACTAGAAATGTTAGTGAATTACATGTTGTATACATACATTTTTTTTGTTTTTCTAAATTTTTCTAACTTGCCATTACTTTCTTTTGTTTTTCATCTATGGCCGATGGATGGCAAGATCTTACTTTCAAGATCCTTTTGGACACCTTCGTGCATCCCATAGTAATGACCAGAGATGCGCTTCTTGTGGACTCAGGGCAGCGAATCATGACTAGGTGGCATATAGACATATTTTACCTAGCGTGGGTTGTAGCGGAGGTTATGACCAAGATGAGGACAAAAATTTCCCCATATCATTTGGTCAATAGGAGACAATGGTGGGAGAATTCTTGTAGTGAGGCCACCACCGACAAGTCACCCAGTTCTTCCTCTCATGGCCATTCTCCATAGTGTCTCGGGCATGGAGGCTCTCACTCCCATCACATGAGCCATAGCAGGAGCCCCATCATCATACCTTCATCTGGATCCCATAGAGAGGGATAGGTCATAGGCCTTTATTTCTTTGGATCATTTTTATTGTATATATCAATTTTTTTTGGATTTTGTGCTCATTGTGAGAGCATTTTGACCACACTTAGAAGTGTGACAACATTATATACAAAATTGATTATATATACATACACACACACACACACACACACACACACATGTGTGTGTGTGTGTGTTTTTTTTTTGGCTTGGATATATTGTTAAGAGTTTACTTTTTTATGACTTGTTTCATTTGTGTACTCTTAGATGTGTAGAATCTCAATGATTTTTATATGCTTTTATGAATGCATGTATGGATGATGATGATGATGCAAATGTGTAATAGAATGATCTTTTTTTTTTGATTTTGATATATATATATATATTATATATATATATATATATATATGATAAACATGAAGACAAATTGCAAACTTAAAACTTTGGTTTTCAAGTAATATTTGGTATTCCTATTTTATTGGAAAATTTGATGAAAATGATATGATAATGAAATGAACCCACTCCATTCTTAACTCCACACAACTAGTAAGATGTGAGGGCTCAACACCGAGAGCCAAGAAGGACGTGAGTTATATGACTTTGATGAATGAAAGTAATGATATGAAGATAAGGTTTTGACAAAGACCCAATTAGGAAACTACAACTCAACTCTAGGCAAGGCTAACTATCCAATTTAGAATGCAATTTGCTTGCAAGTTTAACTAGAATTAGACCCATAGATGGCCTCTTGATTGAAAAAATATGGTTTTATGGATTAACTCTCTTATAAATTATACATCTAACTCATTTTATAATTATTTCAAAGAATTCAAAGCACTTTTACTTGTTGACTTGTTTACAACTTATTGATTTATTTGAAAGGACCCCCTATGCCTTGCCCCATGCAACCAATAAGAAATATGGGCTCATCACCAAGGACAAGGCATAGGTGATTAAGGGAACTTCCCTCCTTTCCTAACATCATGCTACTTGTAAGAAGCATGGGCTCATCATCGAAGACTGGTAGGGCAAAGAAGTGTAGTTTTATTTGTAAAATGAAATTATTTTGTATTTATTGTTTGTTTATTTCCTCTTTTTAATTTGATTTGATTTATTTTTAAAATTTTACTTGTGATTTTGGGAGGGAATATTTCCCCTAGCCTCAACCCCATGTAACTAGTAGGATGTGAGGGCTCACCACGAAGGTTGAGTCAGGAGAACAAGTAATCTGGGTGAAATTATTTAGATATATTTGTCAAAAGAGAGATTTTTGAGGAGAGATGTGACACAAAGAATTTTCTAGTAAATAGTATGGGCAAAGAAAACTAAGCTATAAGCATCCGTGAATAAAACTAAGTGTGCAATTCATGGTAGGATCAATGTCAAAACCTCATCTAGCAAGATGATATAAGATCGAATGATCTAGAGATGATATAATGAATAGTTGAAGAAGTATGATTAAATTTTTTTCCAATTCTGTGAAATTTTTGAAAGTTGCTTGAAAAAAAGTTTCTTGTTTTGCAATGTTACAATATGATTATGCAAATGATATGCAGTGGATGCAGTAATGTACATTTGGAAATGCAAATGAACTATGCATAGAATCATTTAAGGTGAAGTGAATTGACTGATTCACCAAACTCTTCACCTTCTAAAGTACATAGATGATAGGCACACCATTCTTATAGTCCTCCATGACTTGATATGGACCTAACCACTTTGGTCTAAAAATTTGTCCTTCACTAGTCTTCTTGTCGATCCAGCTATCCAGTCTCAAAACTATGTCTCCTACCTGTATTTCTCATTCACAAACCTTTTTATTATACTAACGACACATTCTTTCAGCATAAACACTATGACACTGTTTAGATCTAAGTCAAGCTTCATCGAGGGTTTCTAATTACACTAATCATGCTTCATGGTATGTGTCTTCATCAAAATGCCTTGCAAAGATATGTGAAGGCTAGGTAACTAGATCTCTAATACTAGGACCGCCTCACATCCGAAGACTAAAGAAAAGGGGTTTCCCCGTAGGCATCCATATTGATGTTCTATAGGACCATAAGGCTGGAAATATATTTAAATGTCAGTCACGCTTATTCTCCTTAAATTTTTTAAGGATTATGGACTTCAATGTTTTATTTTTCACCTCATCCTATCCATTGGCCTGAGGGTAATATAAATAGGTTATGTGATGTGATATTTTGAATTGCGAACACAACTCACACACCTCTTTGTTCTTAAAGGACGTGTCATTATCCTAGATAATGACGTGGAAACCCATACCTACAGATGATCTGATTCAAAATGAATTTGGCGATCATAGACCTAGGTACGGTAGTGAGAGGCATGGCCTCGACCCACTTTGTGAAATATTCCATGGCCGTAATGATAAATTTTTAGCTATGGTTGATGAGGGAGATAACTTCCCTATTAAATATAGACCCCAAGTAGAAAAGGGCCAGGTGTCACAATCGGTTGTAGAGCTTGAGTAGGAATGTGTATCTCATGTGTGAATTCTTGACATTTATGGCACCCTGTACATATTATACAACATCATGCTTTAAGGTGGGCCAGAAATAACCCATCCGATGAATTTTCCAAGTAGTAGCATGCCCTCGAAATGACCCCCACAGACTCTATTATGGGCTTCAAAGAGGATATTTTCTTATTCTTCTTCATCTACACACCTCAAAAGCATGTCATCAAAGGCTCTGTGATAGAGAAATTCTTCTATAATTACATACTTGGTAGCTATGACGCGTAGCTGCTATCTTTTTGTGAGGTTTCTCCCTCAAGATATACACGATCCACAATGTGATTAATGATATCATAATACCATGGACATGATGCAATGGGAGGTTTTTTTCCACATAAAATACACACTCATCAGGGAAATCTAGGTCTACTAAGTCTCCACAATCTATCGAGTTATCCGCCAACCAATCAACAATAATTTTTCCTTTGATGACAAAATTCTAGTTGATGAAGGTGAGTTTTAATTCACCCATCAATGTGAGAAAATGTCAAGCCTTTTTAGATAAGGCTTCTTGAGTTAATAAAGTTTGTAGTTGGTCAAACTTGATGATCACTCACATTTCTGGTTAAGCATATAATTCCTTAACCTTTTTGTTGCTTGAGAGTATAAGATCGTGGGAGATGATCAATTTTGGGTGCCATGAGTGTAGGTGGTGACATGAGAAAACATTTTGACCAACTCAAATGCTTCATGACATTCAAAATTCCACTCTTTACTATACTCTTTCTTTAGAAAGTTATCGATGGGATGGATGACACAAGTTAGATCAGGAATAAACTTGTGATTGCCCCAAGTTTACCCAGAAAAGACCTAATTCCTGACTTTTCGAAGGTGGAGTCATCTCCAAAACTGCTCGAATATTTTCTAGATCTACATAAATTCCTCAAGAAGAAATTATATACCCAGTAGTTTGCCTCTCGTTACTCGAATACGCACTTTTCTGGATTCAACATTACATTGTATATGATAATACAAGAGAGGATAATGTGGAGCACCTCATGGTGATCACAACTCTTCTTGGCCTTAGCCAACAAATCATCAACATAAGTTTACACAATCTTATGGATAATATCATGGAAGATATATGTCATTTCTCATTGGTAGGTGGCTCTAGCATTTTTCAAACCAAATGGCATGATTGCGTAGCAAAAGGTTCCCCAAGGAGTAGTAAAGGTAGTCTTGGTTTGATCCTCCTTAGAGATCCTTATCTGATTGTAGTTGGAGAAGCCATCCATAAGTGACAATAACTCATAGCTAGTTGTTTCATCTACAATGACATTAATGGAAGGAAATGGAAATTCATCCTTAGGATAGGCTTTGTTGATGTCTCTAAAGTCAATACAAATGTGTATCTTCCCATTATTTTTAAGAACCGGGAAAATGTTAGACACCCACATGGAATAGTCCACTTGGTTTAATGAAACCCACATGAAGAATATTCATTTCTTCTTCCTTGATCATTAAAGCTACCATTGGCTTCATGGGTCATGACTTCTACTTCATGGGCTTGGCGTCGGGCTTCATGATGAGGTTATGAACCACCATGTTCGAAGTGATTCCCATCATTTCCTTATAACTAAAGGTAATGCTTTCAAATTTTATTCGAGCACCTTTGTATGTGCTTCTATCTTGTCCAGAGTAAGAGAAAACCAAGTTTTAATATCTTGGAATCCTTCTTCATCCCTATATTTATATTTATGGTCCCTTCAATCAAATAGGTGTTACCCTCTTCAAAATCAGGTGGGGTTGGAGGTAGTTCCAACTCTTCTTCCTCTACCTCATAGATCTCAAGACCTTCCGATGAGGAAGAACACAATGTATGATCTCCAAAGTAGGAGGAAGGGTGAGGTCTAAGAGAAAATCCTCTCTTATGGTGTGCGGGATGAAGATCAGTGTATGCATTGAGGAATCCTAGGATTACCTCATCATTCTTCGTAAATTCCATAGTGGTAGGCTCATTCTTAGCCTCAACATACATCAGAATCACATTGTTTGGAACTTTTCAAACTAAGGGTTCAGACCAAACTGAGACCTTAAACTTAGTTTCCTTCAATCCCTCACTTGGAAAAAGAGAGAAGAAGAAGTAGTCATTGAATCGGCCAAGAAGTTTCTCTCTAGGTATGGCTTCGATAGAAATAAAATCAAAACCTTTATTAAGTTCAAGCATGGCGGTTTTGTAGAGTTGTAGGTGTTCCTCTCTAGTATTGTAAACTGTTGAGACTTGATTAACGACAAGTTGGGAGTCACCTAAAACTCTAACATTGTTAACACTCATCCTTTTGGCCATGATGAGACCAAGAAGAAGAGCTTCGTACTCTATGGGTGTTATTTGTACATTCAAATTTTAACCTAAAGGAAAAAGGCATGATCCTTCCCTCTAGATAAGTAAGAATCACCCCTGCCCCAAAGTGCAAAGTGACACTTTATGCCATCATAGTCAATATTCTAGCAATCATTTGGAAATATAGAAGTTTTATCATTTGTAGAATCTTCCTCTTTGACCTCTAAGACCTCAACCATGTAGATTTCATTAAAGACACTAGATGGGAGAGAACCAATCCCAAGAGCATGTCCTATGCTGAGGGAATCAAATGAGAGAATAATAGGAAGATCATTCTCCAAAAGCTTAACGATATCTACTGTAGTTTTTGTCGAGACAGTTTCTACTACAACAACTTTAATTTCACTAGAATCAACCCCTTCGATTTCCTTAGGCATTGGAACAAGTTGGGACTCAAGATTTGAGCCTTAGGGCTTGTTCAACTGATTTTCTAGGAGCTCGAACTCAATATGAATCTCGGGTTTCTTCTTTAGGTTGGCTAAATGGATGTCAAATGGCTTTAGGTCACCTTGAGCTATGAAAACCTTACCTAGGTGCATGAATTTGACCTTTGGAGCAGTGTAGAAGGGATTGACATCATTTTTTGTATTTAGGGTTGACCGAGGATCATATTATAGTTGGTTTCCCAATATATAATGTAAAACTCAGTCAACACAGTCTTTTGTCCAAGGGTAACCGAGAATCACTATAGTCCCAATGGACATTTCCTTGAGGCTATCGTAGCCTCTCAACATGTTTTTGTTGAAGAAGAATTGGTTTCTCCACATGCTAGCTTCTGAAGAAATGAGAAAGGAACTATGTTGATGGTAGCCTTGTCATCTATCATTGCACATTTAACATAGTTGTTATAGATCCAAACCTGGAGGTACAACACAAGATCACATCTTCATGTCAACTCAACGTCGGCTAACATCTTTGAAATGTCAACTACAAAACCATCATCCCTCTCGGGTTTTCTGGAGAATATACATCAAAGTATATTGTATTAAATTGGGCCTTCGGAGGAGGGGTGATGTGAATTAAATGGCCAAGGCCCAATACTTCTAATAAATCCACTCGATGTGTAGGAAATTTTTTTAAGAGATCCAAAAATGAAATGTGAGAAAATGGCTTGGTCAAACCGGATTCCGTAATTAAATCATAGGCTCCTACTTGTTTGGGATCCAGTGTGTATTGTCGACATCGAGGGGTAGACCGAAAGAGGTTGTGAGGAATAATATTGGGTATGGGTTGTTGCGTTAACCTCAAGCTCATTATTTAACTCATCCAATCCTATCATCTTGCTTTATTTTCGACCATCTAAAGGAGGAGCTACCAATGGGTTTGATGAAGTAGATGCTTCATGATCATTGTTTCTAATGGGAGCCCCTTTGTTAGTTCCATGAGGATTGAGCTTTTTGTTCTCGAGGCACGTTGGAAGAGGGTCTTTATAAACTCCAAGGTTATAATTTTGAGGGGAAATGGGCCCCATGTGAGCATTTTACATAGGCACCATAGGATTATCCAAAAAATATCAATAAAGGGTTTCCTTTGATCCTCTAGAAGCCATCGAGAGTGATCTCCTCAAAGGTCTTGGGGAAAATCTTAGCTAGAACCGCATCCCATGAGATTAGCTCTTTGACAGTAGTTGTGTACGCTTTAATATGTGCATTTGGGTCCCCTCCCCTTTAAACTTTGGAAATTTGGGAAGTGGTCGTGGAAGCATTACGCTTCATATGGTAAATTCAAGGGGCTCCTTAAGATATTCAACATATGTGCCCAACACATAAGACTCTACCATGGAAGACCCTTGATGGGGAGGTGGGGGAGGAATATGAGGCTGATATGGTGCAACATAAGCATTTGCAGGGGCGTAAGCATCCCCGAGGCTAAGCATATGAGTTAGGAAAGGAAAACATGTCCCCCTGCAGGTGATTTAGAATACATGTGGAGGTACAGGGAACATTATTTTGGTACGGGGTAAAAGGTGCAAAACCAGGGAACACCACATTTCTAGTTGGAACAACATTTGAGAACACACTTCTAGTTAGTGCCTGTGGAGGGTACCTGTATGAAGTGTGAGAGGGCATACCTAACATTCCTAATCTATTGAGAAGGTCACCAAGGTTAGGAACACCAATATAGATTAGAGGGGGTGAAGTTTCGAGAGGGTATGCAACCATAGTTTTGCACATAGTGGGGGATATTTCTTTGCCCCACAAAAGGTGTAGTATGAGAAGGCTAGGAAAGATCTAGTTCCCTAACCCTATCCACAAATGTTGAAATTACATCACCCATAGACGGTGTTGCATCTGGCTTAGGTGTGTTCCGATTCTAGTTGGGAAGTAAATGCACATGATGTCCTATTATGGTTTGATCCTTGGGAGTTCACCCCTCTTTGGATGTGTTTCTTATAGGAGGAGGGGTAGTAGAGTTATTATGAAGAAGAACATTAGTGTATTGTTACATCTCGGTCCAAGGACTAGTCTATTGCATTAAAGTGTTGCTTGCTTTAGGTGAAGCATGCCAGAATTTTTGTCTTGAAATAGATAAGGTGGGAGTGAATCATACTGCATGTTGATTTGCGGTCTAAACAAGACCCGAGGATTAGACCCTTGCTCTCCCGTGAATGTCATGTTGTTTGAGTTGGAGATCTCAGGTTGCGGGTTATACGTAGGTTGATCAATCTCCTCGATCCTAACTAATGAACCATTTTGGCACCTTGAGGAGGAGGAGTGTGAGGAGAAGGAAAATTAGATGAGTAATTATCAGCCCACCTAGATAGTGAGGGTGACTATTGTATACCCATGTGGTAATAATACGCCTCAAGACCCAAATGGGTCGGCCATATTCCTGACCCGACATATTTGGGGGTATATAAATACTCGTAGAATAATGGGAGAGGAGAAGGATGGATGAAATAAGTTATAAACAATGGAAACAAAAAGGAACTAGTCCTTCACATTGGGTTCACCAATTTTGTATGAATGAAAATCAACACGTGACTTTCAAGCACACTCGACCTCCCGAGATTGTTTCAGGACAGCTGATGTGGAATGGATAGATGGATATGTGGAAGCTATATAAGACGAATGGGATAAAAATGAATAAGGAAATATTAAGGACATCGGATGTCCTATATGGAAACTAATGGAATCTTCTCGTTTAAGGCTGCAAAAGCTTGTCTTTCCTGTGTGGGTGAGATGGAACGGTCTAGGATGATGGTAATGTATAAATGGAGGTCAATGTCTGGCTCACGAAAAATGCTCACAATGGGTTGTGAAAGGCGTGGAAACTATCCTGCATTTTCCTCATAGAATATTTCAAACAAGGTCATGGAAGTACGAGAGAAAACGTGTGAAAAGGACAGTGAGCAGATTATGGGAACTCGTTATGGTTAGCCTGATTCAGCTGTAACTCATAAGAATTGTGTATTTCAGTGTTTAGATCTATCAACCTGGAAAATGATGGCAAGTGGAAGTGGTGTGTACCAAAAAACCAAAACTCTAAGGTCCTTGTCAATGTCTATGTGTAAGTAAGATGCATTTGGTTGTGGGACTTGGGGATTGTACACGTAATCTCTTGGTTGTTGAGGGCCTAGAATGGTCACGTGGGATGTTCAAACTATCAAACTAGAGAAGCAATAAACTCGCAAAGTATCCATCAAAGGAAAGGTTGATGTTTAAACCTAGGCCAACTAAGAACATGTGGGGAATTGTATTACTTTCCATCTAATTAGTCTATGTGCCTAATTTAACAAATGGAAACAACTAGATTTAAATCAAAACAATTCAATTACTTTCCTCGAATTAATTAAATTTACGTGTTCTTTGACAACTAATTAATAAAGGAAATGATGCATTTTTGGATTTTTATGCTTTCTGGAAAAAATAAAAAGAAATCTACAGAAGAAATACGAAGAAATTGAAATTGCCTCTACAATAATATTAACAAAACTAAACAAGTGAATAACCTGGTGTGGTTATTTCCCTGTGCAATGTGGATCTAACCTATTCTAATAAAACAAAAGCTTTTCCAATTTTTATTTTTGGATTACTACTTCCTCTGCTCTTACCTCAAAGTCACAAAATCAAAGCTTCTCAGAAGCTCTTTTTCCCTTGAAATTTCCCCGATAGAAAAATAGGATCTAATAGAATCTTACAAGTTGAAACGAAATCACAATGGATATTAAACTAATTCAGAGATTCTTCCATACAAAATTCCAGTGCAAACCCACAAGAATAGGTAGGGAATCAACTTTCAAAGAGAAGCTTTGTGTAAATAAATGGAAGCTACAATAATGTATTTTCTTTGGAATTAAATAATCTAACAAATTGTGAATAGAAATCTAAAGAAATTAAAGAAATCTTCAAGAAACTAAGTACATCCCCAACCTAGAAGTTTAGAAATGTAACAAATCCAGTAATAGTTTTTCTTTGTTGTCCCCTATCTTCTTTTCCAATTTAGTGCTCAGATGAATCCAGAGGAACTGTGTTGGGTTGTGTGAAAGAAGTAATGTAGAAGTGTTAGAGCAGGAATGGCTTGCAAGAAATATGGTAGCAACGCAGTAAGAGAATAACAATGCAAGGGAACTAAGCTTAATTGTGTATTTCTTGGTAGGATTATGGTAGCATAACAATGCAATTCAAAACAATAATCTCCAACCAATTCTCCGGGTAGAATCTTGACTCTTATATAAAAATGGTATGGAAATGGTCAAGCCATTTGGCATCTAAAGGATGCCACATCACTCCAAGAAGAGGGAGTTAACTCTTAATTAACATAGGGAAGGGAAGGAGAAGTTTATATGTATAAAATGAGCCCAAGAACAACCAATTTGATCAAGAAACATGCGCTAAAATATTGTTTGAAGAAGTTGATACGCATTGAATATGTTGGAGAAGGCTTGGGAAAAACTTTACGCAACCACCAGTTTGTGCAAAGGGGTAGTTGCAAAACCTCTCGGGGTGGTTACACAACCTCCGCCGAGGGAAGACTGTGGTTACATAATCGCCATGGTGATTTTGTGATTTAAATTCAAATGCTAAGGAAAATCTTACAAAACAAAAAGGAAAGTAGGAAAAACATGGAAATGAACAAGGAAAGCATTCTAGGCTACAAATATATATTATAAATGGGAAATTAGACTCGATCACCATTAGAAAAGATATTAATCTTCATTGGGGATTTTAAACCATTCTGATAATGTAGCACATGCAAAATTGGGTGCGTACATGTACCTATATGGGTGGATGTTGGGTGGTTGAATTCCTGGAAGTAAATGAATGACATGATCATGTGATCATTTTTGAGGAATACCTTTTGGAATCTCACCAAAAACCTTCAAGTGGTTATCCAGAATTAGTCAGTAAATCTAGAGGGGTATTGGTCTTTATATATCCGGCTTTGATGGAGAACAACTGTGTGAAAAACCCACAAGTACCCTTCCGTAATAGCTTTTACATCTGATGGGAGCTGACCAACTTAGGGGAATTTACCTGTAGTCCCCAAATTTCAAAATTATTACCCTTAGATGAGAAGCACATAAACAGTTCCTGAAATTTCATCTCAATTTTCCCCAAGGTTGTGAGCCATTGTACTCCCAAAACAATATCGACACCACCCATAGGAATGGAAAACATAGGATATTCCAATTTGTACTCACCCATGGATATCTTGATACTATGACATTTTCCCAAACAACTAATTGTGCCCCCATCAACAATCATGACTTGAAATTCAGGGGCTAGATAAATAAAGCAGTTCAATATTGCTGCCAATTTATGGTTGATGAAGTTATGTGTACTACTGAATCAATCAAGATGGTGACTCTTTGTTTCTTGAGGAAACCCACCACCTTGAGGGTTTGAGGAGTGTTAATTCCAAATAAAGCATGACATGAAATGGTTGGTGGAGAGTCTTTCAAGCCACTCTCAGGATCTTCCTCTACCTCCTCTGTGTTGTTTTCCTCCTCTTCATCATCCTCTACTCCTTCGATGTAGAAAAACTTCTTCTCAACACATTTGTGACCTCAACTATATTTGCTATCACAGTTGAAGCATAACCCTTTGGAATTTTTCTCTTCGATCTATTGAGGAGTTAGGAGAATGGGTTGGGAGAATGATGGTCTTGGTGGTTCTGGAATATGTCATTCCCAACTTGAGGTGAATACCAACGTTTAAACATATCCCTTTCTTCCATTCTCTCGAGAAAGGACCATAAATTCATAGATTGAATTCGAGTTAAAAATACGAACATCATGTTGGATGTTATCCTTGAGACCTCCTAAAAATAGGTCATTGATGTTCTCATTAGTGATATCCTCCACTCTCAAGGATAAATTATGAAATTATTGAATGTAATCCTTGACCAAACATGTTTGCCATAATCTAGAGAGCTAGCTAAAGTAGTTCTTAGTGACACTATTGTTATAGTGTAACTGAATTTCATCCGCGAGTGTTGACCTTGAGAGTTTGACTCCCTTTTTGTTTTTGTGCCCTCAACCAAGCATTACCAAATGAATTGGTCCGGTAGTAGTTATAAGGATGTTACAATCACCTTCTGTGCACCAAGGGTTTGATGTAGATCAAAAAAATTATCCATTTGGTTGATCCAAGTGATTGGATCCTTCCCATAAAATTTTCACATATCCATATTTGGTAACATGTTACGTAATCCTCCATTAGGACATATTGGTGGTGGTGTATATGAAGCGGAGGGTTGTTAGATGATCAAGTATTTCCTATACTAGAAAATGATACAGTGAGAGAGGCAATGTAGGACTATATATTTTCCTTGTCACGAAACTCTGTTATATCCTAGCACAAATCATCTTTCTTCACCATATCTTAAACATCCGCCTAGATTTCAACTACCGTAGCAGATAAATAAGACTCATACTCTACCTCTTCCTTACCTAGTGTCTTGTATGGCGTGCTAGTTCCTTTAACACTACCACGAGTTGAGCAACTTTCCATTGATTATGGTATAGGTATTAGGGTTTAGGGTTTATGGTTTAGGGCTCATGGTTTAGGGTTTAGGGTTTAGGGTTCATGGTTCAATGTTTAGGGTTTGGGGTTTAGGGTTCCAAATTTAGGGTTTATGGTTTGTGGTGGGAAAATAAGGTATCTAGTGGATTGTACAATTGTGAGGGTCTTTTAAAAACAAGACTAGTGGCAGTGACAACAAAAAGAGTGAAAATGACAGGACAAAAGATTATGGGAGGATAGTACCATTGAGATCCTGATGACAAGACGAAATCAATGATTGTTATATTGAGAAAGGACCATAAATTTTCTGAAATCTTTTTAAAAAAAAAAATTTAACACTTCATTTTTTGTAAAAAAAATAACCGAACAATACTACGATGATAGAAAAATTCAAAAACTTTCAAAATCATGACTATTTTTTCCCTACCATCAGTTTTTGATAGACTAGAAAAAAAATGCCGCAAAGAAGCTTGCTAGATCGAAGCTCTGAAAGCACTTGTAATGAACATTTTTAGATATTTTCAATAATAGATCGTTGATAATACCAAAATGATCAATGAACAAAAAAAGAGACCAAAATAGAATAGATTATATCACTCATCCACTTCAAGGGGCAACCTCCAAAACCTTACAATAAGATTATAATGCTCAAGATGATCCTCAAGTACTACCCCTACCTTCTATATATATCCTACTTAGGAAATGGTTAGTCCATATGCCAACCCTACTATGAAAGCATAGAAATATGTGACAAGACCAAGGAGAGATTGCGCTACCTAAATGTCGAGTTAATCATATCCCATTACAGAGAAAGTAGATTAAGGATGTAGAAGAATAATTGATAACATAAATTAGATAAGAGATGTGTACCCGATAACCCTGTAGATCGATGGTAAAAGTGTGCTAAGGAGGTAATTGAAAATGTGAAGTGAATAAAATGAAGTGTGGAAGCTAAGGAAAAGGAAGTGACACTAGGGGTGAAGTGTATGTGTTGTGTTATGGTGTACTGTTATTGTGCTTGATGAAGGGCTACTTCTTGTTGCGTATTAAGGATGGACCTACAAGAGAAGAGAAAAAGAGTAGTCAAATATATGTATATGGAAAATTTCAATCAAAATATGTAAAAGTTTGGAAAAGTATGCAAAAAGGAAAGTGTGCACTGATTTGTGATAAGTAAAAAGGATAGAAAATGTCCGAACTATTGTAGAAGAGTGAGTTACTTGGACGATATCACGCCACGAAAAAGAGTGTTGGGAGAAAGGTCTAATTTTATTCTCCATCCATGACTACTTCCCGAATTTATACACCACTACAGATGGTGTGATCCTACTTTGTTCCAATTTGATCCAAGTAGAAAATCGGATAGAATGCATTCTAATTGCTAGAGGATTGTCCTTGTACTGTGAAAACTACTCTCTAGACTGCTGAAAAACTACACTGATATGAGAAAGTGACTATAATTTCCCCCTTGTCATAGGTTCCTAGGAAAGGTCAAGAGCGCACAGGAACTAGTGTCTGTATTTGGGCGTTGGTGTCTATCTTTGGCCGAACCGAGGAATCAAGTCGACTGGATCATTCTTGAATCAGTAGACCGTGTTGTTCATGTATTGTGTAGGTATGAACTATGATTGTGTATTGTTGAATGGGGTGACTGATTCACCTAATGTATGCCCCCTTGTTTTGGGTGCATGTGATGTCATTAGGAGTATGCAGCCCAAAGAGAGGACCTGATCTTGAGCTGAAATTGATACCCTACAAGGGGGAGGGAATGTGCATGGTATAAACCAAGGAACATGCAAACAATATGGCTAGGACATGTGTTAGTGCAATCAAGAAAAATATGCATATAAAATACAATATGTAAATCTAGCAAGCAAGAAGACAATGCGAGACCATGAAAATGGGTTTCAACATGGGATATCACTCACAATGTCACAAGATAATTAGGGTGGAGCATCCAAAAGTGTACAAGAAATGAACATACAAGACACGGGGGAAAATACCATAAACAATGGGGAAAAGTAACAAGTATTGAAAAACCATGGTGGAAAATAGTTCCTGTAAGGAAAATGTTGCACATGAAGCAGTCGTTAGCATGTTAAAAAGATAAAAATTATGTCAAGACGTGTATATATCAATAGAATAAGTAGTGTGCTAGTAAAAGTGAAAAGTAGCATATAATGAAATGATAGCACATGTGATGTGTACGAAGGTAGATGCCCCTAGGACCCTCAGTGGGAGTAGTAAGAGATACAGTGCCAATCATCAATGTTATGTGTAAAGCTCTATAGGAATTCTACATTCACAACTCAAGAACAAGTGAATGTGCATGTGTATAAAAATATAATGACATACATAATATTTAACTAACATAGTAAGCAAAGTGTGCATGTGATTATAAGTAAGCAAGAATAATGTGTAATCAAGATATGCAATATGTTATAAATGAGTGAGATGGAATGGTATGCAATGTGAATGTGATATGAGCAGCATGCCCCCGAGTGGATGTGAGTGAGTATAAGTAAAATGAGGTTCATTCATAAATGATCCCTCGACAATCAAGAATGAACCATAGAACAAGAGTGCATCATCGGGAAATAGTTTGAAAGATGTGAATGCAGAAATATGTGATCATAGAACACAAAGAATGAAATGTAGAATAGTGTGAGGTTCATTTCATATTTATACCCTTAGCATTCAAGTATGAACCGTGGAAGTAGAATGTGTTATAAGGTAGTGAGTGTGTCGTGTGAATAGAAGCGAGAAAGATGTACCATGAAGTATAGAGCATGAAGTATAAGTGATGTGAGGTTTATGGATGTAGTATGCCCTCAACATTCAAGTGTGAACCATAGCACAAGAGTGTAGGTAGTGATGATACAGGTTGTGTATCAAGTTATGCAAGATGAAGAAGAAAGACTATATGCAAATAACTAAGTGTGATAGTAGAAATGAGAGACACTTGACAATTCTAGTAGAGGGGGGAAATAAGTGTGATTCCCCCAAAGTGTATGAGTATGAGTAAATTATCTAATAAAAGTGAAGGGAAAGGGTCCTCAACCTGATGTCTGAGGAAATAAAGACGTGTGACTATGCTCTAGGGAGGCGGTGAATGATACTAATTATGTACATGTCATGGAAGCCGAGGTAGTGAACACCTATGTGAAGGAGATCGAGAAGGTGATGTGCACCTATGTGAAGGAGACTGAGGAGGTGATGTGCACCTATGTGAAGGATAATGAGAAGGTGAATAAGGTGGAGACATGTTATGCAGAGGAGATGCCTGAGTAAGATACCTAGACCGATGAAATGGATTATTAGATGGATGAAGTTTAGAAGGTCGTGTGCGAACAAGCGAGCTAGGAGTAGAGTTTTCCTAAAATTTGAGAGGTCCAGGGGACCTAGAATCTCTAGCTAGTGTGATGGCCACCTCAAGAGGAGTTTGAGACAATGGTGGGACACCTTTGCCATTGATTACTTATTTGTTGTTAATGAACTTAAGAGACAAGTGATTCATGGAAATGATTTCCTAAGTGGCGCAGAGCAAGGAAGACCTAAGAGCATGTCATAACCTTTGATGCTAGGTGCCATAAGGAAAGACACAAGCATGGTGAGAGGACCAATGGTAACTAAAAGCTTGACATAACCATAAGATTTGGGAATTGGATATGAAATATGAGATAGTGGATAGTTGATAGCGACAAGAAGTGTAATAGAGCATGCACTTATGTGAAACAATGGATCGATCATGGTGTTATTGATAGAATGAGATCCAATAGAAGAATTGATGTGTAAGTGATTATAAGAAAATGTAGCATGATAATCGTGATCATAAAATTCAATGAATGGTGATGATGTGTCAACACTAGCAACTATAAAATCAAGAGGCCCCGATGAAGGAGGGGGCATTGCATGGTATGCATGATTGGCTAAAGAATCCATAGCTTGCTTCTCATGATTAGGTAGGGGATTATTAAAGATCTTGATATTTTTATTTTCATTGACCGGCATAGATGTTGAAGACTCAGGGAGCTTAATGGCATTATTGTCGATAAGATCTTGAATAATATGTCTTAGTTTGAAGCAACAATTAGTAGAGTTTCCAATGCATTGATGGTAATCACATCTTGTATTTTCTTTGTAATTATGACCTTTAGGATGAGATTGATTATGAAAATATTGAAATAATATATGCCTAATACTAATTATGTAACAACACTATTAATTAAATATGCAATGAAATACAAATTTAACCCAAAAAAAATAAGCTAGAAATTATCAAACCCTATGCAAAGAGGAGATAGAAAAACTTAGCTAATTCACAAATAATCTTGGCTTGTTACAAAGTGAAGAAATAATAAACTGAAGGAGAGGAGTATCCCACCAAGCCTCGAGAAAATTGTGTGAATACAAGATCTGTTTAGACTAGGGCACCCGAGAAAGGGTCGGGGGCACCTACGGGCGCTCGCACACTCTTCTCTCGGCACTTGTGAGTGCTCAAAACCTCATAAAACCTCTTTCGTAGGATCACTAGGTATTATTTGTCCTTTGCTTCGTATCACTAGTACATTGCATCGAGTTTGTAGATGTCACCTCTAACCTGTAATTAAGAAATGACCTGCAAAACCCTAAAAAAATGCATCAAATCCCAAAAATAAAATAATGCAAATGAGGGCCGGACTGTCCTCGGATGTCACGCAGATGAACTAATGACCAAGCGTTGCACTACTTCTCAAACCTAATTTAGTTCTCTATGTGTGTGAAGAGATTTTGCCCTAGGTGGCTCTTATGCATGTCATACTTGATAGCGAGTAATAGCTAGATGTAGAAAATGTAGATATATGTGTGCATGAAATAATGAACTACCCCTCCTATGAATTGTATTCAAAATAATGTAATCCCTTTCCCTTGAGTGGATGCTAGATGGATGCTTAAATTCTCTTGATAATTCCTTTGGATGTAACCTTGAGTACATGGTCATTTATTATGGTCACATAACTTTATATTTATATGATTCCCTTGCTTGAATTTCGTAATCACCCCGAAAAGTCCAACTACCAAATAGATAAGATGCCCAAAACGGACCCAAAATATGTGAGCAAAGTACAAAGAGGTTAGGGGCACCCAGAGGGGATGGGGGTACTGGTGTTGGCATCCGACCGAGTGTTTGTGTCGGAGTGAGAAATTTTGAAGTGTGAAAAGAAATATTGGGATAGAAGGAGTGTAAGATCAACATAGGAAACAAAAAGAAAGAAAAGATGGCCAAAGACATGGGTTAATTAGTACTTTTCTTACTTAGGAATCATATAAATAGTAGTATGTGATCAGAACTAGATAGATACCCAAAGTGTGTGATTTAGTGTTTACATTTTCCCCAATTTATGTTGTTGAGTGAATGCTTGATAACATAAATTAGATAAGATATGTGTACCTGATAATCATGTATATTGATGGCAAAAAGTGTGCTGAGAAACAAGGAAAAGCATGGAGTGATAAAAGTGAAGCATGGAAGCTAGAGAAGAGGAAGTAAAAAAGTGATGATGATGAGCCTAGGGCGAGAGTGTATGTGGAGATGTTATGATTGTACCTGTTATTGATTTCGCTTGATGTTGTGATGATGTGTGATGATATGACTACCGCTTCCCATAAGAACGGACTGCAAAAGAGAAGAATGAACAAGTAGTCAAATACACATATATATGATCAAAACATGTAAAAAGTGTGTAAAAGTATGCAAGAAAATGAAAAAGGAACATGTGCACTTGATCGGTGATGATTAAAAAGTGTAGAGAGGATTCTCAAGATTATGTAGAAGTGTAACACTCAAAACTACTAGAACTGAAAAAATGAGGATTTTTTTTTAAACATACATAAAAATAGATTACATTTCTACAATCGTATGATTTATTTAATCAAATTCTTTAAATCAAATTTGTTCTTTTGATCTATCTGATAACATCCGTGTAAGCCATGTGGCTGAGAAGGGTGAATCTAGATCTCCACGATCTCCCTTCGCCACTACTTCAAGTGACAATGCTTACTAGCATTTTGGCTCAACCTTTTTAGGTCATGGGAACCATGTGAAAGTCCTTGGGTCTACCACGAAGCTAGTTTTCCAACTTTGTATTTTGGTATCTGACCATTGCCTACCTCATGTTCAATGTTCAACTTCCCATGATCAGGTTACTGGCAATTTTAATTTAATTGGAGGACTAGGTGATCAGACAATGCACAACCATCAATGCATTACTTTGGCAAAAGTTTTCTACCGTGCAGGTTACGGCTAAACTCAAGACAACACACTAGTCTTATGAGTTTAAGTCTTCTGCTACCTCACAACTATCCCTTTCACAATTATCTAGATCTTATAGTTTATATTTACTTTATTTCCAATTTAACCTATCTTGCAAGAGTTTATATCATGATAAATGCCAAAGGCCAACTAGGATCATCATGAGATAAGTCTAATGGATTTTTCATCTATTTACCATCCCATTTAGTCTCTCTTTTCCTGATGCTTGTTTTTTTAACCTTAAATTACCTTTTACAACGATACTCTTCCATTCTCTATACAACAGGATTTACAATCTTATCATAATAGTACCAAGTTTACCGAAAGGCCGAATTAAATATATATTAAAACATGTATATTTAATTATTCCTTCGATTAGCTACACCACTAAATAGCTTATTTAATTTAGAAATTAAAGACAATTGATTGTTACAACAATTGCCCAATTATTGGCTTCATACATTGACAAATATCAAATAAATAAATATAACAATTTATGATAAGTAGGATTTCTCACTCTTAATATTTATCATTTACTCATATTGAGATATTATTACATACAAGGTAATCATCTCTTTATTAAAATCATAAATTACATATGTCGTTAAGGCGAAATATATAATTATTACGGTAACTCTCACATAGTGAGGTTTGAATATTAACAATGGGTCCAAGATCCCAATAAATTTAGTCAAAATTATGGGATATCATCCTTCTACAAATTGAAATCCAAGTATCTCATTTAGATCCATGCTATGATAAAACTTCACAAGACATAAGTTTTCGCATATCCGAATGTGACGGCTAATTGTCTTGCAAAACTGGAGTAGTGGTATGTTGTCAGTTCAAAATGAATTTGCATGAATATTGCCTCCATTTTCTCGATGCAATTATTTAATAAAATATGAAACGATATACATGTTATATTGTCAACAAATGTATGGTAATACAATGGAAAATGTATTATTACATGTTCTACATCAAGATACAACTATGAATGTACACCAATAGAACAACCAAATTCTATTTCAACAATCATGTTTCACTCTAATCACAAGAATTAAAAAATAATCAAACCATAATCATTCAACATCCGAATTCTGATTAAACCACAAGAAAATCATGCTTCACATGGTATAGATTCAACTATTATTTTTCTTACCTTCCAATCAACAAACAACTTAACAAAACCGTCTGAAATCATCATTTTCATATACCAATTAGACATATTCCCTTTAGGTAATGAGCAACTATATAAAAATGCATAATAACTTTATTTCAAACAATCAAAATACATTTATATATATATTTAGGAACATTCCAACTAAACGAGTGTAAAAACACCTCTATTAAAACATTTCAACATGTTCTTTTAGGTAATCGATAGATCAATAAAACAAATTGACCTACATACAACAAATGTTAATTTTGAAGTCTATTTGCATAGAATAACAACAATAAGTTTCTAACACTTCCGATAGAACGAAATCCTTTAAGAAAAACTAAGTCATCTTACATAGATCGTTAACACTAATTTATTTTTCAATCAGGGAATAAAATTATACCTATAGGCAAATCAACTTGTACATATCCAAATCAGTTCGTTCCAATATTAATTTATTTTCTGTTTAGAAATTATTAGAATCGGAAGTAAATATATCAGGAAAAATGATGAAATACCTGGTAAAAACATTTTTCACACTACCCATAAATTGTTTTGCTCATACAAATAAATTATTGTTTGATTGTAATAAAACCCAGAGGCTGAAATCAATTTGGGGTTTCCATAAATCAAATTTAAATAGAAAATAAAAATAAAATAAGAATTGATTAGGAACACCCATCTATGTTTTTTTCTAGGTTTAGCTAAAGCCACACAAAGGAAACTTAGGAGAATATATAATCCATCAATTTCCTTTTTAGATTTCATTTCCAAGCAATTAAATCAGAAGCTATCCACAAATTCATTTAATTGCCATTTAAAACAGAATGTGTATTCCCTCATTATTTAAAAATAATGTTGTAGAGAAAGGAGAAGATATTCATGCCTAAAGTAAACCCAAAATCAGTAACCTCTTACTCTTCCAACTCCAACAAGTTGAATCCTTCTTTCCTCCAAAACTCGCGCAGGTATTCCAGAAGAGAAGAATGAAAACAGACGAAGGAGAAATAAAAGAAAGTATAATGAAGAAACTATACTATAATGGAGAATTTTTGGGCTTCCCAATGTTGTTTCATGTGTCAATGCATGCCACATACTTGGTGTTAGATGAAGGCGTGTCCCTTTCAAAACTCTCAGATTTTAAATATTAAAATATTATTATTATTATTATTATTCTTTTTAATTTTTATTTTAATTGATACCTAACTTTAATGGTAAAATTAATCATCATACTATAAGTCCACATATTGCCAACAATATGTTATCGTAATAATTATTTGAATTCCCATGTTCCATATAAAACATTCAAACAAATGAAAAATCACCAATTCCGTAAATAATAATAATTTGAATATTCTCATAAAGCTGGTTTGATATAGCATTGTCAAATAAAATAGAGGCAGTATTCATCACGGTCATTGTAAAATTCGAACAAAACAAAAGACGACCAAACCGATTAAAATAAAGTAACCAGAATATAAATAACCGAAAGATTCATTATCATTAATGAATCGTTTTACCTATGATTAAGGCCTAATCATGTTTTAGGAAGGATCATCAAGGTGGGCGCGGAGTTATTCGTTTCTGCATGTCATGCCCCACAAGTAGAACTGTGGGTCATGATACTGACGAATCAAATGATTTTTACATCCAATAATGATCTCGTCTAATCCTGTTTAGACTTAAATGTAGTTAATTCAACTTACAAGAAATTTTAGGATGTTACATACTCCACCCCTTAGAATAATCATCGTCTCGATGATTTCAGGATAAATAGATAAACTAAACCCATCATTCATTTGTTGCATTAATATATTTCAAATCAGCTTAAAATTTGTATCAATATCATTTCAGCTAAATCATAAAGGTCACAACATCCCTTATATATCTAGTAAATCAGTCACATAATCTATAGACATAACACATTTGTTTAAATGACATATTTTCCAAGTTCATTACAAAATATTCAACAATAACTATTCATCAAAAAGTACGTTAGTTCCAATATTGATTGTAAACTTATCTACAAGATTTACTTATCTACCTCTTTACTGAGAACAAATTAATTTAGCACTATAACAAAAATATATTCTTAAAAATCAGTCAAATTGAGATGCCGAAAAGTAGTTTGGATATCTTCCATATTTGCCCAAGTGGCACTTTCCTCGAGAATATTGGTCCCACTTTGGAACTTACATTGTGAAACCTCACAGTTTTTCAAGTGCAACTTGTGGGTTTCTAGTATCTTTATAGGCTCAACCACGATTACCCTCGGATCCGTAACTGCAATGAATCCTAATTAAGTACATGTGTTAAATTAGGTGAATATTTCTTAAGCAAGGATACATGAAATACATTGTGCATCTGGATAGAGCGAGAGCGATCTTAGCTTGTGAGGCTCTTGGTCCAATGACCTCTAGGATTTCAAATGGTCCTACAAACCTAGGAGATAGTTTGGCTGACCTGCCAAACAAAATGGAACTCTTTTTAGGTTTGACCCTAAGAAAAAATTTGTCTCCCACGTTAAATTTTTTGTCAATTCTTTTTAAATCTGCATAACTTTTCTATCTATTTGCGGCCTCTTTCAATATTTCTTGGATTAATTTAACCTATTTTTCCATTTCCGGACAAAGCAATACTGGTCCAATTAGTACTCTATCTTCAGGATTATCCCAACTTATTGGTGTTCTACACCAACGACCATATAAGACCTCAAAAGGAGCCATCTAAATGGAAGAATGGTAGGCGTTATTATAGGCAAATTCAACCAAGGAAGATACTCTTCCCATTTGTATTCTGAGATCCATGCAATACATTCTTAGTAAATCTTCCAACACTTGATTTACTCTTTTAGTTTGACCATCGGTTTCAAGATGGTAGTAGAACTTATGTTTAGTTTTGTCCCGAGGCAAAGCATACAAAGTCTACCAAAATCTGGAAGTCATCCTTGAGTCCTTGTCTGCGAAATTATTATTTCTGGAACTCCATGTAATTGGAAAACTTCTTGCACAAACCTTTTTACCAGTATAGGTGAATTATCCTTTAAATTACTTACTATAAAATGTGCCACTTTATTTAACTTGTCTATAACTACAAGTATAACATCATATTTATTTTGGCACATAGGTAGACCTTGGACAAAATCCATACTTATAACTTGCCACTTATATTCTGGCACGTTGAGAGGATATAATAATCCTACTGGATGTGAATGTTCAGCCTTTACTTGCTGACATTCCAAGCATTGTGAGACGTAAAAAATCACATCATTTTTCATTTTTTTCTAGAAGCATTACTTTTTGATGTCCGCCATCATTTTTGTTACTCCTGGATGTCCCGAGTAGCGAACATCATGAAATTCTCTCAAAACTTTATTTCTAAGATCTTTACCCTATGGTACATATATTTTGTTGTTATAACACAGAATCCCATCTGTTTCTAGCTTGAAACCATCATACCTTTTGTCTCTCGGATCTTTTTCTAAAGTTGTTTTAACATGATTATAGTAGGGGTCATTGGTTAACTCATTTTTGACTTCATCTTTGAACTGGGTTCTTAATGTAATAATAGCACCAATATACTTTTCAGTAACTTAAGGCATCAGTCTTTTCCTTTAATGTAATTTATATCAAAGTCATAATTTCTAGGAACTCCAGCCATCTTCATTGCCTTGCATTTAGATTCGGCTGTGTAAAGATGTATTTGAGCCCAAGATGATTTTTTTTGAGTTCAAAAGGTTTCCCAAGCAAATAGTGCCTCCATACCTACAGCGCATGAACAATTGCAACAAGCTCAAGATCATGTGGTGCATAATTTACTTCATGCACCCTCAACTTTCTACTTTCAAAAGCTACCATGTGCCCATCTTGTAGTAGTACTCTGCCCAAACCTTCCCCTGAAGCATCAATTACCACCGAGAAGTTCCCATTTGGATCCGAAATCTTCAACACCAGAGCACTTATGAGTCTACCTTTTAACTCCTTCAAGGCTTCTTCACACTTGATGTCCCAAATGAATTTATTACCCTTCTTTTGCAAATAATTGATAGGTCCCGCTAACTTACAAAAATCCTTTACGAACTTCCAATAGTAGCCTGTTAGACCCATAAAACTTCTCACTTCATGCACATCCTTCGGTGCTAGCCATTCCATGATGGCACTGATCTTTGAAGGGTCCATCGAGATTCCCTCTTTATTTATTATGTGGCCTAAGTATTGTAGTTCGTATTGATAGAAAGCACACTTAGATAATTTTCCATATAATTTATGTTTTCTGAGAATTCCCAGCACAATCCTTAAATGTTCATCATGTTCTTCCTCATTCTTGGAGTATATTAATATATCATCGAGAAAGATAATTACAAATTGGTCTGAGTATTCCCTAAACACATTGTTTATCAAGTTTATGAAAGTAGCAGTGCATTTGCTAGTCAAAGGGAAAAGCGTAAACTCGTAATGCCCATACCTTGTTCTAAAAGTGGTTTTATGGATATCTTCATCCTTGATTCGCAGTTGATGATAACCAAATCTAAGATCAATCTTAGAAAACACTTTTGCGCCCCCCATTTGATCAAATAAATCATCAATTCGGGGTAGCGGGTATCGATTCTTCACTGTTACCTTGTTGAGCATTCAGTAATCAATACAAATTCTGAGGGTCCCATCCTTCTTTTTACGAAGATAACCGGTGCACCCCATGCTTTGATATACTTGGTCTAATTAGATCGAAGGAAAAAAATCATGTAATTGAGCTTTCAATTCAACTAATTTGGTTGTTTTCATTTTGTACAGTGCCTTGGAAATTGGTTCTGTTGCTGGTTTGACCTCTATTGTGAAGTCAAATTCACGCTTAGGTGGAAGTTTGGGAAACTCATTTGGAAACACATCTCTAAATTCCCTTAGGATGGGAAATGCTTCAATTTCAGGCTCAATTTCTGTCCCAAATTTGATATTTTTACAGCATATAGATGGCAGCCCTTTCGCTTTGCCTTTTTTTCAGCTGCATGGCGGAAATCTGCCTAGTGACAAACTCTCTTTTAACACCCTGAACACTCGTTATTTTTTGTTGATCATCGCAGCAGGTTACACATTTTCCTAAGCAATCCAAGGTTGCATTATGTTGAATTAACCAATTTATACCTATGACAACATCATACGATCCAAGAGGTGCCACATACAAGTTTAATCTTGTTGTGAACTCAGGTAATTATAGTGGTGCCTCAAACAAACACTGCTTCACTCTATGTACAACATTATTTCCATATTGTATAGTCCAAGTGTGTTCCATGTACCCAGATCTTATTTTGAGTTTATTAGCTACTTTAGATGAAACAAAACATTCTGTTGAACCGGAATCAAATAAAACAGAAATAGGTTCTCCAAAAATCTTACCTGAGGTTTCAATGGGAGTCACTTACTTTTTACTTGCTTATTATGGATTGTAGCATAAATCTTATGTTGTTTCCCCTCTTTATTTACTACAGTAGATCCCTTCTGCTAGTTATTCCATTGTCCTCTTTGTGGACAGTTGTTAGCAAAATGATCGCCACCACACTTAAAACATCCACCCAGAGGTCCTTTTCTCTCAATCTTATTATGGATGAAACTTATTCCTTGTTTCCCATTATTTTTATTATTCACAACAGTTCTACCCGATATTCCTCTTTTATTGACAGGCCTAAATTTGTTGTTTCCCTTTTCTATGTTGGTTTACTTGTGGTTGATGTTTGAAAACTACTATTTTTCCTTCTATTTTACTCTTTAGAGGCATAAATACTTCATAGCTTTTGTTCTTGCTTGATAGCTTTTTCAAACATTGTTTCCATCAAGGTAGGTCCATGAACATCTACCTCACCACCAATGCTAGGGTTCAATCCCATTATAAATTTTATCACTCTAAACTTCTCATCCTTTTGATACATAGGAACATATTTTAGCAATCGAGTGAAACACTCCCAATATTCTGTAACCGAGTACTTTCCTTGATTCAGATTTTGGAATTTTGCCATTGTTTGGTCAAAGTATAGCTGAGGTATCCATCTTTGATGGAAGTAGGCCTTGAATTGATCCCACGTGATCATACAAGAATAAATTCCTAGTTCCATTTTTCGGTTATCCCACCAGAAAGATGCTTCACGAGACAATTGGTAGGCTCCCCATACCGCTTTTGTCTCCTCTGAAAAGTTTCTAATCTCAAAATACTTTTCCATTTCAGATAGCCAATTTTCAGTGCCATCCCCAAGAGTTGTACCATCAAATTTAGGTGGGAATATTCTTTTAATGTACCTTGTTAACTCAGCAGCTAGCCTTGCTTTCTTATTTTCCCTTTCATTTAGGTGCTCAGGTTGATCATCATGTTGCTCATCATCCCTATGATCCTCATCTTCTTCACCACCCTGACCTTGTTGTTCTATGGCAACAACTCAATTTCGGGTGTTATTCAACGATTTGAGGATTTCTTCTAGCTTAATAGCCGTATTATCCGGCACATCATCATTATTTACCCCACTGTCACTTGCCATATTAGCTCTTGTTGCTGGCCTAGCCAAAGTTTCTTGTTTTTATAAAAGACGATACTTTTTATTAGAATGTGTGTCCCATTAATGTCCAAGTGTCTGAGCCTCTGGCTCTGATACCAAAATGTAATGCTCAAAATTACTAGAATTGGAAAAATGAGGATTTTTTTAAAACATACACAAAAATAGATTGCACTGCTACAATCGTACAAATTTATTTAATCAAATTCTTAAAATCAATTTTTTTCTTTTCATCTATCTGATAACATCCATGTAAACCATGTGCGGTGAGAAGGTTGAATCCGGATATCCATGATCTCCCTTCACCACTACTTGAGTGACAATGCTTACTAGCATTTTGACTCAACCTTTTTCAGTCATGGGAACCATGTGCAATTCCTTGCGAGGTCTACCACAAAGCTAGTTTTTTGACTTCGTATTCAAGTATCCGACCATTGCCTACCTCATGTTCATTTTTCAACTTCCCATGATCAAGTTACTGGAAATTTTAATTTAATTGGAGGACTAGGTGATCAAACAATGCACAACCATCAATGCATTACTTTGGCCAAAGTTTTTCATCGTGCAGGTTACAGCTAAACTCAAGACAACACACTAGTCTTATGAGTTTAAGTCTTCCGCCACCTCACAACTATCCCTTTCACAGTTATCTAGATCTTATAGTTTATATTTACTTTATTTCCAATTTAACCTATCTTGCAAGAGTTTATATTGAGATAAATGCCAAAGGCCAACTAGGATCATCATGAGATAAGTCTAATGGATCTTTTCATCTATTTACCATCCCATTTAGTCTCTCTTTTCTGATGTTTTTTTTTTTAACCTTAAATTACCTTTTACAACGATACTCTTCCATTCTCTATACAACAAGATTTACAATCTTATCATATTAATACCAAGTTTACCGAAAAGGCTGAATTAAATATATATTAAAACATGTATATTTAATTATTCCTTCGATTAGTTATGACACTAAATAGCTTATTTAATTTAGAAATTAAAGACAATTTTTTATTATTATTATGGGCAAATAGTTTTTTGAAAGGGACTATACCCTTGTACAAAAGTGCTCAAAAGCAAGATTTTATCCCGGAAAAGCCCAAAGAAAAAAATTGTCAAGGAAAGAACCAGCAAAAGCAAACCAGCTGCTACAAAAACAGCTAATAAACAACAACAAAACAACAACACAGCTGCCTATCAACTGCGTATTAGACCATATGCCTAAATGTATCAATGAAAGCACCCAAAAGACAAGAATCAAACCTTGTCCGATATGGTGGGGGATTTAGATTTGGCATTTCCCTTCTTTTTCCTATCCACCACAGTCCATTCCTGATTTCCCACATCCACTACAGTCGGAGGAACTGCAATGGGTTTGATGGGGATGTGACCCATAGGAAGGGGGGTCGAAATATCCTTAATCACTGAGTCAGAAACCTGTAAAGAATAGTCTGGAGGCTTCTCTGTATTGGTTTGTGAATTAAAGACAATTGATTGTTACAACAATTACCCAATTATTAGCTTCATACATTGACAAATATCAAATAAATAAATATAACAATTTATGATAAGTAAGATTTCTCACTTCTAATATTTATCATTTATTCATATTGAGATATTATTACATACAAGGTAATCATCTCTTTATTAAAATCATAAATTACATATGTCGTTAAGGCAAAATATATAACTATTATGGTAACTCTCACATAGTGAGGTTTGAATATTAACAATGGGTCCAAGATCCCAATAAATTTATTCAAAATTATGGGATATCATCCTTCTACAAATTGAAATCCAAGTATCTCATTTAGATCCATGCTACGATAAAACTTCACAAGACATAAGTTTTCGCATATCCAAATGTGACGGCTAATTGTCCCGCAAAACTGGAGTAGTGGTATGTTGTCGGGTTCAAAATGAATTTGCATTAATATTGCCTCCATTTTCTCGATGCAATTATTTAATAAAATATGAAATGATATACATGTTATATTATCAACAAACGTATGGTAATACAATGGAGAATGTATTATTACATGTTCTACATCAAGATACAACTATGAATGTACACCAATAGAACAACCAATTTCTATTTCAGCAATCATGTTTCACTCTAATCACAAGAATCAAGACATAATCAAACCATAATCATTCAACATCGAATTCCGATTAAACCACAAGCAAATCATGCTTCACATGGTACAAATTCAACTATTATTTTTCTTACCTTCCAATCAACAAACAACTTAACAAAACTGTCGAAATCATCATTTCCATATACCAATTAGACATATTCCCTCTAGGTAATGAGAAGCTCTATAAAATGTATAATAACTTTATTTCAAACAATCAAAATACATTTATATATATTTATAGGAATAGTCAACTAAACAAAGTGTAAAAACACCTCTATTAACACATTTTAACATGTTATTTGTAACCGACAAATAAACAAAATAAATTGACCCACATACCAAAAGATGATAATTTTGAAGTCTATTTGCATAGAATAACAACAATAAGTTTCTAACACTTACAAGTAATGAAATCCTTTAAGAAAAAATAAGTCATCTTACATAGACTGTTAACACTAATTTATTTTTCAATCGGGTAATAAAATTATACGTTCGAAGCAAATCAACTTTTACATATCCAAATCGATTCGTTCCAAAGCATTAATTTCTTTTTGTTTAGAAATTATTAGAATCCAGAAGCAAATATATCAGGAAAAATGATGAAATACCTGGTAAAAACATTTTTCACACTACCCAGAAATCGCTTTGCTTGTACAAATAAATTATTGTTTGACTGTGATAAAACCCAGAGGCTGAAATCTATTTAGGGTTTCGAATTCAAATTTAAATAGAAAATAAAATAAAATAAAAAATTGATTAGGAACACCCATCTGTGTTTTTTTTCTAGGTTTAGCTAAAGCCACACAAAGGAAACTTATGAGAATACTGAGAATCCATCAATTTCCTTTTTATATTTAATTTCCAAGCAATTAAATCAGAAGCTATCCACAAATCCATTTAATTGCCATTTAAAACAGAATGTGTATTTCCTCATTATTTACAAATAATGTTGCAGAGAAAGGAGAAGATATTCATGCCTGAAGTAAACCCAGAATCAACAACCTCTTACTCTTCCAGCTCCAACAAGTTGAATCCTTCTTTCCTCCAAAACTCACGCAGGTATTCCAGAAGAGAAGAATGAAAATAGACGAAGGAGAAATAAAAGAAAGTATAATGAAGAAACTATACTATAATGGAGAATTTTTGGGCTTCCCAATGTTGCTTCATGTGTCAATGCATGCCACATACTTGGTGTCAGATGAAGGCGTGTCCCTTTCAAAACTCTCATATTTTAAATATTAAAATATTATTATTATTATTATTATTCTTATTAATTTTTATTTTAATTGATACCTAACTTTAATGGTAAAATTAATCATCATACTGTAAGTCCACATTGCCAACAATATGTTATCGTAATAATTATTCGAATTCTCATGTTCCATATAAAACATTCAAACAAATGAAAAATCACCAAGTCCGTAAATAATAATAATTCAAATATTCTCATAAAGCTGGTTTGATATAGCATTATCAAATAAAACAGAGGAAAGTATTCATCGAGTCATTGCAAAAGTCGAACAAAACCAAAAGACGACGACCAAACTGGCGATTAAAATAAAGTAACGAGAATACAAATAACCGAAAGATTCACTATCATTAATGAATCATTTTACCTATGATTAAGGCCTAATCATGTTTTAGGAAGGATCATCAAGGTGGGCACGGGGTTATTCGTTCCGTAATGTCATGCCCCACAGCAGAAGTTGTGGGTCATGATACGACGAATCAAATGATTTTTACATCCAATGATGATCTCGTCTAAACTTGTTTAGACTTAAATGTAGTTAATTTAACTTACAAATTTTTTTGGGATGTTACAAGAAGAACGAGTTTTTTGGCGATCTCACGCCGATTCTTGCGCTGACTGCGAGTTTTTTGGGTGATCTCACGCCAAGAATGGAAGAATTGTAGGGAGAAAATTCTAGTGTCATCCTTTAACCTTTAACTAATTCCAACAATGCGAACACCACTGCAGATGGTGTGTAAAAATATGATCCATTTCAAACAGTTCGATCTAACGCGAAAGTAAAAATGTTTTGTAGTACATGCATGTCGAGTGATAAGGACTGTGTGCCCTGTAAAATCCAATGTGTGAACTTCCAAGAAATGTGTTGAACTAACAAATGTCGTGTAACTACACCTAGTCACGGGAATCTAGGAAGAATCGGGGGAACCAGAGTCTTTCTTGCCAGGTCTAGGCGCTAGTGTTTATCTTGTGTTGAGGACCGAAGTCGGGATCTAGGCCATTGTTGTGGTGATGAATTTGTTGTACTTGATATTGAACTGTATTGAATTGTGACTATAGATGTTGATTGGGGTGAATGATTCGCCCGATAGATGACCCCCTTGTTTGGGGTGCATGCGACGTTGTTGAGAGAGTATGCAGCCCAAAGGAGGACCGAGCTGTTGAACTAAAACTAACGCCCTATAGGAAGAGGGAGTGTGGTGGTTAAATCGCGATTGCAATATTTGAATGGTTCACGATCACCATTGGGACTGTATATTCTACACCCTCATGTAATAATTTAACACATTGATGCATCATAGAAGGTATTGCTTGCATGGCATGAATCCATGGCCTACTTGGTAAAAAAATGTATTGAAATGGGAAGTCAATGATAAAGAAAACCGTAGGAAGGGTTTTTGGCCCGACAGTGATAGGTAAAGTGATATGGCCTATGCATGGACAAAGGAACCATCATATGTGCAAAGAGAAATGGATGAAGGACTAACATTAGCATAAGAAAGGCCGATATATTTAATGAATAATAAAGGGCATAAATTAAGCTCAGATCCATTATTGACAATAGTTCATTTGACACCTACATTGTGGATGCGAATCATGATGTATAAAGGTGGATCATTTGTCAAAAACAACAAGATCAAAGCATGAGGATTAGATGGAAAAGTGATGTGCTGAGAAAATGCATCTACGAATGTGTTATAGACTACATCTAGATGAATATCAAAAGGAACACAAGTAGTAGCCAAGAGAGTAATGATTTTAGCTCTTAATTCAGGGTGGATGAGCAAGAAATCATGAATAGAAATATCCATGATGAGAGGATCCTAGAAGAATGAGAAAAATATAAGTATGAGGACCCTAGGAATGTTCGAGTGATGGGTTCACCAAATGATTAAGCAAATATAAAATTTATAAATGCCTAAATCTAATTGCAATGTAGCAAGTAAATGAATAGGAAATGATGTATAGAATAGACAAAAGCAAAATAACAAAGAAATTATGAAACCCTAGTTGCAAAGAGGAGATAGAAAGACTTAGTTGATTACAATCCTGAGTTGTGCCAAAGTGACGAACTGACAAACAGGAGGAGAGGAGTGTTGCACCAAGCATTAGAAAATTATGTGATTGTAAGATTTTCCCGGTAGGGTGCTGGAATGGGTCGGGGACACCTACGGGTGTTGGATCCCTACCCTAGGTGCTTATGACTACTTAGAATCTCAAAAAATCTCCTTCGAGGGTCATGAGGAATGTGTTGTCCTTCATTTCCTATTGCTAGTATGTTGCATCAAGTTTGCAGATTTTTATGTAACTGCAATGAAGAAATGACCTGCAAAACCCTCAAAATCATATCAAATCCCAAAAATAAAATAATGCAAATGAGGGTTTAGATTTTCCTCTACTGTCATGCAATGAACTTATGACCGACCACTACTCTACATCTCATACCCAATGTAGTTCTATGTGTGTGTGAAGAGATTGTGCCCTAGGTGGATCTTGTGTGTGTCGCACTTAATAGCGAGTAATAGCTAGATGTAGAAAATGTAGATAGATGTGTCCATGAAAGAATGAACTTTCCATCCTATGAAGTATATCCATAATAATATAGTTCCTTTCCTTGAGTGGATGTTAGATGGATGCTTGAATGCTCTTGATAATGCCTTTGGATACAACCTTGGGTGGTGATAGCTAATGCTTAGTGCTTGGTCCTTTATTATGGTCATATAACTTTATATTTATTTGATGCCCTTGCTTAAATTTCGTAATTAACCCCAAAAATTCCGACTATCAAAAAGATAAGATTCCCAAATGAATAGAAATGACCTAAAAGATGTGAGAAAAATGCAAAGAGGTTAGGGGCGCCTAGAGGGGATGGGGGCTCTTGGCATCGGCTTCCTTGTTAGGCGCGCGGTGTCCAAAGTGAGAAATATCGAAGTGTGAAAATACGGATTAGGATAGAAGGAGTGTAAGATCAATAGAGGCAACAAAAACAAGCAAAGATGGCCAAAGACATGGGTAAATTAGTAATTTTCTTACTTATGAATCATATGAATAGTAGTATGTGATCAAGACTAGATAGATACCCAGAGCACATGATTTAGTGTCTACAAAGATGGTTCCAGATTGAGTGGAGGAGGTAGCATAATAAGATTTCTCTCAATGATTTGTGGTGGTAGAATATGCGAAGCACAAGGTAATTTAGTAAATGTATGCTTTGGAGGTTGTCATTGAAGCTTTTCAGGAGTAGAGATAGTATTAACAATAACTTTTTCTTCATTTTTCTTAGTAGATGGCTTGAAAGGAGCTTTGCTTTGAAAGTGAGTAGAAGATGATGAATCTTGATCATGATACTTAAGTTTTCCCATAGTAAGAATTTTTCTTTCACGTAACTTAAGAGTATGGAAAAGGTGATCAAATGAAGGAGATGTCTCAAAGATGACGCTTTCTTGTAATGGAGCCAAAAGGCTTTGCACAAATAGATCTTGCAATTCTGAATCAACGAGTACAAATGTCATCCTAGCTAAGTTGTTTTATTTTTGAGTTGAGCATAGGATATATTTGAACCGATATTGATTGAAAAGTGAGAAAGAAAATCATCGGCTAAATGCATAAAATATGTTACTGAATGAATAGGTAGATCATAGAACCAACACATAACATAGTCTTGGAGACTTCAAGGAAAGAGATTTGTTAGGAAAGGGGTTCTTAATCTTCTGAACGGAGCCAAAAGGATTTGCACAAATAGATCTTGTAATTATGAATCAACGAGTACAAATGTCATCCTAGATAAGTTGTTCTTATATAGGAAAGGGGTTCTTAATCTTGCAATGGAGCCAAAAGGATTTGCACAAATAGATCTTGCAATTCTAAATCAACAAGTAAAAATGTCATCCTAGCTAAGTTGTTTCGATTAGGACCTAGAAATGTACCCAAGTGCATGATTTAGTGTCTACATCCTTCCTCTCGGATGTTTGAATCTCATAGTTTTTCATAAACCCAACTTTCTTGAGGATCTAATAATCAAGCCACATGATAAGAAATTTTTTGAAGTATATCATTTGCAAGGTGAAGATAACAATGATGAATATGACATATCACTATATGATGCGAGAAAATTCTCCTAATCCTTCCAAGAACAAAAATCATGTAGATGAAGACAAATTTGAAGATGTTTAGGTAATTCTATCTCCTCTCGAAGTACTTACTTTCACTAGAAAAGAATCTCATGCTCCCTAATCTCATTAATCGCATGTCATCTCAAGTATGGAAGTTTCTTCCATCAAGTTCAATAAAGATGAATCAAATGATGGATTCCAAGTTCAAGAATAAAAATACTTGATAGATCTTGATAGATGTAAGGCACAAAGATGATCAAGAAGAGCCCTCATCCACAATGTATATGCACCTTAGATAAAAATCCAAAATTGTTCCTGTTCAAGAATTTCAAGATCCTAAATCACCTCGTTTGCATCCCTTCTCAAATGAGAAGTTCCTATCATGGAGTTCAATGATCACCATCATGGAGAGAAATCAAATGATGATTTTCAAGTTTAAAGATCGTACTCATTGAAGAATGGAAACTATGAAGATAATCAAGGAGTTCTCTCTTCGGAAACACATGTGTATCATGGTGACAAAGACTCATGTGAAGAGATTGTGCCTTCTATGGAGGCAAACAATAGTGTTTTCATAGGATTTTCTTATGTTGAAATTGATATGCAAGTTAAGAAAAGTGATACAAACCTTTTTCAAGGTCTCTTCCCAAAATTTCAAGGATCATACTCATTGAAAGATGAAAGTTGTGAAGATGGTCAAGAAATACTTCCCATTTCAGCATACATGCATGACAATATAGACAAAGACGATGGAGAAAATGAAGTTGCATCTAATTAGTGGTCGATGAAAAAATAAACCACTTTCCCTTCCTTTTTCTTCCCCTCAAAGAGTTCATGGCATATGGTGATGATGAAATAAAGGAACTCAAGTTGGAATACTGTTAAAACTTTGAGAACTACTTCATATGCAACCAATTCATGCTCCCAATCATGAAGTGTTTCAACTCACAAAAGATTTTCCATGCAAGTATGAGGAACTAGAAATGCTTAAAGGGGAATGCAAGAATACCTTAACTCACTAAGAGGGATTCTTAATCATGAAGATAACTTTTCAAATCAAGCTTCAAAGACTCTTGATGAAGACCTTCACCATGGTGAAGATTAAAGCAAAGAGATACTTCCTTCTATAAAGGTATGTGATCCTTATGATGAAACAATTACACTAATGGAACAAGGAGACATGGATACATATCAATATCTCATCGAAACATTGAGGATCTCATTTGAAATGTTGATTCAAAAAATGCACACTATTCCCAATATTACGAGTTAAATGACATAAAAAAGGTGGCACGCGATTATCATCCTCCAAAGACATCTCTACCCACGAAAGGGAACATTGAAGCAGATCTAAAGGCCTTTGCTAGATTTGGAGAGGTGCGAAGTAGACACCATAAAAATGTTAGAGTTGTGCATAAGTTAACACTAGAAGTGAAATGGGTAAAGTGTGAAGGATTCATTCAAGATCCATGTTGTCTAAAGCAGATTTTGGTGATCGACTAGTTTAAGTCCACTCTTATTCGCATCCGAAAAATTGGTGAATTTGACTCACTTTTTTTCACAAGGGCTTATATTTATCTTATCTTGTCAATGGATTTGTAGAGTCCTTGTTTTCCCTTGTATCATCCCTTATACATAAGTTTTGTACTTCCCTTTCTCGTTTTGTTTTGTTTTTTTTTCTAGTTTTCCCTGTGTTAGTGTTTGTCTTCAATAAAATATTGCCCCATGGATAAGGAACCACTTTGGTAAAAAATGTGTATTTTGGATTCATTGCTACATCCTCAAGAGTCTTTATCCCCAATAAGAGCCAGTTGTTGTCCCGAAATTTTAACCATTAAAATTTCAAAAATTTCAGAACTTTTTCATGTTAATAGTTGTGTCAATCAATTATCCTGCATTATTTTGAGATGTCATGTCTCTCCCCTAACTTTGTTGTCGATTATCACAATGCTACGCCATGGCATTCGTGTCATCATTGTTGTCATGTCTTGCTTCATGGACCCTTCGACTTTACAAAATAATTTATAATGCTTAATTAATAATTTTAATTTAATTATTTAAAATTAATTAATTAATAATATTGATTTAATTCATATTATTAATTAATTAACGTTAAATAATTAAATTGATGTCATTAATTTTTATTAAATTTAGAATATAATTAATTAAAATATTTATTTATTTTTAAAAATTATGTTATTAATTTTATTAATTAAATTCCAAATTTAATTATTAAATTAATGATATCAATTTTATAAAAACATTTTAAATGTTGAACTGGAGGTTGAAGGGAAGGAAAAGTCGGATTTTACTTCCACTTCTCCATTTAGGAAACTCCTATGGGATCAAAATTAAACAGCTTTCGTAAAAAAATATTGTTTATATATTTGTTCAAGAAATTCATGGGGAAATTTTCCAAATGTAAAATTTGGAATTTAGCAAAATACAACCGGCTTCCCCACCTTTTTCCCGCTTTCCCGTGTTGAATTCCACACTTGTCCTAAATAAAGGTGATGGTTGAGAGTGCAAGAAGAAGATATTCATTATGTTGATCCAATCAAATTTTGGGAACGAGAAGTACTTAGTCTCGGGAAGTAGTGAGCAAAGAAGTTTGAGTTGGAGGAAAAATAAATATGTGAAAACCTGCGCCAAAACTAGAGTGTCACTTGGTGCACTTAGCTGACATTACTTGTCATTGAAACTAAATTTTACATAAGGGAGTTTCAGTGGGTAAGACTAAGTCCTGTTATAATAAAGTCAAAATTGTTGGAAAAGGAATGTGAAGACTTTCACCATCTACTTAAGAAGCTACCCACATTGCAGACCAAACGCATGCATCGAGGAGAGAAATAAATCTCGTGCAAAACCAAGGCGAGGAGAATAAAAAGAAATTTTGGAACCTGTGCTCACCCTCACTTTCTCGTTTGAGTTGGAAAGAGATGATGTCAAGGAAATAGTAGATCCTGATGCGAGTGGTATTTTCTGTTTGATGTGGATGAAAGGTACTCTTTCAAATGATTGTTTGTAATATTCATTCAAGGAAGAAATATTTACAGTTCGGTGATTGACTTCGAAGTTTGGTAACCTCATAACTGCAGTGCAGTTTCTACTATTCCAATTTGTAGATAAGGAAATTGAAATATCTAATTCTACTTTTATAAAAAGTGCTATATATACTTTAAGAAACAATGGTCTTGCCTAGATTGTATGGTGATGAGGGTACAATGCTGTCAAATAGCTCATCAGGATCTTCACCACAATTCACTAGATTAAGCAGCTCTGGCTATGGCAAATTTGCTGGAAGGAGAAATGATGATGTGGGGAATTTTAAGATAATAGGTCATGTATTCGGGAATGATAGATTTATATATAGTGCTGGCACTGGAGATTTAGAAAAAATAAACATTTTTAAGTTCCCTAAGTTCCTTCGAAACTTGCTCTCAATGCTTCTTCCATGCATGGGAGTAGAAATGGATTTGATGAAAAGAAGAATGGCATGAAAATGAGTTAAGGAATTAGCAACCTGTCTTCAAGGGTGGTAGGATTCAAGTATCCTAATGATTTGGCCCTTGGAAATGTGCAAAATATTACATCCAAAGGCTTCCAAATTTATACACCTTTTCGTGTACTGGAAGACAATTTTGATTTACCTGCACCACAAATTAGGAAAAGAACATTGTCCCCTCTTAGTGACATGCTTTCTTTTGGCCACCGTGGATATATTAAAAATGAAAGAGGAGGTTGATTTTCATTCAATTAGAGCAATGAAGTTCTCTGTCTCACATATTGTGCACGTTGTTGTGCAGTATATGGTAGCTTTTGACCATCCAAAACTTGGTGCTGGGTTGAAGCATCTCGCTAAGTGGTATCTTATGTTTGTGTGTACTATTGAAGAATCTAGTGAGCATATTATTGCTGGAGCAGGAGAACTCAACCTTGAGATTTGATAAAAAGATTTATTCTTGGTTATATTCTAAATTAGCAAGTCTAAATTTTTCATTGGCATTTTGATATGAATTGAAGTACAATTCATTGGATAACACACTAACAATGGTGTTTAATGTGCTATAACAATCAAATTCACAATGATAGATACAAACAAATTTTATTGCAATTCCAAATGAATACAAATTGGAAAATTCCATAAGAGAGATGTATGCCCGGAGATCTATCTCTTTATTCAAAACAAGTTATTTTATAGCTATACAAGGAGAATATGAAAAGAATTGCTAAAAATAGAATATGAAGGGTTCAGATGGGAACCAAAATGTCATCCTACATGGAGACCATTCGTATCCACCTTAGGGATGGATTCAAAAAGATAAAAGTGGAAAAATTCGAAATCTATCCTATTATTACTATTATTTTATTAGTACCCCTTGTCGGGGTCATATCTCGTGACCCATTGACCTATTTTGTGAACCAAAAGAAGCATTGGAAAGAGCATAGAACGAAATTGGCATGTGAATATCCAATGATGATTACACTTTGTTTCATCAATGCTATTTTTAAAACTCCAGAAATGCTCTGGAGACCCTCAAAATTACAAAATACTATAAGTTGTTGAAATCTTTTGGTAAAAATAGATTTTCATGACTTTCTAAAATAGATTTTTGGAAATCCTGTTTTAGATCACATTTTCTTGCATTATTGTCTTCTTTTTATCCCCATGTGCATCTCTACGTCAACTATATGGTGTTTGATTACACACTTATCTATGAGATTGTTGAGTAATACACTATTGTGCCAATGGATTTGATCAATGGTATAATATTTGAAAGGAGAGGATAGTTGGTGAGGTTGCATGTTGAAAATTTTCATAGTTGCTTATAGTATAGTGTTGTTTGTATTGTGTTTTCTTGTGCTTCATATAAAAGGTTATAATGGTCAATTTAAACATAATAGATTAAGCATTATATGATATGTTATTTATTATGTTTTTTTAGTGATAGGTGTGTCCAATTTTAGTTTAGTGTTGTATATGTGTTGTTTAATAAAATGTTGAGTCTTGATATCAAATGCGCTAAGTATATACAAAATTAGATTGGTTTTGTGTGAAACAAATTGTATTTTGAATAGCAAGTCAAGTCAAAGTATTAAAAGTAACTAAATATTAATTTTTAGTTTGATGTAAAGTACATGTGTCAATTGTTATTTTAATCATCTTATATAGGTCAATCTTACAAAAAGAAAATGTTTACTTGTAATCAGGTGTATTCTTTGTATTTTTATTTATCAAAGGCTTCTATTGTTTTCAAAGTTACATTATTCATAAAAAAACATTTTGCATTGTAAAAGTGTCAAAAAAATTTAAAATTCCTCATAGATGCATTTTAGGTGGTACTCGACATCCTAAAGTAAAAATTAAATTTTGAGGGAGGGTTTTAGATACATGAGTTTCCAATAACACTAAAATGTGGAGGAAAAAAGGAAGGCGGTCAAATAATGACCTCTAATTAGTCACTAGAGATGGGGCCACACAATACATTAGTGACAATGTGTTATGTCAAACTCGATCAAATGTTGAAGATGATTTTAAGTGGCACTGCAATTGTATCATGTTATTTGTGATCGGAGTTCTAGTGATCCATAATGGTGGCTACATATGAAGACAATGAGGAAAGAGTCCTTATCATTTCCTCTATAATATTTCCATGTTTTATGCTTTGTGATATATGATGAAGAAAATAAAAAATTGTGAGTATGGATTTTCTATGTTTTCCTTTAATGTGATAATGATACAAGAGATCCATATCACGAGTAATGAAGCACGAGATTTTATTGATGAATTAGATGATATATGTGTTGTTCCCACTACTTTTGATTAGTTAGGTCGATGTTCCCAAAAATTGGTTGATAGTGTTCCCTATTCATGGTTGGTGTATGGTGTTCCCATGGATTGGTCGATAAAGGCCCCACTTATAAGTTTTATGTGTTCCCACTTTGTAGACACCCGAAAAATACATACTTATTTCTACCATATTCTTAGTTATTTGTATCATTTACATAATATGTTAATTTGCATTCCTTTATAATTGAATAAATTATTTCTATAATGATTTTAAGTATTCATCCCTCCAAGATTTAATTCAATTAAATCTATCACATCCCCTTCGTAATTAATTAAATTGATTCTATTTACACTTAAACTATGCTCCTAGGATCCTTGAGTAATTTAATTAACTATTTATTTAATTAAATGGTTAATTACCTACTCATCCTCCACTTAAGCTCCACTTCACTATCATAGTCACCCCACTCAACTCCACTTCTAGAATCCTACAAAGGTGGAAGTAGAAAAGTTGCACGTAAAACCACCTTCCCTAGGACACAAACTTATTCGGACTGAAAGATTTACTACCCCTCAATGGATATTCAATCATTCAAGTTGTTATAACCTCCTCTAATGCTATTTTAAGAATATGCATTCATTTTCTCATTAAAAACATTCAACCACTCTATGGTCTCTCCTTCAATTATAAATAATAAGCCATATCCTTCACAAATAATCATTGGAATATTTGTGTAATTGCAGCCAACCTCTTCTCATTTTCCATTCAAATTTACATCCCCGTGTCTATTTCCTACTCGTAGCATCATTCCTTCATTTGGAGATAAATTTAGAGCATCCACAATGAAATAACCATAAGAAATTCAACAAGTGTGTGTGCACTTCAACAATTTCATCATTGAGGTTACAAGAGAAGCTTGGAGAAAGGTTTGTTGTAGTTTATTTGCTTGTCTTTCATTTTGCTGATTTTTTCCTTGTATACATTTCTAGCACTCCATGTGGGACATCCCACACCTTTTATTTCATTTTTTTTTGTTTTCAACTAAACTAACTTCATATGTATTTTATTTGTTTCATTTCATAGTAACTTTCCAAATATGAGAGTATTTGGTGGAAAGAACTAAGAAAAATCATCATAAAATAGTCAAACCCCGTATTGCCAACCCAATTCGACCACCTACAAGAATCCCGCACTAGCATATTAATGTGTGCGCTAGAGTCAATCATGAAGTGGGATAGTGTAGAACTTCACGTGATAACATAAATTTTTGTGTACTACCGTAGCATTCTATGCACTAGTGTAGTTATCTAGTTTTCCTTATGCACCTTGCACACGTTAGTGTATCTATACATGCATTAGCATAAGACTATATGTGCTAGCGATGAGCGGATTTCTATCCTTTGTTTTGACGATTTCCTTTGTTGCACAAATGAATTCACCTTCACATGATAGCGTATCCTATCATGCTAACACACCCTACTATACATGCTAGTGTATCATTATATGCACTAGTGTTCAAAGTGACTATGTTCTTCGACTTCTATGTTTTTCTTGCAAGTTAACTTTGTTCTAACCACTATTTTAGATATGTGTTAATCCTTTTCTTGTATATTTTTACAATTAATTAATTTAATTAATTAACTTGCTTTCACATTTCATATAATCTAAACTTGTAAACCACCATGTATGCTCTTTTCTTGCACTTTTCTAAGTGATCTTGAAAATCAGAAATGGTGAATTTGCTTTTTTTTTTATATTGTGATTTTCACCTCAGGAAAACTACTAACTCATTTTTGTAGGACCGTATCTATGAAGATTGTTTTCAAATTGAAACTAATCACTATAGGTTGCCTTTCTCTTAGAGTCAAGCTAAAATTTTCACCCTTTTATTAAACTTTATAAAACTCTCTTAATTAAATTTTCAGAGACAAGTTTATTCCCGATCCACTATAATTATGGGAAGTGCATGGCCAAAGGCTAGCAAATCATTTTGAGGAGTACCACAGGAACCCCAAAGTAGTTGGAACCTTGAGGGAACGTATGGTGAAACGATATCCCCACCCACTTGACTAGTACACCTTTTTTAGGATTAGAGCCAAAATTATCCACAGTAGCCTTGGTTTGATCCCTTAAGCGGAGTAAAATCTAGCTTATTGTATCAAGAGAGGTAAAGTAAAGCCAGTGACTAGAAATAGTTATCTCAATCGCTTGGGTAATTCTTGGAATTTTGGGAGAGATCTCTTTTTTATAAGAAGGCCCACTTGACCAAACCTAGTTACTTTGAGAGGCCTTCCTTAACAACATTATTTTCGTCTATGTTTCGTGTTATTAAGTTTGTGCTCCACACTCTTATCATTCCTACACTCTACTATCTTAGCATTCACTTTGTCAAGATTATATTATTTTGATCTCATTTCCTAAGTCTCTTCTATCTTATCATTCACTTTTCTAAGGGTTAAGTAAATTAATCTCATTTCCACACTCTACTATCTTAGCATTCACTTTGTTAAGGGTTAAGTAATTGATCTTCATTGTTAAACTCTTTCATCTTAACATTCACTTTGTTAATGGATGACCAACCGATCTCAGTTTCCAAACTCTTCCATCTTAGCATTAACTTTGTTAAGGGTTAAGTAATCAATCTTCATTGTTAAAATATTCCATCTTAGCATTCAATTTGTTAAGGGTTTAATAATCAATTTCACTTCCAAAATCTACTATCTTAGCATTCATTTTGTTAAGATTAGATTTTTTCAATCATATTTTCTAAAATCTTCCATCTTAGCATTCACTTTGTTAAGGGTTGAGTAATCATTTTCATTTCCTAAATATGTTATCTTAGCATTCACTTTGTTAAGAGTAGAGTATTTCAATCATATTTTACCTCAAAAATCTACCATCTTAGTATTCACTTTGTTAAGGGTAAAGTAATCAATCAATTCAATTTCCATGTCTTATATTTTAGCAATCACTTTGTCAACATTAAGCACATCAAAAAAAAAGTTTTAGCGTTATCCCTTCTTTATACAAAATGGTGGGAACAAGACATAGATATTATGATATCTTTAGTAAAAATAAAAATCCTTTTCACATAGATAGCTCTGATGAAGAAGAGGAAGATCAAAAAGTATGTTTCCTTTTAAGAACAAGAAAAAACTAAAGGAATCTTGTGGCAAAAAAATACCAATTCCTTCCTCGTCTCCTCGAAATGGGAGAAAACTGCCCTTGAATTTTGATGATGATAATTTGAAAATTTTAAGAGGCCAACCTGAACCAACTAAGAACATTCAACCTAAATCAAATAAGACTAATGAATCCATAACAAGTAACAACAACACTGATAACAAAAGAAAATCTAGTGCTTTCGCCTCTCGAGCCAAATCAAGCTTTGATAGATCAAGTCAATGCAATGGCCAAGAAACTAGCTCTAATGGATTCTAAAGTCACTAACAACATGAACAAAAATGAAACAAAGACAAAAAGTAACAAAGAATCAAAGACAAACACTGAACCAAAAATAAATAAAACCAATCCACACATTTAAAATATCTCTAATATCCCACAAATTAATTCACCATTCACTCAAGAATAGAAAGTAATAAAGCATACAATCTCGGGAATGTAAAAACAAAGCAAACAATTCAACTTTAAGGATATGTGCCCTTATCCATTCGATAATGACATCTTACACTTACCTTTTCCTAGATCTTTTGAATTTCCAAAATTTGACAAGTATAAGGGAAAACATGACCCTTGAGAACATGTCAAAGAATTATTTATGGATTTTCGGAGGTAGCCTATAATGATGTATATCTTTTACGAATATTTCCAAAAATCTTGGATGGAAAAGAATTTCTAATTTAATCTTGATTCAGAAATTACCATGATGGAATTGTGTAATGCAAAACAATGAACAAATGAAAACTTTTCACAATTCTTACAACGACAAAGAGGAATCGCCAGTTGATTCCCATGTTCAATTCCTAAGAAACATCTGGTAAGTATTTTTATACCAAACCTTAACAATGAATTTTCCTTTCACATGTAGATGCATTGTCTCAATAGTTTTGAGGAAGTTATCGAGAAGGGGACTCAAATTGAAAAATACCTCATTATAAAAGGCTTAATCAAACCTCCTTCCAAGGACAACACACACAACAATAACAACAACAATCATCAAGATAAACCCAAGTACATAAATCATGTCACAATGTGCATAAAAATAGAGTCCATATCATCAAAAAGTTTCCATGTACACTATACTAAGTACCAATCAATGGAATCAATCTACAAAATTGTGCCTTCATCATGAGACATACAAAAATATATACATTATCTCGTATAATGATTCAAGAGTGATTCTCTCCCCACCGGAACTTCCTAGTCTCTCCTCCCCACCTCTCGATGGTGGTTTCTACATAGATCTAATTGACCTCAATGGCCTTTATGTTCTACTAGACCTCATGGATCGGATACCTACTCTCTAAGTATAGTATGGGGGTATATGATCCATAGAACAACCGCCTTCAGTATAGGGCACAATAGTACACTATCTCCTGTGATATAGCAATGACATCCTTCATCACATCACTTAGCACACCTACCTCTACCACATGACGCATGACATCTTACTCAATTGTAACCTGACGTAACTAACCAACAATCTACTCCCTCTATGTAATCCTCTACTACAATTTTTATTTCATGTTATCTCTCTCAATAGTCCTCTTTTCTAGTTTCCTTTGAAGGGTTTGTACGGTGATGAATGCAATATCTCACCGTATCATAGAAAAGATCCTCTCGTCTTGTAAAACAACAATTGATGGCCCATCCAATAGACTGGAGCTATAATGTTTACCTACGGGTGTACCTATGCACCCCGATCCCACACATCCCGCCTTCCTGCTTGACCCCATCTATCACCACCTCCATCTCCTCCTTCACCTACAACTCCAAAACTTGGAATCAAGTGGCCTCGAGAATGGTAATGGAATCTATACTGGTTCCTGAAATGTCACATGCATCTGCAAGGAGCATACACCGATACCTTCCCGAACATGTACAAGTGCCTATCTTGATACCTACATCTCGCAACACTAGAATATGAATCGCTACCTATAATGGCACATGTGATCGAACCACAACATGCACCGGGACCGTAGTGGAACATGTAGTATTTGACCCTATAAAGGTACTCCGCCGATGTGCATATACATGTACCTAAATATGTGGCCCATGTGCCATCTAAACCCGTGGTTGGACTGTGCTTATCCTTTTCCCTATCGCTATTCTTGTAACTATGACTCAGCCTCATCTTGACCTAGTATGCCTCTGGATCCTCTCTCGTGGCCTAGTCATGGATGCCACCGTTATCCCCGCCACTATAGCTACCTACTCTGAATAATAATCCACCTTAGCATAATTATTGCATACCATAATGTGTACTGAACATCATCATTGGATCAATGATCTATGCTCATGAATCACATACCCGTAGAATGAATCCAAAAAATCTATCCCTAGAAGCTTTATCCCCGATCCATAGAACAAAGTCCATTATCTCATGTGTAACACATGCATACCAATGCTCACCGCTAGGTATATCATGCACTATTCCAAACTATCTCCTAACCCAATCTTCTGGTACATCTCTAGAATATTGTTGTGACTACCGATAATTAAGTGGTCCACCTCGGCTTTGGATATCTCTATAACATTTGCCACCCATTGATATAGGTTGTATAGACTCCAAATCACCATACGAACTACAAATCATCGAACGATTGTCTATAAAATGATATATCACCCATATGGCCTCTCTAGCTAGCAAGAACCACTATCTCCCATCCAAATGATGAGGGCTCATCCATATGTATGGCATGTAAGGTGCAAACTAGTTGTCTAACCACTATGTGGTTCCATGACAATATATGTAGTAGTGCAGCTAGACTCATGATCATTTGCTCCCTGTAGGCTATCAAGTGTAAGTCCCTATAAAAATTGGATAAGATACATTGCTCTATAATAAAGTCAATCAAGCTCATCTAGAAATGAGACCTAGTCTTATAAGGTAGTAAATAGCCGTTGATAAGATCCATCAAGTAGAAAGGGATTTATGTTAGGTTAATTATTTACCTAATATTATTAATTATGCATTATATAATAAATTATTTAATAAATGTTGTTATATGGTTATATTTCTTCATAACCATCTAATTGTATACGGGTGTAGTTATATTGTTTTAATAGTATATTTGTAATTATTCATTTGTGCTTCCTAGATGTTATTGGAAGCTAATGTAATTTGGAATATGGTTGCACCTGTGCAACTTAGTTTCCTGTTTGTATTTGGCTGTGCAATATCTATAAATATTGCAGCCCATTCTTTGTAATGTTGGTTGATTGAGTTTAATAAATATAATCAAAGCTTCCACCCATGTCATTTCAATCTACATTTAGTACCAGAGCGAGAATCTGGACCTGTGAGCCTGTGAAGGTGTGGAAAGAGAGAGCAGCCAAGATAGAGGAATTTTGGAGAAGTGTATGCAGCATTTGAGAGCCTCTGCAGCCTCCTGCAACCTCCCAGCCCCATCCATGCCTCCTCACATCTGATCACTATACACGAGCCCCAGACCGAGCCATGCATATTGGAGTATTTTGTTGATGAACTATTGTTGAGGCCAAGCTATAATTATTTTCTTGGGCATTTTTATTATGGCCAAGCTACGTAATATACCTAAGTCGAACCATTATAAAGCATTAGCTGAGGTCTCTTTTTGTTGCATTGGCGCATAAAGAGCATCATTCTTGAAGGTCTCTTGTTGTGTTTTATTAAATAAGAGTTGTGAATTTCACTGGCAAATTTGTGCCATTTTGCATACGGGTCTTTGAAAGGTCGCCCCTAATCCACGTGATCCCTGCATATATAAAACAAAAATGTAGAAGTGGCAAAGCTAATTTTTGCATGATGGCGGGTTGTATTGCCTTTGACCGTGGCACATTGTATTGGAGTCATCCACACTCCCTGCCGGCAGATCCACCGAGCAATGCACCTGCAGCAAACAAAACAAAAAAAAGGTGACCCTTGCAACCTGCATAAGGAAAAACAACCAAAGTTTTCTGATTTGGCGAGTGGTTCAAGCAAGACTGCGTCCATTTAACATGCACAAGGAAAAGCAAGGGGCAATGACATCAAAAAAAAGCACCCGCAAACAAAAACACTACGAAGAAAGATCCAAAATGGGGGATAAACAAAATAGAGGCGGTTTGATTAATTAAAAAAGTAGCTTGAAGCAGTTTCGTTCCTGCAAATGTGGAAACCCTAGGCCATTCCTCCTCTATGACTCAGCCACATGGACTCTCTCCTCAGCCACGTCATTTTTTACAAAGGTGAGTCGATTTACACCTTATATAAATACAATCTTGTCCATTTTACATTACAAATGCTTAAGCGGCCAAGGCGGTTAGAGGGGAAGACTTAGAAGTGGGAGGTGTGGGGTTAAAATCCCATCCCCAACTTCTTTTTTTCGAATTTGGTGGAATATTTGGCGGAACCGCTAAATTTAGTAGAAAATTCAAATTTAGTTATAACTAACTAAATTTAGCGGGAAATCCCTAATTTAGGGTTAAAAAAATCTCCCATTCAGCCTATTTTTCATTCTGGGCAACTTTCTCCAAAAGGGGATACCTAAAAATTGCATTTTCAGCTTTTTTTTGCAATTCTTTACATTTTGGGTCGTATTGGGCTCAGGAGGCCACTAGGGCCCGCAAAACAAAAAAATTGCCTACCATTCAAATTTTTCCAGATTTTTGAATGTAATTTGTATACTGCATTATATTGTACTAATTTGCAGGTTTCCATAGTCAACTACAAACTTTGTAACTTCTCTAAAACTGGCAGAATTGTAATACAAAACAATATAAAATTGGTTCTATAACACTCACGAGATCCTAGATCTCATTCGTAGCGTTTGGTATATACGGTGCCTCTGGGAAGCACTTAGGGGTAAAGCCATCATGACTACGACTTCACTTAACACCTAATATAGCTGTAACAACATCGTATGGGCATCGACCCTTTAAATCGAAGGGGAGTAATAATGCCACAATGCACACACTATGAGCCATCCCATCCGTCTCGTGAACAATCGCATGACATAAATCCGGAATGAGAAATTATCCGAGTATATAGCGAATTTACGTGCATGTATGAGGATATTTCTTTGAGCCGTTGTCAATAATCACACAGCACCCCATCAAGATCGCCTTGGTACCACGTATTGGATTCTTTCATGTACGTTAACACCTCTTTCACGTACCGCCAAGTATATAGAAAGGGTGAGCTTCTTCCACGTACCGACGGGTATATCGGAAGGGCGTGTATATAGAAATGTTTGGTATATCGATTGATGGTATATAGATGGGAGACCTAATACCGGAGTGATAAGAGCCAAACCCTATCGTGATCTCGCAAAATGGGCACCAATGCCCCTAAATTATTTCTTCTAGATTCACAACTACTCAGAGGAAACAACTATGTTGTATGGAAGAAAAAATCAAGACACGGCTTGAGTTTGAAGAAATTTGGCTTGCTGTGAATGGTACTCTGACCAGATCAGCTACTGATACAACACAACAGCAGCAGTTTGATAAAGCAGATCAGAAGGCCAAACTCATCATCTTGTTTGGAGTGTTCGATGATGTGCAACCCCACATTCGAGATGCCAAAATAACAAAAGAAGCATGGGATGAATTGAGCATAGTATACGATGCCAAGAACAAGAATGTTATACTGAATTTGCAGAGTCATTTACACACACTAAAGTTCAAACAAAATGAAAAATTGAAGCTTTCTTAAGAAGAGTTACAAAATTAAGGGCTTCACTTCTAGCCCTGGGAGAACCAGTCATAGATGATGCTCTCGTTCCCATTTTTCTGAGAGCACTCCCCTCTTCTTACCGCATTTTTGTCACAACACTAAATGTGTCAGATACGACAGTTGGTTTTGACAAACTGGTAAACCTATTGCAACAAGAGGAAGCAATGCACAATAAGGATGATGAAGAGGAGCAGGCACTATCTTCACATCAAAAATGGAAAGGAAAAGGTAAAGGAAAACCTAATTCCTATCAAAAGTCCCAAAATCAAAATCAGTATCAAGGGGACAGACAACAAAAGAAGCAATGTCCTATCTGTAAAAGAGGACATAACCTACAAGATTGTTGGTATAATACTTACAAGAAAGGTTCATCCAGAAACTCTGGACCTCAACAACAACAATATTACAAGGGACATTCTAATAATATTCACAAGAAGAAAAAGGGGAACTAGAAAAGAAGACCCCACCAAAGAAAGTAATATTAATGAGCAACAAGAACAATCGACAATGAAGACTACTTATTCACCGCTCAATCAAGTGAACCATCCACATCATCTAGTGATGTCTCGGTATGTTGATTCGGGAGCCACTCGACACATGACCGGCCACGAGAGACTAGTTTATTTCAATGAGGGAAACACCATTGAAAAATCATGTTTCATTGGGAGATGATTCTTCATTTACGTCAGGGATGGGGAACATTTCTCTACCCCTTGGTTCACATAAATGCAGACTATCAGATGTCCTATATGTCCCTGGGTTAACAAAGAATCTTCTTTCAGTTAGTCAACTCCTAGATCACAACCTAAAAATTGACTTTGATAGTCAATCTGGCAAGAAAATGTGTTTGATTCGAGACAAATCAAGAGGCTCGAAAATAATTGCAAAATCCTCCAATGTGGGATGCATGTTCCAACTTGATTTTGTTCACAAAGACGATCAAGCACTTGTGGCTAAGAACTCCACCTCAACACAGTTGTGGCATAGAATATTTGGTCATGTAAGTTTCAAATATCTCGAAACACTTCGCCGGTGTAATATGGTACATGGGCTACCATCTCTTCAGAAGGATACAGACAAATGTCCTCACTGCCTATCAGAAAACAACACAGAGCTTCGTTCTAGAGGAGTACATTTCGAGCTCATGGTAAACTTGACCTAGTTCATACCGATCTTTGTGGTCCGATGCAACCAAGTCATTCTGGGTTCCAGTACTTCATGCTTTGTGTTGACGACTATTCAAGAAAAATGTGGATTTTCTTGTCTTCGCAAGAAAAGTGAATCATTTGAAACCTTCATAAAGTTCAAAGTAGTAGTTGAAAAAGAAAGCGGTTGTCACATCGACTTCTCCACTTAGATCGAGGGGGAATTCACCAGTGATGAGTTTAGAGACTACCTTCAAACTCACAAGATTCGTCAACAAATGCCTCCTCCACACACACCGCAGCAAAATGGTGTTGTTGAGAGAAGAAATCATACTATCATGGAAATGGTATGATGCATGATCGATGATTCCGAATTGTAACGACATTCTAGGAAGAAGCAACAAAGAAAGTCAGTATATTTTTTAACAGAGCACCCACAATCGCTCTTAATGGAATAACACCACAAGAAGCATGGTCAAAAAAGAAACCATTTATTGCACACCTCAGAGTATTCGGGTGCAAAGCAAGCATGCACATACAAAAATAGAACAGAAAGAAATTGGACATGAACTCACGTAAACTCGTCTTCATTGGGTACAAGTGAAGAGAATATTGGGTATAGATTGATGGATCCTAAGACCGTAAAAGTCTACACCAGCGAGAGATGTTGAGTTTTCCTAGAAGAAGGAAGTAGAGACTCCTCCTCCAAACTCACAAGATGTATATTTTTCACCTGTTGTAAAAATTGAAGCTGATGTTCCCTCGAAGATGAAAGTAATGATGGGGATGATGGTGTTGATTGGATAGAACCACGACCCATGGGAAGCAGTTCAACGTATGCCTAAATAGTGTACAAGTACATTACAAGATGCAAGAATAGATGCTCCACGAGATACATCTACCCCTCGGACCACGGACTCACAAAGTAAAGCAAGGGAAGAAGTTAACTTTTCTTTGATGAGTAGAGTTATTGAATCGAGATGAGCCCTCTACAGTCCAGGAAGCCCTACAGTCAAAATCTTGGAAAGATGTCATGAACTCTGAATATCAATCAGTGATAAAAATAACACTTGGCAGCTTGTCGATCTTCCACCAGGGAAGAAACCCATTGGATGCAGATGGATATTCAAAACAAAGTACAAAGCAGATGGGACAAGAAAAAGTACAAAGCAAGACTTGTAGCAAAGGGGTATGCACAAAAAGAAGGCATTGACTATGAGGAGACATTTTCTCCCATAGCTAAGATCAAGATGATCAGGATGATCTTTGCTCTAGCTGCATAGTTTGGTTGGAAAGTCCATCAGATGGACGTAAAAAGTGCCTTCCTGAATGGAGATTTACAAGAAGAAGTCTACATGACTCAACCTAAGGGATATGTTGTACCTGGTCAAGAAGCAAAGGTATGCAGACTCAGGAAATCTTTGTATGGTCTCAAACAAGCACCCGGGCATGGTACATCAAGATTGATGAGCATCTCGTACAACATGGATTTGTTAGAAATCCATACGATCCCAATCTCTACCTCAAAAAGCAAGGGGGGGAGATTGTGATTGTTGTTATCTATGTTGATGATCTAGTCATCATTGGCAGTTCAGTGAGGATGATCGATGTAACGAAGAAAGATCTTAATCGATCATTCGACATGACTGATCTCGAGCTAATGCATTACTGTCTTGGATTAGAAGTATGGTAGAAAGAGAATCATATTTTTTTTCTCAGATGAAATATACCAAGACAACACTCGAGAAGTTTAGGATGATGGATTACACACTAATTGTTACACCCATGGAGAACAGATTACAGCTTATCTCGTTCGATTCATCTCCTGAGGTAAGTGCCACTCTCTATCGGCAACTAATTGGGAGTCTCATTTACCTGACCTACACTAGACTAGATATCAGCTTTGTAGTGAGCTATCTATCCAGGTTCATGCAGGAACCCAAAGTTTGTCATTGGAAAGTAGCAAGGCGCATTTTGAGATATCTCAAAGGATCAGTGGATCTTGGTCTAGAATACAAGAAGAATGACAACTTCTTCTTGACTGGATATTTAGATTCAGATCATGCAGGTAACATTGATGATAGAAAATCCACTTCTAGATTTGTATTCTTTATGGGATCTGGACCAATATCATGGGGAAGTAAGAAACAACACTTTGTTTCTCGCTCTTCCATGAAGCCAAGTATCATTCTTGTAGGAGAAGCTATCTATGAATCAATTTGGCTACATTGCATACTAGAAGGACTTGGAATACCATAGGACAAACCGACCACCATGTATGTTGACAATGAAGGTGTTCTCAAACTTGTTTACAATCTAATGTTTCATGAGAGAACAAAGCACATTGAGGTTCATGTTCATTTCATACGCGAGCATGTGTTGAAGCACAACATCCACTTCAATTTTGTCCAACAACTGAACAACGAGCAGATATCTTCACAAAGTCACTTGCATGTGACAAGTTCGAGTTGTTCAGAGAGTTCCTCTCCACATCCCTTGAGACAATGCACAATTAAGGGGGGGAATGTTAGGTTAATTATTTACCTAATATTATTAATTATGCATTATATAATAAATTATTTAATTAATGTTATTAATTAAATAAATGTTGTTATATGGTTATATTTCTTCATAACCATCTAATTGTATATTGGTGTAGTTATATTGTTTTAACAGTATAGTTGTAATTATTCATTTGTGCTTCCTAGATGTTATCAAGCTAATGTAATTTGGAATATGGTTACACTGTGTAACCTAGTTTCTGTTTGTATTTGGTGTGCAATATCTATAAATATTGCAGCCCATTCTTCATAATGTTGGTTGATTGAGTTTAATAAATATAATCGGTGGTTTCGCCCTATTGCTCAATCTACAATTTATGCTACCATCACAATATCCATGCACTCATAGAAGTGCACAACCATCCCCTCTCTAGGAATATCCTCTATCAAAAATAGGTCACATATACATCCTAGTATTCGAGTGGGATTCCTATCCCACTACACCAATATACCCCTGTATCGACACTTGAAAGATCCGAACCACATCCTCTAAGGTCAAGAAACCTAAAAGTACAAATCTCATTGTGACATCTCTTAACCAGCATGGTTAATCAACAATGGTCCATTATAATATGTAGCATTTGTGCAATATACATCAACCTTGTTTCCTCCAATAGTGTGACCAAATGTCTCTACTGACTACGTGTGAATCTCCTCTATAATGATCGCAATCGTCCATGACACTCTCGCACGTCCAATGAAAATGGTCTCTCCTAAAAATCATCAAAAAAAAGATTAGATCACCATTCTTCTATTCTAACCTCAAAAATCCTTTCGAAAATAACCTAATGACATTAGCACACCCATTGATATGTTATCGCATGTGTCGCAATGTTATCACATTCATGCTACCGCATGCACTTTAATGCTAGCTCACCCACTAAGATGTTTGTGCGCTTACCTTGATACTAATGTTTTCAATATGATAACACACTTTTCACATCACTCGATGCCCTCAATTGAATTTTAGCGCGTAAATTATACGCTAGTGCATTCCTTAGGCTATGCTAGTGCACTCAAGTGCACGTGCTAAAGTTTAAATTTAATTTCTTCCTAGACCTAACTAGGATTAAATGCAAAAAAATTATTTTATTTGTGACTTACCACAACACCCTCATCTAGCCTCTCCGCCTAAAATCTTCAACACGGCCAGTGCATACGATGTTTGTGCTACGCTCGTAAATCCATCTCTATCAAATATTAGAACTCAAATAGAAAAATAAGTCTAATAGCACAAATGAGTCGCAATATTTGCTACCCCTCCCATCATCTATTTATACCTTAAAATCCCTAATTTCTCCTATTTTTGGCCTCAGTGACCAAAACCACTCTTTTTATTCACCGTTCCTCTAAATGTTTTTCCATGGCTTATTTCCTCTCTTATTACGCAATTGTCTATTGCTCCTTCGCGATACCCTCCCTCATAGGGGTACTCCAATCAACTAACTCAAACTTTCTAGGGCATTTAAATACTTTCCCAGTAAATTTGGAATTACCTACCATGCTGATTTCATTTGTTCCGACCATACCCTCTTTCTTGATTCCAAGGCTCCAACAATCTAAAAAAATAAAAAATCGTCAAAAAAAAATCACATATATTGAAAAAATAAAAAACAATCAAATAATCACAAAAATCCTCAAAATTGCAAACACATCAACAATTTCAACAAACCAATACAACTCAACAAAATTAAACTTTTAACTACTACCCTAGTGACCTTTCCAATCATCTTACAACTATCATGCTAAATCATCTTCCCCTTGCATGTCAATATCCTTTCTTGGGGAAAGTCAAATCAATCATTTCCTTCGTACATACTTTCTTGGGGAAATTTTGGATATTATTCCTTCCCATGCATTTCAGTTTCCATGCTTGGGGGCGGTGACCTTTTTTAACTCTCAGATTAATTTTCAATATGGATCCAATAAGAGTGTCATGAGAAGTAGTTACTCTGCTCTTCGGTTTGATCCTATCCCCTGTAATTTTTTTTTAGTGCTTGGGGTATTTAAATATACTTCAATATTATCTGTGGAACATAATAGGGGCATAGTTAATTGTCTTCCTTTCAAGTTATGTTGCATTGTTGATACTATTTTTAGACCAATTACAACTATTTCATTCGTATTTTGGTTTCTTCATAGCCATGGTGCATAATTTTTATGGTGTATATTGGGTTTGTTTTACTTTTTATCTTTTCTTTGTTGTGTGCATGTTTGTTTATGCACATAATGAGTTACACATCATGATTCCTTCATAATCATGGTGATAACTCTATTGTGTAACAACAAAATAAGGTTTCTCTAACTTTCACTATCTAAATGAAAGCTCATGCTATGAGAAATATCTCTCTTTCTCTTTCTATTCCTTTCCTTCTTCCTATCAAGTGTTTGTCCACCACTTTTTGGTGCCATTCATCTACTTGAGGGGCATCCCCTTAGCATCCATACTCAATGGGGTATCCAAATGCTTCACTGGGGCATATCAAGCAAGTCCACCGTGTTTCTTTTTCTTTCGTTTGTTAATTTACATGTCTACTATCTTTAAAATGATAGTACTTTATAATAACACTTTAAAGAGGGGAAAATTAGACACCCTAAAAATACACACCTATTTATAGCCTATTCTTAGTTATATGTGTCATTTACATAATATGTTAATCCATGTTCCTTTATAATTAATTAATTTAATTTTATCATGATTTAAGTAATCATCCCTCCAAGATTGAATTCAATTAAATCTATCACATCCCCCTTAGAATTAATTAAATCAATTCTAATTACACTTAAACTATACTCCTAGAATCCTTGGCTAATTTAATTAAATAGTTAATTACCTACTCATCCTACAATTAAGCTCCACTTAACTATCCTAGTCACCCCACTCAACTCCACTTCTATAATCCTACAAAGTTTTAAGCAACAAATTTTAACGTATAAGCGCATTCCCATATACAAAATTATTGTGAACTGAAAATTTATTGCCCCTTAATGGATATTCAATCCATTCAAACTGTTATAACCTCCTCTAATGCTATTGTAAGAATATGAATTCATGATCTCATTAAAAACCTTCAACCACTCCATGGCCTCTCCTTCAATTATAAATAACAGGTTATATCCTTTTACAAATAGTCCTTGGAATATTTATACAATCAGTAATAGCCAACCTCTACTCATTTTCCATATAAATTTGCATCCTCATGTCTATTTCCTACTTGTAACATCATTCCTTCATTTGGATATCAAATTATAGCATCCACAATCCAAAAATCATAAGAAATTTAATGAGTATGTGTGCACTTCAAAAATTTCATCATTGAGGTTGCAAGAGAATCTTGGAGAAAGGTTTGCAGTAGTTTATTTGCTTGTATTTCACTTTGCTAAGTTTTTCCTTGTATACATTTATGGCACGGCCTGTGGGACATCCCGCGACTTTTATTTCATTTTAGTTTTTTTTAAATAAAATAAATTTATATTTGTTTTCTCTATCTCATTTCATACTAACTTTCCAAATATTAGAGCATTTGATGGAAAGAACTAAGAAAAATCATCAAAAAAGTCAAAATCCCTATACCTTGCCAACCCAATTTTGACCAACTATAGAAATCCTACGTTATCGTACTAATATATCTCTGCTAGCATCACTCATGAATTTTGATAGCATAACACTTAACATGTTAGCATAGATTTGTATGAGCTAGCATAGTTATCTTTTTTTTTCCTCTTACACCTTGCACCCACTAGTGTCTCTATACACGCATTAGTGTAAGACTATATGCGCTAGTGTTAAGTGGATTTTTCCTCTGTTTTGACTATTTCCTTTATTAAGATGTGTTCATCTTCACATGATATCCTCTCCTATCACACTAACGCATCCTATTGCACACACTAGCATCGGTGTGCATTATGAGAAACCTCCTTTTGAATGCGTTAGTGTGATAGAGAGGATACTTTGTGGGGGCACATTTTTTTGTCCCCTTTTACCATTGGAAAGGGATGAATGGGACACAAAAGTGTGCCCTATCCCAAGGAAGACAAGTGGCAAGCATGTGGTGGTGGAGGAGAGAGAGGAGAGGGCTCAAATTTAGCACCCAAGAGTCAAACTTGATCATATGAGGGACAAAATGGGAGAAAGGTGCGGGGGCACATTTTTGCCCCCTTGTCCTCTTGGAAAGGGATAAAGGGGACACAAATGTGTGCCTCAGCCCTAGAGTGACAAGTGGTGGGCATGCGCGACATGGTGCAGGGCTCGAAAATTGCCAAAAATGTCATGTGATGGGTCCATGGGGTCTAAGGTGGGGGTGAATTTTTATATCCACCTTGTCCCATAGGAAATTGATGAAGGGGACACAAAATTTCTCCTCAACCTCATGTTTTCATGCGGCACTTAAAAAATTGACTAAGGACGGAGCTTATACCTGGGAGAGGAGCTTGAAAATGACATTACTTTGGAGCTCCCATAAGGATTTCTAGGAAATTATTTATATGAATTTGAATGAAAAATAAATTTTGAGAAGAATGGGATGGCTATCAAGGTATTATTCGGCATTAAAAACCACAAAAATAGCCTTCTTTTGTAGGATTGTCGATTGTGCTGCAAAGAATGAATTGTGGAAAGAAATGTATGGGCCTTGTGAAAAATATAAGAATACCACCATGTAGGGAATTGAATCAGATTTCAATTGATATATTTTTGACCTCTAACTCATTCCAGATCTCCCAAAATCATCTTCTGAAGCTCATGTGCTTTTTCACAATGTAAGTTCCTTTGGCCTCAAAACCCCGCTTTTGTTGAACTTGCTCCCGAATCTCCAAATCTTTCCTAAATCATTTGAAAAATGATCTTAGATCATTAATACAACTCCCTAAAGAATTTAGGACTTCAAATACACTCCAAAGAATAACTAATCCTAAGCATTTTGAAAGATCTACCTTGAAAGATGATGGGTGTTGTTATTCCATTCATTTAATCAACTCTTTGTTAATGTCATATTCAAACCAAGTGGTGTGTCTGAAGCTATATGCAACAATAATAATCCTAGTGATTTATTAATTGATTGTAGGTTTTTGTTATTTTATTTTCTAGGGTTTTTTGCAATGTTCTTAGGGTTCCATGGCCAAAGACATATTATATCTATGCTACAAGAAATTTTTGAAATAAACACTCATTGCTGGAAATAAACACACATACGAAGTAAATAGATTTCTAGAAATAAACATACGATACTGAAGTAAACACATTTTTCTTGAAATAAACACACAGTTGAAAATGTTGTGAAAAGCTTGCAAGGAAAAAATCTAGTTTATAACACCTGCAGGACAAGTATACAACAAAGTTCAACTTAAAGAGTCAAAAGCATGTACAAAATTAATAAATCTACACTATTTGATTTAGAAATATAAATACCAATAAAACGAGGATCCCGGTTCTTAGAGGAGTGGGCCCTTGCTCCACCTTGAATCAGGATTTGACAAAGTAATATTCTCTCAAAACGAAGTGGCTATTTTATTGTTGAAATGTTCTGTCTTACAAAAACTTACTGTATCTCTCTATATCTTTATATTTGTCTCTATGTATCTATATGTATATATATTAAATCTATCTACAAGTCTTTATATATATATATATATATATATATATATATATATATATATATATATATCATTCAAAGATGCATTTGCGGCCATACTTGTTCTATTGATACAAATGGAACCGAATAGTGCCTAAAATAGATGTTGAATTTGGAACCTTGTTGGATGTACATTGTTATCGATAAGTTATCCTCAGATATTCGAGTATGAAGAATAAGAAATATTCGATCTCGCTCCTGATTGAAAGGCTCATTGATTGCTTTATCATCAGATTTTTTCAAAATAAATAGATTCCCATTGGCCCTAGGAACTTTGGAGAAGTTCCGGAACTAAAGGGGACTATTCTAGATCTAATCATGAAAGTTTTGGAGCTAAACACAGGAGTTCCGAAACTAAGTGCTGGAGTTCCGGAACTAAGTCTGGAAGTTCTGGAACTAAGTCGTATTGAAGCCAATGCTCCCAAAAACATGTTAATTGCTTCATACTTCGTTCTTCTAACTGATTGTGACCAGTTTTATTACAAAAATTGAATTTCCAAACACTTTGTTAGGAATTACATAGTTTTTAGATGTTAGAACTAAATCCAACAAAATATGGAAAATTACATCCTAGCTTATATTAGATCAAACAAAAGTCACAAAATACGGTCAAACTTGATAATAAAAAAAAAGTAGTGTAAAATAAGATCATTTATTGCACATTAACGAGACATATTTTGGCCTTATCAAAAGACATTATCTTTGAAGGAAATTGTGAGCTTGTTTTTATTTCTCCAACACATGGGAAAGGTTGGGAAAAAACACATGGGCACCTGAAATATGGGGATAGGCCTAACACAGGGAAGAACTAATCGAGGAAGTGCTCGGGAGGGTTTACAATCCAAAATTTGAAAATGAAGTCCGTTGTCATGCTTAAAAATTAGAAATTTTAATGTTGCAAATTTACATGACAACACACCCTTATATTAAACTTTATAGAACTCTCTTAATGAAATTTTCAAATATTGTTTTATTCCCCAATCCACTGTAAGTATGGGAAGTGCATGGCCAAGTGCCGAAGCTCGTGAGGAATACCACAGGAACCCCAAAGTAATTGGTACCTTAAGCGAACTAGCTAATGAAATGGGATCCCCACCCACTTGACTAGTACAACTTTGTGAGGATTAGAGCCAACATTATCCATATTATTAGCCTCGGTTCGATCCTTTGAGTGGAGTAAAATAGTGCTTATTATATCAAGAGGGGTAAAGTAAAGATAACAACTAGAAATAGTTATCGCATTCACTCGGGTAATTACTTGGCATTTAGGAGAGATCTCTTTTATAGGAAGCCCCACTTGACCAAGCAAAGTTAATTTTAGAGGCCTTCCTTAACAATATTATTTTCATCTATGTCTCATGTTACTAAGTTTGTGTTCCACACTCTTATCATACATAATCAACCTCATTCCTACACTCTATTGTCTTAGCATTCATTTTGTTAAGAGTAGAGTATTTTGATCTCATTTCCTACATCTCTTCTATCTTAGCATTCACTTTGATAAAGGTTGAGTAAATTAATCTCATTCCTACACTCTACTATCTTAGAATTCACTTTGTTAAGGGTTGAGTAATCAATCTTCATTGTTAAACTCTTCCATCTTAACATTCACTTTGTTAAGGGTTGAGTAACCAATCTCATTTTCCAAACTCTTCCATCTTAGCATTCACTTTATTAAGGTTTGAGTAAACGATCTTCATTGTTAAACTCTTCCATCTTAGAATTCAATTTGTTAAGGGTTGAGTAATAAACTTCACTTCCAAACTCTACTATGTTAGCATTCATTTTGTTAAGAGTAGAGTTTTTCAATCATATTTTCTAAAATCTTCCATCTTAGCATTTACTTTGTTAAGGGTTGAGTAATCATTTTCATTTCCAAAATCTTCTATTTTAGCATTCACTTTGTTAAGAGTAAAGTATTTCGATCTTATTTTCCCTCAAAACTTTGTTATCTTAGCATTCACTTTATTAAGGCTTGAGTAATCAATCAATTCAATTTCTAAGTATTATATTTTGGCATTCACTTTGCCAACATTAGCAAATTAAAACAAGTTTCAACGTTTTCCCTTCTTCATATAAAATGGTGGGAACAAGACATAAAGATTATGATCTCATTGGTAAAAATAAATACCCTTTTCACATAGATAGCTTTTGACGAAGAAGATGAAGATCAACAAACTAATGTTTCCTTCGAAGAACAAGTGAAAATTGAAGGAAGCTTATGGAAAAATAGAGACCAATTCCTTCTTCGTGTCCTCATAATTACATTAAAAATTCCCTCATATTTTGAGGATGAGAATTTTATAAATTTATGAGGCCAACCCGAACCAACCAAGAACATTCAACCTGAATCAAATAAGACTAATGAAGCCGGAACAAGTAACAACAATGCTGATAATAAAGGAAAATCTAGTGCTTTCGTCTTTGAGCCAAATCAAGCTTTTATAGATCAAATCAATACAATAGCTAAGAAACTAGCTCTAATGGCTTCTAAAGTCGGAATACATGAACAACATCGAAACAAAGACATAAAGTGACACATAATAAAAGATAAACATTGAACTAGAAAAAGAGAAAACCAATCCCCACATTGATAATATCCCCAATATCCCAAAAATAAATTCATCATTCTCTACAATCTCGGGAATGAAAAACAAAGCAAACAATTCAACTTCAAGGAGACATTCCCTTACCCATTCGATAATGACATCTTACGCATACCTTTTCCTAGATCTTTTGAAGTTCCAAAATTTAACAAGTATATGGGAAAACACGACCCTCAAGACCCAATGGGTAGAGACTCAATGGGTCTTATTATTTCCCCTAGTAATAGGAGGTCAAGAGGTAGAGTTACACCCATAGTAGGAGGTGGGGGAGGTATAACCCCACTATTAGGAGATGATGGGGCACTACGATGAGATACCCATGTATATGATTCTACTCGATAAAAATGGCATAATATAATTGATTTTTGATTTAATAGATAAATTTTGTAATTTTTTTTTATCATGGGTTGTTTCATGTTTGATATATTTATGTGCTTTATTATTGGATGTGATTCATAGTGGACAATTATTGTAAATGTAACAATATGCACATTGACTTCGAGCATTCTAATCGATGTACTAGTCAAAACATACTACAGCTAGATGACAATGTTGCGTGTGAGTTCACATTTGTTTGATATTTTTCCATGGTAGATGTCACATGGATAATATTGTAGAGTGAGTGGGATGAGAGTCATGCAGAGATAGAAAAGATTTGCTAGCCTCCACCCAAGATATATCTATCCTAAGATTTAGTAGGGAGGTTAATTGGTGTGAAGGTGCAATATACCGATGCCATGGAAGAGATAGGGACTTTGTGAGAGTGTATGTGACAATATAGACCATGATCACAGTCTTAAAGCTATATAGATTAAGGGAGGCCTTGATTTATTTATCTTTTATAGATTTTTTTAGTGAGGAGGAGGATCCTATTGATGAGGCATAAAGGATTGTAAAGGGTATGGCCCTTATTGTACATGATTTTTGATTTGATACACAAATACAAACATAGAGTTTTGAGAAAAAACATTTTGTATTGTATGGTGAATTTTTTATTTATTGCACGTTTAATTTTCCTATAGTACACAATGTGATTGGATTTTTTGATATTGGTTTAGATGTATGTTTAGAATTATATATTATTAAATTGAGTTAATATTGATGTTGATTTATTCATAGTATGTGATGATCAATAGTATGTGATGTGACTAGACTATTTTCATGTTGAAAACAATCGATAGGGTATTATTCACACCCTAGTTAGATTTTAGAATGTTATTATATAAAAACTAAGAATGATGTAAGGGTTAGCAACAAGTATAATATTCTAATCTAATTAACTTCCAACATCAATTATACATGACCATAACAATGCATTCAAACTTGAAATTATTGATAAATAATAAGTACTTTCTCAAAACATGAGAGGAGAGATAAACTTATCTATTCATAGAATGATCTAGGTGTGCATGAAAGTGGAATAGGAATATTTGGAGCTACTGGATCTACAAAAATATATCTAGAACTAAAAGCGAGAAGGTGCATGATAGCATGGATTTTATATGGTATATGCATGAGATGCGTGGTATAGGACAAGAGATATATGGTTTTGTACCATGTGAAATTCTATATCTGTAACTTCTTGTGTGCTTTGATTTTTTAATAAATGGTATTCTCTATGTGTTTCTCTTTCTCACGTAGTTTAGGGATGACCTATGATAACTTTGTGATAAAGTGTAAACCCTAACAACCTACGAGAACCCTTCATTGGAGAATTAGAAAAAAAGGTGAAAAATGTGTGTGTGCATTTGAGGTTAGACCACCCTTAGTAGTAAGATTCCTAGCTCTTAAACTAATCCAAGTGATGCACTACATATCGTTGTTGGTAAACTAAATCATCACGTAGTTCTCGTAAGTTCTTGTGCAAGTGTGTATAGTTAACCAACCCCTTGGGGCTTCCCTTGTGTCTCTTGACACCAAGCTAATGGGATAACTATGTAGTATATAATGTACCCAATGTGGTAATATTGAGATGTGGCATGCCTTATCTATGTGACCTAACCCTTTGTAGATTGAAACCCTTATGTAATGCTTAAGACGAGTTTTCTCTTGTTAAAAAATGGTTCTTATGATCTTCACATTCTTGAATATGGATGAAGATAGAATATTTGACCTAGTTGAGTGCTTCAAACTTGTAGTAGGGACTACCTTAGATGTAGCTAATTTGAATAGATTTAGGAACAATTTGAGTGCTTTTGGAATGATGTTTCCAATAGGATATTGTAAGAATTTGAGATGAGTTATAAGGTAATAATGAATTTCTTATATAGTCTTTCGTAGGTAAGATATCATAATAAGGTCAACCCTAGGAAGATCAAATGACCCAAATAATGATTTATAATTAAAATTATATCCAAGATTAAGAAGGGAAGGGAGGTACGTGACATCTAAGACTAGACTCCACATCTTGACCCTTCTCTACATTTTTGAATAGGAGAGAGATACATCAAAATCAAAAATTGTGTTGTTTATATCAAATGTTTTATGCTACTTTTAAGTAATATTTCCATAATTGACAATAGATCATAGTGTAAGGATAACAAATTTACAAAATGACTAAAGAGATGAGGATATTGGATTCTAAATGTGAGAATTTGTCTTAGCAAGGATACGAGGTGAAACTTGGCATTACAAAAGGACAGATTACCAAATTTAGTGTCTATAAGTAGCATGATTAATTCCAAACATTTCTCATGAATGGATAATATGACTAAGTAAAGGATTCTTAGTCACTTCAACCTCTAAAAATATGTTCTTTTTACTTATTTATGGTTTATTACTTGATTGTGAATATGGATTTCTTAGCAACATAAATGCAGACACATTATTAATGTGATTATATTGTTGCAAAAATTTATGTCTTTCGTGATCCATTTTTATTTATCTTTTTACAGTGATTAATTAGGAAGAACTTCATTATAAGGGACATATTTCTTAGGGGACCGAGAAGCCGAGTGTTCTTAAAGTGGACCATATTGGGTGATTGTAGCCTCTACAAATTGATTCGATATGGGAACAAGTGTAATATATTACTAATGTGAACTTCATTTTTTCAAATCTCATCTCACAAATAATATTTGATTTGTGCTTAAAGAACATATTAGAACTTCTCAATAGATTAGTCTAGTATACGCACTACATTTTAGTCTAAAAAAATTAACATATTTTCCCTTTCAACAATTTACAAGGTTTAATTCATATTTCATATCTAAAAGTAACTTATACCTAAGTATTATTGTTTTTTATGCATTCCCTTGCAAATAATAACATTTTAAAGGATTTAGAAGGAACCTAAAGTTCCTTCCCTTAATAAAAGTTTATCATCCATACCTTACCAATGATAATTATTTATAATTTTTATCAAAATAAAATAGAGTAATTATCCATAATCCAATTTTATCCAACTCACTCCATATTCTTTCCCAACTTGAATAGAGGACTAATACTTTACCAATCAAAAGAAAACATATCAATCTCATTAATTGACCTCAAATAAGTGTGAAACATGCTCGAATCTAGTGTATCAAGTACAAAGAGAAGATATTATATTCTACCACCAACCCTCTCAACTAGTTCACCAAGGGCCCAATCTACATTACCTTATACAAAACAAGGATAATATCATAACTCATAATGATATAAGATTCATTACATATGTATATGAAGGATACAACTTTCTCTTTATATATCATGAAGGATTCATTGAGCGATCAATTAAATAATCCACACAACCTTATCAACCAATACAAACAAATTACATAATATAATGCAAGACTCCAACATGGTTCTTTCCTTCTAATTTTCCTTATAACATACTATAAATAGAACCCTATAACAAGGTGATCCAATTTATAAGTCAACATGCAAAATAGAATCACACACAAAAATACCTTTTATAGCAATGAAAGTGAAGATAGAGAGAGGTGAGCACAATATCTCACAACAAAATAACATAAAGGACTACACATATCTTTCTTATCGAACACAAGTCTCACTATCCATTATTCCATAATAAAGAAGATAATATTGTTCCAACTATACCATATTTAAAAATCCACACGATTACATTTAGCTTAGGAAAAAACATGGGTAAAGAGAGAAGATTAGTGAGCTATTCAATGCATCAAGTTCCATGAAGGAATGTCACATGTCATCATAAGTTCAAGGAACCACATAAATAATTATCATGATTCAATGCTTCCATGATACCAACACTATTATATATAAATGCCCCTTCTTATATGATGCAAAATTATGAGATTATGTTATATTCCATATATTAATTAGCCCCCATACTATCAATAATAAATTGAAGTTCACATTTCATATAATATTAATACTTGATGAAATTTACAGGTCTATCGATAAGCCATCACAATTCCATTTCCACTTGAACACATATTGACATAATTTAAAGTGACATGACCATAAAGCCTATCCTCATTCACATGCGATGTAATTAAACCAACAATGCCAAAACATGCTTCCATAATTCAATAAATGAAACAAATACATGACCAAATGATAAAACCACATTCAACATTAGAATACCCTTAAGGTACACTCCCTCTCTACCACTTGTACCTTTTAAACGATGGAGTTTATTTGAATGTTATAAATAATAAGAAAAACAAGACGTAAATATATAGAGTAAAGAAAATAAGAATCAACCACACAAGGAATTATAATGTTCATCACATATTAGTGGCATTATCAACAATGTATATAACAACCATGAATATTTTCCCTATTTTATTATACATAGTCCATTATGAAATGTTATAGTATTCCATATGATGTTTAAGCTTGATTCCCGAACACCATATATAAGAAGTGCACACGAATGTCCCTTCGCATGGTCATACCTAGAATGAGTCTAAAATATAGTCCACTACAAGATGTTTTCTAAAAATATGACAGTCACCAAAATTTTTAGAATTCCTTAATGAATTAACCAAGATATACATGCTTGACCCATCTATTCATATATCTTTATGTAGATACAATTACAATTGCATAATGAAGCACATTAAATAATCATACCCTCATTGACCCATTTTTAGATAGTCACAATAATGCAAGAATATGGATGCTTAGTGGTATCCATTGAGCTCCTCTTGGTCATCACTCAATGAGGTATCCATAATATAATCCAAGAAAATGTAGAAAACCCATGGAGACTATATTCCCACAAGTAGAATATTTACCATGGGAACTTGAGATCACAAAGTAATAAGAACTAAAACATAGTCACATTTTATCAAGGTCCCAAGGCCTATTCCAAATAGGGAATAATTATAATGCAATCCCATTTCCCTTTTTAAGAAGTGTCATAATGCCAAAAAAATGCTTGCAATGATCATACAAATACAGAATATGGACCAAAATAATAATTTTAATGATTTCATTTCATGCACAATACTTTAAAAACCAATTTCCATTGCTAATAGTAACATAGATAGAAACATAACCCCCATTAGGAGCTCAAAATTCATTCATAACAAGGTACATTTGAAACACAATTTTGGAACATGCAAGTTTTATTACTTAAATAAAAGATACGAGTATCATTTTTAGGCACAATACCTTGTAAATTGTTTTACATAGGAATTTAGGTTTTCATTGTATTTCTCATTCAAGTTCTCGTATTCATAAAAATACATATGTATACAAATATATATAACTTCACCTTACATTTATTAAGGCCATAATATTACAATAAGATCAAATACTTTATGCACCAAGAATATCAACCCATTACAATATAATTTATTCAATTCTCACAAAAAGGAACACAATCCATTCTAATGAAACCAACAACTGAATTCCTTCATTTTAAGAAGATATTTCCCTACAAGAATTAATGTATACCCTGTAATACAAGATAATTCCTACACCCCGCAGTGACTAAAATTGATCCCTCTATTGGAGTAGATACTAGAATGTCCCCACCATCCCCATTCATCAACATGATGGTCAAAGTTATATCCTTTATAAAACAAACTACCATTATATCTTCCAATAATGATATTAAAAATGACACAAAAACTAAACACATTCACACAAACTAGAAAATATCATACCAACAAACACTATGTGCCATCTACGGGAAAAAGAGAAAAAACCGCAAGGGATAAGGAATCTAAGGCCAAAACAATATACCCATGAATTATTTTCCAAATAAACATGTTAAAACACATAAACAAAACATATGACCAAATTTTCTCTGGTTTTGAGTGCATGGGGAACATGCCCATCTACCAAGAAAATGTAAGTTCTTCTCTACTATCCAAAACTACTTCTTGCATTTAATTTTCAAAAAAAAAAATTATGAATGATAAAAAGACAATGGAGGAATTCCCATATTTTTCATTCACTTTTACTTCCAATTTTTTTCTCAAAAATACTTCTTTCTCCAACATCTATTAAATTTCCACAATGTATTAAAACTATAACCCCTAAGATTATAGGTTTCTAAATTTAGAATCATCAATGTAAGTTTTGGGTTTTCAAGAGACATGACTAGTTCCTTAATTCCCCACTCCTTTTTCCCCAAATCCTCCGAACCATTAACCTTGGGCTTCCTCTAAAATGGTGGAGTGTAAAATGCAAACAAAGTGGACAATCTATTGTCCTCCCCCTAATCAAAGGTGAATCAAATGGTAATCTAAAAGTTTAAATGATTTCCTTGGGGTTATTGACCCCAAGATCAATCAATTATCATAATAAAAATAACTCAAAAGGGTTTCCATAAACATTTCTTGGGTTATATTATATTATAACCAAGCCTAACTAAATACAATGCAACACAATGCTATTAACATTTATGAGATGTGACCTTGACCAAGGTGTTTTAAAAGGAGATAAATAAAAATAATAAATCTATATCATATGCAAGTGATGCCTAGTAGGGTAGAGTACCCCTAGGTTTAAGATGTTATACTATTTTCTAACTTTCTACATGATGAATGTGTTTTAAATACAAATAATTTCTCCTACACCTTAAAAACCTTGTGAGAAACATTGGCATGTGTGATCTTGCTATTATATTTACAAAAGAGAAGCACATGATACTACACAAGATCACATTATGCAAATAAAAATAACACAATATACTATTGATCAAAGGAATCCATCTAACACTCATACAAGGGACAAGGGACTACATTTTTGTATACAAACATATGAAGGCAAGTTCAAATTTCCATTTACACATATATTTACATTGGTACATCTAGCTATCGCTTGTTATCAAGTGCATCTTGCACAAGAGCCTCCTAGGGAATGATTATTGCACACACACAAGAACTACATGGAGTCGAAATGAAGTGCAACACTCTATCGTAAGCTAACTCTGTCGGGTGACCTTCGGGTTCGGTCCGACTCCCCATTTGCATCTTTTCTTTTTAGGATTTGGTATGTTTTGGGGTTGTGCGGGAGATCATTTTTTTGCGGAGTTATAGGCAGATTTTGCAGACATAGTGTGACATACGGGTGATAAACATTGAAGGTTAGCGACCACTTGGAGACATTGGAACATCATGTTTTGAGATTTTGCGTTGTCACAGTGCCTACTAGAGGTTTCGATGCCTAGGAACCCCGGTCCTATCACAGTGCCCTAGTCCCGACTCATCGGGAAATTTCAAGATTTTCTATGCTCAGTTGTGAAAGTATTCCTTTCTGTTCCATAGTATTATATTCCAAAGCACACTTTGAGATTAATCAAATATCATCTAAGTCTTTTATCTCTCTCTTGCACCTAGGGTTTCAATTTTTATTAGCTTATTTCTTGTGTCAAATTTGTACTTTATTGTTTATTTATCATATGCGACTTTGAAATATCTAGGGTTTAACATATTTCAATATTTTTTAAAATCATTTGGTGAACTCCACACTCAAATCCAACCTCCTTTCTAAGGTTTTCTTCTTATGTTCATCACCCATAGTGGTTGTTTTAGATCTTTTGAGCATATAGATCTCCCTCCATCTTCCCGTAGGGTTTCTAAATCAATGGTTGAATCTGATAACCCCTTTGCTAACTCTCAAAATGTTCCTCTCAAAAACATTAAAACATATGATAGTGAACAATCCTATAATGAGGACACTAACGTTGATCAAGAACAACTAGAAAAGCTTACCAATTTTTTTCAAGCTTTGCATGACAATCCTAAACATCTTTCGCATATTCTTCATGCCTTAATGGTTGCTAAAAACTCTCGAGATGTTGCTTCTACACCCCTTATTGGCTCTTCCTTGGATGTCATGGACTCCACTCAACCCCTTCATATTCCTACTTCCATTCCCACTATTACCGCTCTAATCATTCAACCTAATGATTATATTGCACAACCAGGATCTTCCTCCAACACTCGTAATTTAGCTTCTTTATATCACGATCTACAAACTCAAATCTGTCAACTTCAAATATATACTTCTCAGGTGTCTCCATTTCTTGACTTCACCTTGTTCCTTCACACTCCTTTCTCACCCGTCATTTCGCCTATCCACTTCCTCCAAATTTTGTCACTCCTAAGCTACCCACCTTCAAGGGCCATGATGACCCTTAAGAGCATCTTCATGAGGCACGCTTAGATTATGAAAAATATCATACGTTACTAGAAAAAATATTTCCTACAAGTATCCAAAACTATGTTATGCATTATTTCTATGATCTACCTATTCATTCAGTAACATCGTTTATGAATTTAGCCGATGCTTTTCTCACTCATTTTTCAATCAATACTAGTTCTGAAATATCCTATGCTCAACTCGCATAAATCAAACAAGGATCCAATGACCATCTAGCCCAATATGTTTTACGATATTAGAAAAAATTAGCTAAGATGACCAATGTACTCACTGATTCGAATTGCAAGATCTATTTGTTCAAAGTCTCTTACCTCCTCTACAGGAGAGTGTCATATTTGATACATCTCCTTCATTTGATCAATTATGTCATACTCTTAAATTACGTGAAGGCAAACTTATCTCTATGGGAAAAATCAAGTATCATGATTAGGATTCATCATCTTCTAATCCGTTTCAAACCAAAAAAATCAAGCCATCTACTAAGCCCAATGAAGAAAAAGTTATTTTCAACGTTGTTTCCACTCTGAAAATATTCAATGAAAATCTACGAAGCATACATTTACTAAATTTCCTTACACTCTACACATTATATTGCCAAAAATTATTGAGAGAAATCTTATTATGCTTCCTCCTCCACTCAATCTAGATCCATCTTGCCCTAAAGGACACTACTACAATGAAAATTTTACATGTGACTATCATCAATGCCTTACACATTCTATAGATCATTGTTTCAAACTCTGTCATCTCATTCAAGATCTTATTAACAACAATGCAATCAAGCTTCTTGAACCTTTAGCATCTACATTGGTCAATGAAAAAAAAATCAAAATATTTAATGATCCTATTGCTAAGCATGAAAAACAAGTTGTTAAATCTTCAACTAATCATACATATCATTCAGTGCCTCCTCCTTCATTGGGGGATCTTGATTTTCTATTTTTAAATGTGTATGCTTCTCCACCATTCATTGCATTTTTCGATCATGATTATCATGCTATATTCTCTTCTGACACATTACATATCAATGCTTCTATCGGGCCTCATACCATCAACAATACAATGATCAATCCATTGATTCCTATGAGTGTGTGCTCTATTGCACTTATCGTCACTATCAACTATCCACTCTCTAAAATTTCATATCCAGTTCCTAAATCCTATGGTTACGTTAAGCTTCAATTTCAAGTTTGTCCTCTCACCATGCTTATGTCATTCCTTGTGGCACCTAACGTCAGTTTTGACATGCTCTTAGGTCTTCCTTGGCTCTGTGTCGCTAAAGTTATCATGTCTATGAATCACTTATGTCTTAAATTCATTCACAATAAGCAAGTTATTACTATCAAAGGTGTCCTGCCATGTACATCATTTCCTTAGCCTCCTCTTGAGGTTTCCTGGTGCTACTCATAGCATCTAGGTCCCCTGGACCTCTCAAAACTAAGGCACAATCTACTCCTAGCTCTCCTATTCGAGACATGACCCACTCGTCTTCATTAGTCCACTAGTCCATATCATAAATCTAGATACAAATCACCTCCTTGGTCTCCTTTACATATGTGCACATCACCTCCATAGAATTCTCCACATATATACTCATCGCCTCCTAGGTATACTCCACATATGTGTTCAACACCTAGGATTTCATCACATGTACATAAATCGGGTCTCACACATCATCGATCTCGAGAGCATGGTAGCACACCTTTATCTCCTCAGACATTGGGTGGAGGACCCTTGCCCTTCAATTTTATTGGATAGCTCGATAATTTTCCTACACTTAGGGGCATCATGCTTATTTCCCCCTTCTAGCATTATCGTGTGTCTTTCATTAATACCATTACCCGTTATGCTTCACAATTCATATCTTATACAACTCGATACACCACTTGTATCATCATCGCCCTATGATGCAGTCTAGTTCTATGGTTCATACTCAACTGCTAAGGGTATAAATTTTTAATGAACCCCACCTCGTCATACTCTTTACGCTTTATGCTTCATTGATCATATATTTTTAGCACACATGTTTAAACCATTTCCCGATGATGCACTCTTGTTCTATGGTTCATTCTTGACTGTCGAGGGGTATTTTATAAATGAACCTCATTTCACTCATACTCATTCACATCCGCTTGGGGGCATGCTGCTCCTATCACATTCACATTGCATACCATTCCATCTCACTCATTCACAACATACTGCATATCTTGGTTGCACTTACTCTTGTTTACTTATGCTCACATGTACACTTTATTTCACATGCTAGATAGATACTTTGTATGTCATTATCTTTTCTATATACACATGTGCATTCACTTATTCTCTAGTTGTGAATGCAAACTTCCTACATATCTTTACACATAGTATGGATACTTGGAAATTTATCTCTTCACAGTCTGTCGAGGGTCCAAGGGGAATATAAATTCTTCCGCACTACAAATGTTAGTTTTTTGTTTTATACTACTTCCTATTCTTACTAGCACACTACTCTATCACTATATACATGTCTTAACATACTTCTTATCTTTCTAACATGTTAATGGGTGCTTCATGTGAAACATTTTTCTTGCAGGAACTATTTACCACCATGGTTGTGTGATATTTTTCTTGCTACTATTTTCCATTATTTTCCATTATATGCCATTGTTTATGGGTTATGACCTATGTCTTGTGTGTTAATTGCTTCTATGATTTTGGTCGCTTCAGCCCTAATTGTCTTGTGACATTGTGAGTGATGTCCCATGTTTGAAACCCGCTTTTGTGGTCTACTTTTTTGTACTATTGTTTGCTACACTATTTTTCTATTACATGCTTGCTACTTTTCTACTAACACATGTTTTTAGTGCTTTGTTTACAAGTGCCTTGGTTTCTACCATGCATATTCCCTCCCCTTATAGGATATCAATTTTAAATCGGCATCGATCCTATCCTTTAGGCCACATACTCCTAATGGCATCGCATGCACCCCAAATGAGTGGGGCATACATTGAGTGAATTAGTCACCCCATACAACAATACAAAGCTACAGTTCAGACCTACACGGTACAAGAATAACACAGTCATACGATTACAATACAACCCAGATTTTGACTTAGGTCCTCAATTCGGCAGCATGCAGACACTAGCTCCCGAGATATAGACACTAGCTCCTAGGTGTTGTTGACCTTTCTGGGTGCCTATGAATAGGGGTAGTTACAATCATTTTCTCATATCAACACAATTTTCATAAGTTCACAGAGTAGTTTTCACAGTACAGGCACAATCCTCTAGCAATCAAAATGCATTTTATCTTCTTTTTCTACTTGGATTGAACTGGATCAAACACAGAACAAAGTAGGATCACACCATCTGCAGTGGTGTATAAATTTCGGGAAGTAGTCAGGGATGGAGAATAAAACTAGACCTTTCTCCCCAAAACTCTTTTGTCGTGGCATGAGATTGCCCAAAAAACTCGCACTTAGTGTGAGATCTCCCAAAAAAAAATCACTCTTGGCGTGAGATCGCCCAAAAATTCGTTCTTATACAACAGTTTAGGACACTTTCTATCCCTTTTCACTCGTCATAGATCAGGTGCACATGTTCCTTTTTACACATTTCTCATACTTTTTACATACTTATGCAGATTTTTCATATACACATATTTGACTACTCTATTTCTCTTCTTTTCTTTTGTAGTTCGTCCTTAATATGCAACAAGAGGCACCCGTCATAAGCACAACATCAAGGTACATTAACAACATGTACACCATGGTACAACACATACACTTCACCCCTAGGGTCACTTCCTCTTTCTTAGCATCCATACTTCATTTTTATCACTCCACGCTTTCACTTGTCTCTCGACACGCTTTCGCCATTTATCTACATGGTTATTAGGTACGCATCTCCCCTATCTAATTTATGTTATCGAGTATTCACTCAAAAACATAAATTGGGGTCAAATGTAGACACAAAATCACACATGTGGGCACATTTCTAACTCATAATCACATACTACTATTTATATGATTCCTAAGCAAGAAAACTAGTAATTGACATCTATCTTTGGCATCTTTTCGGTCTTTCTTGTTTCCTCTTTGGTCTTACACACACCACATCCGGGTATGGTCTTCACCGATTTATATTTATTGACTCTAAACATTGGTGCCCAGCCAGGAGGCCAACACTCAGATGCTCTCGTCCCCTCTAAGTGCCCTTGACCTCCTTATATCTTACTCGCCCCTTTTGGGCCTCTTTTTATTTTTGGGCATCTTGTTTTCTTATGGGTTATCCTTTTAGTTGTCAATTACGAAATTCAACCAAGGGAAACATATAAATATAAAGCTATATGATCATAATAAGGAACCAAACTCTAAGCATCTACTATCATCACCTAAGGCTGCATCCAAAGGCATTCTAAGAGCATCAAAGGCATCCAGGCACTCATACAAGGGACAATGGACTACACTTTCTACATACACACATAGGAGGGGAAGTTCATTTTGTCATCCACACATCTATTTACATGGGCACATCTAGTTATCACTTGTTATCAAGTGCATCTTGCACAAGAGCTTCCTAGGGCATGATTATTGCACACACCAACAAGAACTACATGGAGTCTAAAATGTAGTGCAATGCTCGATCGTAAGCTCACTTTGTTGAGTGACCGGATGGGGTCAATCCAAATCCCCATTTGCATCTTTTTTTTTTAGGATTTGATGTGTTTTGGTGTTTTGCAAGAGATCATTTGTTTTACAGGTTACATGTGAATTATGTGGATATAGTGTGACATACAAGTGATCAATAGCGAAGGTTAGTAACCATCGGGTGACACTAGAAAAATTAGGTTTTGAGATTTTTTCACGATCACAGTGCCTACTGGAGGTCTCTAGCACCTAGGGGCCCAGTCTTGTCTCAGGACGCCTAGTCCAAGCTCATCGGAAATTTTAAGATTTTTCGTGCTCGGTTGCGATAATCTTCCTTTCCTGTGCGAAGTGTTCCAGTCCAACACACTTTGGGATTAAAAGAATATCAACTAAGTCATTTATCCTCTCTCTTACACCTAGGGTTTTAATTTTTATTAGCTTATTGCTTGTGCCAAATATGTACTTTATTGTTTATTTATCATATGTGACTCTGAAATATCTAGGGTTTAACATATTTCAATATTTGTTAAATCGAGAGAGACAAGAGATAGAGGGAGGGAGCACAAGAGAGAAAAGAATTGTATTTTCTTCTTGGATGGTTTGCAACTCTATATAGGATGCATACTACCGCCATGTCTAGCTCAATAAATTTTACTTTCATTTATCATTCGCCTTTCAAATAAATGAGAATTAGTTTATATGAGGAATGTAAGTAAAACAACAAAATAATTTTAAAGAACATCATAAAATTAGAATCACAATATACTTCTATGTTACTATTAAACAAGTGATTCTAAAAAAATTCCTCCAAGGCCCTAAAAATAAGAATACTACTAGAACCGAGTACACATATATGCATATGATTGAAATAACATATAATAATCCATAGTGCCACATGATCAAATATTTAACTACCATAAAATATTAAGCATGCCTCCTAAAAATGGAGTGATACAACATAAATAGATAATGTCTAGTAGTGTACCCAAGTAGGAACTTAATAATGTTTTCCAAAATGTCTAAACGAAGGATATTATTTCCTTGCCCCTTAAGATGTGTAGTGACCCTCACTTGTAGAGCCCTCTTCATCGAGGGTTTCAACTTTTTGTCCCTATGACATGTCTTGCCATGAGATGAGGTTTCCATGCCTATGAGCAAGCCGTTACATTTGGTCTGTGAGAGTGTGGGCCTCTCATGAAGTGAATGTTTCAGAAATTTTGGCATTAGTCCTCTTTAAACGAATCCTATAAGAGTTTTTTTTTAAATAAAAAAACTAAAAGTCCATGGCGAAATGTAATAAAATGAATAAATACATATATATACATATGTATATTTGGTAATATGTATATACAAACTTATTGGAAATGAAATGAAATGAAAGATTTTAATGACGTCCACGTGACTAAAGAGTCAAAGGGACCAAGAAAAGTAGAAACATTAAGCTGAAACCAAGTTCTTTTCCAAATCCTCTCGCCTACTGTGAATCTTGAGCACAAAACTAGCAATCCTTTGAAGCTTTGCTTCCTCAAATAACTCATCTAGGTTGTCCACTTGTAAGTCATTTTCGTACTGGAAGCGGATGTCATCATATGCTGAGCATTCCATGATGAAGTGCCATTCTGTTTCAACAACCCCTGTACTGCAGAAAAGACAAGTTCTCCTTTCCCACTTTACTTTGGGAATAGTCCATCTGCCCGTTTCACAGCGAAGATGATGTGACCCGGTCCTCAGCTGAGCCAAAATAATCCTAGCCTTACCTTTGATATCCGCCCTTAAATAAGCTTTGTCATCATGAGCCCAAGTGGGGTTGAAATATTTGATATAGTGCGCTTTCTTACGACCAATATTTTCTGTCCACATGCTGTTCCTAAACTTCTCCGCCACATAGTTTTTTATTTCCCTATTGTTGTTAGGGCACTCCTGGAAGTGGATGCCCCACTTCTCCATCCATTTGGTGTTCTGCTTCATCCAAGTTTTCTTTCTGCGCTCTAGGTTATCCTCTATAACCATTTTGGGCCAACGATGGTTGTCCATGCTTTCCACTTTTTTCAAATAGCTTATTAGCCGAGTGATTGCCGAAGCTTCCATTGGTAACATACCTGCTTCAGCCAGTAAAATCTCATAAGGGACCGTTGATTTAACCTTGAGAGTGCTTGTGATTAAATGTTTTTGGATTCTTTCTACCTGTCTCCACCCATGTTTTGACATATTACTTCCCCAGACTTCACACCCATAAAGGGCCACCGGAGTGACCAACAGACCAAAGAGGGTTTTCTTAGTATTCCAGTCCCAAAGCTCAGCTTTCCTACATCTATTTTGGAGCGAGTATGATGCTTTCCAACCTCCTTGAATTCTTTTTGCTCTGCATGTTTCCCAGCTCAATTTGTGGTGAAAATCAATCCCCAGATATTTATATTCTGTAACAATTTCCAATGGCCTCCCTTCAAAAAGAAAGTTAGTATGCGTCCCTTTCCTTTTTAGAGAAAAAATCATGATTTTTGTTTTGTCAATGTTCACTTGCATCCCGACTTCCTGGCAGAAGAGTTCTACAGCTTTTAGATGCTCTCTCAAACCTTGAGCTGTTGTTGAAATTAAGATAAGGTCATCAGCATATAAGAGCAGCTTCACCACATATTCAGCCAACTGAACACCCCCTCCCTCGGTATTGTGTAACCATTCTTCAAGCTTGTCGATGTATAGACCAAACAAAGTGGGAGAAAGAGGGCAGCCTTGCTTGACACCAATGTCACTACCAAAACATTCCGACATGCCTTCTCTAGTTCTGATTTTAGCTCTGACCTGCTCATAAAGCCTGTGCACTGCAGCTCTAAACTCGTCTGGAATCCCAAGTTCTTCCATCCTGTTCCAAAGTTTGTCACGAGGGACCGTGTCAAACGCTTTTTTAAAGTCAACAAAACAACAAAAAGCTTCCTCACCTTGAGAATCCCAAACCTTTTCAATCAAATGCCTGAGAGTTATGCAATGATCAATGGTTGAATGTTTAGGTCGGAAGCCTGCCTGTCCTTTTGCTCTTTTACCCTCTCTTTCTGCCCAATTGCTGATTCGGCGCTCTATCATGCCCCCAAACAACTTACCAAACAGAGGATTGATCATAATGGTGCGGTAGTTAGAAGGGTTATTGGCATCCCCACTTTTAAATAGAGGAATAACCACACTGGTCGTCCATTCTATTGGGAACCCTACTTGATTTACATTATTGAAGATTGTTTTGATATGTGGAGCAAGCACCTCGACCCCCCATTTTAAAAATTCAGCTTGTAACCCATCAACATCTTGTGCTTTTCCATTTGCTAGCTTTTGAATGCCGTATTTGATGTCGTCTTCTGAGAATAGCTTGACTGAAGTCTGGAGGATGGGAGGGCTATCCTGTTGAGGAGACCGCTCATATAAAAGCTTCGCATATTCCAACCAATGTGCTTCTGTGATATTGTTTTCTATGTGTGTTTTCTTTTGTTGCAACTCTCTCCAAAATCCTTTGGGATTGTGTTTTCCGAGAGCAATTAATTCCGACCTCCTTCTATTCACATAGGTTTCTTTTTTGTATTGAACCAGTCTCTTATAAATCTTTTTATTTATTTTATTCCCTCCACTTTCTCTTATAGTTCTCTTGGCAGCCTTACAATCCTCATCATACCATGGATTAGTGGGAAAAGTATTTGCAGCTCCCTTTCTGGGCTTAGATCTTTTGCAAGCACCTAAAGCCTTGTGAATTAAAGGTATCATTAGATTACTACCAACACACCCCCTTGCCCCCTTGATCGTATTGCACTTTAAATCAATTTTTGCCGATTGAAATTGTTGCTCAAGGGCAGCCAAAAAGATTTCCTGATTTTCTTTATTCAAAATGATTTTGCCTTGTTTTGGATATGACTCTGGCAAGTGATGGCCTTGGTTTCCTTGTTGTTGATTTGTACTGGTGGCAAGTTTGATTAAGAGAGGTTTATGATCAGATTTGAGCTCAATAGGAGAATCCCCAATTTCGAACTCGAGCAGTCTACAAGTAGAACTTTGAGTGCAGATAACATAGTCCACAACACTTTGACCATTGTACGTTTTGCAAGTGATATTTCCGGATCTAGGCCAAGTCTTCATGCCATTACAAATAACCATGTCGTGTAGGCTACATAGACCTAGGAGCTCAACCCCGAAGAGCGTCACCCCTCCATTCCCATCTTGGGATAATCTTTCCCAAAACTTGTCATCTGCCTCATCAAGCCAAAGTGGATTTCCATCGTCACCTTTGGTGTTGTCCAGCTGAAGAGATTGATTATTTTCCGTTCTTGCATTAAAATCTCCCATCATAATAATTTCTCCGTCAGCACCAAACAAAGAAATGTCTTTTTTTATTGAAGCATAAGGGTCCTCACTATCTAAATTTCTTTTCTTATATGTCTTTGATCTTTGCGGAGCAAAGTAGCAAGCAGCCAATCTGATAGTTGTCTTGTTATCCGCTATTTTCAGCCATATATATTGCTTATTTGCATCTTCTTTTTCCACTTTAACGACCCCAAGCCATGTATCCTTGATTAGAATTGTGATTCCTCCATGCCCTTTCCCTGTCTCATTCCCTTCATTCCAAACTGAAATTTTCTTGTATCCTTCAAAATCTGGAACTCTGCAACCATCATGTTCATGTGTTTCCGTAAGGATTATAATATCTTTCCCCTCTGCTACGGGCCCCAAACCAGGTCCTCTTCTCCACGGGTACCCCCTGCAATTCCAGCTTACTATATGCATAGGATCCCGTGGGGCCCCGAATTCCTATTTCTTGTTTGTTGAATACTCGCTGATTTGAGCTTTACCATTCCTTAATTGTGCCCATTTTCCTGCCTCTCTTGCCTTTTTCACTTTCTCCCATTCCTTCTTACGATCTTCTTGTTGTGCGAATGTCAAATCCTCGTCTAGATATATATGTGTGCCTCGAAGAAGCCCCCTACTTTTTAGAATAGCTTGCTTGTCTTCTATATTTCTCATGACCACTCGCACATGTCGATCTCTTCCTCCTTCTATTCCCTTGCCAATCCTATTAGCTTGTTGTATATATCCTGTCCATTTCAACTGATCTTTAAGAAAATCCCTTGTCAATATGTCAGTTCTCTCTCTTTCACCAAAATCTCTCAAACCTTTGATAATAAAATTTAACGCTTTGTCCTGCTGATCTTTTTCTTCTTTTATCTGAAATTTGACATGTTTCTCTAAGGCTTGCCTTTGTTCGCTTGTTGATCTACTGACCAATTGTGACCATGTTTTGACCTCCTCTATCTGATCTTTTAGTTGATTTTCTTTTATTTCCAAGTTTTTGATTGTTTCTTGAAATTCCTTTACTTGTGTTGTTTCCTTTCCTTTTGCCGTTTCAGTGTTTTTTTCTCCCGCTGCTTTCAGCTGACCTATGTCGTGTTTTAAAGCAACTAACTCTTGTTGTCCTCTTTCCATGAGGTGTTGTAGAGTTAGAACCTGCTCTTTGAGATCTTTATTTTCCCCTTCTAGCTTGTGTCTATGTTCTGCACATTTTCTTCTTTCAATGTCTGCTTGTAACATCTGATTTTCTAAGAGTCCCAGTCTCTCTTTCATGCTCATGAGTTCAGTTACATACAGTGCGGAAGACCAAAGCAGAGGCGTAGATGAAGGACTATATAGTTGTTTGGGGTCTTGCATCACCTCCTCTCGTTCCTCGCTGGTTTTTGCAAAATTTTCTGATTTGTTCAGCTTTGTAGCCTCTCTCCCTTCCTTATGCACTATTTGCTTTCCTTGAATAAGTTGATCCTTGAAGACAAAAGTACCTTTGTTGTTTGTCGTTTTAGGTAGAATCAAAGTTAGATTTTTCTTTTGGGTTTTCCTTGGGGAATTTCTTGTTTTGGAGCCTTACATCGGAGAGGTGAGGAATTTGGAGGGCGGTCACCAATGGGAGCAGGGTGCGTACATCCTCTAGGAAAATGGGGTAGGTGGAGTGGTGGCTTCACCAAATGCAATGAATAGCTCACACATGATCGGTTTACCTTTATTAACACTCGCAAAATAGGAGCTCTGAGACAATGAAGAATATTAGAAGGGGATTTTGTCTGATGTTGTAGTTGCTTGTTCTGATAGATATGCAAGCTAAATAATGAAATTTATAGTAGGGTATAACGCCATAACAGGTCTTAAAACCATACTCCGTATCCTTTTCCAACATCTTCCCTGCTCTGGACAGAATATGTAAATCCATCAAAGCATAATGTTAGAAGTTATAGCAATAAACATTGCGAGAATACTGCAGGCCGCATGCAGGTGCGGGGGAGAAGCTTTTAACAGGTTTGGGCTACCAGTTCATCTCCAAGAAAATATCAAGTTTCTCATCATTGTGCAAAATATGGAAGCGCAGACCAGGTTTATGAACTGGTTGACAAATGTTTCAAAAAAATAATAAATGTGAACAACATAGTTGTAGAATATGGTCATAATGGGTTTGTTGAAAATTCTTTTGGCATGTGTAAATGCAAACTCCATGCCCTTTTCCAGCATCCTCCATGTTTGTGTGAAAATGGGAGATTTGGATCAGGATATAGACATCCACCAATACTTGGAGAGGAGGAGGATAGTGTGTATGTTAGTTTTGGTAGTTGCAAGTGCTCTGTTGGACTAGTATGCAGGATTGTGGATGCTTAAACAAACTGTTAGACAAAATGTCTCAAAGGAAAACATCCCCGTGAACGCCATGATTGTAGAATATTTACAAAATGGTTTTGTTTAAAATACCTTGGACAATTTTAGATGTCATGAACGCATTGGATAGAAGAATTTTGGCCAATATTGGAGTTGCATAAGTTTTAGTAGACAAGTAAATAAAACATGAAGGATGTACAAGGCACTTGAACTGTGGAAAATAAAAAAATGTTTCAGCGATAATGTGGTGCGTGGCCAACAATGAGTGTTAGATCTACACAAAATGGGCTTATAGAGAAGGCCTTGGAATTTTTTTAGGAAAATAAGTTTATCATATGTTAAATCCAAACTCTACAAAATTCCTCAAAGAAGCATGGTTTTCGTGGAATGCAATGGTTGCAGGAACTACACAAAATGGGTATGACGAGAAGCCTTGGGACCTTGAAAGAAAAGGTACTGGGCACGTGTGATGGAAAACTCTCAACTCTTGCTCTCCAAACTTTTGAGGCATGGATTTATTCCTCCCCCTTTTCCCATTTTCTATTTCTCTTTGCTTGTAAATGTTTAAATGCAAATATGGAATTTAGCATGTTATCTTTGTTGTTACATTAGTATTGCTCTTTTACTGCATTTGTGTATTATGCAAAAAGCAATAATGTCCACAACATCTTGGATGGCATGTCAAATATCGAGAACCTTAACTTGACCAAACAAACTTATATCGGATATACCATAACCACACACCACATAATAGTCAAAACGAAATGAAAAACATGTTATAAAATGTAAAAGCTGTTAGATTCAAACAAGCCTCAGATTGTGACCAAAGCCTCTTAAAACAAACACGCAAGAAACCCCTATAAACCTTATGTTTGTTTGTAAACTATCTTAATCTCATCTTTGTTATATGGTGACCCAATCCAACCTTAAAAATTTCTTAAACACTTGACAAGCGTATTTGGTAAGTGGTTTTTGGCCGCTTAGGAAAATTTGTGGGGAGCAACTATTCACCTACAACCGAAACCCCTAGTAAATACCTCGTATTTTGTCCCATGAATCCTAGAAGGGAAGTTTTACCTGCATATGTCTTCATTTTTATACGAGAGAATATCCTGTCATTTTTTCTCTCTTTATCCTCAAAAATTATTTTTGCCCCGTATCTCGAGAGGCCTTTTGGATTAGTTTGTTGGTCGAAAACAACCATTTTCAACCAATTGGTTCCAAAAACATTTCCGTTTGAGCCTCAATGATCGGTTTCTAATTCTATAAGTTTCTTGTGATTCTTTTTATAACATGGAATAGAGTAGATTTTTTAGATGATTAATTTGGGGGTCCCACGCCACGTTTGTAGACCCATTTTGTGGCCACTTAGGCTAGTTTGTGCAACAGTGCATCAAGCATTTGCAGATTAGTAATGAATATATATAGTTTTTATAATGTTTAAAAATGATGTCGTCTTGGAGATACATATTTGGAATGGAAATATGATATTTGGGTTTCTTAAAACATGTTTATATATGGAAAATTAGTCTCGCATCATTTGGCACATTTGAATAGTCTTCTATAATGATAACGAGAAAAACGAAAAATTGTCTAGAGGTCGTAAAAAACTTAGTATTGCTTTGAAACGATTTGAAACTTGAGTTTAATGAATATAAAATGGTTTGCTCTATCTTTTCCCTTCTTTGGTTATGGTAATGGTTTGGTTTATTTTCTTAAAGGAATGCAATTTCTCTCTCTAACCTCTCTCTCTAAAACTTGAAATGGTTATTTTTATTTAAATAAGTATGGGAAACATATATTCTACTCTCTAACTTGTATTTCTTTGGAGAGTTTTGTTATTTGGTTAGATGGGAGGGGTATGTTCATGCCAGCGGATTGTCACTAACTCATGGCTACATTGCTTTACGAGTTCGTAAGTGGCGTGATGTTATTGTTTGCTTGATAAATTTTTTTTTAAATATTAGTGATGTACATGGTCTTATAACTTGTTTCTTTACAAGTGGAAAAGTTTATTGTTTCTTATCTAATATACTTTTTTATGGTTTATAAAATGAAATAAGTTGATTTAGTTGTATCTATAACAAAAGATTTATGTATGGAAATTTTGTAGAGCATGCATGGATCAACATGAGTGGATGCATTTGAAAACTTGTTATCTCTAGTATACATGTTGTATAGTGGAGGAAAGAAAAAATAGTTTGATTATGTGAGTGTGGAAATTTAATGAGTTGATGAAATGAAACATTGCATGTTCTAGTAAATTGCATTGAAGGATTTTGTTCTAGGCTAATTAAGGCCAATTATTGTAACTTGCATTCTTGAATAGTTTGTAATATTAATCTAGAAAAGTAAATGCATCATAATCTCTTAAGAATCTAGACTTATAGTATCATCATTTCTAGTTTTATAATTGTTGAAATTAGATTCCAAAATTGTCATTATTGGTTTTTATCTAGTGTGATATCGGATTCCAATATTGCTATTATTGGTTTTTAAGTAGTGTAATATCATATTCTAATATTTACACTATATACAAGACTAATTAGAAAACTTTTTTATCAACAAAATCATCCCATTGTACCCTTGAAAGGTTTGCACTTTATAGAGATAATATTAGAACAATATTATCTAAGCTAATTTAAAATGGGCATTTTCCCATTCTAAACAAGTAACTTATGAATATTTTTATTTGAAGGTTTATGGATTCATTTATTAAGGTTTATCAATGTCCAAACTTAATTAATGGGTAATTATGTATATAAATTTTGTAGTTCTTAATTCAAGAATTAGGGGATTCTAAGCATATAATTTAGTATCTAGACTTGAAAGGTTTGCATTTTATAAAGTTATTAGAACAATTAAAAAATAAGTTAATTGTGAATGGATATTTGCCCATTCTAAACAAGTAACTTAGGAATATTTTTAATAGAAGGATTGAGATGGAGGGGAACATATGCATTATGAACACTTAATATGTTCAATTCACCAAGTATAATACATCAATGGTTAGAGCACATGATTGGTGTTTTTAGAATTATAAGTCTCATGGCTTCATTTTTATTAAAAGGTTTATTAGTTTTGAAGCTTAATTAATGGGTTATGCACATAACTTTAGGTAAAGACCATATAATTTTGTGGTTGTAATGAAATCATAAATCAAGGCCAATTCCTTGAAAAAAAAAAAAGCATGAAATTTTAAAATGAATTCCTTGTAAATCATATCCAATTCCTTGTAAATCACAACCAACTCCATGTAAACTTACTTAGAGCATAATAAAGGATTTATTATGTTTTTTCAAATTAAATTAATTACATGGTATAAATTATTATTAATAATTTAATAGTTCCATAAATGACATGATGTTTTATAGAAAATGAAAAATACAAAAAATAATACAATACTCAATCTTCCATTTAATTATCAAATAATAGTACAATTGTAAAGTTTTATTGGAGAAAGCTTTGGAATAATTTTTTTCAAAAACCCACATCCTGAGCCAAGATGATTTCACATACAAATTTATGATCTTCAATAGTTTCTCCAAGTTAACATTCATTATCATGTTCAAGTAGTTCAAGGTATGATTTAATGGCCTCATGTCCTTTATCGAGTATCTTTATGAAGCCACTTTGCCAATTTTTGTTTGGTGTCCATGCCCAGATGATGCTATCCACATCGATATCTTATTTAAGTTCATCTGAGATGGTCCATGTTTTATTTGGCCTTAAACAATCCCGATATAATGTTGCACCTTCTCCTCTCCCTGTAGGTTTCCAATATTGAACTCTCAACTTTTTATTTACATCATTGCCTTCCCGTTTAAGGAAAATATCCCCATCTTCTCTCCCCATCCATATCTTTTCATTATCATTTCTAGTTGTATAAGAAGCATTTTCCCTTGAACACATCCTTCAATGGATTGAATTCTTGTTTAGATCTTCCACAAACAGGCCCAATGTAAATATCATTATTACTTGGGATATGTTGATTAATGTAGTCTTCTCTGTGAATATGTGTGGCTCATGTTATTTGGTCATATATGTCTTTGTCCTGTATTATTTGTTACCAAAAATAAGCATCTGAACTCTTGATACAATTTACAAATGGTCTATCCAAAGCACACAAAATATTTTCCCAATACGTAATCTTTGGAAGCCAATATTCACTACCTTCACCTATGTTGCATTTTCCCCCAATGTTCAATATATGATTTTATTCCCTTTTTCAGATCTTCCATTTCTTTGAGTTCTTTGAAAGGTGCCAAAGGAGGTTTCCCTTTCAGCAAGGTTGGTTCACCATTATCCTTTATACGCCATATATGGATTGGATGAGACCAATGTTCATCCATTATTGTAGCTTTATACTCCATCACTGGTATGCCATCCACGACATGAAATATGAACATCTTAGGTTTTTGATACCCACTATCTTATGGTTTCCATCCAACAAGAATGGCTCCACAAAAGTCCTTGAATTTGTACACTTCCTCAATAAGGTAAGGAGTGAATGTACTTGACCCTTCTTGGCATGTTTTGTAGGATTCCATGATATGTGGTGGAAAAGAAAATGTGTCTACTTTATGTAATGATGTTGTTAATAATCTTCCAAAAGTCCCATCTATATCCTCATGAGTGTGTCCCACTGGAAGGAAGCTTAGATACACAATGTTGAATACCTTTTTTTGCTATCAACAATGATGAAAATGTAAATAAGGTATGATTATTGTTATCACTTGAAGCATTATCCAATTGCAAGTAGAGGATCGGTGGTTTAATTTTTGAATGAAGTATTCACACTAGTAACACTAATTGATTTTGAATGGTCAAATATTTCCTTGTACCTTTTACATTTTTCATGCACATCATTTGTAATAGTGCATTCATGTAATGATTATTTGGATGATCCACAACTATATAATAAATCTCCATACTCATCAATTACATGTTCTTCAAGCTTCCTGAGACACAAAGCTAATGATGTGACTATGTAGTTTGCTCCACGTTCAAAAAATGGTAGGCCAAAGTGGCCGAAACCCCTGTCTTGTGTCCATGTGTGAGCATACTAGTCAAAGTAACTAGTAGGTTCATAACATTACTTATTGACTTTGATTTTTTTCCCATCCTTGGTATGGAAGTTTTCATTTTTCCATTTTATCATGAACAATGCTCAAGAATCCATGAGGTTTTCTTTTGATTACAATATGTGGGAATAGTAAGTTACACGAAAATTTGAATATATTCATTGTGTCATATTTTTCCTCTTCAATTTTGAGAGTGCTTCTAGGCATGTGGTGGCTCTAAATTTGTTGTAAAATATTTGTGCACTCATCACACTTGGAAAATAAATTATTTTTGCAATGGAAACATGTTGAAATATTTTGGTCATTATGTTGTTGAAGCTTGGCTTATGACACATGAGGAAGTTTCAATAATTCAAGCTCCTCATTACACTTTTTTCACAATATATTTTGGGTATAAATGAAGGAAGAAACCTCGAGGAAATTTTACTCCATCTTGTCCTATATCAAAGTCAAATGAGAGATATCTTAATTTCTCTCAACAATTCTTGATATGTAGGAAATTATTGTGGCAGTGGTATTTGACCTTTTTTCTCTTTTCCAGTGTTACCATTCACTGCATGCCTATCACCACTTATCCTAGTCACATTTATGATTATAGAAGGTACTCCTTGGGTACCCATAAAATTTGTGCCATGCATTCTAAAAACATCCATCCCATCAAATTTCATTTATGTACCTCCATAGATTGGTTTCCCACATTGAAGATGGAATTTGTTGTTAATGCATCAAACAAAAATTATTTTTTCGATTTCATTCAAGGATCTAGTTTTTGCACATATTTTGAACTCTAATTGAAGCAAGAGGAAATTTTTAGAGACAATTAGATTTGCAACAATGAAATTTCACATTTTCCACTTCATCCATAAATAGTGACCATTTTTTATCCTCATCAGATTTTCAATTTGATGGATTGGCTAGAGGGGCATCAATTTTTGATATTTTTTTAGCATTGTAAGACCTTCTTATCATTTTTTTGGAATGATTGTGATTAGTGGCATCAAAATAAATTAGATAAAAAATTGAGGTTTTCTCTCTTCTAATGCATCCCACATGTTGACCTCAACCTCTTTTAAAACTTCTTTAAATCTAATATCCATATGAGAACCATTTATGTTTGCCAACTTCCTAGAAGGCCATTGTATGAGATATCCTTTAGATAGGGTACATCCTTTACAATGAGGGTTGAATACTCTATCAATATGCACAATTGAAGCTATTAACATCCAATCTCTTAAAATGTACCATGTCTCCTTCAAGTACATTGGTAATTGTTCCCTCTGCAACATATTTTCTCTCAAATGAGAAAAAATGGATTAATTTAGTGGAAAACTCCTTGAACTTCAAATTGTGTTCACCATTGTGTACAAGGTGCAAACCATCCAATTGAGCACTCCCTTGCTTAACCATAAGGCACTTCTTGTTTCATGGAAAATCAAATGTTTTATTGGAAAAACCATTAACTTATTGGGTAGTAGTAAGTTTGAGCAATCAAACACACATTTACCACATTTTTATCCATACACCAAAATTCAAAGGACCCAACCTCTCTCCATTAATTTTATGGTCTTATAGCACATGAGTTATAAAACTCATGGCCATGTCATCATCTCTGCTAGAACATTTGTGTTTGAGAATGAATTGTTTGTGAAAAATATCTTCTATCTTTAGGACTGTATTGATGGTGCTTTTAGTGTCATCACATGCAATATCCTTCTCTTGTATCATTGTAATCCTCTGAGCCACTAAAAATGTGATCACTACAAACAGGGGGAATGGATGAAACTACATGCTTTGACAATTCACTCTCTTCCCAAGCAATGTAGTATCCTTTATTCTCGACATCTACCAAGGTTTCAAATCCATCAACTGAAAAAGGAAATTTGAATCTTCCATCCAATATTATGTCAACACTAACAACAACAAAACCTCTTCCCAGATCTCTGTAATGTAATGTCCTCCTACTTGGATATACTCTGCCCTCTACAACTTTAGTTCCTTTTGAGAAAAAATCCACATGATCATCCTCTGCAAACGTAAGAGACATGATGTTGTAACAACATAAAAAACAAAGTTTGTGAGATGAATGCAAATCTGAAAAACCATATCTAAAAATAAAATTAAAAATAATGATCCATTATAGCCATAATGCACTAAAATTCAATCATAATTTTGAATTATTTTCAACCCTTACCCATTAATCCTTTATGTTTGCATAGAAATAAGCCTTGAATCGTGTTTATTTTAATATTTTCGTGGGAGATTAAAAATAATTATCATGGAGGGGGGAACACTGACTCGACCTCTTATCATTGTAGACATTTTATTCAACATTTGGAATCCATATGGTCTATTTTAATCATCATTTGGAATCTATTGTATAATTCGTAAGAAATGATTTGAAACACCTATTTTTGATGGAGAGAAAGCTAAAACCCTAGTTATTTGATTTTCCTTTGAAAATTTTCAAACATATAGCCAGTAGAGATATCCGTAGAAAGGAGATAGCTAGAAATAGTGACAATTTACTTGTCAATTTTCATTCTTGGACATAGTGATAGATTCTTATTTCCAGGAGAAAGTTGAAACACTAGTTGTTTTTTTTTTTCAAATCATCATTTTTTTTTTCAATTTTAATTTCGTGGAAATCCATGGGAGATTATTGGAAATAGTGACATTTTTCCTTGTCAATTCTCATTCTTGGAAATAGTGATTTATTCTTTCTTGGGAGAAATTTTAATCCCTAGATATTTTCTTTTCCTGAAACCCTAGTTTTTTTTCAATGTCATTACTCATAGCATGAAGATAGTCATAGTAGGGAGATAACTGGAAATAGTGACAAGCCTTTCACTTATAGGTAGTTGAAATTCCTTTTGAAGGAAGTGGTTAATAGGAAAGTTTCTTCTTACCTTCATTCCTACTAATTATTAGACATATAGGGTTTGAGTTTGTCATGTTTTTGTGTGCCGTGATTTTTACTTCTCCATACATGGTGATTTGCTTTTCCGTCAAACTTTTTTTACACGTTATTGCTCCCGTAGTAGGAGATAGTTGGAAATAGTGACAATTTTCCTTGTTGTGGAACTATTGTTACAATTTTTACACTTATAGGTAGTTGGAATTCCATTTTGAAGGAAGCAATTAATAGGAAATTTTCTTCTTACCTTCATTCCCTACTAATTATTAGACATATTAAAGGGTTTGGGTCTCTTGTGTTTAGGGTTTGGGTATCGTGGTTTTGGGTGGAAGTGAATTTTACCACTCTAGCTATGCTCTATTGTATTTTCTTATTTTATCTCTCAAATATGCTCTATCGTATTTTTTTATTTTACCACTCCAGCTATGTTATGTCTTATTTTATTGTGTTTTGGCCCAATATGTGGATGTTATATTATTTACTTCTTGTATTACTTAAAAATCAGAATGAGGAATGCATTGTATTTTCAACATATACATTTGTCTTGGTATTTTTTATTTGTGGTGCTTTATTTTCAAACTATAATCTATAATAAAGGTTTCATCGTGATGATGAGATTTCATATCTAAGATAAATATTATATTAACATTAACCACATTAAAATTTTTGGAGCTAGAAGTATGAATGGTCGAGTAGAAGTAAGTATAGAATGGATGGAAGTATGAGCTAAGAGAAATATAAATGGTCTGGAGCTACAAGTATGAATGGTCGGAGCTAGAAGTTTGGACTATAAACAACATAATGATGAAGAGTCACAAACCTAACCCCTTATCATTGTGTTTAGTTTAACAATCATTTAGAATCCATAGGGTTAAGTTTAATCATCATTTGGAATCCATGTTATAATTGGATTCTTGTCAATTTATATTTTAATCGTGAGGATGTGAAACACTAGTTGTTGGGAGAAAGTTAAAAATTGGGTTTGTTTGAAATACCAGCAAAAAAAAAAAAAGGTATTGAATTGTTGTGAAAAAAATGAAAATAAGTTTGACCATTTATATCATATATTTTCTTTACACGGTAAATACCTCTCCAAAGTTATAACATTTTCATATAAAATTTTCTAGGTAGTTAGAATCTAGAATGAACAATAAGCATAATCATATTATTATTAAAGGGCTTATATACATATGTATCATAATATTTAGTATAGAAGAGAGATAAGAAGTTACTTTACCCATGGTTGCGATGAACCTCAGCCATCATAACTATATTACCAAAACATTAGAGGAGAAATTTGTTTCCTTAGAAGGGCAATCAATATGAATTGATCGAGGAGGAATCAACTTTTGGAATTCAATTTTAAAAGAGGGTCTTCATCAAGTGTATTTATGATCCCCGATACCAAACCCTAAGCTAAATCAAACTTTAAAGGACAAAAGATGCTTTTAATTTTTCCTACTTTCGGTTTCACTCCTTGTGTGCCTCTATTTCCTTTCAGAAAGGGGAGAAAATCTCCATATCTTCACTAGAACCTCTCCATTAGAGGCTTTATCCTTGCCCTTGTAAAAAGAGTGGCTTTGGATATTGATAAAATGAGAATCAACCCCTAATGGGCTCTATAATTTTTATGCGGATATGAAACGCTCGAAATCGAAGGATGAATTCAAAACGAACTAATAATCGGGATGGGGACTTAGATGATGACTCAGGACAAGATGGAAATGGTGGGTGTGTAATCTTAAGGATTTGAACTCGTAAGGGTTATATATTTCATGATGTGAAAGTGAAGGGTGAGTCCGGGTAGTGGAATAGAAATAAGACTCCATATCAATATCTTTCATTTACTGGAATAAGAAGGAGGCAATTTTTCCATCCTGATCTATCTTTAAAAGGGAAAACCATGGATAGGAATGGCAGATATTTAGAGAACTCAAGGGTGATATATGGCTCACTAAGAGCTCGGTTAACCCCTTTAATGATCGGCATAAGATGAAAGCCCAAGAAGCGGTCAACAATCAGGCAGTAGAGAGATTGAGATCAAAGGCCAACTTTGGTTTAAACCAAAGAGATATCATTAATAAGCTATCCTCCATAGCTTCATGGAATAGTTTTGTTATCTTTAAATTGACTACAAACTGCAACACTTCACATGCATTCTCTACCCATTTTTGTGTGAAAAAACAATCTCCAAAAATAAAAGTAGAACCAAATAATGAAAAGATGACCCTAATGGTTTCAAATTGATCACTTTCGGGGTAATAAAACAAATTTTGGAATTAATCCTAAAATTCCTTACGATTGATTGAGGGGAAAAAAATCTCTCAAATGATCTTGGGTGGGATGTTTTGGTTTTTTTACTATAATGATCCGGGTTTTACATGAATAATCAGAATGATGATTGTTAGTTTCTCTATGGTTTGTTAAACAATGTTGATTTTGTTTCGAAATATCTGAGTTCGGAATTCTTGTCCTACTATGAACATTGTTAATTTTGGATTCTTTGATATTGTAGTTGTGTAATTATCTATCTCTCTTGGAGTGGTGATTGGTAATGGTATAAAGGAATCCCCTTAAACTCAACCCTTTTTTACCTGTATAAAAAAATATGAATTGATAAACCCCATAAATAAAGATAATGCATTAGATGTTTTAGCCCTGAGGACTGCATATGTTCTCATGTGTTAGATGATTATGAATATATATTCATCTTGAAAGGACTCATGGAGAAAGGAGAATGGATGACTTTAAAGAGACTATCCATCTACGTATATTTGACCATTTAATGATTTGGTCCATTTATTGAACACTTAAGAATTTATTAATATGAAGTTATTTGATTTCAAATTGATTATTAAAACTATCAACTAAATAGGGTGTTCTATGAGGAGGGATATATATTATATATATATATATATATATATATATATATATCAACACATAATTACTCATGTTATCAAGGATATCTCCTAGAATTAGTAGTTAAAATGTTTAAATATTATATTTTACGTTTAATAAGTAATTTTACATATAATTTCCAAGTTGTGTCTAGTGAGGAAAATATATTTCCAAGAGGAAATTAGTTAGCGTGAATCAGATTAAGGAATTATTAAGATGGGGAAACAAAATCTATTTTTAAGACATCTAAAAAGATGAGAAAAAGTGGCTATTTCTTTTTTTTTTAATAAATTTGAGGGTTATAACTTGTAACTTGTAGAGGAATTTTCTATGAACCTTCAAACTAACCATACTATTGTTAAAGGAGTCAAAATACATGTGATTCCTTGATATTATTGACACATTTCTAAAACTTCAAAAACACATAGACAATTTTTTTAGAAAAATATCATACTCATCTCGATATAGCTTTTTTTCAAACAAACAATGAAAAAAGTAGAGATAGTATGTGACCAATAGGGTAAGCAAAAGGGAATCAAAAGAGAAACCCTACCTAAACCCTGGGACATGGTGGTCCATTTGGATCATGAGGTATTTTTCTTGTGATGGTCAGTTTGGGACTATTTTAGGGAGTTTCATGAAAATGATGATCCATCTCAAAAAGGGGAAACAACATCCCTTTATGCCTCCCTTATTTTTGTATCAATATCTTCATTTTATGTCTCAAAGGTATAAAAATATAAAAAAGGGTTGAGACATCACGAGATGATATAATTGATTTGCAAGCACCATTTTCTAGAAAAAAAGATGGGGAAGACAAAATGGGAGTGATTTCTCAAAGAAAATTTTGAACTCAATCCTCCAAGTATGTCTACTGAGGACCATACACAATGAAAAGAGGAAGAAATCCCAAAATCTCCTGCCAACAAAAGAAAGAAAAAGGAAAAAAAAGTTCAACCATTTGTTCCTTTAGTTATATCTGATGGAGATTATAAGGAGGAAAATCCTCAAAGCCAAATAAGAACAAGAAGAAGGCTTGTCATTGGTCATGAGGAATCCGAGGAAGATGAACAATGGTAGCTAGAATCATGGAAAGCATGAGGGATGACACATGAGGTGAGGTAGATCATATACCCGAAGAAAGGGAAGAGGCTATTCACAATATGCCAATGAGGGATCTGAGGAAAGACAAAGGGAAGGCCCCAATTGAAGAAGAAGTTGAGAATATACCACCTCCACTAAATGAAAGTAGAGAATTAAAATATGCATTAGCTTTTTCTAACACTGAGAGGATTATTGAAGAATAGAGGAGAGAAATCCTTCTCCTAAAGAAAGCAATAAAGGAGAAGGATGAGACCATTCAAGCACTCCAAAAGCTAGATATTGAGGAGGAAGTCACTCAACCATTTAATGCAAATCCACCACCCACCCAAAATGAAGTTGTAGATATAGAATATACTCAAACACATTTTAGTCCACCACATGTTGATTCAAAGGAAATTATTGAAGACATGATCAAGCAACCCAAAATCCACCTACTGCACACAAGGAGACTATAAAATTAGCCACTCAAATAGACATGATCCAACCTTATATTATAATAAGATGGTTAAAAAGAGAAGTTGTAATCTAGGAAAAATAATTTAAATGGACAACATAGAAAATAGCCAAATTTGAAAGAGAATTTGAAGAAATCATAAAAGAGAAGGAAACTAGGAGACAAAAAAGAAAAAACTTGAAAAGAGGATCAAAGATGCATGTTCTACGAGAAATCATTGTTGGCTTGTAGAAAACCATCTTCCCTTTATAGTATGTTTATTCTAGAACAATATTTCAGGTGGGTGCTATTAAGGATTTCTTATAACCTCCTTATGATATGGAAGATGGGAAACAATTTGTAGAGGCCTTTGTGATGGAAAATGAGGAACAGAAAAACCTCATTTGTGAGTTCTTTCTACATGGACTCTTAATACCCCATGACACCACATTCATGATCAATATTTATGTAGGAGAAGTACAACTAAGATATTTTGCATCCCTATTACAAAATCAAATCAAATGGACACTCGCAAAAATTAATTTGAGCATAGGGATAAGTCTAAGTCAGACTTGTATATTCACCCCAACTATCTAAAAACATCTTCTTTTGTTTTAGAATTCAAAATGTGGGTATATTCTCCAACCCTTGATGGAAAATATGAATCAAAATTTGTTGACTTGCATAAAGGCATGCACAAAATTATTCTCCAAAAATTTAGCTTTGGCCATAAAATTTGGTAACCATAGGTGGGATTCACTATCTTATCCATTGAGGAGAAAGGATGAGCCAATATCTTATACCAATTTGAAATGGTCAATGAGAAGAGTTATGGTTGTGGTGGAATTAATGTTGAAATTAAAAGGGATTGGGTTGGAATGTGGTATATACCTCCTCTTTTATTGGTTCCAACACCACATTAGGGATTATATGGAGATCAAGACACAAATGAGTTCAAAAAGTGGCTTTAATAGAATTATTGAAAATAATGGACATGGAGAACCTGGTTGAAAGGATTAGGCGGCTTTGTTTCAACAATATAACTTAAATCAAGGATGAAAACATGAGAGGAACCAATGATGAAAATTCCTGTTAGGACATGCATTAAAGTAAGTGTGGGAGGATGATGAGACCCATAAATGCCTCATTATTTACTTTTTATTGAAAGTGTTAACCATCTTAGACTAGAAATGTGAATTTGATTGTAGTTTTAGAAACTTGTATTTGAATTAGAGTTATCAATTTAAACACATATTTAGTATTTTTGATACCACTAAAACTTGGAATAAATGGAAGAACTATTAGTGTTTATGAGATCAAAATAGGTGTATAAATTATTGTTTATGATTCTTTCTTTGGACCATACATTATTCCAGCTCTGAACCATACAATGTTCCACTCTGAACCATACAATGTTCTAGCTCTAGATCATACATTGTTCACACTCTGGACCATATATTGTTCACACTCTAGACCATAAATTATTCTATTTCTAGACCATACATACTTCTAGCTCTGGACCATCCATACATCCGGCTCCAAACCATGCACACTTCCGGCTACCATTACACTCCAACTTCACTTAGTTGTAATTGTAATTTGTATTTGCAAACTAATATGTACTTGTAATTTGTATATTCCAAATTGATAGAATTGATTTCAAATGATGATTAAAATAGATACAATGATAAGTGGTCATGTCCTTCCCCCCGAATATATTTTTTTAACCTCCCATAAACCATATTATAGAAATATTTGTTTGTGTTTTATTCTATGCAAACATGAAGGCCTAAATTTGGGTAAGGATATAAAATACTCAAAATTATGAATACAATAAAAATTGACATGAATGCAATTATAACATGGTCTCCAAATGATGATTAAACTTGACCCAATTGATTTCAAATGATGGGAAAAAATAGAGGTTATAATTTTATTTACGTAGAATGAAGGTAAGATGATAGTTCACTATTAACTACTTCCTCTAATAGGACTTCCAACATCCTATTAAAAGGGATGCAACAAGGTTTCTCCCAACTACTAGAGTTTCAAATTCTCACGATTAAATTGAAAATTGACAAGAATCCAATAATAACATTTGATTGCATTATAACATTTGTCTAATATGTGTCTATGCCCAATATCAAAGTAAAAATTTAACCTCTATTCCATGCAAATTACAAATGAAAAGAAAGCACAACAAAAAAACAATACCAAGAAAGATGTATATGTTAGAATATAATACCTAATAGTATTGATCTTATATATTTCTGTATGAGAATGGGCATCTTCCCATTCTAAATATTTTCATACAAGAAATACAGGTAATATTGAAATAGAGTACCTTTTGCATTCTGATTTTAAAGGAATACAAGTAATATGTATGACATCCACATATTAGGGTCAAAACACTAATAATACATTGTGAGTATGTAATGCATAACACATGGACAATATGAAAATGTACATTTTACCCATTCTATTCATTCTCATACAATCATCTATCTCATTCATTCTAATATGATGCAATCTATACTTTAAACTCCGGACAATACATACTTTTAGCTCCATACCATCCATGCATCCAACCTGCACCATCCATATTCATTACCTTACAACCTTCTATCTCAATCCTACCATATTTCCTAAATGTTCATAATGTATATAATAATTCCCATTGCAATCATTGCCTATAATATGAGAATGGACATCTTCCCATTTTTTTCATTCTCATATAATCATCTTTCTCATTCCTTCTATATTTTCTGAATGACTAGAATGGATATATGCCCATTCTAATCATATCCTATAATATGAGAATGGACATCTACCCATTCCATTCATTCTCATTCCCTATAATATGAGAATGGACATTTTCCCATTTTATCCATTGTCATTCCTTCTAAATTGTATTTATGGGAATGGAAATCTTCCCATTTTATTCATTCTCAAACAACCATACTTATCATTCCTTCTATATTTCCTGAATGTTCAAAATGGACAATTTCTCATTGTAACCATTTCCTATAGTATGAGAGTGGGTAATTTCCCATTATATTCATTAGCATACAACCATCTTTCTCATTCTTTATATGTTCATTCTAATCATATCCTATAATATGAGAATGGACACCTGCCCATTACATTCATTCTCATTCCCTATAATATGAGAATGGAAATATGTCCATTTTATTCATTTGAATTCCTTCTAAATTTCCTTTATGGGAATGGACATTTTCCCATTCTATTCATTCTCAAGTAACCATACTTATCATTCCTTCTATATTTCTTGAATGTTCAAAATGGAAAATTTCCCATTGTAATCATTTCCTATAGTATGAGAATGGGCAGCTGCCCATTCTATTCATTATCATATAACCATCTTTCTCATTCCTTCTATATTGTCTAAATGACTAGAATGGATATATGCCCATTCTAATCATATCCTATTATATAAGAATGGACATCTTACATTCCATTCATTATCATTCCCTATAATATAAGAATGGACATCTGCCCATTCTATTCATTATCATTCCTTCTAAATTTTCTTTATGGGAATGGACATTTTCCCATTCTATTCATTCTCAAATAACCTTACTTCTCATTCCTTCTATATTGTCGAATGTTCAGAATGGACAATTTTCCATTGTAATCATTTCCTATAGTATGAGATTGGGCATATGCCCATTCTATTCATTATCATACAACCATCTTTCTCATACCTTTTATATTGTTTGAATTAATAAAATGGATATATTCCCATTCTAATCATATCCTATAATATGATAATGACATCTTCTCATTCCATTCATTCATTCATTCCCTATAAAATTGTAATGAACATTTGACCATTATATTCATTTTCATTCCTTCTAAATTGTCTTTATGGGAATGGACACCTACCCACTCTATTCATTCTCAAACAACCATAATTCTCATTCCTTCTATATTGTCTAAATGTTTAGAATGGAAAATTTCCCATTGTAATCATTTCCTATAGTATTAGAATAAGAAGCTCCCAATGATTCTATTCATTATCATACAACCATATTTCTCATTCCTTCTATATTGTTTGAATGAATAAAATGGACATATGCCCATTCTAATCATATCCTATAATATGAAAATGGACATCTTCCCATTCTATTCATTCTCATTCCCGTAAAATGCAAATAGAATCGCCCATTCCATTCATTTTCATTCCCTATAATATGAGAATGGACATCTAACCATTACATTCATTATCATTCCCTATAATATGAGAATAGAAATCTACCCAATCTATTCATTTTCATTCCTTCTAAATTACCTTTAAGAAAATGGAAATCTACCCATTCTATTCATTCGCAAATAATCATCTTTTTCATTCGGTGTCCCAGATTTCACCCTGAAATATGGGACTACCCCTTTTAAATTTTTCATTCTTTTTAAGTGAAGGGTCTTGTTTTTGTGTTTTGTTTTGCCTTCGGTTGCTCGCATTGCTCAAAGGTATCTCCAGGAAGTCATAAAGCCACGTTCGCCAAATACCCATATGCAAAAGCTCACTCAATTCCCTTCCGAAACCTAGTCTGGTTTTATAAAAAAATTACTTATTTTTATATTAAATAAGTAAAAGTTCATTTAAAAATAGATTGAGCTAAAATTGGGAAATTTAGGTTATATAAAGCACTTTACCCCATCATTATTACCACACCAATATTACTTTCACCTCAAAGTGGAGCATTCACCCGGGAAGAGTTTTTACAAATTAGCTAATTGGAGAGATTTTTCGAGCAATTTCCCACAACTTCTTTCAGGTCTTTTCCCGGGCCTAGGGTTTTGAAAAGCTATCCAGTGTTTTTAATTGCAAACCAATTTGTCTGCCATAGCTTGTTTTTGAAGGTAACCAGATCAACCAAGAGGAAAGCTCGGGATTTTTGCCTTGTCTGAGATTCAATCCAAGTTAAAAGATCAAGAAAATCGTGGATCTGGAAGAGTTTGTCTTCCTTTTGCAAAGCAGCCATGGCCAAGGAAGAAAACGCAACATTCTGGAAGATCATTCAAGAGGCAAAATCACTCAGGAAATTGTGTTAAAGGTCAAGGCAGAATATTCTAAGTTTGGCGTGGATTTCTATAGTTGAGTCTTCTAATTTGCAATCATCCAGTCTCATCAAAATCCACGCAGTTTTCTAAGGAATCTCTTTTAAGTGATATCATGAATATTGGGAGGCTTGTCTTCTATTTTCCACGTAGTTTTTGGAAGGATAAATCACTAAAGTTTGTCGTGGATATTAGCAGCCTTGTCTTATCTTTTTCACACAATCCAGTCTTCTCAAAATCCACACAGGTCTTTAAAGCTCACTTAAGTGAAATCGTGAATTTTCATAGTCTTGTCTTCTAATTTGCAAATCATCCATCCACTTGAAAATCCACACAGGTCTTTAAAACTCACTTAAGTGAATTGTGTGAATATTCAGCATCTTGTCTTCTAATTTTCAATGCAACCTTTGGTTATGAGTCTTTAAGTGAAATTGTGGAAATCCAATAGCTTGTCTTCTATTTTGTAAGCATCCAGTGCCCCTCAAATCCACGCAGTTGCTCCTTCTAAAATCCACGTAGGTATTTGAGTGATAATCGTGAATTTTCATAGGCTTGTCTTCTATATGCAATTAGCCTTCTCCCTGAAAATCCACACAGCTTTATGAGGAAAGCTTTAGTGCAAATCATGGATTCGAGAATCCCATCTTCTATGTTCTAACGCAGCCATTGGAAGAAAAGAAAAATAAACTAAAGGAATTGCGTGGAATTTCAAATCTTAGACTTCTAAATTATAAGTATCCTCCTCCAGTTTCAATGCAGCTTTTGGGAAATTTTTATAAAAAGAGAAGCAAAATATTTAAAGTATTTTGCATGGATTCTAAGCACTTTGTCTTCTAATTTCAATGTAATTGTTCTTTGCCCAAATGTAACCGATATAAATACATGCAACGTCTCCCGCTTAAGCATTCAAAAGCCTATGCATGTTGTTCCCAATCTTCTAGTTGAGCCCACGTTGAGCCTACTTCTCTTTGCTTGCACCCGAAGTAATTCCCAAAATTCAAGGCTGCCCATATGCATAAATAAAAGGGTGATGAGTTGAATGTTTGTCTGAATTGTTTATAGGAATATTTCACTTGTGCACATACTTGTGAGAAGAAAGCTAAGGCCAATGTCGGATACATTAAATATATCTTCAAAATCAGGAGAAGTGGTTGCAGTTTCTACACAAAGAGATCTAGATTTCTCAACCGCAACAAATGTCAAGGAATTTGGACCTAGTCTAGCGAGGGTAAAGAAAAGCATTAATATCCTATCCAGGAACTACTAATGTTCAATACTGAAATCGAGCTATTGCTAAGGTAGATGGTGAATCGCATGCTTGACAAATACATTCAATATCAAAACAAATGGCAAGTATGAAGTATTACAGGGTGGCGAAATGAAAAGCATTGAATTAGTCTTCACTTAAAAATCATGCATGTCATGTAAGGATAAATTCTAGGAGAAAGAATCCCAACTATTTCCTTTTTCATAGCTTCCACATGCACGGAAATCATTGAAAGTTTCCTATTTGTATTTTCCCTCTATGCACTATAAATAGAGGAAGAGGCCTATAGGATAAGTATCAATCAATCATCAATAATCAAAATTTTTTTAGCAAAGGCTTTTGTAATTGGAGCATTTTTAATATTTCAGACTTTGTGTTGGAACCCTTGATGTGATTTTTGTGAAATATGGGATTGAATAAAAGGTGGATTTCTAGAGAACTTTGCGTCTCAAAGTGCTTTCTTTGAGTACTTTTACTCAAAGGTTTTAGATAAAATTTGTGTTATCTTAGATCTAGGCTAGAAGTTATTTCTTTCCCTTATTGTTGAATGTTGTGATTTCTCTGTTTATTTACTTTGTGTGGATGAGACAAACTCTGTTAACTATTTGTTGATTCAACACATCTTCCTTTCTTCTTTCCCTACTTCTATTTTTCCTCTTGCAAATATTCCCAAACACACAGCTACTTACTACAAAATTACCCAGCTATGGTTTACGAGATGAGGAAATTAAAGTAAAACCCCAAAAAGTAGTTATTAGGATTCACCACTGCAAATAGATAAACATCTTACACGGGAGCTTCACCGTTAAATGAAGGAGATTTATCTCATGACTGCCTAGGTTTTACGCTATGCATAAAATCTAGCCAACAATTTTTGGCGACTCCGTTGGGGACAACAAATTTAGCAGACCAAAGCTTTTCTTTCCAGTTCCCATCTATATTAAAACCTCAACCTAGCAGAACATCCATTCACCCGGTCTAGCAGGGCTCAAGGAAGGACTGATCATTTTTATAGATTGCAGGAGCAATTTAATTTCAATCATCCTCCTCAAACTAGGAGTCATGCAAAGCAAGTATTTCACTAGATAGAAGAGCGCAGACTCCTCCTGATCATTTCCAAAGATAATCCAACAGTTGGAATTATTCACCGGGTCTATTCTCAAAGAATACATGCTCCTTTCATAATGCAGTAATCATCCACTTTCCCCTACAGCAGTTGTTCCATGGGGTGCAACTTTTGGACCTCTGAAACTAACTCCTATGCATGATATGCATGATTTACCTAAAGGGACAAGAAATAATTTTCCAAAAAAATTGGAGACGGAAAACAAAATCTAGATGAACACTTGGTTGCATTTTTTATATCATGTGGAGTGCTTGTAGTCAAACATGAAGATGTATCTGTCAGACTCTTCCTAGAGACTCTGCATGACTTGGCTAGAGAATGGTTCTACTGGTTAGCTCCTGGTACCATAACCAACTGGGATACTATGTGAGATGCATTCTTGAAAAGATTCAAGCCAGCTGAAGATTCCCTTACCTTGATAACACAACTGATTCAACTAAATAAGGAGCCACATGAGCACATGCGGGATTTTATTGCAAATTACCAAAGAATCATTTACAAAATTTCGGCTTCTACTTCTCTTAATGACGAGAATCAAAAGGTATTCTTCATCAATGCATTTCTTCCTGAAGTAGGTTATCAATTGTGAAGAGCACGTCCTGTTGACTTGTTAGTAGCTCAAAACATGGTAATTGAAATTGAAGATGACCTTATCATGGTTAGAAAAATAAAGAGCAACACTTCCAAAGGTGAAAGTTCACATGTTACTACTTCTGATTCATTTTTGCAAAAGTTAGCAAGTGATATGTTACAAATGAAGAAATAGATGGCGCAGGGCAACAACACTTCCCTTGCTCATACTTTCAACAACAATAAAAACCGCATTGTTGGTCCTCAAATATTAGCAATTAAAGTTGCTCCCAGGAACAACATTGAGATGAATGAAGAAGATCAGGAAGTTGTTACCGATCAACTTGAGAATGATGATTTTGTAGATCCTATTGGTGACTCCAATATTGGTTACCTAGACTACGAATCTAAAAATGACTATGAGGAACTTCTTGAAGATGATCATGGTCATACTTATGCAGTATTTACAAGATCACAAACTCGCCAAGTTGAGGCATTAGGTGATGAACAAAGAAAAGATTCCAGATCTGATATCACCATTCTCAGAAGGGGCAGCCCTTTACCTTCTTCCTTAGCTCCCAGAGATAAGTATGCGAGTTCTTCATCTCAACCACAAAAATGGCTCTGTATCTGAAACTAACGCATATATTCCTTCTTTTGACATTATTGATCATATCAAGAAAACTAGAATTCAAATGTCAGAAGTTGAATACTTGAGAGATTTTCCTGACCAGCTAAATAGGCTAGTCAAATATGTGCAATCACCAGGACCATCTAATGCATCAAAAGGCCTTTTCCTAAACCCAAAGATACTCCTTCCCAAAACAATGTTGCAGTTGTTAAATCCCCATCATCTTCTGAAAGAATAGAACATTTTTATGTTTCCTTATTACTTAATGGTTTCAAGTTAAGCAACTACATTTTAGATTCAAGTGCTTCTGACAATGTCATGCCAACTAAAGTTGCAGATGCTCTTGGGCTTACCTTGACAAAGACCATAGGAAGGTGCTACTCCATGGAAATACAAGTCCCTTTAATTGGACAGATCAAAGATGCACAAGCTATTTTGGTAGCTTTCCCTGACAAAAGATTGAAAATGACAATCTTAGTTGCAGATATTCCTGTCTCCTATGGGATGTTGTTGAGCAGAAACTTCTACAAAGAACTGGGAGGAGAAGTAAAGATGGATTGGTCTTGTGCTCATATTCCTATCAAAGGAATAAACCGAAGCTAGAGCCGGAAAAGAAGTCTAAATACACGGTTACGAAATCCGAGGATCCTAGATCTCATATTCTTTTTCAAGAATCTGACCATGGCGTCTATTACTTGGAAATGAGTAAAGACATTCTAGAACTAGAACTTTAACCAGAACCAGAACCAAAAGAAGATGAAAAAATTAGACTCGGAGTTTGATTTAAGCTATTGCTCTTTCAAATCGGGAGCCGAAGTTATATTAATATCTCCAGATGATGAGATATACCCATACTCTTACAAGCTGATGTTTGAGAACACTAATAATATGGCGAAGTATGAAGCATTGTTGCTAGGAATGGAGCAAGCTAGAAAGAAAGGAGTAAAGCTCCTCAAAGCCCAAGGAGATGCCAAACTTATAGTAAAACAAGTTCGAGGGAAATATCAAGTCAAAAGAGACAAGTTGAGGCACTACAGAGATAGAGTGTTTTCTGCCACACTCGATTTTGCAGCCTTCTCTATCAATTTCATTCCAAGAGATCAGGATTGCAGGTGACTCCTTGGCAGTCACAATTGTACTATTAAATCCAGATAGACCACCGTCCATATTCACACAAGAAAACTATAAAGTGGAGATGGTCTACCATCCCAAAGTCCTTGATAATGTTGAATAATGGCAGATTTTCAATGACGACAAACAAATAGTTGCATTTTTGGAGCAACAAGACAACTTTGACGAGTTGTATTTTGAAGGGAGTAACTCACCACCATGACGAGAAAACCACAGGTGAAACGATCCAAATCATGATGACATTAGTGGGATAATCCAACTGAAAGGTAACAAAATCCCCAAGGGTTTAGTTTCCTTAGAAGAGATTTTCGACAAGCATGATCAAGTACCTGAAGAAAAATAAAGAATATGGTGATAGTTCTTCCTCTGAAGTGCAGCCATTAAATCTGGGTATGGAGGATGAACCCAAGATTGTGAATCTTGGGAAGTGCTGCTCTAAACAAGAGCAAGAAGCATTCACAGAGCTTCTTAAAAAGTATGTTGACGTCTTTGCATGGTCTTATAAAGACTTAAAGACATATCTTCCAAAAGAGCTGCAACACTACATCCCCTTGGCACTTGAGTAGAAACCTTACAAGCAAAAGCTCAGGCATCATAATCCAACCATTTCAGGAACCATTTTTGCTGAGGTTCAAAAGCTTTTAGATGCAGGTATTATCTATCCCATTCATCACTCTGAATGGTTAGCAAATATTGTACCTATAAGAAAGAAAAATGGTGAAATCCACCTGTGTGTGGACTTCCACAATTTAAATCAAGCTTCCTTGAAGGAAAACTACCCACTTCCCATCATGGACCACATCCTACAGGTAGTAACTAGTTCATAAATTCTCTTTATGCTAGACGGTTTTTCTGGATACAATCAAATCTGAGTGGCAAGAGAAGATCAATACAAAACTGCATTCACAACACCATGGGGTACATTTGCATATCGCAAAATGCCTTTTGGATTGATCAATGTTGGAGCAACCTTCCAAAGAGCAATGGATCTGGTATTTTCTCACTTAAAGGACAAAAGTATAGTGGTTTACCTTGATGACTTGATAGTCTTTTCTAAAAAGAGAGGTAATCACATTATTGATCTAGAAGAAGTCTTTATTCAATGCAAGGAGCATGGGATTTCTCTGAATCCCAAGAAATCAATGTTTGTTGTTACTGAGGGAAAGCTTCTAGGACACATCATCTCAGAGCGAGGAACCAGAATTGATTCTGAAAGGGTGCAAGCCATTCAGAACTTACCTCTTCCAACTTCCAAGAAAGGAGTTCACTCATTCTTTGGTAAAGTGAATTTCCTCAGAAGATTTGTCCCCAATTTTGCTGAGTTAACTCGACACATCTCGGACATGATGAAAAAGAAGCAGGACTTTAAATGGAATGAGGAAGGGAAACGAGCCTTTGAAAGAATCAAAGAAGCCTTAGCAAAATCTCTAGTGCTGGTGTCACCAGATTTTAGTAAAGAATTTATTCTTTACTGTTATTCTTCTGAGCATACAATGTCAACCATTCTCATGCAGAAGAATGAAGAAAATATTGAAATTTATGAGCATGCCTTTGAAGGCATACGAGTTGAAATACACTCCCATGGAGAAACATGCCTACGCAGTTGTCAAGGCATGCAAAGCATTCAGGTACTACATTTTATCCACACATACAACTGCGTCTATGTCCCCGATATCATCTGCAATCAGATCCATCTTGACTCGGAAAGAATTGGGACTATTGCAAGGAACTTGGGTAACCAAGGTGCAAGAGTATGACCTAGACATAAATCCTACAAAGCTAGTAAGAGGTAGAGGTCTATGCCAATTGATGACAAAGAGAAGACAAGATGATCCACCACAAGAAGAAGTTGATGAGGACTTTCCCATGGTTCTTTTTGTAAATCTGATTGATGAATGGTACAACAAAATTGCTTACTTCATGACATATGGGGAATGCCCAGATCATCTCACTCACAAGGAGAAGTGCACCATAAAATTGAAAGCAAAAGAATTTGTCCTTTGGGATAATGGCTTGTATAAAAAGGGAATTGATGGTGTATTTCTTTGATGCATGGATAAAGCCCAACAGGACCAGCTACTGAAACAATTTCACGACATGGCCTATGGTGGTCACTTCTCAGCCAAAGTTACTACACATAAGATCCTCCGAGCAAGGTATTACTGGCCCACCCTCTTTCAAGATACTGCAGATTGGGTATCTAAATGCCAAGCATGCCAACAGTTTGTTGGACGTGTAAAATTACCAGCATTTCCTTTGAAGTCAATCATGATTGATGAACCATTTCAGCAATGGGGCATTGATTTCATTGGTATGCTAAATCCTCCTTCTAGTGTTGGTCACCATTACATTCTGACGGCAATTGACTATTTCAGTAAGTGGGTGGAGGCCATTCCTGTTAAGCAGGCTTCTTCCGAGGAGGTATGCAACTTCATCAAACAAAACATAATTGTGAGATTTGGTGTACCTCACAAAATAGTCACAGACAATGCTACAAATATGTCCTCTGAGGAGCTAACTAACTTTTGCTACACTCATGGTGTCCAGTTAGTGCATTCTTCCAACTATTACCCTCAAGGAAATGGACAAGCAGAATCCAACAACAAGAATCTGATAGCAATCATCGTAAAGTGGTAGAATAAAATTAGAGAACTTGGCACAAGAGACTTTTTGATGCACTATGGGGCGATATGATTACACCAAAGAAAGCAATAGGTATGTCTCCTTTTCAACTGTTGTATGGGACAAATGCAGAAATACCTATTACTATTGAATTGCCTGCCCTGCAATTATCCAAGGCCATAGAAGATGTTACATACCAAGATGCCTTGGATAAAAGAATTATGTATCTATCTGAATTACAAGAAATGCATACCCAAGTGGCAGATAGGTTGGTTGAGCATCAGTTGAAAGTTAAAAAGGTATTCAACAAGAAGGCCAAAGAAAGGAAGTTCGAGATCAGTGATTGGGTACTCTTGTGGGACAAGAGACACGAACCGAAGGGCATGCACGAAAAATTTGATTCACTATGGAAAGGGCCCTTCATGATCAAAAGAACTGCCGGAATGGATAGTTTCATCCTTGCCTACCAGGATGGAATTGAGTTACCATTGCCTTTCAACGGGAAGCATTTGAAGCTTTTCAGAACTAAGAGACAGGGTAAAACCTGTTTGTACATAAATAAAACTTTCAATTGTTTTCTTTTCTTTTCTTTTTGTTTTTGTTGGTTGACCCCGAACCCAATGGACAAGACATGAAACCAGAGATGTTAGGATCTCATATTCACTTCTTTCATTTTACCGAAATAAAGATGTCCATAGATGGAGCTAATTGGTGTCCCCAAGATTTCACTCTGAAATCTGGGACTACCCCTTTTAAATTTTTCATTCTTTTTAAGTGAAGGATCTTGTTTTTGTGTTTTTTTCCTATGGTTGTTCGCATTTATCAAAGGTATCTCTAGGAAGTCATAAAGCCACGTTTGCAAATACCCATATGCAAAATCTCACTCAATTCCCTTATAAAACCTAGTCTGGTTTTATAAAAACTTTTACTTATTTTTATATTAAATAAGTAAAAGTTCATTTAAAAATAGATTGAGCTAAAATTGGGAAATTTAGGTTATATAAAGCACTTTACCCCATCATTATTACCACACCAGTATTACTTTCACCTCAAAGTGGAGCATTCACCCGGGGAAGAGTTTTTACAGATTAGCTAATTGGAGAGATTTTTTGAGCAATTGCCCGCAACTTTTTAAAGTCTTTTTCCGGGCCTAGGGTTTTGAAAAGCTATCCAGTGTTTTTAATTACAAACCAATTTTTCTATCATAGCTTGTTTTTAAAGGTAATCAGATCAACTAAGAGGAAAGCTCGGGATTTTTGCCTTGTCTGAGATTCAATCCAAGTTAAAAGATCAAGAAAATTGTGGATCTGGAAGATTTTGTCTTCCTTTTGCAAATCGTCCATGGCCAAGGAAGAAAATGCAGCAGTCTGGAAGATCATTCAAGAGGAAAAATCTCTCAGGAAAGTATGTTAAAGGTCAAGACAAAATATTCTATGTTTGGCGTGGATTTCTATAGCCAAGTCTTCTAATTTGCAATCATCTAGTCTCATCAAAATCCACACAATTTTCTAAGGAAGCTCTTTTAAGTGATATCGTGAATATTGGGAGGCTTGTCTTCTATTTTCCATGTAGTTTTTTTGGAAGGAGAAATCACTAAAGTTTGTCATGGATATTAGCAGCCTTGTCTTATCTTTTTCACACAATCCAGTCTTCTCAAAATCCACATAGGTCTTTAAATCTCACTTAAGTGAAATCGTGAATTTTCATAGTCTTGGCTTCTAATTTACAAATCATCCATCCACTTGAAAATCCACACAGGTCTCTAAATCTCACTTAAGTGAAATTGTTAATTTTCATAGTCTTGTCTTCTAATTTGCAAATAATCCATCCACTTGAAAATCGACACGTCTTTAAAGCTCACTTAAGTGAAGTCATGAATTTTCATAGTCTTGTCTTCTAATTTGAAAATCATCCATCCACTTGAAAATCCACATAGATATTTAAAGCTCACTTAAGTGAATTGTGTGAATATTCAGCAGTTGTCTTCTAATTTTCAACGTAGCCTTTGGTTATGAGTCTTTAAGTGAAATCGTGGAAATCCAATAGCTTGTCTTCTATTTTGCAAGCATCCAAAGTGCCCCTCAAATCCACACAACTTCTCCTTCTAAAATCCACGCAGGTCTTTGAGTGATAATCGTGAATTTTCATAGGCTTGTCTTCTATATGCAATCATCCTTCTCCCTAAAAATCCACACAACTTTATGAGGAAAGCTTTCTAGTGCAAATCATGGATTCCTAGAAGCCTGTCTTCTATGTTTTAACGCAGCCTTTGGAAGAAAAGAAAAAATAACTAAAGGAATTGCGTGGAAGTTCAAAGCTTAGCCTTCTAAATTGCAAGCATCCTCCTCCTCCAGTTTCAACGCAGATTTTGGGCAATTGTTATAAAAAGAGAAGCAAAATATTTAAAGTGTTTTGCGTGGATTCCAAGCACTTTGTCTTCTAATTTCAATGCAATTGTTCTTTTCCCAAACGCAACCGATATAAATGCATGCAAAGTCTCCTAGTTAAGCATTCAAAATCCTGTGCATGTTGTTCCCAATCTTCCAGTTGGGCCCACGCTGAGCCTACTTCTCTTTTCTTGCACCCGAAGTAATTCCTGAATTCAAGTTTGCCCATATGCATAAATAAAAGGGTGATGAGTTGAATGTTTGTTTGAATTGTTTACAGGAATATTTCACTTGTGCACATACTTGTGAGAAGAAAGTTGAGGCCAATGTCGGATACATTAAATATATCTTCAGAATCAGGAGAAGCGAGTTGCAGTTTCTACACAAAGAGATCTAGATTTCGTAATCGCAACGGATGTTAAGGAATTTGGACCTAGACTAGAGAGGGTAGAGAAAAGCATTAATATCCTATCAAGGTAACTACTAAGGTTCAATATTGAAAGTGGAACTATTGCTAAGTCACATGGGAAAAAAATGAACTACATGCTTAACAAATACATTCAAGATCAAAACAAGGGGCAAATATGAAGTATTGCGGGTGGCGAGACATGCCAAGCGTTGATTTAGTCTTCACTTGAAAATCATGTGTGTCATGTAAAGAGAAATTCTAGGAGAAAGATTCCCAATTGTTTCCTTTTTCATAGCTTCCACATGCGGGAAATCATTGAAAGTTTACTATTTTTATTTTCCCTCCATGTTCTATAAATAGAGGAAGAGGCCTATGGGCTAAGTATCAATCAATCATCAATTATCATAACTTTTTAGTATTTTGTAATGGAGCATTTTTAAGATTTCAGACTTTTTGTTGGAACCCTTGATGTGATTTTTGTGAAAGGTGGATTTCTGGATAACTTTTTGCGTCTGATGCTTTTTTGAGTACTTCTACTCAAAGGTTTTATAAATTTTATGTTATCTTAGATCTAGGCTAAAAAAATTCTTTCCTTATTGTTGAATGTTGTGATTTTTCTGTTTATTTACTTTGTGTGGATGAGAGAAACTCTCTTCACTATTTTTGATTCAACACATCTTCCTTTCTATTTTTCCTCCTTCGCAAATATTCCCAACACAATTGCTTACTTGTTGCAAAATTACCCAGTTGTGGTTCACGAGCTAAGGAAATTAAAGTAAAACCCCCAAAAATTAGTTATTAGGATTCACCACTAAAAATAGATAAACATCTTACATGGGAGCTTCATTATTAAATGAAGGATATTTATCTCGTGATTGCCTAGGTTTTATGTTGTGCATAAAATATAGCCAAAATATTCCTTATATATTTCCGAATGTTCAAAATGTACTTATTCCCATTTTAATCATTTCCTATTAATTGTTCTAGCTTTGTGCCATACATACTTGTGGCTCTAAACAATACAAACTTTCAGCTCTAGAATTTATATACTTCTAGCTCTGGACCATACATATTCATCATCTGACATTGAATCATCTAATGTTCATTCCTTCTATATTGATTTTATGAGAATGGACACATGCCCATTCTATTCATGACTCATATAACCATATTTATCATTCTTACTATGTTTCGAATGATCGAATGGACATATCCTCAATCTAATCATTACTGTAATATGAGAATGTTCATCTCCCCATTCTATTCATTATCATATAACCATCTTTCTCAGGGATTCTATATTTTAAACCTAGATGAGATCGGGCATTTTCCTATTCTATTCATTCTGATATAATCATAGGCTTTCTCATTCCTTTTATATTGCCCGGATATACAAAATGGACATATTACGCCCATTCTAATAATTCCTTGTATATTTCCTATTATTATATGAGAATGAACTTTTTCCCATTCTATTTAATCTCATACAATCATCTTTCTCATTCATTTTATATTTAACCTAAATGAGAATGGACAACTTCCCATTCTATTCTTTCTCATACAATGATATTTATCATTCCTTCTATATAATTTCTTGAATGTTGAGAATGGACATTACATGTAATATGAGAATAGACATCCACCCATTCTATTCTTTCATATATAATTGTCTTTGAATTCTCATTCATTCTATATTTAACCTGAATGTGAATGGATAACAACCCATTCTATTATTTCTCATAAAACCATCATTCTCATTCCTTCAAGATGAATGAGAATGGGCAGCTTTCCATTCTATTCACTCTCATATAATCACTTTAATTTTTTTATCATGCGTTCTATATTTAACCTAAATGAAAATCAACAACTACCGATTCTTTTCAATCTTATATAACCACCTTTCGCTTTTCGTCTATATTTCTTGAATTTTTAGAATGAACATATGCCCATTCTAATAATTTCCTATAATATGATAATATACATCTTCCCATTCTATTCTTTCTCATATAATCATCTTTGAATTATCATTCATTCTATATTTAACCTAAATGTGAATGGACAGATTCCCATTCTATTATTTCTCTTACAACCATAGTTTTCATTCCTTCAAAGCTAAATGAGAATGGACATCTTCCCATTCTATTCAATTGCATGCAATCATCTTTCTCATTCATTATATATTTAAACTCAATGAAAATGGATAGATTTTCATTCTATTATTTCTTAGACAATGATCTTTCTCATTCCTTTTATATAATTTCTGAATGTTCAAAATGGACATTTGCCCATTCTAATCATTTCCTATAATATGAGAATATAAATCTACCCATTCTATTATTTACCATACAAATATTTGAATTCTTGTTCATTTTATATTTAACTGAATGTGAATGGACATTTTCCCATTCTATTCTTTCGCATACGATGATCTTTCTCATTCATTCAATATAACTATCTAAATGTTGAGAATGGACATATGCCTATTCTAATCATTGCCTTTAATATGACAATATACATCTTCCCATTCTATTATTTATCATATAATCATATTTGAATTCTCATTTATTCTATATTTAACTCCGAATGTAAATGGATAGCTTCCCATTCTATTCTTTCTCATTCATTCTATATAATTTTCTGAATGTTGAGAATGGACATATGCCCATTCTAATCATTGCCTTTAATATGAGAATAGACATCTACCCATTATATTATTTCTCATACAATCATCTTTGAATTCTCATTCATTCTATATTTAACCCGAATGTGAATGGACAACTACCCATTTTATTCTTTCTCTTACAAACCATACTTTTCATTCCTTCATGCTAAATGAGAATGGGAAATTTCCCATTCTATTAAGTGACTCTTATACAATCATCTTTCTCATTAATTGTATATTTAACCTGAATGAGAATGGAATATTTCCCATTCTATTATTCCTCATACAATGATCTTTCTCATTCCTTCTATATAATTCCTCAAATATTCGGAATGGACATATGCCCATTATAATCATTTCCTATAATATGAGTGTTGGCTAGATTTTCTGCATAGCACAAAACCTAAGCGAGTCATGAGATAAATCTCCTCATTTACCAAAGTGAGGATCCCATGTCAGATTTGTCAATTAAAGTATGCTAGTATCTATATGGGGTTTTACTTTAACTGTTACGCTCATGAACCATAGCTGTACAATTCTGTAGCAAGTAAGCAATTGTTTAAGAAAGGAAATATTTATAGAAGAAGGGAATTATATAAACACAGAGAAGAAATGGGGAAGATGTGCATCCCAATCAATAGATAGCAGAGTTGATTGCATGCACATAGAAGAAACCAATAGATATAAACACAAAATTATAAGCAAAGGTAGCTCTAGATCTAGATCTGAAATAACACAAAGTCTATTAAAAGATCTAAGATAAAAAGCAAGAAACACAATACACTTTGTGACAAAAATTCTCCAGAAATGCTCGTTTATTCCTTTGCTTAGTGGCTCTCAAGATTTTCAAAACAAAATCTGGAACATAAGGATGCTCGCTTACAAATTCTGATTATTAACTTGGAATTTCTTCTCTTACTTATAGAATGTAGAAGGGAAAGTAAAAATGAGAAACTCAACTCGAATCAAACATAAACAACAAGTAAAGATGACATTTGGCAATCATCCTCCACTAACTTCTCCTTAAGTGATACATGTATCACTTAACTAATAGAATTGTTCCACATAACTTTAAGTAATGGTTTCAAAACCAATAACATTAAAGTTTTACAATTTCATCCGGGAACGTGGAAAAATAGAAGAAGAAGTCACGCCAGCTGTAACATTTATATTTTCTTTTTGTTCTGATACTAGATATACTTATCGAACATGTAATTTAGCATCTCGCCCATTTATTTTAGTCACTACTTCCTTTTTTGTCCCGAATCGCAACAATCCTTCGTTCAACACCTTGATACTCTCTTCCACATCCTCAAAGTTTAGCCCAAAACTTGCAATATCCGCCTGCAGCCACCAATCTACTAATGGAATTCATCATGAAAGGTTTAGTAGCTCCATCAATTCTCTTTTGTACCATTAGAAGAGACACTTCCAGTGGGAATCGGGCACTCTACTAGGAATGATCTACATGTATGAAGTAATATTTCTGACCACTTCAACCTCAGTGAAAGAAATGATACTGTCTAGTAAGGATGATGTCCTACTCTCAAGTGCCTGCATCATTTTCAGCAAAACTCTGCAGATCTCCAAACAGAAAGATACTGTAAAATCCAGCTGCTTCCCCTTCTCAACTGATCTATTTGGTACAATCTGCTCCGCAAACAATACTTCTCTCGGCAGCTTGTTGATCTCGGCCAAAGTACTCAGGTTACTCTTAGTAACTGTGTTCATATCTACTATGCTCGTCACCGTTACTTGGCTTGAATTTCTGCATCATTCATAACCTTCAGCAGTTGGCACCTTTCCAAGTTGTATAAAAACTTGACGAATAATCAGATTCTTCCATTCGTCAATAGCTTTCACCTGATTGCTTGCATCCTCCATCTCCTGCATAAGATGATCACTCACCTGCTTTGAAATGGGCTGAGTGGAAGGTTTAGCAACCTTGGCTATGATCTCACACAACTGAGATACCTGCTTCTGAAGCTTGTCTTTCTCTACCTTTTCTCTGTCAAGCCTAAGGAATAGAGCATCTATCAATGTCTGTGTATCCTGCTTCAATCCTTTTGTGGTGGCTTGACCGATGGGTACTCTAGTTACTGTTACATCTTCTGCCGTGAGCTCATCTTCCTTCTTTCCTTCCGCTGGAATTGACATCTCAGCAAACTTCTGCCCCGACTCCTCGATGATCAACCTTGAAGTTACCTTAGCAACTTTAGGTCTTCTGTCTTTTCCACCTAGGCTCTAAAGTAGCTGCAAGTCGTGTTCTTCCAAGTTCATCTCCACTCTAGCTTCTGGAACCAACTGCGAAGCCAACCATTCTAAGAAGTTACTGGAGAATGAGAAGTTTTTGAGTGCACTACTATCTCCCGCTCTATTTCCTCTCCATCAGAAAGTGCTACAGTGTTATGGCTGCCATCTTCTGAATCATCCAAGGACAAAGCTCTTTCGAACTCTGCCATCTGTAGCTTCAACGTATCTTCTGGAACAGGTGCTGAATGGAGTGGCTGAGGAGAGAAGATGAATGTCACCAGATTCAGTAGAGGCATGGAAATGTCCTAATAAGGTGCAACAATCGGTGAAGTCTTGGATGCTTTGGAACAAGAGTCATGGCCGTGGAAGTGATCTTCTCATTTGATTGAGATCTTCAGGCACTTTCATCTTCTTGGACCTTCTGCTTTGCTTTCTCTCGTGCTTCCTCTTGAGGGAATCTCCCGTGTCAAAGTTTCCCATGATTTGATTCATTAGTGCTTTATCAAAACAAGATCCCTTCATCAACAACCAGGTTGAAGTATTCACGAACACCGCAAGACCTTTCTTCAATCGTATGACAGCCCCTACGTTATCCGAAGTATGGCTCTATCTCCTCGATAACATCTCTGTCTCCATCCCTCGATCTCTATGAATGCTCTCGGCAGCTATAATGTCCCAACGATTGGGAAGAAGCCCGTAGACTTGTGCCATTTCGACTGAAGGTCGTGTATCTCTACAAGTTTTCTGCTCAACTCCATGGTGATCAATCTATCATTCGGATATCTGGGCATCTTAATCGGTTCTCCAGAAAAGCCAGTAACCCTGAGGTATGTGAAATCTGCAAACTGAATGAATAGACTACCAATTTTGGATATAGCTTCCCATGCTTCCTTGCTCACCTTGTTGGCCTTCAAGTCCCTGTTTAGCCTGCAAATGAATTCGTAGAAGAATCCATCATTGACCACTTTGAAATCTTTCTCGCACGCAAGTACAGTAAGTTGTGGGTAGCACTCAAAAATGGGGTCCTTAGAAAGAACACCACATCTGTCTAGTTTGGAGAAGATGCCTTGTGAAACTGCATCATACACCAAGTAGGAAGTCATTTTGAAGCTGAAAGTACGCTTCACATTCCGGAGTTGCTCACCAATGTTGTCGCTAATGATTTCGACCAATTGATTACGGAATCAACCTTGTTAACTTCAATTGTCCTAATGAAAGCATACATCCATGTACGGAAAGTGTGAGCATTCACCTCGCCATTAATCTTGCATAACAATTTGACAACATCATCTACCTCCTACACCAAATTAGACCGTGGAAGAGTTCTTGGGAACTTAGAAGGAGATTTGGGCTTCTTCATGTATCTGTTGTTCATTATGTTCACGTAGTCAACTCTATGCTTCTCCCACCGCGACATCTTGAATGCTAATGGAAGTCACCACCTTTCAAGCGGAATCTTCAAACAATAATTGATGAATTCTGCGTCTAGCCAAATTATTGTTTTCCTCGTAGCATCTCACACTGATCTGGATGAAGGATGGTAATATCTAGCACACTCCATAACGCACTCGCAACTCGGGTGTATGGAAAGGTTGCAGCTCGAATATTCCCACGTTTTTAATCGCACGCATGAGTGAAGTCTTTCTGCTCTGGATCTGTCAATCAATTCGGAAAGAGGTTTCAAACCTAGATCTCGTGTCTCCTAGGTCTGCAAATTTGGAAGTTATGCATAGCTCGGTTTGTGCTTTCTTTTTTTCGTCCTTCTTTGCCATAGCTTTGTCTATCTTTGTCTGAACAATTCTTTTTCTTCTTATTCGTCTTGAATTCTTCAAAACTGGTGCAGATTTGGATAATTCTTTAGATTCAGAGGATATATTCAATGTATTGGACATTGATTAAAGCTCCTTTTCTTTTGTAAAGCACTTGTAATGAATTCCTACAATTAATTCAGACAAAGATGGCAACTAGAACATGAACAGTGAATTTTAATCATAAAAATCTGCACTATTCAAGCCTGCTGCCCCAAAAATTGATGTTTTATTTGCATGCAAAGTGAGCATGAATTTTTCCAACTTCACCTGAGCACCTGTATCACTTATGCAAACAATTATCCAGACACAAATCAACCTCCTTCAATGCATGCGCCAAAATTGGAAGCTTTTAGCATTAAATCCACCTTCTTCTGAGCAAAAATCCTCTTCAAATGGGGCGCACTTTTCCTCTGGGCTGCACTTCTTTACCTGTGAATTAATTAATTCATCCTTATGGCAGCCCATGCTTATATAACCCTCATAATTCTATAATTAATAATTGCCCTTCCTATTCCTGGCAATTAATTAATTAAAAATCATGCTTTTCTCTTTAACTGGTGTGCTAAAATTGCATGTTTAAGGACAACCATCCAATAAATTAAATTTAATCAAATTAATCATCCTCCCTTCATCCACTTAAACTTCACAAAGTGTGCTTTGACCTTAGCCACTAAAAATAGAAATTAATTTAATCATTAAATACTTTAAAAAGTATTATTCTTCTCCCAAATGGGGCGCACTTTTTAGCATGAAGGGGCTGCCTTTAAATAAATATTATTTATTTAATTTAGACAATCTATTTCCATCTCCTTTATTCCCCTTTGCTTTTGTTGACTTTCTTCCATGCTTGGGCGCCAATTTTAGAAGAGGAATTAATTAAATTAATTAATTAATAGGCTGCCTTTATCTCCCTAAAGGGGTCGCACTTTTTGGCTAAAGAGAATTCTATTTTTAAAAACACATGACAATGGGAATTTTTACCCTACAAGGCAGCCCCGAAAATCCCATTGTCACTTAAGTCATTTGACTTTCATAATGGGATTATTCACCCTGCAAGGCAGGTAATAAAATCCCATGATTCACTTAAGTGACTTTTCTTTTATTCCACAATGGGAATTTTTACCCTGCAAGGCAGGCAATAAATTCCCACCGTCACGCCTCTAATTTTCCCACTGCAACTTAAGTGACTTTTCTATCATGGGAAAAAGTACCCTACTAGGTAGGTACAAAATTCCCACCTGCCTGCTGCTTCTAATTTTCCCATTATCCACTCTAATTCTTTGTTTTCCAAAAATGCGGCTGTGCCATAAAAGGCTTTTGGTGCGGTACTGCTTTTTCCTAACGAACTAGACCTCCGATGGCGACTTCCTTCTGGCATAACATGCATATATGATCCCCAGTTACTCTAGGCCAAGAATCAAGCCAAACCGTCAAAGGAATTGATCTAGAGAAATTTCATAGAAAACGAAATGGGAAAACACAAAAACACAAAAAGTTGCCAAAAGTCACAAATAAAGCCCAGAACTTATTCCTAGTTAAAACCCTTCTGGTATATAGGAATAATGATATGTTCGATCACAAAAGGGTTAAATTGAAGCGCAAATTGCCTCAAATGGGGCTCAAAATAATTAAATACAAATTTCCCGCAGACAAATCCCGAAGACAAAATATAACAATTTTGGGCATATGGGTATTTGGCGAAAAAGGCTAATATGACTCTTTGGGAATATCTTGATGCAATACAAGAACTTTCTGGCAATAAAAACACAAAACGACCCATTATTTTAAAAGTACAAAAAAATTGGATAGGGTAGTCACAGATTTCAGGATGAAATGCGGGGATACCAAATCGGCTCCATCTGTGGACATTTTTTTCTCTCGTCGAATGACAAGGGAATAGATGAGATCCCAACATCTCTGGTTTCATATCTTTTCCTTTGGGCACGAGGTCGCAAACAAACACAACACAAAAACAAACAAAAAAAACAAGGAAAAACAAACAAAGTTTTATTTATGTACATGTACAGTTTTAGCATGCTTCTCATGTCCGAACATCTTCAAGTGTTGCCCATCAAAGGCAACGGTAATTCAACTCCATCTTGATGAGCAAGAATGAAGCTATCGCTTCAGCAATCTTCTTAATCACAAAAGGCCCTTTCCATAGTGAATCGAATTTTCCATGCATGTCTTTTGTTTCTCTTCTTTTGTCCCATAAAAGGACCGGTCATTGACTTCAAACTTTCTTTCCTGGATTTTTGTCGAAGATCACTTTCACCTTCCTTTGATGCTCACAACCTATCTCGCAACTTGATTTTGTACTTTCCTCAATTCATGTGTACATAATTATTTTATCAATAGCATCCGTGAATGTGGAATCCTCCAGGGCCCTAGAAAGTTGTAGGGGAAGGCAGTTCCAAACTAAGAGGCAGCTCAGTGTCTCTACCATATAACAAGCTGAAATGGGGACATGCCTATCGCCCTCTTTGGTGTGATTCTATCAGCCCATAATACATCAAACAAATTTTTATGCCAAGTCCTTTGATTTTTTTTACATTAGCTTGCGCATGATAGTTACCAAGTTTTGTTACTAGATTGGCGTGACCATTCCTTGTGGATAGTAGTTTGAGAAATGTACTAGCTAAATCCCATGAGTGTAGCAGAAATCAACCAACTCCTTAGAAGAAAGATTCAGAGCGTTGTCTGCTACTATTTTACTGGGCATGCCAAACTTGACAACAATATTTTCTTTTATAAAAATGCACACCTTGTGAATGTCATTCTTCACAGAATGGCTTCTACCCACTTACCGAAATAATCGTAGGTCATTTGTTAGAATGTAATGATGGCCGACACTAGAAGTTGGGTTAAGCATACCCATAAAATCCATTCCCCACTTTGTTAGAAAGGTTCTTCAATTACAATGGGTTTTAGACATAATGTGTAGGAAACTTCACACGCCCAACAAAATGTCTACATGCTTGGCACTTAGCTACCCACTCTGCAAAGTATCTTGAAAAAATGAGGGCCGTAATACCTTGCTCGAGGATATTGTGTGCGCAGTGACTCGAGATGAGAAATGACCACCGCGAGCCATGTCATGAAACCTGTCAGAATAACCGATCTCGTTGAGCTTTATCCATGCATCTGAGAAATATGCCATCACTCCCTCTTTTGTACAAACCATTATCCCAAAGAACAAAATATTTGGATTTCAGTTTAATAGTTTGTTTTTCTTTTCTTGAAATTTGTTCTGGGCATTCTCCATATGTCAAAAAGTAGGCAATGTTACTGTACCACTCCTCCACCAGATCTATAAAAAGTACTGTAGACAAATCTTCATCTATCTCTTCTTGATCTGCTTTTGGCACTATTGCTTTCATCTCTGTCATTAGTTCACACAGACCTCTTCCTCGAACCAGCTTTGTAGGTTTAATATCCAGGTCATATTCTTGAACCTTTGTCACCCACGTGCCTCTTAACAATCCTAACTCTTATTGATTGAGGATAGATTTCACTATAGTATCTCGAAACCAAGACCACAGTGTGTGAGGAAAGAATATAATACCCGAATGCTTTACACACCTTCACCACTGCATATGCATGCTTTTCCATGGGAGTATATTTCAACTCATAAGCTTTAAGGGGCATGCTCATGAAAGCAATCAAGGCTTCTGCGTCCTCTTGATTTTTCTGCATCAATATTGTTGACATGGTGTGTTCGGAGGAATAACAGTAAAGAATAAATTCTTTACTGAAGTTGGGTGAAACCAAGACTAGAGCTTTTGACAGGGCCTCCTTAATCTTCTCAAAAGCTTCCTTCCCTTCACTGCTCCATTTAAAATCTTGTGTCTTCTTCATCATATTCAAGATATGACGGGTTAGCTCAGCGAAGTCAGGAATGAATCTCCTGAGAAAATTAACTTTTCCAAAGAAAGAGTGAACTCCTTTTTTGGATGTGGGCAATGGCAATGTCTAAATGGATCTGACACGCTCTGGATCTATCTTGGTTCCTTCCTTAGAGAAAATGTGCCATAGTAGATTTCCTTGATAAAGCAAAGATAGATTTCTTAGGGTTTAAAGAAATACTATGTTTGCGGCATTGTATGAAGACCTCTTCCAAATTTGAAATGTGTGCGCTTCTATCTTTGGAAAAGACTGTCAGATCATCAAGGTACACCACTATGCTTATATCCTTGAGATGAGCAAAAGCTAAATCCATAGCTCTTTGAAATGTAGCTCCAAAGATTGAACAAACCAAACGACATTTTCTCGGTAAGCGAAGGTTCCCAAGGTGTAATGAATGTCGTCTTGTATTGATCTTCTTCGACTAGCTTGACTTGATTGTAGCCACGAGAAGCCATCAAGCATGGAAAGCATCTCAGATCCAGTGACCACCGTAGAGTGTGATCCATGATGGGGATGAGGTAGTTGTCTTTCAATGAAGCTTGATTAAGGTTGTGGAAATCCACGCATAACCTAATCTCACCACTCTTCTTTCTTACAGGGACTATGTTGGCTAACCATTCAGAATGATGTATGGGATAAATAATCTTTGCATCTAGCAACTTCTGGATTTCTGCAAAGATGGTTCCAGAGATGGTATGATTATGTCGCCACGACTTCCGCTTGAAAGGTTTTTGTTCTGGTTTTAATGGGATGTAGTGTTGAACTTCCGTAGGCTAATATGTCTTTAGATCCTGGTAAGACCAGGCAAAAACATCCATATATTTCTTAAGAAGCTCTGTAAAAGCTTCTCTTTCGCTTCCGAACAACACTTTCCCAGATTTACTAATTTGGGATCATTGTTGGCTCCCAAATTTAGTAACTGTGTATCGGAGGAAGAACCTTCCCCACTTTCTTCATTTTTCTTAAGCATCTGATCATGCTTGTCAAACATTTCCTCAAGAGATACCAAGCCTTTGGGAATTTTATTTCCCTTTAGCTAGATAATTGTACGTCGGAAAAGCAACAGGCGAGCGTGAGAATCAACAAGTGACTCTTCCACGTACCCGACCTCCCGAGGTCGTGCCGAGACAGCCGGTGGGGGTAGAATATGCAGACAAACTAGTTAGGGAGTCTAATGTCTTCGACACGCACTAATGGTATTTGTGAATCTAAGGCAAAGAAGGCCCTTCTAACTTGGACTGGTGTGATAGATCGATCAGCGAGGATGACTGCTCGAAGGCTCCAATCAATATCGAGCTCTGGCGTGATTCGATCTATGGGTTATGGGATTTGTGGATCACAACCGTAGACTCTTGGTTGTTGCGGTCCTGTTATGGTCATACGTGAGATCAAGTTCTAATCCCTAGTATCCAGTAGTCGTAAGCTTTCTCAGCCTCTACGTTTAGAATCAGTAATTGTGTGATTTTCTCAGAATACCTCACAGGTGTTCTAGCAACTTGAATTCTTAAGCTGGTATCTATATCTACGAGGGTGTCTCCAGCGTCTGGCTGTGGAACTAAAGGATCGCACCCGAATATTTGTTCTCTTTCAAATCCTTCTACAGTCATGCGGATGTTTTCTAGGATAACCTGTAGTTTGGTTGATTTGACCAAAATGTGTGTGCTTGGTCGTCTTCTACGTTTAACCCTCTCAACTGTGACCTGATCTGTTGGAAGTCTGTTGTTGTTTGGAAGACTTGTATCCTAAGGTTTTGGTCAATGCCGGGCGATTCGCCACTACGATATTGGGTCAGCACACTGATTGGCTCGAAAATGTATTCCCTGGGCTCCCTAGGTCCCGTAATTGTCATGCAAAAGCAGTAATGAAACAAACTATAATAAAGTAAAATCTAAGTACACTTCTAGCATATATAATTTTTTTTTTTGTATTTTCTGGCAATTTATAAGAAATGACTATCTAAAAATATTTAGAATTGACAACTAAACTAATAACGTAAAACAAACAAAATAGCCGAGTGTAGCTATTTGTCTGTGCAATTTTGTATATCTATTCTAAACAACGAAATAACTAATCTATTTGCAAGATTCTCGATCCTACCTTAGAAGTGAGGAATGAATCATAGTTTCTCAGAAACTATCAATCCCCACAACTTCCCTGGCAATATCGAGAATGGAAATAACTGAAATAAAGCGATTAACTACTTTATTTGATAAGTTCTAACTAAAACTTTGAAAGATGGAACCTGGATTTCGCAGAACAGTGGCGAATCCGACGGTGTGTGTGTTCTTGTCCCCTCAGTATGATCTCCTCGTTCTTTGTGCTCACGTGAATCCAGAAAAGCGTGTAATGCTTGCATCAACAGGAATAGATATTTGGATCAATGGACAGCCTTCAGAATGTGGACAGAATAGAATGCGGATAGGAGAGGGATAGCGCAAGAGTACAGAGCTTGGCCTATGTAATTCCTAGCGGGGTCTACTGTGAATCATGCAACAAAATGCGTCCGAACACGAAACTCAAATGTCGTATGAAGAGCAAAACTGTAACTTTAATGGCTGCCTAAACTATTCTACTCCAAAAGCAATAATACTGTTTGCACAAGTTGGATCTGTGGCTTACCAACAGCTGAGTAAATGCAACTAAGCATGTAAAAGATTTAAACTATCAAACTTAAGCAAACTAGAAGACTGAACTACTGAAAGTGATGAGTTTTTAAACAAGAATGAGGGGCCATTTGCATGTGCACAAACCATGCATTTATAGGAATTCAAACACCCAAAGATCAAAACCAAACTGAACTCCTAAACAATAAACAAAGGAAAAACACTATTCCAGGGGACCAAAAACATAAATGCATGCTCAAGTCGGCAAGAAAAGCTGGTGAAGCGTTGAACTTTGCGTGCGTTCCGTCAAAAGAACGTTCTGGAAAACGCGTAAAGGACCGCTGCCCTGCTCAGGGCGGCGGTTACAGACCGCCGCCCTTCAGGGCGGCGGTTTCGTCACTGAAGACCAAAAAGCCAAGAAAAGAGGAAAAAAGGGAAAACAAAGCACGCGGGGGCTAAGCGGGGCATGTGGGATGTTAACGCATATCCGTAAAGCTTCTCTGGATCCCGAACACCTTGCGAAGAGACCTGTATCATCATTGGGGCATTTATTACACCGTTCCGCAGTACAGTACCTTACAATTTTGGGTACGTACATATTGCCCCCTCGGAGAAGCGTTTTAGCCATGAAGAGGCATAAAACGGTGGGTCCGAGTATGGCCGTCCCGAAATGGGAAGTTAGAAGTTATACCTTATACGTCCAGGTGTGTCGAAATGATGCCATCGAAATTCCCGCTACTGCCGCAAAATGAAAGGGGAACTCAAGTGCGGATAGATACTGATAACTTGGAAAATAAACGCTAAAATAATAGGGAAGAGGACGTACCATTAGTGCGAGGATAGAAACTTACCTCCGTTGGCGCTCGAACTGTGAAAAGGGGATTTAAAGCGAATTAGAGCGCTATATATATAAAAGTGGGCCCATTTTACTATTCATTTTTGCGAGTCGATTTGATAGATTTTGAGCTCGGGGCCCACAGTAACGGTTTCTCACGCGAGTAGAGTCAAAACGTCCACAATGAGATAGTGATCATGCCTCCACGTAGTGAACGCCACCCCGCGAGATCACGGGTTGGTTTTCTTCAATTTTGTGCTTTTCCCTCTTGATTTTGAAATGCTAAATTTGTTGTAATGGGGGGGTCATTTTTGAAAATGTTAGGTTTAAAAGGTCCGTCTAGGGGGGGCGCCTACTGGGTAGGCTTTGTTTTTAGCCAAAATGGTCGTTTTTTGCTAGTTTTTGGCTTTTTGGGGTTAAAAACCCGCGCGGGTTTTCGGACCGCGACCGCCGCCCTGGCCAGGGCGGCGGTTACATGACCGCCGCCCTGTCCAGGGCGGCGGTCACGAGACCGCCGCCTTCAAGGCGGCGGTTACAAAACCGCCCCCCTGCCCAGGGCGGCGGTTTTGCACAGAATGCAAAAGGACCTCTTTTGAAAACTTACACTTGTATTTTTAGCATTTGTGTATGTTTTTATAACTCTCTTGATATCGTTTAGATACTAACTTACTCTGTTTTGTGTGTTTTTGGGTGTATGCAGGCGAAGGAGGAGTATATTAGATGGAGCCGGGAGAGAGAGTGTGACTGGCTGCCCGGGGTATTGGATGCCCTCTCAGCAGATGAGGAGGACACATTGCAGAGGGCCGGCATATTGCGGATATCGCGTGTGCCTCACGTTGCTCCGTCTAGTCACATACTCTGTGACTTATTCTCCTACTGGGATGCAGATCGGAACACTTTCCGATTGCCAGGGGTCCGTGGTGAGTGGACCATTACATTAGAGGACGTCTACCGCATTCTGGGGGTCCCGATCATCGGGAGGCGACTCACATTAGAGACAGCAGGCTCACGGGCACAGATTGCACAGTGGGCGACATATATGGGAGATGCAGCTATTTCCACGGGGCCGAAGAAGGGAGTGAGAGTTAGATCCATTCCTTCTTTGCCCATCCCCGTATTTCGACAGGCCATCATGGGGATCCTTGCCTCGAGACTGATCGGGGACAAGGGAGGGGACACTTTGTTATACTGTTGGGCCCCCATCATTGCACAGATAGAGGGGCATGGCCGGATATACGCCTGGGGGGCAGACATTTTGGGGACCACCTATCACGACTTATATAGGGTGGTCCGTTTACAGGGACAGTCGTTGAGCCACCCAACTCTAGTCATGAGTTGGGTGTATGAGCATTTTATTCCTTATGGCAGAGGCGTGGAGGTGGCAGATCCTGGGGCTGTGAGGGCGGCCAGATGGTCAGATATGTCGGTGCTTAGAGCACCTCACCAGCCAGTAGCCTCCCTCACTATAGCAGACATGGAGGCCACACCGTACCAGCTTATGGCCGGCGTATGGGGAGAGGAGGCCATGACATTGGTTTCCTGCTCCATTACAGGGCAGCTTATTGACCGTGTGGGACGGGTGGAGGTACATCCTTTCAGCAGGGTTCCTCAGCAGTTCGGCCTCCCATATGTGGGCATGCTTCCTCCAGTAGCACCAGTTTACAGATCAGTTCGGGAGGCTAGAGGGGGGCCTAGAGGCCGTGGTTGGACAGTGGTTACCCCTGGCATTCCTATTGCAGCCAGGGGGATAGTTCGGGCCAGAGGGAGAGCTGGTGCGCCTCGGGCACCTTTACTTCGGATTACCGCGGGTCCTGCTCATAGTAGCGATGACCCTATAGATATTGACTCCGATTCTGAGGAGTCCACAGAGGGAGGGTCGGAGGAGCAGACGGATGAGAGTGATCCTGAGTGGCATGATACTCAGGATATCATGCAGGCGGAGAGGGCGGAGCAGAGCGCAGAGAGAGAGACTCTGGTTTCGAGGAGCCACTCTCCGGGGCCATGGTGGAGATGATGAGTCCATTGCGGGGCGTCATGTTGCCCCTACTACAGGAGCAGCTCCTCAGTCGGCGGCGGCATCTACAGCGGGTGCTGGCCCTAGTGACCCATCTTGGAGGCCCGGTGACCCGAGTAAGTTATCCTTTCTCCCTTTCAGTGTTAGTTTGATTTTTTTTGACTTGTTTTAACTGCTATCCCTCCTTATATTTGTATCTTGTATATTTTAGCCTCTTGCCTAGTTTCTAATTCGTCTTTCTTCTTTGTTTTGCAGAGACTGTTGACGAGTGGCGGGATCTAATCCGTAGGGTATGTACTGATTCTCTGATGATCCCTATGGATAAGACCCGTGCGGAGCTATCCGTAGATGCCGGGGAGCCCTCAGCAGCCGGCAGGCATACCGACGTCTTTGCTCCCGTTTGGCATGTGGCCAAGATGGTGTCTACTCTCCGTACAGAGTTGGCAGGCTATAGGACAGCCGAGCGCCTTATGAGGAGCCGTTCTCATGGCGAGACCACGACCGCCCCTCGAGACCCTGAGCCTTCCATCCATTCAGAGCGCCAGCGTAGTCGTAGTCCTAGGCGAGGGCGCGCACCTTCAGCGGGATCGCGTAGGGGTTGAGAGGCCACTTGGCTCCTATGCACTTTTTGTATTATGGATTCTTTTGTGTATTACGGGCTCTTTGAGCGTTTTGACCATGCCTAGTGCATGATGGCATTGTATACAAATATTGACTATTTATATATATGCGCCGATTTTGGATCAAAACTTTGTCACTTGTGTCTTCCCTTTCTGTTTCCAGCTTTTTCGTGTATACTACGATGTATGTTTTATATGCTTTCTAGAATGTATGCAATGGAAAACAGATGATGCAAATGTTTGCTTTCTTTTTGTGTTTCATGATGCTGATACATGATATTGTAGATATATTGTGATCTTGAATCTTAACTTTTGTTTAGCAATTTGGATACCTCATGATTTGTTTTGGCAAAGTGATGAGAACAACCAGTATGATGAACAGATTGACTTGCCCCACCCTTAACTCCACGCAACTAGTAAGATGCGAGAGCTCATCACCAAGAGCCAAGAAGGCGCCAAGTTATGAAATATGGTGAAGTGATAGTGATGAAAGACAGACGAAGCTTTGGTGGAACCAAATTGAAAACTACAAGCTTACTCTACCTGAATGACTTCATAGTTTTGGATGTAACTTACCTTGCGGTTTATCCAGACTTAGACCCGTAGATGGCCACATAGTAGACAAAACCTGGGTTTTTAGGATTTTTAACTCTTTTTGGAATTTTGAATATCCGATTCATTCGTTTTTGACTCAAAGTTTGAATCGTTTGTTTATGACCTTTTAACATTTACTTTGTCTAGAGGACCCCCTACACTTTGCCCCGTGCTACCTGTAAGAAGCATGGGTTTATCACCGTGGGCAAGGCATAGGCGAGTAAGGGCATTTCCATCCTTTCCCAACCCTACGTCACTAGTAAGAGACGCAAGCTCATCACCGAAGGTTGGTGGGGCAAGGAAATGTGTAAAATAAAATTTTCTGTTTAATCACTTCTTGACTTGTTTGTTTGAGTAAGATGTCAGTATATTCTTATTTCCAAAGAGATGTGCATATGGGATAGATGTGACACCATGAAGCTTCTAGAACAGACCATAGGCAAGACACCTATCCTAAGAAGAAACCAAAGTGAGAACAAACTTGCAGAGCTTGGTATGGTTACCGTTAGGACTTCGTCATGTCTGATTTTATTAGATAAAAGATTCTGAATTGATTGATGATATCGAAGATGGAGAGGTATGATTAAAGAACTTCATGCCAGAAACATCACGAGTTTGAAATAAATTGCTTTGAGAATAGATTCCTTGATCACAATTTGTGTAAGAACAAGTGGACAAAATGATCCTAATTTATATGAAAATGCGATGTAGATAGTTATATAGGCAGCGCTTGCTGCTTATGCGTAGAAACGTTTGAGGTGGAGGGAATTGACTGTTTCGCCAAACTCCTCACCTTCTAGCGTGCATAAGAGATAAGCACCATTCCCGTAGTCTTTCATGACTCGGTATGGGCCCAACCATTTGGGCCGGAATTTCCTTCCTTCGCCGGTCTTCTTGTCGATCCGGCTGTCTAACCTCAGAACTAGGTCACCTTCGTATATGTCACGTTCATAGACTTTCTTGTTATACTGCCGGCACATTCGGTCGGCATAGACTCTATGTCGTTGTTCAGCATCTAACCTAGCTTCATCCAGGCTTTCTAATTGAGAAAGACGTGCTTCTCTGTAAGCGTCCTCATCCAGAATCCCTTGTAGCGAAATGCGGAGGACCAGGGATTTCAACCGAGTGGGAGAAGCGCCCGACCCAAATACAGCGAGAAAGGAGTTGCTCCTGTCGGAGTTCTTATTGAGGTTCGATGGGCCCACAAGGCCGGATATAACTTCAAATGCCAATCCCGCTTGTTTTCTTTCACTGTTTTAAGGAGAATGGCTTTCAGTGTTTTGTTCGTTGCTTCAGCCTGCCCATTGGCTTGGGGATAGTACAAGGAAGCCGTATGATGGCTGATTTTAAATTTGTTGCATAGCTCACGAACTTCTTCATTCTTGAAAGAAGTTCCATTATCTGAGATAATAATTTGCGGGATACCGTACCTGCAAATGATTTGGTTCAAAATGAACTTAGCGATTACAGAACCAGGTACAGTTGTAAGAGGCATGGCCTCTACCCATTTAGTGAAATATTCAGTGGCCGTGATTATAAAATTGTGGCCGTCTGTGGACGAGGGAGAGAACTTCCCTATCAAGTCCAGGCCCCATGTAGAAAAGGGCCACGGAGTAGCGATTAGGTTGCAAAGCTTGTGTCGGCATGTGGATCTCATGAGAGAACTCCTGACATTTATGACACCTGCGTACAAACTCTATTGCGTCATGTTCTAGAGTGGGCCAGAAATAGCCCATTCGATGTATTTTTCGAGTGGTGGCGTGGCCGCCGAAGTGGCCTCCACATATATCATTTGTGAGATTCATGGAGAATCTTCTTGGACTCTACGTGTCAACACACCTTAAGAGCATTCCATCGAATGCTTTCCGATAGAACACTTGCTCTATAATGGCGTATTTAGCTACGATAATGCGTAATCGCCTTCTTTGTTGAGGTGTAGCTCCTTACAGGTACCTATGGTCCATGATATAACTAATGATATCGGCGTACCAAGGGCACTCGGATATAGCGAGTCGGGTTTCGGCGTAGTACACGCATTCATCGGAAAGTCTAAGTCTACTAAGTCGCCTCCGTCTAGCGGGTTATCAGCTAACCAATCTGCGATGATTTTCCCTTTAACTGACTTTTGGTTTACAAAAGTTAATTCGAACTCTCCCATTAAGGTTATAAAGCGTCCCGCCTTTTTAGACAGGGACCCTTGTGTGAGGAAGGTTCGTAAGTGGTCAGTTTTTACCATGACCCTTGTCTTTTGATTTAGCATGTAGTGTCTTAGGCGTTTGGTTGCGAAAACTATGGCAAGGCATTCTCGTTCTGCTTGTGTATAGCGCGTTTCATAGTCGAGCAATGTTCGGCTAATGAAATAAATTACACGCTCTCTCTTGTCATCGTCTTCTTGGGCTAGCATGCAAGCTAACGAAACATCGGTAGCCCGTGAGTATAGAATTAACGGGCGATCTAGCTTAGGTGGCATTAGCGTAGGTGGTGACAGTAAGAAGCATTTAACTGCGTTGAAAGCTTCATTGCAGTCTTCAGTCCAATCAATGCTATAGTCTTTCTTGAGTAAATTATTGATTGGATGAATAGCGAAGCTTAAGTCAGGATGAATCTCGGATTGCACCCGACTTCGAGAAATGATCGATTCAGATTCACTCGAAGGTGGGACCATTTCAAGGACAGCCAATTTTGGTTGGATCAGCGTCGATCCTCGTGACGATATGATGTAACCTAGGAGCTTTCCTCTGTTACACCAAAGACGCACTTTTCCGGATTTAGCGTAACTCCGTATTCTATTAAACGTGAAAGAATGACACGGAGTACTTCGGGATGGTCACAACGCTTCTTGGCTTTAGCCAACAAGTCATCTACGTAGGATTCCATGATTTTATGAATTAAATCGTGAAATATATAAGTCATAGCCCATTTGTGTCGTGCGTGGCGGCGTTCTTGAGACCGAATGGCATAACAACGTAGCAATAGGTTCCCCAAGGAGTTATAAAGGTGGTTTTAGCTTGATCTTGCTCGGATATTCTGATTTGATTGTATCCCGAGAATCCATCCATGAGAGACAAGAGCTCAAACCCAGTTGCATCATCAAATGACATCGATAGATGGCAATGGGAAGTCATCCTTAGGACATGCTTTGTTAATGTCCAGGAAATCTATGCGAGATGCGTATCTTTCCATTCTTCTTGAGAAGCAGGAGCGATGTTTGATACCCATTGGGAGTAGTCAATCGGCGGCTTGATGAATCCTACCTGAAGGAGTTTTATTACCTCCTCTTTTACCATAAGGGCTACCTTGGGCTTCATAGGTCTTGATTTTTGCTTAATTGGCTTCGCATCTGATCTAGTGACGAGGTTGTGCACATGCACCATGCAATGTGGGGTGCGACTCTGTCATCTCTTTGTAATTAAATGCAAATGCCTTTGATGTTCTTTGAGAACATGAGTATGTATTTCTACTTCTTTTGGGGTTAATGAAGAACCTAGTTTCAATATCCTTGGTTCATTTTTGTCCCAATGTTGACATCGATTGTTTCTTCGATTAAAGAGGCGTTACCCTCTTCGAACTCAGGTGGTGCTGGAGGTAGATCTATATCATCCCCATTTTCTATTGCGTATATGCTAGATTCCCTTTGCGAGGGAAGATCCGTTACGGGATTTCCGAAGTAGGAAGATGAATGCGGGATCAGAGATAAATCTAGTGTGTGACAGGAGCGATGTAATGCTGCATAGGCATTTAAGTAATCCAAAGTAGCCGCATCATTTCCAACATGGTCTAGAACGGTAGATTCATTTCCGCTTGAAAGAGGATTTGTCATTGTTTTTATCAATGGTTCGTTACGAATGGATACTGTGAAGTGAGTATCTTCTAGCTCATTGCTTGGAGTGAAGCGTGATGCCGAAGTTGCTATTGAATCGGTGAGAAGATTTTTCTCTCGTGGGATTGCTTCAATGGATATGAAATTAAACGCTTTGCTTAAATCTAACACAGCGTCTTTGTAGAGTTGTAAATGTTCGGCTTTAGTTTCATATATTTCAGAAACTTGGTTTGTTACTAATTGCGAGTCTCCTAAAACTTTGATGTTATCAATACCAATTCTTTTGGCTAAGGTAAGGCCAAGGAGGAGAGCTTCGTACTCAGCGCCGTTGTTTGTGCATTCAAAGTTCAACTTGAAAGAGAATGGGAGGACCTTTTCCTCGGGCGAGGTAAGAATTATACCTGCCCCCGCTCCATAGCGGCATTTAGCTCCATCGAAATGGAGAGTCCAATATTTAGCCGGGAGCATAGATGTAGGTGTATCTACTGTATTTGCACATTCTACCTCGACCATGCAAAGATCTTCTGCTTTGGAAGAAGCCAACCCCTAAGGAATATCCTATACCTCCGAATCAAATGGTAAGAACATTGGTAAATCTTGTTCTATTAATTCAACGATTTTGCGGTAGTCCCTAATGATACGGTTTCTTTAGCTTTACCGGGGGTGGGGTTGTTTTGGCTCTGTTGATGGTTTGAGATCCGTCGTAGGTACCAACTTTTCTTTTGACTTTGGAGTCGAGTGGGTTTATTAAGTTGGTTTGTTGGAAGTTCGAATTCTGAGTGTACACCTGGTCTCTTCTTTAAATCAGCTAGGTGTACGTCAAACGGCTTTGGATCACCTTTGGCTACAAATACCTTTCCCAGATGCAAGAATCTTACTTCTTGAAATAGCGTGGAAGGGATTGCCTTCATTCGATGTATCCACGGCCGGCCGAGGATCATATTATAGTTAGTTTCCCGATCTATAATATAAAACTCAGTCAGGATTGTTTTAGGTCCCAAAGTGACCGGTAGTATTATAGTTCCTATCGATGTGGCTTTAAGGCTATCGTAGCCTCTCAAGGTATTTCGAGTAGTGGAACAGTTTGTTTCACCATATCCCAATTTTTGGAGAAAAGAGAAAGGGACTATGTTAACCGCAGCTCCATCGTCAACCATTGCCGTTTTACATAATTATTATAAACCTGTACTTGCAAGTGTAGGGCTGGATCGCCTCGGCGTGCGATCTCGGCATCCGTAGGCATTTTACTTATTTCGAATATGAATTCGACATCCCTATCCGCCTGTCCCGGAGGATAAACATCAAAGTCTATATGATTTACTTGTGCTTCCGGTGGTGGAGTGATACTAATTAAATGACCCAAACCTAACGCCTCTAAAAGAGCAGCCTGTGAGCAGGGGAGTTCTTTAGTAAATCAAGGAATGAAATATGCGAGAAGGTTTTGTTAGATCATTAATTAGATCGTAAGCACCCATAGGTTTTGCTACGGTTTGCTGGATGTTATCTGCTTCCGGCTAGATGGCTTGGACTTGGTTGAGAGAAATACTCTCGTGTCCTCGTAATTGCTTCAACGGGTAATTCGGAGTCTAACTCCACTAATCCAACTACCTTTAGTCGTGGTGACTTCCTAGTTGTGGCGCGACTAAGCGGATTTAGCGAAGTTGAGGCCTCGTGATCGTTGTTTCTGTTATTGCACCTTTGTTTGTTCGGTTGGTTTGACCCATCGTTATCATGATTTGGGAGTGGATCATTAAAGATCTTGAGAGGGGCATTACGAGGGAAAGCGCCCTGTGAAGGTACTTGCCGTTGGTGACGTAGGATCTGCTAAGAACATATCCATAAAAAATTGTTTTTGTTCATTTAGCAAGCGTTGCATGAATTTGTTGTAGTCACGACACGTTCTAGTGTCATGACCCCGAATTTTATGGAAACCACAATAAGAATTGGGATTATAATTCCCGTTTTGTTGGTTTGGTGTGTATTGTGGCCTAAAATTCGATCAAGCTGTTGCTATTAGGACCAAAGTTTTGGAATTGTTGTTTTTGGTTTTGACTTTGGTTTTGGTAACCAAATGAGTTTTGGCTTGGCCCTTGCATGGGATTTCACCGTTGTTGTTGTGGATTATTAAAATCCACCGTATTGACCATCGGGGTAAAATTGTTGTTTCTTTGGTTGTTTGTTTGTGACGGAGTATTAACGACATTTACCCTCTTGGGCTGGTCAGTTACCCCATCTGTTGTTACCCCACGATTTTTGTTAAGGATTTTGGGTCCTTGATTGACATTTGTGGTAGTTGTAGTATTTTGAGTGGAGGTGATTAACCTCCCATTTGCTCCATACGTCTTACGGCCACTATCTATTGCTGCCTGGTCTATTCGTAGAGCGCTCTCAAGTACTTCGTCATAAGTCCTTAGTGGGAACTTCTGGACTTCTTCCTTCACTTCTTTGCTAAGAGAATGAAGGAATAAATCGCATAGCTCCATCTGATCCATGTTTGGAGCGCTTGCCGAGGAATAAAGGACTGTGCGCCACCTTTGGATGAAATGGGCGACAGACTCGTTATGTTCTTGCTTGATGTGCAAGAACTCCCTGATTCCTGTCCTTAATAGTTTGTTCATGTCGAAGGCTTTGATGAACTCAGACACGAGTTGTTTGAATGAATGTATGGAAGCCTCGGGTATTCTGTAATACCAATCGAGGGCAATGCCTTCCAGCGTTTTGGGGAATATTTTAGCAATGACCCCATCCCATGGGAGTAATTCTCGAATGGCTGTAGCGTAAGCTTTGATATGCGCATTCGGATCTCCTTCTCCTTTGTATTTGGGCAAATCGGGAAGAGGCCTTGGAAGCATAACGCTTCTTATGGCGAAATCTAAGGGCTCCTTTAAATATTCTGAATAAGTCCCTATTGCATACGTCTCAACCATTGATGGTGCCTGTTGAGGAGGCGGTGGCGGAACGGGTTGTTGATATGGCGTAACGTACGCGTTGGCAGGGGCATAAGGCAATCCCTGCATTTGAGTAAACATGCCGGGGGATGAGTACATATCCCCTTGTGGCGATTTGGAATACATGTTTAAGTACGAAGGGGTACTATCCAGGAATGGATTGCTCTGTACCGGACCAGGAGGAACTGTGCTAGTGATAGTGGGTCTAGTTGGTACTTGTTGTGAATACTGAGGAGTCATACCTAACGTGCCTACTCCTGTGAGGAGATCTACTTGGCTAGGATGGTGCGGAGGATTGGAACTCCCTGTTTGTATGAATTTTGAATTTTGATTCGCTTGGGCAAGTTCTAATCCTCTAACCTTTTCTATTAGAGTTGAAATGACTTCGTTTGGTGAAGTCACGATATCGTGCCTTGGTGGCGTTTGTTGTATATCCTGGTGTTGTATAGGCATGTGATAGCCTGTCATGAACTGATTGCTATCTTGCCAAGTTTCTCTGAGAGTATTTTCTATACGTGATGGCATAGAGGTATTTTCTTGAGGAGAGAACTCGGGCTGTATTTGCAAAATTCCTACAGGTGGGTACATGCCTTGAGAGCGTTGTTCATTCCTAGGATAACGTATTGAGTACTCGTCATCTAGAACTGAGTATGGATCTGATTGTCTGCTAATATGTGGTCTAAGTAGCACCTGAGGAGATGAAGTAGATTCTCCAGTCAATGTCATATTGTTTGAGCCTGAAGGCTCTGTTTGTGTTTGAGCGAGTTGTTGCTCCAACCCCTCTGCTTGGAAGGACGAACTATATCTAGTCCTTGGCGTTTGCGTTGACAACTGATTAGTTGAATAGTTGTCGCCCCACATTGAGAGTGAGGGTGATGATTCCCTATTCTGTTGGGCATAGTATGCCTCAAGACCCAGGAGGGGTCTGCCATATGCATCGAATCCCGACATATTCGGGGGGTATATGAATACCTTGAGAATAATGGGAAGGAGCGAAGGTGATTTGTGAAGGAAGCGTGATATTTATGACTCGAGCGAGAAGGTAGGAAGTTTTACGTGAGCTTCACTAATTTCGTTTGTTTCACGTCGGGTTCACCAATTTGTACATGCGTCGGAAAAGCAACAGGCGAGCGTGAGAATCAACAAGTGACTCTTCCACGTACCCGACCTCCCGAGGTCGTGCCGAGACAGCCGGTGGGGGTAGAATATGCAGACAAACTAGTTAGGGAGTCTAATGTCTTCGACACGCACTAATGGTATTTGCGAATCTAAGGCAAAGAAGGCCCTTCTAACTTGGAGTGGTGTGATAGATCGATCGGCGAGGATGACTGCTCGAAGGCTCAATCAATATCGAGCTCGGCGTGATTCGATCTATGGGTTGTGGGATGCGTGGAAAATGACCGGGATGGTTTCGTGTATTTCTCTGAGGGTCATATGGTGAATATAGTCAACTCTATGGACGATTCTCTGGCCTAGTCCAAAATTCTCTAGCTTTGTTAGTTGTTGTGTCTAGTAGGGACAATTGTTGAATGATGATAGGTGGAATCGGAGTAGTGAAATACTAATGTGCGTAGGCCAGTGTCTATATCTAAGCGACTGTGGATTCGTTAGGCTGTGGGATTTGTGGATCACAACCGTAGACTCTTGGTTGTTGCGGTCCTGTTATGGTCATACGTGAGATCAAGTTCTAATCCCTAGTATCCAGTAGTCGTAAGCTTTCTCAGCCTCTACGTTTAGAATCAGTAATTGTGCGATTTTCTCAGAATACCTCACAGGTGTTCTAGCAACTTGAATTCTTAAGCTGGTATCTATATCTACGAGGGTGTCTCCAGTGTCTGGCTGTGGAACTAAAGGATCGCACCCGAATATTTGTTCTCTTTCAAATCCTTCTACAGTCATGCGGATGTTTTCTAGGATAACCTGTAGTTTGGTTGATTTGACCAAAATGTGTGTGCTTGGTTGTCTTCTACGTTTAACCCTCTGTTGTGACTGATCTGTTGGAAGTCATGTTGTTGTTTGGAAGACTTGTATCCTAAGGTTTTGGTGATGTCGATTCTTGCCACTACGATATTGGGTGGGGCACAATTGGCTCGAATGTATTCCTGGGCTCCTAGGTCCCGTAATTGTCATGCAAAAGCAGTAATGAAACAAACTATAATAAAGTAAAATCTAAGTACACTTCTAGCATATATAATTCCTTTTTTTGTATTTTCTGGCAATTTATAAGAAAGCAGCTATCTAAAAATATTTAGAATTGACAACTAAACTAATAACGTAAAACAAACAAAATAGCCGAGTGTAGCTATTTGTCTGTGCAATTTTGTATATCTATTCTAAACAACGAAATAACTAATCTATTTGCAAGATTCTCGATCCTACCTTAGAAGTGAGGAATGAATCATAGTTTCTCAGAAACTATCAATCCCCACAACTTCCCTGGCAATATCGAGAATGGAAATAACTGAAATAAAGCGATTAACTACTTTATTTGATAAGTTCTAACTAAAACTTTGAAAGATGGAACCTGGATTTCGCAGAACAGTGGCGAATCCGACGGTGTGTGTGTTCTTGTCCCCTCAGTATGATCTCCTCGTTCTTTGTGCTCACGTGAATCCAGAAAAGCGTGTAATGCTTGCATCAACAGGAATAGATATTTGGATCAATGGACAGCCTGAGAATGCGCGGACGAGAATAGAATGCGGATAGGAGAGGGATAGCGCAAGAGTACAGAGCTTGGCCTATGCAATTCCTAGCGGGGTCTACTGCGAATCATGCAACAAAATGCGTCCAGAACCTGAAACTCATCTGTATGAAGAGAAAAACCTGCAACTTTAATGGCTGCCTAAACTATTCTACTCCAAAAGCAATAATACTGTTTGCACAAGTTGGATCTGTGGCTTACCAACAGCTGAGTAAATGCAACTAAGCATGTAAAAGATTTAAACTATCAAACTTAAGCAAACTAGAAGACTGAACTACTGAAAGTGATGAGTTTTTAAACAAGAATGAGGGGCCATTTGCATGTGCACAAACCATGCATTTATAGGAATTCAAACACCCAAAGATCAAAACCAAACTGAACTCCTAAACAATAAACAAAGGAAAAACACTATTCCAGGGGACCAAAAACATAAATGCATGCTCAAGTCGGCAAGAAAAGCTGGTGAAGCGTTGAACTTTGCGTGCGTTCCGTCAAAAGAATGTTCTGGAAAACACGTAAAGGACTACCACCTGCTCGGGCGGCGGTTTCGCCACATGAAAACCGAGAAAAAGCAAGAAAAGAGGAAAAAAGGGAAAACAAAGCACGCTGGGGCTAAGCGGGGCATGTGGGATGTTAACACATATCCGTAAAAGGATCCCAAACACCTTGTAAAGAGGGCGTATCATCATTGGGGCATTTATTACACTGTGCAAAGATGATGCATACCTTACAATTTTGGGTACGTACAATAATCTTCCGACTTCACGAGACCTATGCGTCCATTTCTCCACAAGAGTTTACCTGAGGTGAATTGCTTCCCTCATAGTAGACCTCTTCAAAGTTTTCCTTTTGTTGAGAAATGCAGCAATCGCTTGTCATTATTAAATACTTGCCATTGTTGGACGTTGTCGGGAACTTTTGGGTGGAAGACCATCTCAACTTTATAATCCCCTGTATAAAAAATATGGGAGGCTGATCTAGATTTAACAAAGCTGCAAGTCACTACAAGTAAACCAGCTCTTGAATTTTGTTCTCTCGGAATGCGGGATACCGAGAAAGCTGAAAAACCTGGGATAGTAGAGTAGACTCAATCTCTATAATGCTGCGGTTTGTCCTTTTTACTTGATAGAGACCTCTTATCTCGCTTAACAATCAGCTCAACATCTACCTTTGCATGTAATATCTTGATTCCCATTGTTCTTGCAGCACTCATAATTACCTAACAACAACACTTCATACTCTGCGGTGTTGTTAGTATTTTCGAACATTAATTTGAAGGAGTGTGCATGCACCTTTCCTTAAGGAGAGATAAGAACAACGTCTGCACCGGATTCGAATGAACAATTTTGCCATCAAACTCTAGAGACCAAACCTTGTTGTCAAGTTGATGTGGTTCTTGAATCACAGGTTGAATTTCTTCTTTATCCATTTCTAGATAATAGACTCGTGATCAGATTCTTGAAACAAGATCTAAGATCTAGGATCTTCAAACTTTGATCTTTGTGTACTTGGATTTCTTCTCGGTTCTAACCCGATTAACTCCTTTGATTGGTATGTGCACACAAGACCAATCCATCTTAACTTCACCCTGACTCTTTACTGAAATTTCTACTTAACAACATGCCATAAGAGACTAGGATGTCTGCTACAAGGATAGTCATTTTTAATCTTTTGTCTGGAAAAGAAGCAAGTACTGCCTACACATCTTTGATTTGTCCAACAAGAGGAACTTGTCTTTCCATTGAATAGCATCTTCCGATGGTTTTTGTCAATGTGAGACCCAAGGCATCAACAACTTTGCGGGCATGTAGCGTTGTCGAAGCTCCGAGTCAAAATGCAATTGCTCAATTTATATTCGTTGATAAGCAACGATACATAAAATGGCTCGATCCTTTATCTTTGTAGCAGGAGAAGAAGTAGAAGGAGAAGAACTTGCAGCCGCATTATTTGAAGGAGGAGTAATCTTTGGGCTTGACAAGATATCTCGTGAAGTATTGTTTGTGAAGGGTTGAGACCATTACTTTGCACATATTTGACCAATCTATTTAGCTGATCAAGAAATGCTCTCAAATACTTGAAACCCGACATTTGGACCTTGGTTTTCTTGATGTGGTCAATGATGTCGAAATATTGACTTGCTTCATTTGGATGTGCGTTGGCCGTCTGCTTTGTGAATTGAAAGAATTTGAATATTTATCCTTGGGCGCTAATGAAGACGGAAGGGGCTACCTCTTTTCAGGATAGTAACATCTGGGCCAGGATCTTCTCTTTTTCTTCTTTGGCTGCTTGTGGATGCTTGAGTTTTGGCATGTCTCGAGACCTTGTGAACACCGCAAATGTGTGACTATCAGAATCTTCAAAAGATTCATAATAGCCATCGTCAAATTCGTAGTCCAGGTAACCAATATTGGAGTCATTCAAGCGGGATCTACAAAGTCTTCATCATCGAATGATTCGTCAATGCCGAGATCTTCTTCATTAGTTTCCAAGTTATTCCTTAGATCAGCTTCAATTGCCAACCATTGTTGTGTAGCAGCAAGTCTGTTTCGGTTTTGATTTTGGTTTTGACCATTAAAGGTCCGGGTGGGAGCTAATCTTGAAGGGGTTGCATTCCCTGCTTGAGAGATTTGCTTCTTGATTTGTAGCATGTCATTAGCCAACCTCTGCAAAGAAAGGATCGAAGTACTTGAAGAAGCACCATCACCTTTGTTAGATGGTTGTCTAAGTTTTCCAACCATGATTAAGTCATCTTCAACTTCCACGGAAACATTTTGTGCTTCAAGTAAATTCACGGGTTCTACCCTTCTTTTTGATATCCAACTTTGGGCAATAGAGCGTTTATAAAAACGTCTTTTGATTTTCATCGCTCAATGTGGGAAGTGGGGATTTTATATAAAATCCTTTGGAACCTTCAATAAAGTCCCACATGTTCTCACTTGGTTCTTTTTTTCAACTACGTCGGTTGAGTGATCAACATGCTGGCGTCCTCTGTAGGCTTGAATATTTTGAGAAATTGCTCGTGCATAGTTGCCCGATTAGTTATGGTGCCATGAGCTAGCCGATAGAACCATTTGCCAGCCAAGTCATGTAGATTTTCAATGAAGATTGACCGAGACATCTTCATGCTCCACCGCAAGCACACCACAAGATATAAAGAAGGCCAAATGATCATCGGGTTTTGCTTTCCATCTCCAATTTTTTTTGGAAAATTCTTTCTCGGATCCTTTTGGCAAATCGTGCACTGGTGGAGTCAAGTTCGGGGCCTAAAATCTACTCCCATGGGACAAGTATAAGAAGTTACGATTTACCATGACAAACGAGCATGTCTTCTCCTTGTGTAGACTTGGTGAATAATTCCACCACCGGATTATCTTTGAAGACAATCCAGATTTGGATGGGTGTGCACTTTCCTTCTGGTGAGAGCTGAGCTGCGGCTTCTAACTTGAGGAGGATGATTGAAATTGAATTACTCCTGATTCTGAAGAAATGATCTGTCCTTCCTTGCGCCTTCACGGATCGGGTGAAATGACGTTCGACCGAGTTGAGATTTGTATGGAAAACACTCTGATCTTCAATAGATAAGATTTGATCTGCAAAGATAGTTGTTCCCACAGAGTCACTAAAATCTGTTAGCTAGATTTTTCTGCATTGCACAAAAACCTAGGCATTCATGAGATAAATCTCCCTCATTTCTTGGTGAGGCTCCGTGTTAGATTTATCAATTAAAGTATCTTGGTATCTATATGGGGTTTACTTTAATTGTTCATCTCATGAACCATAGCTATCTGATTCTGCAGTTAGCAAGTAACCAGCTATTTAAGAAAGAAAATATTTATAGAAGAAGGGAATTATATAAACAAAGAGAAGAAATGGGGAATATGTGCATCCCAATCAATAGATAGTAGAGTTGATTGTATGCACATAGAAGAACAAATAGATATAAACACATAATTATAAGCAAAGGTAGCTCTAGATCTAGATCTGAAATAACACAAAGTCTATTAAAAGATCTAAGATAAAAAGAAAGAAACACAATACACCGTGACACAAAGTTCTCTCGAAAATCTTCTCCTGTATATTCCTTTGCTTCAAGTGGCTCTCAAGAGTTTCAGACAAAGTCTGGAACACAAGGATCTTTGCTTACAAATTCGATCATTAACCGAAGGTTCTTCTCCTACTTATAGAATGTAGAAGGGAAAGTACAAAATGGGAAACTCAATTGAATGAAACATAAACAACAAGTAAAGATGACATTTGGCAATCATCCTCCACTAACTTCTCCTTAAGTGACACATGTATCACTTAATTAATAGAATTGTTCCACATAACTTTAAGTAATGGTTTCAAAACCAATAACATTAAAGTTTTACAATTTCATCATCGGGAACGTGGAAAAATAAAAGAATAAGTCACCCCGGTTGTAACATTTATATCTTCTTTTTGTTCTAATATTGGATATACTTGTCGAGCATGTAATTCAAAGCATCTACCTTGATTTGTTTTAGCCATTGCTTCCTTTTCTGTCTTGAATCAGAAATCTTTCATTCAACACATTGATACACTCTTCCACATCCTCCAATCTTGGCCCGAACCTCACAATATCCACTGCTGGTGCCACCATTTTGCTAATGGAATTCATCGTGAAAGGTTTAGTAGCTCCATCAATTCTCTTTTGTACCATCGAAGAGACCCTTCCAGGAATTAGGCACTCTCCTAGGAATGATCGCACGTATGAAGTAATATTTCGACCACTTCAACCTCGGTGAAAGAAATGATCTTTGTCACAGTAAGGATGATGTCCTACTCTCAAGTGCTGCATCATTTTCAGCAAAACTCTGCAGATCTCCAAACAGAAGATCTTTGTAAAATCCATTGCTTCCCCTTCTCAAGTCGATCCGTTTGGTACAATCTGCTCCGTAACCAATACTTCTCTCGGCACTTGTTGATCTCGGCCAAAGTACTCGAGTTACTCTTAAGTAATGTGTTCATATCTACTATGCTCGTCACCAATTACTTCACTTACTTGCTGCATTATTCATTACCTTTGAGCGGTGACACCTCTCCAAGTTATATAGAAGCTTAAAGAATAATCGATTCTTCCATTCATCAATAGCTTTCACATGATTGCTTGCATCCTCTATCTCCGCATAAGATGATCACTCACCACCTTTCTGAAATGGGTTGAGTGGAAGGTTTAGCAACCTTGGCTATGATCTCACACAACTGAGATACCCTTCTGAAGCTTATCTTTCTCCGCCTTTTCTCTATCAAGCCTAAGGAATAGAGCATCTATCAATGTATGTGTATCCTGCTTCAATCCTTACGTGGTGGCTTGACCGATGGGTACTGCAGTTCTTGTTATGTCTTCTTCCGTGAACTCATCTTCCTTATTTCCTTCCACGGGACTAACATCTCAACGAACTTCTGCCTTCGACTCCTCCATGATCAACCTTAAAGTTACCTTAGCAACTTTAGGTCTTTTGTCTTTTCTCGCCTAGGCTCAGAGTAGTAGCTGCAAGTCGTGTTCTTCCAAGTTCATCTCCACTCTAGCTTACGGAAGCAACCGTGAAGCCAACCATTACGAGAAGTTGTTGAGTGCACTACTATCTCCGCTCTATTCCCTCTCTCGTTAGAAAGTGTTATAGTGTTATGGCTGCCATCTTGAATCATCCAAGGACAAAGCTTTTTCAAACTCGCCATCTGTAGCTTCAACGTCTCTTCTAGAACAGGTGTTGAATGGAGTGGTTGAGGAGAGAAGATGAATGTTCTGGACTCGGTGGAGGCATGGATGTGTCTGTTAAGGTGCAATGATCGATGAAGTCTTGGATGTCGAACTAGAGTCATGGCCATGGAAGTGATCTTCTCCTTTGATTGAGATCTTCTGTGCACTTTCATCTTCTCGGACCTTCTGTTGCTTTCTCCTCCATGCTTACTCTTGAGGGAATCTCCTATGCCGAAGTTGCTCGTGATTTGATTCATCAATGCTTCATCAAGGCAGTATCCCTTAATCAACAATCAGTTTGAAGTATTCACGAACAATGCGAGACCTTTCTTTAATCATATGGCAGCCCCCTACGCTATCCTGAAGTACGGCTCTATCTCATCCCATTTGATGGTAAGCGTCGAGTAACACATTTCCATCATCTTTAAGATCCATAGGTATCCATGCTAGTCCAAATTCAAACACTTTCCATGCCGATAGCCTGCTGAAATCCTTCTTTCTAACCCCGTACTCACTTTTGCACTTCATTCGAAATCCTCTAATGAAGGCACATGTGCGTAGTCTGGGAGATTGTCTTCTTGGCTACTCCAAATGGATCGAAGTTCAGCCGTGCCAAGAATAAATCTTTCTCATACTCGGATAAAATCTCTGTCTCCATCCCTCTAGCTCTATGAATGCTCTGGCAGCTATAATGTCCCACAGGAATTGGGAAGAAACCCGTAGACTTGTGCCGTTTCGAATGAAGGTCGTGTATTTCCACAAGTTGTCTACTCAGCTCCATGGTGATCAATCTATCATTTGGATATCGGGCAGCTTAACGGTTCTCCGAGAAAATCCAAGTAACCTTGAGGTATGTGAAATTTGTAAACTGAATGAATAAACTGCCAATTTTGGATATAGCTTCCCACGCTTCCTTGCTCACCTTGTTGGCCTTCAAGTCCCTGTCTAGCCTACAAATGAATTCGTAAAAGAATCTATCATTGACCACTTTGAACTCTTTCTCGCATGCAGGTATAGTAAGTTGTGGATAGCACTCAAAAATGGGGTCCTTAGAAAGGACACCACATCATCCGGATTTGGAGAAGATGCCTTGTGAAGGCTATGCAACATACACCAAGTAGGAAGTCATTTTGAAGGCGAAAGTATGCTTCACATTCCGGAGCTGCTCACCAATGTTGTCGCTAATGATTTCCGACAAATTGATTACGGAATCAACCTTGTTGACTTCAATGGTCCTGATGAAAGCATACATCCATGTACGGAAAGTGTGAGCATTCGCCTCGCCATTAATCCTGCATAACAATTTGACAATATCATCTACCTCCTGCACCAAATTAGACCGTGGAAGAGTTCTTAGGAACTTAGAAGGAGATCGGGATTCTTCATGTATCTGTTGTTCATTATATTCACACGATCAACTCTATGTTTCTCCCCCTGCTTTGTTGACATCCACGAATGCTAATGGAAGTCACCACTTTTGAGCGAAATCTTCAAACAATAATTGATGAACTCTGCGTCACCGAATTATTGTTTTCCCGTAGCATCTCGCACCGATCTAGATGAAGGATGGTAATATCTAGCACACTCCATAACGAATTAAGCGCAAAGGGTGTGTATGGAAAGGTTCTGACTCAAATAATTCCACTACTTTTAGCGCACGCATGAGTGAAGTCTTTCTGCTCTAGATGTCAATCAATTCGGAAGAGGTTCGGACCTAGATCTGTATCTCCTATCTCTGCAAATTTGGAAGTGATGCATGACTCTGTTGTGCTTTCTTTTTTGTCCCTCTTTGCCATGGCTTTGTCTATCTTTGTCTGAATAATTCTTTTTCTTCTTATTCGGCTGAATTCTTCAAAACTGGTGCAGATCTGGATAATTCTTCAGATTCGGAGGATATATTCAATGTATTGGACATTGATTAAAGCTCCTTTTCTTTTGTAAAAAACCTGTAATGAATTCCTGCAATTAATTCAGACAAAGATGGCAACTAGAACATGAGCAGTTAATTTTTATCATAAAAGTCGCACTTTTATTCAAGCCCATTGCTCCAAAAATTGATGTTTTATTTGCATGCAAAGTGAGCATGAATTTTCCCAACTTCACTGAGCACTGTATCACTTATGCAAACAATTATCGAGACACAAATCAACCTCCTTGATGCATGCGCCAAAATTGGAAGCTTTTAACATTAAATCCACCTTCTTTTGAGCAAAAATCCTCTTCAAATGGGGCACACTTTTCCTCTGGGCTGCACTTCTTTACTGTGAATTAATTAATTCATCCTTATGGCAGCCCATGCTTATATAACCCTCATAATTCTATAATTAATAATTGCCCTCCTTCCTATTCCTCGCAATTAATTAATTAAAAATCATGCTTTTCTCTTTAATTGGTGTGCTAAAATTGCACGTTTAAAGACAACCATCCAATAAATTAAATTTAATCAATTTAATCATCCTCCCTTCAATCCACTTAAGCTTCATAGTGTGCTTTGACCTTAGCCACTGAAAATAGAAATTAATTTAATCATTAAAGACTTTAAAAAGTATTATTCTTCTCCCAAATGGGGCACACTTTTTAGCATGAAGGGAAAGTATTTGCCTTTAAATAAATATTATTTATTTAATTTAGACAATCTATTTCCATCTCCTTTATTACCCTTTGCTTTTGTTGACTTTCTTCCATGCTTGGGCGCCAATTTTAGAAGAGGAATTAATTAAATTAATTAATTAATAGGCTGCCTTTATCTCCCTAAAGGGGTCGCACTTTTGGCTAAAAAAATTCTATTTTTAAAAACACATGACAATGGGAATTTTTACCCTGCAAGGCAGCCCCGAAAATCCCATTGTCACTTAAGTCATTTGACTTTCATAATGGGATTATTCACCCTGCAAGGCAGGTAATAAAATCCCATGATTCACTTAAGTGACTTTTCTTTTATTCCACAATGGGAATTTTTACCCTACAAGGCAGGCAATAAATTCCCGTCTGCCTGTTGCCTCTAATTTTCCCACTGCAACTTAAGTGACTTTTCTATCATGGGAAAAAGTACCCTGCTAGGTAGGTACAAAATTCCCACCTACCTATGCTTCTAATTTTCCCATTATCCACTCTAATTCTTTGTTTTCCAAAAATTCGGCCAGCCTAGAAAAGGCTTTTTGGTGTGTGACTTCATTTTTTCCCAGTGAACCGGACCTCCGATGGCAACTTCCTTTTGGAATAACGTGCATATATGATCCCCAGTTACTCCATGCCAAGAATTAGGCCAAACCAGCAAAGGAATTGATCTAGAGAAATTTCACAGAAAATAAAACGGGAAAACACAAAAATACAAAAAGTTGCCAAAAGTCACAAATAAAGCCCAGAACTTATTCCTAGTTAAAACCCTTCTAGTATATAGGAATAATGATATGTTCGATCACAACAGGGTTAAATCGGAGCACAAATTGCCTCAAACAGGGCTCAAAATAATTAAATACGAATTTTCCGCAGACAAATCCTGACGACAGAATATAACAATTTTGGGCATCTAGGTATTTGGTGAAAAAGGCTAATATGGCTCTTTGGGAATATCTTAACGCAATACAAGAACTTTCTGGCAATAAAAACACACAACGACCCATTATTTTAAAAGTACGAAATTTTTTCGGATAGGGCAATCATGATTTCGGGATGAAATCTAGGGATACCAATGAGAATAGTCATCTTCCCATTATATTATTTCTCATACAATCAATCATCTTTGAATTATCATTCATTTTATATTTAACAAGATTGTGAATGGACAACTACCCATTCTATTCAATATCATACAACCATCATTCTCATTCCTTTAGGTTGAATAAGAATGGGAAGTTTCCCATTATATTCACTCTCATATAATCATTTTTCTCATGCATTCTATATTTAACCTAAATGAGAATCAAGCTTCCGATTCTTTTCAATCTTATACAACCATATTTTTCATTTTGTCTATGTTTCTGAATGTTTCATATGCCAATTCTAAACATTTGCTATAATATGAGAATCAATATCTACCCATTCTATTCTTTCTTATACAATCATATTTTAATTCATTGAATACTTAACCTAAATGTGAATGGAGAGCTTCCCATTTAATTCTTTCTCATACAACGATCTTTATTGTTCCTCGTATATAATTATATGAATGATCGGAATGGATATATGCCCATTCTAATCATTTCCTATTATATGAGAAAATACATATTCCCATTCTATTATTTCTCATACAATCATCTTTGAATTCTCATTCATTGTATATTTAACCTGAACGTGAATGGACATATACCCATTCTCTTCATTCTCATACAACCATCTTTCTCATTCCTTCTATATTGCTTCAATATTTAGAATGGAAATTTTCTCATTCTATTGACATTGTCATTCAATCATATTTCTCAATCCTTATATATTGTCTATATTATGAGAATGGACATCTGCCCATTCTATTCATTATATAGCAACCTTGCCTAGTTGGCCCTCTAAAAAAATGAAGCGATATTTTTTTATGAAACGAAAAATGTAAAAATAAATAAAATAAATTTTCAAGTAAATAAATTAGAAGTTAAAATAAAATAAAAAAATTTAATTGAGGGAGGGGAGGGCAAATGCATGTGAGTGAAGCATGGGATTTTCGGGTTGCGGGGTATAGGCATTGCAAAGCAGTGCAACGGTGGCTAAAGGAGAAGTGACGAGAGAAGAGACCAGACGTTTGCTAGATTTTGTAGCTTTAAGTGCTTAAGAAGACATGCGTATAAAATGTGGAGGAATAGACTAGCCATGTCGTGTCACCACCACTCCCACCAAACGAACAAAACAAGTTTTATACCTTTCAATTCAGGTTTGTTGGCAAGAAAATTTGTCGGGTGGAAAAATGTGTGGGTTTCTTGCCAACGCTCTAGGAATTGAAGTCCCTCTACTTAGACAATGCAACTTTTGTATTTGCATACAAGTAAAAAGGTGGATTTTCCTATTAGCCTTGCGAGACGAGGATCAGCGGGGAACTCCACTTACCATGCGGAAAAGCTAGCAATCGCTTCCTAGAGAATACTTTTTTGGAGAGTGGGAAAGGGGAGTGAGAAAAGAGATAGGAGAACTAATGTTGCAAGTAGAAACTTAAATTCCTACACACACTAGTTAGAAATTTCCACACATGCATTTATGGGATGAAACCATGCATACAAAGAAGCACACATTCATATGCCTTGGAAAATAGAAACTTCTTCCTTAGCATTTCAATTAAAGTTGTACAAAGTAGGGAAAATGAGGAAACATATGCAAGAGGAGGATAGAAGAAAATGGCTATCTCCTTTGTTCTCTCTAAGCACAATGTACTCTTGAGTTTACAAAATCGATCACCAACCCTTTGAAATGGGAATGGCTTTACAATTTATAGGAAGAGAAATGACTCTTCATATACCCCCAATGACTTTTCATATGTCCTTGAGCAACTTAAAACTTTTCAACTTCCTAGGAGAATATTAAGTCCCTTTTTATAACATAAAGGTGACTTTTACATTAGAAACATAAAGTTTATTTTTAATTTCATTAAGGACATATAAAAAGTGCACCCCAATGAAGAATTAGAACATGGAGGAGAGAGAAAGTAGGGGAGAAGAGAGGTAACATTACGTTGATGAAGAATCCACTCCTTTTGACTCCTAGAAGACTCTGCTAAATTGATCCGATGCCTTCGAACCTTTTAGAACATTTCAATCCTCCTTTGTTGATGATGAATTTCCATGTTTATCCACTTTCTATTTTTATTATACCTCATCATGGACACATGTTATTTTTATTAAGTGCACCGAGGTGGATAAATTTTATCCAGAGGCTGCGAGGCATAATAGAGTAAGGCAAGACGCGAGCAATGCAAAAAAATTAATGACAAATGGATCAAAAGTAGGGAAAATTTTATGCATGGGTGCATTTTACTGTACACACTTGCACCAAGGGGATGAGAGGGATAGAAAAAACCCACTTTGTTCCCAAAGGCATGATTTTGCACTTTAAGACCTGAAACTAGGGGAGCTTGGGAGTGCAATATGCACACAATGCAAAAAAATTGGGATAAAACAGAGAAATAGAGAAAAAAATATACATGGGAAAATTTTAATGTCCCCATTTCACCTTTGCAAAGGGACATGAGGTGCACAAAAATGTGCCATGCACTTTTGAGAGGCAAAACATAAGAATTTAGTCGGCCGATCAAACGAACTTGAGATCGAGATTGTCAACGCTCCGTGAAGTATTTTTAGGTGAAATTTTATATGATTTTGACTCCAAACAGCCTTCCAAGATCAATGGGATGGGTCTCATATTTTAATGAAACTCCCTAAAATGGCCCCTTTTATCAAGATTCTCTTAGCTTTCCAATGAGTATTTGGTTTCCTCTTGAATCCTTATGGAGCTCCTGGAATCATCTGCCAAAGAGCAAGTACCTGTTTTGGAAGTGCCTAAGAGACAACTTACTATTTTTAGTAAGTGTCAGAATCTACCTCTCCCAACTCCAACTGATGTTTCCAACTTGAATTTTTATCTCCTTGTATGCTTCCTTTGTGAAATCCACCTTAGAACAACTTACTATTTATAGCAAGTGCCTATGAGACAACTTACTATTTTTAGTAAGTGGTGATTTTTTGGGTTGAGATGACTGCATTGATGAGTTTTGCCTGTTTTACTTTCCCTGTGTACACGGTCTCCTCCTAGGTTTCTCTTCTGAGGTGACTTACTAAAAATGGCAAGCACCCATATAGGGGGCTTACTATTTTTAGTAAGTGGTCATTTTCACTATTTTCTACTCTGAACAATCATTCTGACCTCATGATTATCTTTGGTGCACACTATTTTTGCCACCACTACTTCTGATGAAGACTAACCAAAAATAGCAAACATGTGTAGGAAATCTTACTATTTTTGGAAATTGTGTCTCTAGTGCTTGGTTTGTGATGGAACACATATTTTTGGATTCGGCTCGTCGTCATGATCTTATCCCCCGAATTTCACTTGATTTCACCCACCAAAATGCTTGGAAATAAAAAATGAAATTTTTACTTGGCAAGAGCTTCGAGGCACGGAGCTACCATGGAATCCATTAATGGAGTCATGAAGCTTTTTGTAGGTCTGATTTTGACCTCCGATTGTGATGAAATTGACCCCATTGGGATTGGATTTTCATTTGGAGTCTATGTGTAAATTTTTAGCTCAATTCCATTGTCGAATTGATGGGAATCATTCGATCTCCCATTTCTTGCATTTTGATTGTCTCGAAAATGAGGAATTCTGTAAAAGATCTCATCTCAATCCAACTTGTATTTTGCAAGATATGAATATTTTTTGATTGGGAGACTTCGTAGTTATCTAGCAAAAAATCTTCGTTTTCTTCATTTATCTATCGTTTAATCCATTATTTTTATGATTTTAAATGTTTTTGGATGGATAGGAATTTCATGGAGTTATCTAGATGCAAAAATGGAGGATTTGGATTCTGAAATAAATTCGACAGAGTTTCGGCAGGCTATGGAGGCGTGGGGGAAGAATGGCAAAAATTGGCTAAGTATTGATATTTATAGATTGAAAATGGAAGAGGAGGGGATGGGGTGATTGTCCCTTACGTCCTTCTAGAAAAGGGACAATAGGGACAAGAAATCCTACCAGGATTCAGTGTGACACATGTCCTTTATGAAAAATGGCTAAGTATGGGAAATCGTACCTTGGGACCAACTTGCGAAGACCATATCTTGGGCTCCAGGATGAGATTTTGTAGGTGAAATACTATATGAATTTGACTAGAAACAACCCACTAAATCCAATTTTTATGGTCTCAAGGTCCTTTTATGACTGAAACACACCAAAATTACCCCTTATTTCTCGGGACCATTCATTGTGCATCGAAGAATGAGTTGCTAGGAAAGTGTATGATGTTCAGGATGTCTCATCTTTTCCACCATTTAGGGCATGGAAAATAATTTCCATATGTACTTTTTGGGCTTTCAAATCCTCATGAGGCTCTTAGAATCTCTGTTTTAAGCTCAGGTCCTCCTTCACGGTGTATGCTCCTGCAGCCCAAAACCTACTTCTACCAAGCGGCCCCAAAACTTCCAAATCTTCCCTGAATCTTCAAAAATATTTTCCTTGATGTTATTAGCCCTTGAATACTCCTCCATGATGAATTTTTCTGCTTTTACCCTGGGGGTGGTGTATGGGTCCTATGAAGGCTAATGGGAGCCCTTCCCAAAAGCGCCTAGAATACATGAATGTTCCATAAGATCCTAAATCACCTAGGGGGTCACTTGACATTCACGTAGGGATCATTAGATTGATAGGATAGGACTGGTGATTGGGATAGAATTTCCTGGGGGTGTCTTGGGAAAGTATGACTTTAAAATTTTTCGACACGGTGGTCCGTTGTCATGCTTGAAAATCATAAATTTTCCTATTGCACATTTGCATGACAACAAGGTTATTGAAACACTCCACGCTGAGACCATTAATGGCATTGATTTGACATTGGAAACTTTTGAAGGTGCTTGGGTTTGGAGAAATGCCTTACATTCATGGTATTTGGCCTCTGGTATCTCCTTGTGATATTTATGCGTTAGCGGATAATAGTTTTGCATATTGGTGTATCTTTTGGTGGCCTTTGGGCACAAGAAATGCACAAATGGTGTTTTTGATATCGATAAAAGGTGTTTGAGAGAAATTCCTCAACCAGATGTCATCTCGTGGGGTTCCATGGTTATAGGATGCACATAACATAGAGAGAAAAACATCCTAAAAAACCTTTCGGACTGTCATTTTCCTTCCATAATAATATAAGCACTTTATTCAAGATACAAAGGTATTAACCATGGTGAAACCTAAGTTAACGTTGTAAATTTAGCAGTAATTAGATAGTTGTAGCGAGTGCATAATACAAGGCCCTGCTTACTAATAGTGCTAAAGCAGGGTTCTGTACTCTCATAATTAAATAAACAAATTTTTTAGGGAACTTTGCTAAACGGAGCTCTCACTAATAGATATCGTGAAATCGGTACCATTATGGGTTAAACTAGCCCTACGTACAGAGATAAACCTGTAATCCTAATGTCTCCTCATTTTAATATATACAAATTAATTGATTTGTATATGTATATGGGGTGGGTTCAATGTCTCTCGAGAGGAAAGGAAACTTTTGTCTACCGGCGTTTTGTTTGTAGTATGAAGAAGAAAAAGAAGAAGACTCGAGGCTTAGGAGGCACTTCATTAGGGCATAATGTCTAGTTTTATTGTTTCTTATTCTTATGTTTCGAGAACTTATGCTATGTGCACTTTAACCTTTGTAGCACCAATCCTAGGGTAGAGGACGGCTACCACTTTGGTTTCCTACTCTTTATCTTTTATTTCGAGTAGTTATTGTATTGATTAAGACATTGGAAGTGCTTTCCCTGCTATCCCACTTATGTCTCTACAAGATTTGTCTCTTTCACTCTTCCTCTATGTGGAACCCTCTATTTTTCCATTCGCAAGAACTATGTAGAGAGGGTTGGTTCATAGAGTGCGCATAATGTTGCATATGCACAAAATGGTGTTCATGATGAGGCTTAAAGGATTTTCAAAGAAATGCCTCAGCTAGATGTTATCTCTTGGAGTGCCACGGTTGTGGGTATGTGCAAAATGGGTTTGTTGGAAAATCCATGAGGAAACGACTGTTATGATAGAAGATGTGGGGGAAATGGTTTTAGAGAATGCCAGATGTGTAATTTTTTGGAAATGGAAGTGATGAAAGGAAGAGTTTTTCCAGTAGTGTCCCCCATGGGTTAAATTTAACATCCTCTTGTGCATGTCAAACAATTATTTTGGTATTGTTACCTTATAAAGAAGATCGGCTCAGCTATTACCTTGAATGGCTAAAATATTGGGCTATTATAGAATATTATTTTCTATGATGTGGGATAATGTATGGTATAATATGGCCTCTTGGAGAATGCAAATGGATGATTTGATGGTGCATGCAAACCGTTCAACGAAATTCCTTGTGGAGATGCAGAATCGAGCTCCACAACCTTGGTTGATTCATTTTCCCCTCAGGCATGGTCTCCCTTACCTTCATCTTTCATAATTTTCATATTTTTGGTTTTTCATTTGCAATGAAATAAATATATAAAACCATAGATTATTATACCATTGGTTATTTTTAAACGAACTTGAAGTGTAAAACAATAAAACTTCACCTCGTGACATACACAAATCGAACTACCCTTGGTTTGCCAACCATAGTCTTTAACCCTCTTTTTGAGATGCTTTGGAAACTTCGTAACTAAACTGGATAGCTGCAACCCCTCTAGTTGACTAGTTGAGTTTGATTTTCCTTTAAACCTAGCTAATGTCCCTTGGTAAAATTTAGTAAATCATGATTTTTGGAGACTCGCAAAACAAACTTCGAACCACAAAAAGAGATGTCAAGTTTCTTCTATGTTCCTTATTATGTGGGGAGTTGCATCAAGCCTTAAATTGACCTCGATTGACCATTTATGCTCTTTTCTCCGCCCTCTAGGAGCCATGTCACCCCATTTTACAATTTTAGGAAGTTGATAAAAGTGAAAAGTTGGGTTTCGTTTCGACTTGTCGTTTGGACCCTAAGTGAAGAAATGATTATCCACCTTCGCAAACCTCTATTATTTTACTTGAAAATTTCCTAAAACCCTTAGTGTAGATGAAAACACATCGCTAGCTAGTTTTCCAAAGGATTTTTGTAGGTCTTAAGTCATTTGACTAGGTCAAAACCAGTCCAATTATGACTGGTGGCCCCGGAAAATTGGTTGCCATTTGTAAATGTTTCATCGTTATAAATTTCGTTAGCTCATGTGAATAATCAATATATAGGAGAGTGCATAGGAATTTACCCGTTGTGTATTTTCCCATTGAAATCTAGTTTTTAAACATGGTTTCTTAGCCTCCGAGCTAAACTTGGACATTTTCGCAACTGGCAGGAAAATGTAAAAGAAGGTCATATGATCCTTGTCAAGTCAAGAAATCGAATAGAAAACTCATTGAAACTTATAAATAATTGTATGAAACTCTATTTTGTGGCTTGATTGAGAAATTTGAATTTTGGAAAAATAGTGTTTTCTCTCTCCTCTTTCTCTCTCTTTCTCTCCTCCCATAGTTAAGAAATGAAGTGCAATGAAATGATTATTTACCCCTAACTCTATACGGTTGTGTATGAAGTACTATGATTATGTCAATGAAAAAAATAAAAATGTTAATTATGTTAGATTTAGGTAGATGTCATGTTAGCATTTGTCTTTGCGACCATGCGGTGGTTACAGTGTTGAGACACGAAGAAAGCAAAGTGTACTAGTGATTTCTTAGTAACATGTTATTTGGAAAATGTAATTATATAGGTTATATCAACAATATTGTTATATATCAAAATGTTTGTTATTGAATTTTGTAATGAGTATGATTTGTCATTGTTTTGGGGTGTTTGGGGAAATGTATATTTAATCATGGGTGTTATTTTGATTCAGAATTATGAATTGCAAAAGCGTTAGATATTATGTTACTGGAATTGAATTTTTCATCTTATAGTGCATTTTGAGTGTGAAATCAATTATTAAATCTTTGGTGTTTTGTGCTATTGAAAATGTAGAAAATAAATCTAAATAAAACAATCAACGGTGAGTATAAAACTCTAGTATGACTACCCTTCTCGTGTGATCCTTCATAACGTAGAAAAATAAAACCTTAGGGTGAACCTAAATCATTATACTTGATGACACCTTCTAGCTTAAGGAAATAAGAGCCCAAGTTTGAGATTATCATCATAGCTTGTACACTTAGTGACATTGTTGTGAACCCGACCGTTAAGAACAATATTGTTTAAGCTTTGTCTAGAGTATGTGGCTTCCTCCTAGGAATGGTAAGTGTGTGTGTAACAAAGAGAATGTGTTATCTTAAGATAGTACTCCATGGGAAACCAACTTTAAATCTAATACAAACCTCCTTGATCTAGAACATGAGTAGAATGAAGGCATTTAGGTGGAAAATATCGACAACTAGTTAATTGTGGAACTTAATAAAATTTTAATTTATGATTAGTTTGTGAAAATGTAACCATGAGATGATGTGCTAGGAGAAAGTGAAATTTAGATCTTTCATGTAACATGTTTAAACCATATTGTTGTGAGAAACGAAATCCATGACGTGTAAACTTTAATGTGAACCTTAATCTTTTAAACAAATGACTATTCCCTCTTGTTCTCCCACTTTCCTATTGTGTAATGAATGTATGATGTGAAACCATGTAATCATGTTCTTAGATACGAATCCCTAGGACAAGAACTAGTAGTCTCATGAGCATACAAATGTCCTTATTAACAAATGGGTTACACAATTAATTGTAATAAGGTATATGAACCAAATTAAGTGAAACCATTTTAAGATGAATGTAAATGACTCGAGTGGATACTATGTTTTTTTAGTTACCTACACATGATAATATTGAGTTTGAATCCCTTAAACCCCTCTCAAACAAGAGTGTTAGCTTGGCAATAAGTATCGAAGTTACCTTGAGTTACACAAAGATTGTTGGAGATAAGGGTGTTTGATTACTCTTGTTGTGACCTTAGTAAGGTGTAGAGTATGGAGAGAAAATGATTTAATTAATTGTAGTATCTTCTTGAGATTAACGGTATATGAAACCTTGAAATTACGTTACCCAATATTCATTTTAGTGTCTTAGAAGGCCTTTGGAAGTGTAGGTGAGTTGGAGTCCTCTCGTGTAATATGTGCTTAATGTTGTGTGGTTAATGATAGTGAAATGAAATTTTTGGCGTGAAATCACTCCCCCTAGAGTCTTGAGACCCTAAATGTTGAGAAATTTTGGTATAACTTGATATTGTTAAAAAAACTAACATAATACCTAAGTAATAACATAAGTGTAATAATATCACGACTAAGTGAGGTGTCGGTTAGGGAAAAAGGGACACTCAGAGTTCTCCTCATAACATAATTAGACTTTGTTTTATGTTGTTAAAAGGAGGGGTAGATTGCTCCTAGTGAGATTTAAACTTTCGTGAGAATATGAATTTATATGGAAAACAAAACTTATGATGTAAATATTAATAAGACTCAAACCAAGCATCGAATGATAACAACTTTAAAAAAAGAAATAAACATGCCTAATAGAAGGAAGATTATATGGAAAGGGAACTTGGACCCTAATCTCCTTTAAATCTTAAGAATACTTTCCAACTTCATGTCAGTTCTTCTTGTGTAATGAAGGTAAGACTAAATTTCAAGTAAACTTATGTCGGGAATAAACCCTTGGCATAAGATCCAACATCAGGGTATTTGTACGTGTTTAAAATGCATAGAATTAAAAATTGAGATATGGAAATTGTTAAAACGGAGAATAAACCAAATCTAAGTGTACTTATTAAAAGTTAGATTTTAAATGGAACCATCATAGGTAAAACATTAAATGCAATAAATAAAAATGCAACCTAGTCTTAAGATGAAGGAAGGTATAAACGTTAAGAGTTCTACAAATATTTAAAGTCAAATGATGAAAATAGAGTTGTAATAAATATATAACCATAAAAACAATGTGTCGTGGAAGGTGCCTAACTCTAAATCATTGTTGTTTTTGGATCGGTGTATGTCTTGTTTCATTTGGGAAAAGTGGATTTGATGTGCATCATGTGTTTTCATGTTATCTATGTGGGTTCATGTTGTGCAAACGTCTCATGTGTTATGTGTTATCGTAATTGATTTAATGTGGTGTCATGTATACTGATAATGCGAGTTAAAAAAATTATTCTGGTTTTATTGTTATTGTATTTGTGTGTCAAAATTATGGGTGTGACATTTGGTATCAGAGCGGAGGTTCATGCTCTCAAACCTCTGGGATAGTTGGTGTTATGATGATTATGCATGGTGGTGGAGGAGATGGGAAGAGTAATGTGATATTATGTTGTGATGTGACCAACGTTTTAATTGTGCTATTATGAATGCACCTATTGTGCGTGCCACTTAGAGTGGTTTGTTGTGATATTGATGTGTTTGTGATGAGAGTAACCATTCTCTTTTTGTGGATTCAATGTGAATTTTATGCATGATGTACTACCTTATTGTGTGAAATGAATGTTATTGTGGATTCTAAAGTGTTGAAGTGTTTCATTATCACGTGATATGTATGTGGGCTAAGGTGTTGTATGAGAAAATTGTTTCATAGTGAATTGTATCATATTGTGATGTTGTCATTGTGTTGTGATGTATCGTGTTGTGTCACCATGTTGTATTGCAATTGTTTATATGTTGTGATGTTAGTCATTATGTTCATCATACATATATTTCATGTGTTATGTGATGGATTCGTGTCATTAATTAGGGGCATATGGTGATCGTATGATGAAATATCCCTTATTGGGATCTTACCACAAAAAATGACAAACACAGAAAATTGCAGCAATATACTAAATCTGATTTTTGTAGATTTTACACAGAAAAGTACAGCTAGGGCGAACGAGAAAAATGTGAATAACTCTTAAAATACCCGTCCAAAATACTTGAAATTTTAACTGGAACAAGATAATAATATGTAGAACACAAGGGAAATATTTTTGGAATTTTTCAGATAACAGAATGCTGCCAGAAATTTACAGCATGCCTAGAATAGCCGGAAAACTTCGAAAATTAATATCTTTTCGAATACAAATGCAATAAAGATGAAACTTTGGAAATAATATATATAAAAATAGTAGATAACTCTCCAACCTTCAGATCTGAAAAAGGACTGCTGGAAACCCTAGAAATTAGGGCTGCAAATTCCCAAACAAGTCGCCCCCCTTGGAAAACAGCCAAAACCCTTGTGAAACCCTCTGTAGATGATGCCGAATCCTTCTTCTATGGCTGCCGTAGGTCTGATCCGAAAACCGGCTGAAAATCTCCACAAAAACTCTCAAAACCCTTCAAACCCTAATTGCAAATCTGAAAATACCTCGTAAAACAGCCCGAAATCCACTCCAAATGACAAGCTAGGGTAGATCTTTCACTACCGAAGAATGCCTGCTTAGCTAGGGTTGGATCTTTCACCACCGAAGCTAGGGTTCCGTGGGATCTTACTCCACAAGCTAAAAGTTGCAAGCAAGCGATTGCACCATGAAAAGAAAATATGAGTGTATGTATGAATGATCATCCTTTCACCCCTCACCTCCTTTTATAACCTTTTCATGCCAAAGAAACCCTAAAACCACTCAAGGCGCACTTTCCCAAAAAGAGGGCCTTATTAAAAATAACTTTAAGTTGCTTTTCCCTTCCTAGGCGCCTAGGCCCATAAAGTAACCTCAATGAAGAAATATAACATTTAATGCCATGCATGTCCTCTCAAGTCGCCAAAAAGGTACTTTAAGTGGCCCCAATGATGAAACATAACATCTAGTCCCTTTTTAAAAGTACTTTATGACCCAGTCAATAAAAAATAATAACAACTGGACTAGATGCCCATACCCAATAGCAAAATAGTGTCTGTAACCCCTTGGGCATGACTAGGGTTAGGGCACGCATTGGCCCTTAGGCCATGGGCGAGGGAAAAGGGACATTACAGTCCTCCCTTCCCAAAATTTGCTTGTCCCCAAGCAAATGCAGACTAGGATGCCGTAGAATCTGTTCTCCCTCCCAAGTAGCATCCTCAAGAGGCAAACCCTTCCATCGCACCAAATATTCTGTGATATCTCTGTTCCTGAGCTTCCTCTGTCTGACCTCAATAATAGAATCCGGTTCTAAAACCAGCTTCCCCTCCTCATCCAGTGGTGGCAACTCTGTAGAAGGTACAATGTGCTGTCCTAAGGCCTTCTTAAGGCATGATACATGGAAGACATTATGTATCTTGCTGTGCTCTGGAAGATCCAACTCATATGCAACCGCACCCACTCGCCTGACTATCCTGTATGGACCATAAAACCGGGGCTTCAGCTTTTCCGCCCCCTTCTGCTTGAGTGATGACTGTCTGTACGGCTGTAGACGCAAGAACACCAAGTCTCCTGCCTCGAAGGACCTCTCTACCCTGTGTCGATCCGCATAAACCTTCTGCTGATTCTGCGCCTTCTGGAGATTCTCCTTAAGAGCTCGCAGGATATCTTGGTTCTCCTGTAACCAATCCCGAGCTTTGGGAGCTCGACTATCTGATAATACTAAATCAGCAAATGACATGGCATCGTATCCATACAAAGCTCTGAAAGGCGTCATGCCAATACTCATCTGATATGTGGTATTGTAGCAATACTCACCCATATGCAACCATCTGATCCATGCCTGCTGATGTCCGGTCACATAACTCCGCAAATAGCCCTCTATCCATTTGTTGACAATCTCCATCTGCCCGTCAGTCTGAGGGTGGTAGCTCGTGCTAGGAGTCAACTCGGTACCAGCAAGTCTGAAAATCTCCTGCCAAAAGGTGCTCATGAAGATCTTGTCCCTGTCACTGATAATATTTTTAGGCAACCCATGTAGCCTAAAAATCCCTGTATAAAATACCTGAGCCACATCAGCTGCCTCATGCTTCTTGGGTAGAGAAAAGAAGTGCGCATACTTGGTCAATCGATCAACTACCACATAAATGCAATTGTGCCCATGCACCATAGGGAGTCCTGTGATGAAGTCCATCGATATGCTCTCCCACTTTTGCTCAGGGATGGGAAGAGGCTGAAGTAACCTGCAGGAAAAGAATGCTCTGATTTGGTTTGCTGGCAAACCATACACTCTCTAACATGATTAAGGACATCATCCTTCATCCCCTTCCAAGCGAATCTCTCCCTGATATACCTGTATGTTTTGAAATATCCGGGGTGTCCAGCTAGTGGTGTGTCATGTACTGCACGAAGGATCTTGTCCTTCATCTTAGACCCCTGTACAAGGAAAATCCGATCCTTATAAAAAATGAGATCATCTACCACCCTGTATCGGTCATCCTTGATAATACCATCCATGATCTCGCATGCAAACTGATTCTTGGAGTACTCAACCAGTATGTGAGCCTTCCAATCTGCTGAAATCTCGGACATAGAACTCAACATAGTAGTAAGGTAAGGCTTCCTAGATAAAGCATCAGCAACAACATTATTCTTACCTCTAGTGTATTCTATATCAAAGTCATATGTTTGTACCTTGTTCACCCATCTCTGCTGGCGGTCGTTGAGATCCTTCTGTCCCAAAAAGAACCTCAAACTATTGTGATGCATGCGTACCACGAACCTCACGCCACACAAGTCTTTGTGCGAATTTGGCCAAAGCATGCATGATGGCCAACATCTCCTTGTCGTAGATTGAATACCCCCTCTCCACGGGGCTCAATTTCCGACTCTCGTAAGCAATGGGGTGCCTATCCTGCATAAGCACTGCTCCAATCCCCTCACCTGATGCATCACACTCTAGAACAAATGGACGAGCAAAATCTGGTAATGCCAAGACGGGGCATGAGCTCATCACCTCCTTGAGATGATCAAAAGTCTGTTGTGCCGCTTCTGACCAAGCGAAGGCTCCCTTCTTGGTCAAGTCTGTCAGTGGGGCAGTCAATCGTGAGAAATTCTTCACGAACCTCCTGTAATAGGTGCATAGTCCTAAGAATCCCCTCAAATGTGTCAACGTCCTGGGTGGAGGCCAATCCAAAATTGCCTGTATCTTCACTCTGTCCACCTTGACTCCCCCTCCACCAATCACATATCCCAAGTACAACAACTCTGTCATGCCAAACTCACATTTAGAAGCCTTTGCATATAGCAGATTAGCTCCTAGTATTCCCAATATCTCGTCAAGGTGGCGGATATGACTCTCCCAAGTCCTGTTGTAAACCAATATATCATCAAAGAAGACTAAAACAAACTTCCGCAAGTGGCGGTTGAACACGTGGTTCATGCAAGACTGGAATGTGGCTGGTGCATTAGACAAACCGAAGGGCATCACCAAAAACTCAAAATGTCCATAATGACATCTGAAAGCGGTCTTATGCACATCCTGCTCCCTAACCTTGATCTGGTGATATCCAGATCGCAAATCTATCTTAGAAAAATAGATTACTCCCTGTAGCTCATCTAGTAGCTCATCAATACGCGGCCTTTGGATATTTGTTCTTGATTGTCTTCTTATTCGATGCCCGATAATCAATGCACATCCGCATGGTCCCATCCTTCTTATTCACCAATACTACTGAAGAAGCGAAAGGACTAGAACTCGGCCTAATGTGTCCCATGTCAATAAGCTCATGGATGGTCCTCTCAATCTCGTCCTTAAACCGATTGGGGTGACGGTAAGGAGTAGTAACCACTGGTCTAGTGTCCTCGAGCTCAATCACATGCTCAAATCCCCTCTCTGGCGGTACACCAGGTGGTATGTCGCTAAAAACTGTACTGTGCTTGTCCAATAGCCCCTGTATATCTACATGATACTCTGGCTGTCCATCCTCTGAGTTCTTGGTAGAAACCAAGCACTGTACTGCCCAATCAACCCCATTGTGTCTGTGAATCCTCTCAATCCTCTTTGCTGAAACAACTCTGGGTGCTTCTGAAGATAAACCTCTTAAGGTTACATTCTTTCCCTCGGACTTGAACTTGAGTTCCATGGTCTGAAAGTTAGTCCGAAATTCTCCAAGAGAATGGAGCCACTGTACACCCAGCACAAGGTTGGTCTCTCCAATACCAACCACATAGAAGTCATCGGTGACTGTATGGTTACCCATGGTGATACTCAACTGCGGAACTCGCTGCATGCATCTCATGGACTCACCATTGGCTACCACTACATTGAAACCCTCAAAGTCTTCTGCCTGCAGTCCCCGCTTCTCTACCAAAGATGCATCAATGAAATTGTGGGTGGCCCCACTATCAATGAGCACTACAACTCTCTGGCCCTGTAATGTTCCCCTAACTCTGAATGCCTTGTACCTCGGGGTACTCGACAAAGTAGCAATAGTCTCCTGGGGAAAAGTCTCCTCCTCTGTTCAATCCCTGCACTATCCAATGCCTCCTCATCTTCATCTTCTAACTCCTGATGGTACCGCTCCTCCTCGTTCTCACTCTCCTCAAAGACCTCTATGAATTGGGCCCTTCCTTTCCCTCTACAATCATGTCCTGGAACCCATGGTGTGCGGCAATCGAAACAGAGTTTCTTTCGCCTCAACTCCTCCCGGTCCTCTCTCGATACAAATGGTCTCCTTGTGGTATCCTGCCTGGGTGGGGGCCCCTTTGGCTGTGAACCCTCAGTTTTCGAAGGAAAACCCTTAGGCTGATTTCGAGGGGGAAACCTCGATTTTGGAGTGGACAACTCCAAATCTCGTGCTCGCCTAATCGCCTCATGTAGGGAGGAAGGCTCAAATGCCTTCACAAATCCTGCTAAAGAGTCGTCAAACCTACCATGAAGAGTGAAGTCAACCTCATCTCTGAAACATCAGATACCATCACTGAAAACCTCTGAAAATCTGCAATGTATTGATCCAGAGAACCTGTCTCAAGTGGGTCAATTCCTGAAGTGCCTATCTGGGTCCCTCCTGTCAAACCTGCTCATCAATCTCTGTGTAAAATCTGCATATGTAGTGATATGCATGTGCCCCTGTGTGATCAATCCATGATGCCACCAGTCATGGGCATCTCCCTCGAGGTGTAGGATAGCAAACTTAATTGCATCTTCCTCGCGCATGGGATTCAAGTCGAAGTAAGTCTTCAACTTCTGAATCCAAGACTGGGCGGTACACTTCCTAGAGCCATCGAAGTGTGGAATAGAGATCTGTCCTAACCTCTTCTGAAACTCAGGTACCTGTGGCTGGTAATCTCTCCTAGGCCTGCTGCCAATCTTCATTTTGCAATACTCCTGAAATGGCATGTTGTCTCGGAAACCCTCGCTCAAAGTCCGGTACTTCTCCCAGCAAGATTCTTCATCCACAATGTCTGCAGGCTGTCGTGTCTGCGAAACTTCCGGATCCTTTAAGAATGAAGGCTCGTGGAGTCCCAATGGCCTGGTAGATGCATGAGGGGACCCTTGTCCCGAATGTCGACTCTCACTTCTATTACCATGTTGACCCATATTGCTAGCCTCTCCCTTCTCCGCATGAGTCTCGATCCTACCCTGTGCTAACCTCTTAGTAAGCTGGCTCAAATAGAGGTTGGTAGTCTCCTGCTGCTTCACCATGTTGGTGAACAGTTGTCTCATCAGATCTACTCCCATTTCTTCACTATCTCTATCTCTGTCTCCCATCTTTCAACCCTAACAGGCTGGAGGAACAACCGCTCTGATACCACTGAAATATCCCTTATTGGGATCTTACCACAAAAAATGACAAACACAGAAAATTGCAGCAATATACTAAATCTGATTTTTGCAGATTTTACACAAAAAAGTACAGCTAGGGCAGTGAATAGAAAAATGTGAATAACTCTTAAAATACCCGTCCAAAATACTTGAAATTTTAAGCTGGAACAAGATAATAATATGTAGAACACAAGGAAATATTTTGGAATTTTCGGATATGAGAATCTGCTGAGAAATTTACAGCATGCCTAAAATAGTGGAAAACTTCGAAAATTAATATCTTTTCGAATACAAATGCAATAAAGATGAAACTTTGGAAATAATATATATAAAAATAGTAGATAACTCTCCAACCTTCAGATCTGAAAAAGGACTGCTGGAAACCCTAGAAATTAGGGCTGCAAATTCCCAAACAAGTCGCCCCCTTGGAAAACAGCCAAAACCCTTGTGAAACCCTCTGTAGATGATGCCGAATCCTTCTTCTATGGCTGCCGTAGGTCTGATCCGAAAACCGGCTGAAAATCTCCACAAAAACTCTCAAAACCCTTCAAACCCTAATTCTGCAAATCCTGAAAATACCTCTGTAAAACAGCCCTGAAATCCACTCCAAATGACAAGCTAGGGTAGATCTTTCACTACCGAAGAATGCCCTGCTAGCTAGGGTTGGATCTTTCACCACCGAAGCTAGGGTTCCCGTGGGATCTTACTCCACAAGCTAAAAGTTGCAAACAGCAGTTGCACCATGAAAAGAAAATATGAGTGTATGTATGAATGATTATCCTTTCACCCCTCACCTCCTTTTATAACCTTTTCATGCCAAAGAAACCCTAAAACCACTCAAGGCGCACTTTCCCAAAAAGAGGGCCTTATTAAAAATAACTTTAAGTTGCTTTTCCCTTCCTAGGCGCCTAGGCCCATAAAGTAACCTCAATGAAGAAATATAACATTTAATGCCATGCATGTCCTCTCAAGTCGCCAAAAAGGTACTTTAAGTGGCCCCAATGATGAAACATAACATCTAGTCCCTTTTTAAAAGTACTTTATGACCCAGTCAATAAAAAATAATAACAACTGGACTAGATGCCCATACCCAATAGCAAAATAGTGTCCGTAACCCCTTGGGCATGACTAGGGTTAGGGCACGCATTGGCCCTTAGGCCATGGGCGAGGGAAAAGGGACATTACATATGACCCCTATTGTACTGTACTTTCCCTTTGGAGTGCGTTATGTGGAAATATGATGTGTTATATGTTGTGTCATAGCCAAGTAAACATACCATGCGTAAGATGCTAAGATTAATGTGTGTAATTCATCATTGTGTTAGTAATGTAGTTACATGTTATGTTGTGAACCCTACACTAACCGGACCTAAGGGAAGTAATCATTAAAGTGTATGTGTGGAGAGAGGAAATGTATACCATTGACCAGTCACTCAAGAAGAGTACGATATTGGAAGTGGAGTCTTATATAGACTGAAAACCCACTTCTATTCATTTGGTATTTATGGCACATTTCCCAATGGGTGCCATGTATATTGTGTTTGGCGAACACCTTAGGTTTATTAGAAGAAAACATGTACCCTTAGCTCTCTCCATATATGGTTGTCGTGTAGATGATCTATGTGTGGTTACGACTATGTTCACCCTTGTGGGAGTATGGAGGGATGATTTAGACAAATTATGGAAGTTATATTATTTGATTAGTTATTATTCATTTTTCGAGTCGCTCGATGCCGGATAGGGTCGATGCCCGTGTGAGGATGTCAATATGTACGCTTGATGTCGACAACATCCAAGGTACTTGTGATGATGCTTTTGTTATATATTTTGTGAGCTAAGGCTTGATATAAGAGTTCCAACAACTCAATGAGTACCACTTTGGTAGCCGTAGAAGGCCACATATTAATTGTGATGTGATATTTCTCTATACATGTTTTATTTGTAACTTTCACTTTTCATTTCTTTTCCTTTTCTAGAACCAAAACTTTTCTCATTTTACTTTTGGTTGAATTATCGCTTGCAATTTTGGGCATTTTTAAAAATTGTTGCACTAACATGATGATTTTTGCACTAACTACAGCTAATTAGCCATTTATTTAACTTTGATTGAAAGTTGAATTTAAGTTAAAATTGTTCCTTGAATTTCAATTTATTTTCTTGTTTGGCTAAAAGAGAATGAATTTGATACCACTTGGCAATTTTGCTTATTGTTTTAGTATGTTGGTTCTAATGTTATTATGTGTTGTAATAGGGACATGGGTTCACCAAGGATTGGTGGTACCTATGGGCCCACTTCATTGTATGGGGTACGCCGCAAGAGTTACAGATAACTAGTGGGTTGTTGAACTACGGGTTATTATGTCACTTGGGTTGGAGGTTTCTTAACTCTATGTGCCTAGGGCCATAGTGTGACCAAATTCTTTGGTGAGCGAAAAGGAATTTTTTTCTTCATTGAACGACTTCTTTAGTGGAGCAAAAAGGAAAAATTTATCTTCATTTTGTTCTTTGGAGGCATATGGAGTTAATATTATGATTTATGTGTACTCGTATGAGCCTGGTTATGTTTATGTTATTGAGGCTTGATGTTCCTTGTTGTTAATAAGATGTTTATCCCACCATGTCACAAAGTATAGCTACGGTTGTATTTGTTGAGTTACATGAAACTTGTGTATGTGCATTGTTGGTAATTTCATGTTGTTTTATTATGCTTATGCTTATGAGTACTATTGTGCCACGGGAATGTGTATGTCAAGTACTATGTCATATGGATTGTATGTTCTACCCATGGTTGGATTGAGGTATTGCGATGTGGTACGGTCATGAAAGTGTGTAATAAGATGTATTATGGTTCTTAGTGTTGTGTTTGAGCTTTGTGTGACATTGTACTATTATGTTATGTTGGGAACCCATGAAAATAATTCAATATAAATCCTAAATAATGAAATATTATGAGATTTAAAACTAAGAATTTTTAAAGGAAATGACTAACTAAGTAATAAGGTAAAATGGATATGATAATCTTCTCAAAACTTTAAAAATTTAAAGAAATTTCAAAATTTTCTTACTTCCTTATGGTAACGTTTTAATGACAAAGACCTTGACCTAGATGAAACTTACAGTTGTTGAAATTTTGTGTTACTTATTTATTTATCTTTGGTGTCGTTCCGCATCAAGGATGATGCTCTTATAAGGGGAGGGAGATGTAGCGCCCTGCCTAGTTAGCCCTCTAGGAAAAATGAAGTGAGAATTTTTTTAATTAAACAAAAACGTAAAAATAATTAAAATAAATATACAATTAAAAAAATTAGAAGTTAAAATAAAAATAAAAATCTAAATGGGGAGGGAGAGTAAATGTGTGTGTGTGAAGGATGGGTTTTTAGGTTGTAAGGTATGGGCATTGAAAATGACATGACTGCATGTGGCTAAAGGAGAAGTGTCGGAGAAGAGACTGTATTTTGCTATATTTTGTAACTTTAAGTGCTTTGGAAGACGTGTCTACGTAAAATGTGGAGGAATATACTAGCCATGTCGTGCCACCACCAATCCCACCCAATGAACATGATAAGTTTTAGACATGTCAATTCAAGTTATTGAAACACTCCAAACCAAGACCATTAATGGAATTGATTTGACATTGGAAACTTTTGAAGGTGTTTGGGTTTAGAGTAATGCCTTACATTCATGGTATTTGGCCTCTAGTCTCTCCATATGATGGCTATGCATTAGAGGATAATAGTTTTGCATCTTTGTGTATCTTCTAGTTACGCTTAGGCACAAGACATGCACAAATGTTTTTTTATACTTTTGATTAAAGGCGTTTTAAAGAAATGCCTCGGCCGGATATCATCTTGTGGGGTGTCATGGTTGCAGGATGCACATAACATGGAGAGTGAGACATCCTAAACATCCTTTCAGACCTATCATTTTCCTTGCATAATAATATAAGCACTTTATTCAAGATATAGAGGCATTAGCCATGGTGAAACCCAAATTAATGTTGTAAATTTAGCAAGTAATTAGATATTTGCAACGTGTGCAAATTTTAGGGCTCCACTTACTAACATTGGTAAAGCAACGTTATGTACTCTTACAATTAAATAAGCGAACGTTTTTGAGGCTGTGCTAAACAGAGCTCTCACTAATAGCCATCCTAAAATCAGTACCATTATGGGTTAACCATCCCTGTGCATGGAGATAAACCTATAATCCTAATGTCTCCTCATTTTACTATATACAAATTGATTGATCTGGATCTATATATGTATCCGGGGTGGGTATAATGTCTCTGAGAGTAAAGGATACTTCTGCTTGCCATCGTTTTGTTTGTAGTATTAAGAAGAAAAATAATAAGATTAAGGCTTAAGAGGTGCTTCATTCGGACGTAATGTCTTGTTGCATTGTTTCTACTTCTTATGTTTCTGAGAACCTATGCTACGTGCACTATAATCTTTGGAGAACTAGTTCTAGGGTAGATGATGACTACCACTTTGGTTTCCTACTTTATCTTCTAATTTTGATTAGTTGTTGTTTTGATTAAGACATTGGAAGTTCCCTGTCATGTTATCCCACTTATGTCTCAACAAGATTGTTTCTTTCACTAGATTCTCTACGTGGAACCCTTTGTTTTTCCATTCGTAATCACTATGTAGAGAAGGAGTAGTTCATGGAGTGCACAAATTGTTAGATATGCATATAATGGTGTTCATGATGAGGCTTAAAGGATTTTCAAAGAAATGCCTCGGCCAAATGTCATCTCTGAGTGTCATGGTTCAGGTATGTGCAAAATGGGTCTGCTTTGGAAATGCCATGAGAAACGACCGTTATGATAAAATATGTGGGGAAATGGTTTTAGAGAATGCTAGATGTGTAATGTTTTTATTTTCTTTTTGGAAATGGAAGTGGTGAAAGGAATATTTTTCTAGCACTGACCCCATGGGATAAATTTAACGTCCTCCTATGCATGTCAAACAATTATTTTGATACTGTTACCTTATAAAGAAGATCAACCCAGTTGTTACCTTGAATGGATAAAATCTTGGGTTGTTGCAGAAGATTATTTTCTATGATTTGGGATAATTTATGGCCTAAGATGGCCTCTTGGAGGGTGGAAATGGATGATTCGATGGTATATGCAAATTGTTCAATGAAATGCCTTGTGGAGATGCAAAATTGAGCTCCGTAACCTTAGCCGATTTGTTTTCCCCTCAGGCATGGTCTCCCTTACCTTTATCTTTCATAATTTTTGTATTTTTGGTTTTTCATTTGGAATTAAAGAAAGATATAAAATCATAAATTATTATACTATTGGTTATTTTTAAATGAACTTGAAGTGTAAAATAATGCAACTTCACCTTGTGACATATGCAAATCCGAACTACCCTTGGTTTGTTAACAATAGTCTTTAACCCTCTTTTGAGATGCTTTGGAAACTTCATAACCAAATTCGATAGTTGAAACCTCTATACTTAACTAGTTGAGTTTGAGTTTGCCTTTATACCTAGCTAACATCCCTCATTAAAAGTTAGCAAATCGTAATTTTTAGAGACTCACAAAATAGCCTTAGGACCCTGGAAAAGAGATGTCAAGTTTCATCTGTGTTCAATGTTATGTGGGGAGTCACATAAATCCTTAGATTGACCTCGATCGACCATTTTTTTCTCTTTTGCCACCCCTTTAGGAGTCATGTACCCCGTTTTGCAGTTTTAGGAAGTTGCTAAAAGTGAAAAGTTATGTTTTGTTTGACTTGTCATTTGGAACTTGAGCAAAGAAATGATTATCCACCTTCCTAAACCTACAATATTTTAACTTGACAATTTCCTGCAACCCTTTTTTGAGATAAAAACACATGTCGCTAGTTATTTTTTCAAAGGAGTTTAGTAGGCTCTGTGGTCACTACTTGACTAGATCAAAACCAGATCCAATTAAAATGGGTGGCCCTGGAAAACTAGTCGTCAATTGTAAACAGTTCACCAGTTCTAAGTTTTGTCAACTTTGTTAATTCTAGATATATAGGATAGTACATACGAATTTACCCATTGTGCATTTTCCCATCAGAAGTTAGTTTTTGAACACGGTTTCTTAGCCTCTAAGCTAAAATTGGATGTTTTCGCAACTAGTAGGAAAATGTAAAAGAAGGTCGTAGGATCCTTGTCAAGTCAATAAATCGACTAGAAAACTTATTGAAACTTATAAATAACTATATGAAACTCTATTTTGTGGCTTGTTTGAGAAATTTGAATTTTTGAAAAATCATGTTTTCTCTCTCTTGTCTCTCTCTTTCTCGCTCCTCCTATAGTTAAGAAATCAAGTACAATGAAATGATTAACTACCCCTAACTCTCTCTCTGGTTGTGTATGAATTACTCTGATTATGTAAATGAAAAAATAAAAATGTTAATTATGTTATATTTAGATGGATGTCATGTCGGCATTTTGTGTTGACTATGCGGTGGTTCGAGTATCGAGACACGAGAGAAAATAAAGTGTACTAGTGATTCTTAGTAACATGTTATTTGGAAAATGTAATTGTATAGGTTATATCAACAATACTATTATATATCAAAATGTTTGTTATTGAATTCTATAATGAGTATGAGTTGTCATTGTTTTTGGGTGTTTGGGGAAATGTATATTTAATCATGGGTGTTATTTTGATTTAGAATTATGAATTGTAAAAGGTTGGATATTTATGTTAACTGAAATTGAATTTTTCATCTTATAGTGCATTTTCAGTGTGAAATTAATGATTAAATCTTTAGTGTGTTGTGTTATTTACCTTGAAAATGTAGAAAATAAATCTAAATAAAATAGTCAACCTTAGTATAAAACCCTGGTATGACTACCCTTCTCATGTGATCCTTCATAACGTAGAAAACTAAAACCTTAAGGTGAACCTAAATCATTATACTCGATGAAACCTTCTAGCTTAAGGAAATAAGAGCCCAAGTTTGATATTATCATCATAGCTTGTATGCGTTTAGCAACATTGTCGCAAACCCAACCGTTAGGAATGGTAATGGTTAAACTTTTTCTAGAGTATGTTTTAACACGATTATGAATGGAAAACTACCCATTCTATTCTTTCTCATACACCTAACATTCTCATTCCTTCGGGATGAATAAGAATGGGCAGTTGCCCATCCTATTTAGTCTCATAAAATCATTTTTCACATTCATTCTTTATTTAACATGAAGGTGAATGGACATCTACCCATTTTATTCTTTCTCATACAATCGTCATTATAATTCATTTAGACTGAATGAGAATGGGAAGTTGCCCATTCTATTCAATCTCATACAATCATATTTTGTATTAATTATATATTTAACTGAAGGTGAATGGATAAGCGCCCATTATATTCTTTCTCATACAACCATCATTCTCATTTCTTCTATATAATTACTTGAATGTTCAGAATGGAAATATTCACATTCTAATCATTGTCTATAATATGAGAATAGACATCTACCCATTCTATTCTTTCTCATACAATCATATTTGAATTCTCATTCATTCTATATTTAATTTGATTGTGAATGGACAATGTGCATTCTATTCTTTCTCATACAAAACCATTTTCATTCCTTCAAGCTGAATGAGGATGGGAAGCTACCCATTCTATTTAGTATCATACAATCATCTTTTGTATTTGTTCTATATTTAACCTAAAGGTGAATGGACAACAACCCATTCTATTCTTTCTCATATAGAACTCATTCTCAATCCTTGATTGAATGAGAATGAACAACTACCATTCTATTCTTTCTCATATAGAATGGACATCTACCCATTCTATTATTTCTCATACAACCATCATTCTCATTTTTTCTATATAATTACGAATGTTCGAATGGGCATTTACCCATTCTAACCATTTTCTATAATATGAGAATAAAAATATGTCCATTCTATTATTTATCATATAATATTTGAATTCTCATTCATTTTATATTTAACCCGATTATGAATGTCTTTTTAAATGTTCAGAAATTATATAGAAGGAATGAGAAATATGGTTGTATGAGAAAGAATAGAATGGGTTGTTGTCCATTCACATTCATGTTAAATATACAATGAATGAGAAAGATGATTGAATGTTAATGAATGACAAACATGGATGTATGAGAAAGAATATAATCGGTAGATGTCCATTCACATTCAAGTTAAATATAGAATGAATACGAAAGATGATTGTATGAGAGTGAAGAGAATGGGCAACTGCCCATTCTCATTCAGTCTAAAGGAATGGGAAAGATGGTTGTATGAGAAAGAATAGAATGGGTAGTTGTCAATTCACTTTTAGGTTAAATATAGAATGGATGATAATTCAAAGATGATTGTATGAGAAATAATAGAATGGGAAGATGCTTATTCTCATATTATAGGAAATGATTAGAAAGATGATTTGAGAGTGAATAGAGTGGGCAGTTGTCTAGTCTCATTCAACGTGAAGGAATAAGAAAGATGGTTGTATGAGAAAGAATAGAATGATCGGTTTTCCATTCAAATTCAGGTTAAATATAGAATGAATGAGAAAGATGATACTACAAGTCTTACGCCCATTCTCGTTCGACTGAAGGAATAAGAAAGATGTTTGTATGAGAAAGAATAGAATGATAATTTGTCCATTCAAATTCATGTTAAATATAGAATGAATGAGAAAGATGATACTACGAGAATGAATAGAATGGGTAGATGTCCATTCTCATAAATTTATAAGAAATTATTAGAATGGTCATATGTCCATTTTGAACATTTAGGCAATATAGAAGTAATGATAAATATAGTTTTATGAGAATGAAAATAATGGGAAGTTGCTCATTCTCATTCAAGTTAAATATAGAATGAATGAGAAATATGATTATATGAGAGTGAATATAATGGGAAACTTCCTATTCATATATTCAATAGGAAATAATTATAATGAGCATATTTCCATTTTGAACATTCAAGCAATACATAAGGAATGAGAAATATGGTTGTATGAGAATGAAAAGAATGGGAAGCTGCTCATTCTCATTCAGATTTAATAACATGCCCATCAAAAAAATTTCAACTACATTTTTATCTCTCCTCTCCATTCTTGCATAGTGAATTTAAAATTCATAGGGATAAGGTGTCTCAAATCAATTTTTTCACTAATTTTGTTTCTACTTGAAGAAGTTATAGTTAGCACTATCTTCTTTAAGACATCGTTTAAGGATGTCATTTGTAAGAAATGACTCCCTTACTTCATGGGTAGTCGTTCTTTCTTTCCTAGAATAAAAATAATTAAAACTTGATGCTTTTCAGAAACTACCATCACCTTTTCATAACACAAGTCATTCATCAATAGGGCATAGCGATACCAAAAGTTTTTCGATTCAAAGAAGCAGTCCATAACTATTATCAAAATATAACACCACTTTTGACTTTTCAACCATCAAGAACATGGTAAAATACTCATAATTTGGCAAAATAATCCATCTTTGCACCATTCATACTTCCTTCTATAGACTTGTCATATTGGTGTTGCTAACGAGTTTGAGTAGGAAGAGGCTAATAACAATGATTTAGAAGGTGTTGCCTAGGGTTTGTAGTATTGAATTGTTTGGGTTTGTGATACCAAGTCAGGTTTGAATTGGCATTGTGAAGAAATTCGAAATCAAATCGTAGAAAAGTAGAAATCTTCAACTAGCCTCGCATAGATCAACACCTTTAAGCCTTGACCCTATGTCGCGCTTTGAGATGGAGTCAAAGAAAATATAACCAATTTGTGAATCAGATTGTCCCGTATTTACCCTCCCTTGGCTTTACAATGATAAGATCCAAATCATGCACTAATTCATTTTTATTAGATTATTAGTACCTCTATTAATGTGATTGCAACCACGGTTACAAAATTACACCGTCTATAATTTTCTTCAAAATATTGAGATACTAAGTAGTAATTGCATACGAGTTGCAAAATAAAGATGTCAATTCACTCTGTTATTATCAAAATTCAAAGAAAAATAATAATGTCTTGCCATGTATATGATGTTCATTCGCTTAATAGGGTATGTGATATTGACCTACCTTGGGATTGTTATATTGAAATGTTTGGGGTTTGTGATCTTTTGAGCGGGTTTGAAATCACACCAATCCAGAAGAAAACCGAAAACAAATTGTAAAACCTAAAGAATTTGGCAAAATATATATATATATATATATATATATATATATATATATATATATTAAACTTTAAACTAGCTGCAAAGATCAACACCTTTAAGCCCTCAACCCGTTGTTGCGCTTTGAGAGAATGAGTCGAATAAAATATAACCAATTCGTGAACTAGATTGGCCCGTATTTACCTTGTCATAGGCTCCTAAGTATCACGAGTCCTCAAATCTATAGATAAAAGCGCCTTTGGAACATTCGGGTTATTGTATAGAAGGAATGATAATTATGGTTGTATGAAAAATAATAGAATGGGCTATTGTCCATTCACATTCAAGTTAAATATACAATGAATAAGAAAAATCATTGTATGACCTTTGAATAGAATGGGCATATGTTCATTCTCATTTAGGTTAAATATAGAATGCATGAGAAAGATGATTACATGAGAGTGAATAGAATAGGTAGGTGCCCATTCTCATTTATCATGAAGGAATGAGAATGTTAGGAATATATTTGTATTAGTGCTCACATTATTTGTGTATGATATTATTATTTGTGTGCAAATAATGTGAGTTGTTCACACAAACTCACGTAGATTATCTCTAGAGAGATATTAAGAATTGAGTGAGAGATATGAAAGATTAAGATAAGTGGAAAGAATATTGTGAAGGATAAGACTTGACTCCTATTTCATAGGATCAAACATTTGTATAAATACCTCTCAAATAATTGAATAAATCATCCAGATTTAATTATATTGCAATATTTTCATATTCAATGTTTTATTAGAGTGCTTATATTTTGTCAAATCAAACCAAAATTAACATCTGGTATCAGAGTAGGTGAGTTTTGTAATGGAGAAATAATTATTGCTGAAGGGGATGGTCGTCGGCTTTATTTCCCATTCATCAAAACTGCATGGGAATCTGTACTTTTCATTAATGCGTATTCTTCAAATTGGAATATATTCTTCCAGCCTGCGCGCCATATACACCATTCATTTGATACATATGCGTATTTCACCAGATCTACGTTTTAGCATCTTGCTGTCTTCACATTGCCATTTCATTTCAGACTTTTAATCCACCGTTGATCTCACAATAATATCGGCATGATCTTCACATTGAAACAGTCGAGCTTGAGCTCCAAATAATAGAATCTGCCTACAGTTTGGATTTTACATGAGTTGTGTTAATGTCTCAATCACCTTCACCTCCATTTAAGAACTCAGTATTGGATTCATCTACATATCTGGAAACTTCTTTGCATTCCCACGCCTCTGGGTTCGTATTATTTTATGCCTTTGATTGTGCAGCATATCCATATCTCATTTAAAAGGTAGCCTACAGTTTATTGCAGCCACCTGCTTATTTCCTGCGTCCATATTTATTAGTTGTTTAATTGAAGTGTTTTTCATTTAGTAAGTGTTCTTTTTAATTATAATAAAATTTATATCACATAATGATTACCTAGTTATACTGCCATAGGCAGATTATTAAGGCATCAAAAAAACTATTCTCATTATCTTTGTAGACCAATGACAAAAATCCATCTGTCATTTCACATGTTGCATATATAGTTTTCTAAAAATATATATTTATCTGAATTTTTTAAAAACATTGATTTAATATTCTGATTGGCTGAAACAAATTTATAACCATATCAGTATTTTTTGATTAAATAAATCAAGAATTTCCAAATTTTTGATTTCCTATGGTTTCAACATCAGAAATTATGTGACAGTAAATATTGAATGCAAACATTTAACAATCCTGACAATAAACATTAATTATTCCATTTAAAAAAAATCAGAGTATAGATTATGCAAGCACTTGCAATTACTGAATGTAATTATTGTCGCATTGATTCATTTTTTGTTTCGATTAATATGAGACTTGGGCCAGGAATGTTGTGATTGGGGTTGTAAAGATTTATGGGTGCAATGTGGGGCAATAGATCTTGCATACCCGCTAGCTAAAACACATGAAAAATGTGGTTCCCGATTGAAGGTCCTGACTAGACTGGTAAGTGGTTTCAGAACAATATGCTGTCCATTTTCTTTGATCTCATCAAATTCTGCAGTTATAGTGTAGGCATTATTTCATTTCAGGTTTGTATATGATCTGTTTGTGTTAGAAGATTGTTCTCTTGGAGGATTGTAAATTTTAAGGAGTTTCTGCAAGTTGTCACTTATTTCATGCATTGCATGTTTTCCTGTAACCGGTGCTTCATTGCCATCTCACATTTTGGTTTCTGTTTTTGCATGGGACGAGCAATTAGTTGGGTTCTATATTGTATTATTCAGAATGTGAATGATTTATTCCCCTGTATGAATATTTGTTGTGGGAAATACACAAATTGTATCATTTGGAAGTTTATAAGACAAAAATGGACGAATTTCTGTCTTCAAGATTCGTTTACTGCAAATAATTTTAAATTTATTTGATTAAAAACAAGGGAATTTGTTTTTTTTTCCCTGAGATTTAAAGATTTTCTGTTCTTAAAACTAATTGTGGAGTAGCCGCTTGAGGAGATGACACTCCTCACTTTAGATTCAGCATTTCTTCTGCAACTGTACGTTTTAGAGGTTACAGAATTTTAGCAATTTACATGTACAAAATATATTACTGTAAGTGTACATTTTACAGGCTCCAACATATTGCAAGTGCACAATTTAGAGACTGCAACATTTATGAAACATTTAGGTAATTTATAGGCACCTTGAGGTGGATGTATAATCCTAAATCATCTCCATGGGAGCTCACATTAATTATGGTATGGCCAACTCTCTTCTTCAACGGCTCATTTCGGTTTTCCTTAGCACTTTCACGAGATGGTTTTCCTAATCTTACACGGCACTGGGCGCTCCAGTCCACAATCTTTGGAGTGCGAGGGATTTGATAAGACTTTTATTTATTCTTTTTTTGTGTCCGATCCATGAGACTTAACGGGATCCTCATCTGATCTAGGTTGAGATTGATCACCATGCCTCGATCGCCAATCCAACCAACTATGGTTGCGCCACAAGAGTTTTTCTAGATTTTCACGAGCTATTTTTCTGGTGGCTGCACCCTATCCAAACATTTTGAGTGTGGGAAGGGTATTTGTGGGATTTGGAGTGGGCATTAACCACTTTCCACATTTCAGAGGCCTCAGAAAAAACGGGGGAGCTTTAGTCAGTGAAATAACTTTTCTCATAAATGCTTGGATTCCGCAGGTTTTATGCTCTTTTGTAAATTGTGCTCGAGCTCTTTTCCCTGAATCTCTTGATTGATTGTATGGATACTGTACATGCATCAAAAACTGTCGAGAGTCAAATTTAAGAATTCAATGAGGAGGTAGGATGTTTTGAGATGGCGTTATTTCTTTATAGGATCTTTTTGCTCCTTAATTTTTAGTTATCTCGACACAATTTACGAGTATTTTTTGTGTCCAGAGTTTTTCTTAATTTCTCAATTTTAACTATTAATTTTTAGATGAATATCAAAAAGCGAGAAATGAAAAGATGAGAGAAAAAATTGATTCGTTAAAGTGCTAGAGTTTTTCTACACAAGGCTTTGATTTTTTTGATCGTCTTAACGATCAAGCCCACCTAAAATGTATTGGATGAACAATTTACTGTCCTGGCTACCAATTAAATGGAAAATCCTAACGCCACAAATAAAGGGATTCAAGATGATTTAAAAATTGAACCATAGCTCTCAAGATTGTAAGCCAGATTGAAGCCATCGGTGTTGCGTGTGAATGGGTAAAGATTGTGTTCAAATGTTGGTTTGATAATTCTTCATGGATTCTAGGATGAAATTTAGTGATATAATAATACCGTCATCTTTAAGTAGTTTCATCTGAAAATGAAAAATATTTGTGGAATATAATGAGATTATTTGGGTGTATGTTGAGGACCGTTAATGTGTGCAATTAAAATTTGGGAATTGAAAATCAGTCTAGAACTTTCTTTGTGACTAATATCGATCCAAGTTTACTTTTTCTATTTTATCTTTTTCTTGTTGATTTGGGAATGCACAGCAGTGAGAATAGATTTGAAATTCCAGATTTGACTGCTCGCCAATTCCGTTTGCGGATTTGAAATTCCGTTTGATTTTTTTTGAGTTACTCAACGAGACATTGGAATCAGGAGAGAAAGTACCTAGTGCCACTTCCTTTGTCTATTCAAAAATAAAGTAATTGGGAATGTGTAGATAAGACTAGTTAAACATATTCACACGAGAATGCACACTTGCACTAGTTTCGTCTTGCATTTGTGCCAAGTCTACATTAAACCCACTCGACGACAATGCGATGCGGTTGCATTCGTTTGGTCTTCACGTCGAGATCTGTTCGAACAAATTATATTAATTGATTTGGGGATGCACAGAATAGAATCGCACTTTCTTATATGAATTGCACTAGGTATGCAGATTTGAAAATCCACATTTGATTGCTCACCAATTCCCTGGATTATGTGGTCGTCATATCTGTCCAAACACATTAAATTAATTAATTTGGAAATGCACAGAATAGATTTGAAATTCCAGATTTGACTGCTCATCAATTCCGTTTGCAGATTTAGGAATGTATTGCAGATTTCAAGTTTTGTTTGACTGCTCACCAATCCACCATCCACTTTACTTTACTGCTCAAGGTAAGGATATTGTCTTCAACTCATCCACTTTACTTTACTTTTACATACGGTGCAAACAAGTGTGCCTGCTACCTCCTTGCGCATCCATTTCCTTTCGCATGATCGTGACACGAGACGATAAAGTCCAAGCAAAATCGGCCCCTTCTATTGCATAATCTTTGTGATCTCTTGCATGAGAACCTGCCGCTTTTATCATATTGGCAATTATTATCAGGGTGGTATGCTACTATGGCTTTTCGGAGAGCTGCTTTAACATTATCTGGAGTAGCAACCCATCAGTGTCTTTCTCGGATCTGGATGAGTGTGCACTTCATAAATGAACTGCAAGAAAGACTCTACACTCTTTTCCCCTTTCTTCTTAATCATATCAATTGCTTCATGCAGCCTCTGTGCATCAAATTCATGCTTCTTGTCATGTTCTCTTTTCTCTTCATCCACAATATTTTTCTGGTGTTCACGGACCTTCAATGATGAGTACTTATACCAGTTAGAGTCTGCTATGCGAGGGCACATGATGGCGAGGGCGCATGATGGCAATTTTGGTGCTCTCAAAGTGGTAACGATGGGTCTGATTTTCCAATTTCAAAACAGAGGAGTATAGCTTGCCAATTCGGCTTAATGTAATGGCTTCACTCTTCAAATCTTTCTGTTTGCTCATCAAATGGCATCCCAAACAAGCTCCATGCTCACTACTTCCTCATCAAATAAATCTCTATTAAGTAATTCATCCATTCTTCAGACCGTAATTTTGATGACATCAGATTTTGTTGAGGCCGTTTAAACGATTTGAGAGCCTACTATGTGCCTGCACATTTGGCAAATAAGTATTGGTCACTGTAGTTTCAGTCACTTGCAACAACAGCATTTGATAAAACATCATCATTTTCTGATGGAACCTCAATCCCTATACTAGAGCTCCCATTTTGGCGCACTCTGATATTATCTTCGAAGGCTTCTGCATTTCACCATATAACTGCAAATAGTATTTTTTTCTGAAATTCCTTGCCTTTATTAACAAGCCCATTTTCGTATGTCATAAAACATCTCAGACCAGATATGTGTGCCTTCTCGTTAACTCCTCTTCACAACGGTGCCGACTACATCTGATAGAAACCTACCATTCAATATTTTTTGGTGGATCTCCATCCATAGCTCTCGTTTTGACACATGCTGGGAGGATGTTGGCAGGGGCTGACAGAGTATATGACAATCTGCCTGCCAAATGCAACAACTATCAAAGCATGCAAAAGGTGTCAAATATTGTTGCGATTAGCTTTACACTTGCCGCTTGTGTTTGCCTAGAAATCCCCAAGGCTTTTTTGGTCGGCCCCTACAGTCCTTTGAACTTTGAAACCCCATTTTGCCGAGGCATATTGTCAGATAATTCTTATGCCTGTGTAATTTAGATTACTTCATTTTTTCTATGTTGTAATTTCAGTTTTCTGCACTTCGACTCCAATCTTCAAGTTAGGTGCTTTTAGTTCCGTACGTCATCATTGTCTTCACAAAACACTTCCTTTTTGGTCAACTTCCCAATCAGCCTCTTAACCTAGTTCACAAAGTTTATAGTTACTAAACTAATTTTTGAAACAGAAGATAATATCTATACATTTTTTGTTTTTGCTGAATTCTATTCGTTTGAAACAATTACACCATATATGTTAATAAACAGTAAGGCTTATTCCTTGACTGCCAACTTGAACAAATGGAAATTTCTCCCAAAACATCTTATTGAAGGTATATAATACGTTCATGCAACTAGGCTTCTCGTTTTCGCTTAAAGCAAAAAAAAGAAATGCTTTATGGGAGAAATCCATGTCTTCATGTCTTTCCATAGCAGAACAACCTGACGTGGTTTCTGCTGGTTTTTTATCTGCTCTGAAAACTATGTGAAGCACAAAATGCAGCTGGGCAACCAAGATTTTCTTTTCGCAATCAGAATCGGTTTAGTATCATGTGCATTTAGTTCTTTTCATGTGTCTCTGCAACATCGAAGTTGATGTGTGCATGTTTTTTTGCAGGGAGGCAGCATATTCAAAAAGTGAATAGTGTAGCGAACATCAATGTGTGAAACCCCTTCTCTGTTGCCATAATCCGGGCTTTCAAAGTTGAACTCAACAGACATACGTTGTAGGTATGGCATGCTATATCTTTTTCCCTTGACAATGTGTGCTTTCATTGTTTGGAATTCTCTTTCATGCTATGGGGATTCTGCTCTCCCTGTTGCTACTTTTTTTGCTATTGGACTGAACAAAAACCAAAAATAAAACTATGGCTGCCATGTGCATTTCTGTAGAGGGCTATGTCCCTGCGAACAAGAAACCAGCTCACATTGATGACATGCTAAAAAAACATAACCTTTTTAGAGACATTGCATTCAAGTATAACGTGGGCGATTGCTTATTTGATACATTTGTTGTTTTGTTACACTTTCGTTATACCTCTATTGAACTCCGAACTGGAATCATAGACCACTTCTTGCATTCTTTGCATAGAGGCGATGCAGATGCTTTTAAATCGCTCCATCTGGAATTAGATCATGACACCCTTTACGCTCTGCATCATATCCACGATGCGCAAACATATTTCCGTCGGATGCGACTTTCGGCAATGCCCATTGCAAATGCAACCGAGATTGGTCTATGGGGCGACAACTTCTGTATAAACTGGTTAGCAAAATGGCTTAACATACCGATATGGGTCTGGTCGAAAACAAGAGGCAATAACTATTTCCAATTCAATGCACAAAGCCATCTGCTTCCATTCTGTGTGTTGTTTCATGATGCAAACCCTAGTTGCGGCCACTATGAGCCATTGTATTGGAAAAAAAAACCTGGCTCCTCTGTTGCACTTGAAAGAAACACGATTTCAGACTCTTGTATTGCACTTAAGACTAATTGGAACAATGTTGACCATAGTCTGCAGAATGCAGGCCTGCACAGAATAAAACATGCTACTTTAAATTGTGGTGAAAGCCTATTTGACTCTGTTTGTCAATTATGCAATCGTGAATTTGACATTCATTGCCTGAGGCGATATGTTGCACAGTCTTTTTGCAATGCATATTTGTCCCAGAATTTGCATGCTTTGTCTTGCTTGCAAAATTACCTTCACATTGCTATAATTGAAAACATACCGCACATTGCAAATTGGCAAGGCTTTATTATAAACATCGCCATTCCCTATAACAATGGAAGAATTGAAGGAAATCAATTTTGCTTACAATGGTTGTCGATCATTTTTAATGTAAAAATACAAGTATGGGATGCACAAACCATTACCATTGTCGAAGTGTATTCTGGTTTATCAAAACCAGCAACCACATACAATCTTTTGTACTTTTTTTCAAATGAAGGTCATTCTCATTATGAAGGTTTGATTCAAGCATCGCCAACTACGTTGACTACTTGTAATTCCTTTTTGCATGAGAAGACACAAAGATCACAATCAACCAATTCTTTGCGCAAGATGAAACATGAAATACGAACCCAAAAAAGCAATAAATGCTCACAAACTTCAAAACACTCCAATGACCAAAAAATAAAAGTGATAAACCACTCTAGAATTTCGCTTCGTTGTCTTAAAATTGAAATTCGCCAAAATGGAAACAAGCAATCAAAATCTAATATTTATATACACAATTTCAAAAAAAAATTAATGATACACCAATACATGGTTGTCCGGTTTGTAAGCAATTGAAATTCAAGTCCAACATGACTATGTTTAAAGATCCAGAAAAAAAAACATATTTTGCTCTGAGTAAAGACGAAAAATTAAAAGAACAGAAAAACATATGTGTTGATTGCTACAGATGTTTGAGAAATGGAAGATTGCCAAAACTTGCATCACCTTTTTGCATAGAATTGAACTCCGAGATTGCTTCTGTAGCAGTTCTTAGTGATCTTGAAGAGAGGCTAGTTGCTATGAGAATAGCATTTGCACAAATAAGGCATTGCACACATAGAAAACCACAATTCACCTTGAAAGGAGCCATAATAAACGTGCCTTCCAATGTGGATATAATACAAAAAGCATTGCCAAGACATGTTGAAGAAACAAAAACTATTGCTGTCGAACTCAAACGTCGTTTACAATACAAAGATGCCTTTCATACAGGAAATGTGCGACCTAACGCCATCATGAAAGCATTGCATCAACTTTGCAAAACAACTTTGTACCGTATGGAAAAAGTTCATGTCAATAAAGAATGGATTCGATTCCTTCCATCAATTACTGATGTTGACTTCGACAATCAAACAATTTCAAGCAATAGTGATACGGACGAAGAAAGTGACAACGAATACATCGGTGATACTTTAGTCCATGGATTTACAAATGTGCAATGCATTGTTGACCTGCAAGATAAGCTAATACAAATTGCTCCGGCAGAGGCTCAACGTCCACTTGGTATATTCCAAGATAAATTTTCAGAGGAAATGAACTTTCCCACTCTTTTTTTGGTGAACCTCGTCACGCAAATGCTGTGAAATCAATTTCTTTTCACAAAATTGCTCAATGGGAAGTCTTGCATACTGATCGGCGATTTTCTTATCATATTGCCAACTTGTTTTTCAAAGCAATAAAGATCATTATTGCCCAAGTGCGAGCATGCATTTGGGTTCGGATTCGAAAAGGGCAACTGAAAGGAAGAAAGCTCTTAGCAAAAGATGTTAAATACAAGCCCAACCTAGAAAAAATATTGAAATCTGATATTGGATACATCGACTTCAAAAAAATACGGATTTCCCCAGACTACATGCAACAACTAAAAAAAAATGTTTTTGCCATGATACGACAACTAGGACCCCCAACATTTTTTTTGACCTTTTCAAGTGCTGAGCATTGTTGGAAACCCCTTTCACTTGCACTATCAAACCTATATGACCAACATATGCAATCTTCTCCTATTGGAAAACAACAGCCTAGTGATTATAATGACAAAAACTTTCACATCAAACACGATCCAATCACATGTACTCGCTACTATAAACATCGAGCTAAACGCACTCAAAAAATTGTTGTGTGACGATAGCACATTCTTTGGAGACATTGCTGACTATTTCTAGGTTACTGAATTTCAAAGCCGGGGAAATGCCCATAGCCATTGGTTGGTATGGACAAAAGACGCACCTGTATATGGAAAAGACAAAAACCCCTCCATTTCACACTTTGTCGACACCTACATAACTTGTAACACAGAATCTTTTGCTCCTAAAGTAGCGAAATTGCATGAACATCACCATACACAGAGTTGCAAAAAAGGTAAAAAAAATGCAGGTACAATTTCCCCCAGCCTCCAATAAAACAAACACAAATACTTGAACCACTAGAAACCACTTATCCATCGGTATCCGAAAATGCAAAACACATTTTCTCAATTTTGGCAAAGAAACGCTATGACAGCTCATTCTCCTTTGATATGTTTCTAGATGATTTGAACATGAATGAAGTTGAATACATACAAGCTATCCAAAGCACTATCAAGCGACCAACACTATTCCTGCAAAGAAAACCATCACAAGTATGGAACAATACCTTTTCAAAAAAATGCCACCAATATGGAAGGCGAACACAGATGCACAATTTATCCTTAATGCATATGCAGCTGCAACTTATGTGAGTTCGTACATGACAAAAATCGATAGATCAACCACAAAAGCATTCAAAAGAATACGTAAAGAACACTACACATCGTGCATTGATGCGGCCAAATGATACAAAAATTATCTAATGAAATGCTTAATTCGCACCAGATGTCTGCACAACAAGCAGCACATATTGTTTTGTCAATACCCTTACATGGTAGTTCTAGGAAATGCATGTTCATAAACACTTCTTGTGCTGAAGACCGAACATTTATTTTGAAGCATCCAAAACAATTGAGTCAAGAACCTGATGACTCCGAAAGCATTATGTGTCGATCTATCATAGACCATTACATTGCACGGCCACAAGCAATTGTCGACATTTGCCTTGCTGATTTTGTTTCTAGATATACTAAGGATGGCAAACCAGATTGCAAAAAAGGCAAAGAGCGTGTAATCCGATTTGTCAATTACAACAAACATGTGGACAAAGAGAATTATTGTCGAGAGAAGGTCTTGTTATATGTTCCATTCCAAAATAGCGAGGAAAGCCTCAAGAAAGGCATATTGACATGGCAAGATGCATACATTTTCCATCATAACACTATATGGCAAAATGAGACACGCTTTGTCCACAATATCAACAATACATGGGGTGACATAAAATCAGCCCTTCAAGACATAAAGAATGAAGCAAACAATGCTTCCACAACATCCTCTTTCCAACAACAAACTGAACCAGTCAATGAAACATATGACATACGTCTAGATCTTCCTTTGTGTCATTCGATACCACCAAAAAAAAAAACTAAACTGTTTGAAATCGGAAAACATCCATTCATCTCCGATAACGCACTATATCACAAAAAAATGAGAATGTTAAACAAAAAACAACAAGAAATCGTAAAAGACATTGCACTGAAAAAACATATCGATCCTACAACTCCTTTGTATCTCTTCCTGACAGGAGGTGCAGGAACAGGAAAAACATTTACTGCAAAAATGATCTTCGAGACTTTGATTCGTATCTATAGCAATTCTACTAAAAGTGATCCACTAAAACCAAAAGGTCTCATTTTGGCATTCACAGGAAAAGCAACATACAATGCTGGAGGCACAACATTTCATTCAGCACTCTTATTGCCGTTTAACAAGTCTCGGCTGACACCACTGGGTGCTGAACGACTAGATACATTGTCAAAGCACTATCAACAATTACAACTTGTCTTTATAGATGAAATATCGCTTGTCGGTGCGCAATTACTATATCACACTGACAATCGACTCAGGGATATAAAACAAACGCCCACAGTGCACTTCGGGAACATTGACATGGTCTTTTGTGGTGATTTCTACCAGGCCCAACCTGTGAATGACTGCTTCGTATTTGAACCACCTCGTATAGACAAACAACCGATTCCATATGGATTTTGGGCTGACAAGGTCAAGGTCTATGAATTGACTGAAACAATTAGACAAAAGGACCAACTCTTTGTTTCCATCCTTAATAGAATTCGAACATGTTCACACACATATTCTGACATTTCATACCTCAACAATAGGTGTCACAGACCACCACCGAATGATCCTTCTTTTCCATACCTTTTTTTTAAAAACACAGATGTCAATGACCATAACAAGAAAATGCTTTCACAAATGCCTGGAGAGGAGATTGTCATCAACGCAATTGACGAACAAGATTCTTTGTATGATGAAACAAATGCATATGCTAAGACAATTTACCTTCCAAAGACAATTGCTTTTAAAAAAGGCATCTTGGTTGAACTCTTTGCTGGTAACTATGATATCCAGGACGGATTGGTCAACGGGTCAGACGGCACTTTTGATGCTTACACTACTGCCAAAAATCAGGACATCATATGGATCCGATTCAACGATTTAAGCATTGGCCAACATCAAATTGCCAAACATGCACACTTGCGTCCTGCCAACATTGACCCACAATCTGTGCCTATCTTACGAATTGCAAGGCCTTTACAACACTCTCCAAATAAGAAAACTTTGACAATTCGTAGCCAATTCCCTGTCCAGCTTGCATGTGCCCGCACGATACATAGATCCCAAGGACTTACATTAGACGGACTTGCCTTTAGCCCACTTGGGGTCACGAGACATGGATTGACTTACACAGCCCTATCGCGTGTGAAGAATATAGAAAGCTTGTATTTGCTGCAACCATTGACAAACAAAAACTTCAACATAAGAAATCAAGTTACTATTGAAATGAATCGCCTTGAATCTCAAGCACAATGGCAAGTTGAAAATGATTTCTTCTTGGCTGATATCCACCCATGCATTTTACTTTGTTCTTTGAATACCCGAAGCCTTCATGCTCATGTAGAAGACGTCATACACGACTTTAGCTTAATGCAATCTGACATATTGTGCTTACAAGAAACACACATATCTGATAGCAATGCACACAATCTACTTTCAACCTTCCATAACATACACACACATCATGTACACGGTATAATGATTTCCGCTAAATTGCATATACCATTTCTGCACACAATGCAATTCCATGGCGCAAAAGTAGAAGCATTGCTTGCTGTTGTTCATCTCCATGACAAACAGATTAACAATTATAAATCTTTATGCAGCTCCAAATGCGACACTTCACAATATCCTTGCAATTATTGATCAAGCTTTATCAAACTCATCTAAACAACAATGCACATACATATTTGGAGACTTTAATATCGATATGCAAAAACATAATAATACTACTGAGCTTTTAAATAAACACATGTCCAATTACAACTTTCATTTTTGCATCGCAAAGGAAAATCCATTCACTAAAAAACATATCGACCACATATGGTCAAATTGCAATAGCTCCAGCCACATATTTCAAAGACATGTATATTGGACTGACCACTCTGCCATTTTCCTTGCACTTGACGTGGACAGCTAAAACTTTATTTTCCCAACTTCAACCAAAGCAACTTCGCAGTTCCATAGCACTTTCCTGCACTTACAAATTTTCTACCCGCTCTTACTTTCACAAGAACTATTTTTATTTTTTCCATCGCAACAACTATCATCAATTTCACAACAATTTCAGGATACTTAAGGTATTTAACAAAAAACTTATTATTAAACATATTTTCCATCACTACAAAAACTATGCATTTTTTTTAATACTCCAATAATATCTGCTACTAATAATATTACATTATACAAATGCTATATCAGCCTCGACTCTTTGACTGTGACTTATGCTCAAACTTGTTCCTTCTTGCAACAACAGTTTGTTTAGCAAAAATCTTCCATTTCATCTAGTTTGACAACTGAAAAAAAAGGTTCGCTCCTTACTCTTTGCCATGGTTTTTCAATGCGTACCACTTCCATGGAACCTCTATACATTGCCTATTTGTATTCCATTGCAAAAAAAACTATGTCTTATAACACTATCACACCTTTTTATCTTCCAAAATTTATTCCTAAAAACAACAATCCATTCTTTTTCATTTTTTTTTTGCAAATTGGACTGTGTTCTTTTGTCTACACTCACTGGAATTCATTTTTCTAATATTCTTCCCAGGACAACAAGATGAAGAGGAACTTGGAAACCATTTCCACGAATGAACCGCCACAAAAGGAAGCAAAGAGGTAAGAAATTGCAGATATCTTGTTGACCATCACTTCACAACTTGCTATATCATTCATGCAGTTACATTCTATTTTGCAGGCAACAGACGCTTCCATGTACACCTACATCGATCGATGACCTCAACAGTCGCAAGGTTGGCGCTTTGTTTCAAGGGGATGTCATTGTTGCATACAAAGCAATACTCAACAAAGACCTGAACAAAGAGCTTCTACGCATAGATTTAACCGACAAAGAAGGTGAAATGACCGTGACACTAAATGTGACTGGACATCAAATTGAGGCACATCAAAAAAAGCTTCTACCATCCAAAGGAGTCAGCATAAAAGAATTTAACATAGCGCCAAAGACCAATTACGATCGTGGAGATTGTGACTACATTCTTCTCTTGAATAACAACAACACCATAGAGAACATACCTCCAGTTTGCAACGAGTTCAAGTTCATACCGAATACTACAATAAAACAACTCCTTCGTAGCACAGATAACTATACAATTGGAACACTTGCAGCTGTTGTCACTACTGCCCGCAAGTCCGGAACACAGTTTGTCTTTGAAATTAAGGATGGCCTCTCCATAGAGGACAAAGCGCAGGTATCTTTTCCTCCTTCTATTATCTCCGTCACTTTGCGTCCCTTTGCTTATTCTTTTTCACTCTAAACAAATTGACCATTCTAACATTTCATTGGTTACAAGTTATACTTGTTCGAGACTTTTGCAGCCTTGTTTGATACAATTGAACAACAACTCCGTAGAAAACAAGTTCCTATTTATTTGTTCAAGAACATTGTCAAGCGAAACAGCCCCGACAAGGCTTTGAGAACTTGCCAATCTACATTTATCACCCCGCGAGGGTGAACAAGCACTCCAAGATATGCGCACATTGGTGACTGCAACAATAGAGGTGAGAAAATTCAAATTGCAGCGGACTGCCATTCAATACAGTATTCCATTTCTACAATATTGAATATTATCTCTTTCCTCTTGTTTGCCATTTCTCAGGTGCAAGGTGAATTAAGAGCCTCCAATGTGTACTCCAAGCCGTTTCAAATTGTATGCACAAAATGCAACTTAGAAGTTCAAGACCTTCTTTCATTGCAACAAACAACAATCACATGTACAAATTGCAACCAGGAGAGCACTTTTCATCATAGCCACCGACTGATCTGTGATTTAACAACATCTACATCGACTGTCAAATGCACTCTTGCTGGTCATTTGTTGTCCAAACTACTGCCTCTACTGACTGAAACAACTCATGAAAAGTACGTACAAAACAAAAGCTCCATTGTACATCTCCTCCGAAGTTTTGCTCTGCAAGGAAGTTTCACGCTTGATCAAACCAACACCATTGTCAATGTCAACACCGATATCCACCCATAAGGTTTCTACCTACCCGCATTTATACTATCGCAGTTTTTTCATTTACAAAATTTTATGTATTACTAATGTCCCCATTCTCTTCACCTTTGCAGATACTTTAACAGGCGCATTATACAAACTTTTGCCAGCTTTGTTTTGCGATCCAACGCTTCCCATGTAAATAATATAGTGCTAGTCTCTTTAGTTTTCTCGAGTTCAAGAGCATCTTTTCGACTTGGTTTTCGTTGCTGCGATCGTTCTGGATATAGCATTTTTCGACCGACTTTTCGTCTTGTTCAAAAAGACCTGCTCTGTCATGTCCATTGTATAGAAAACAATATCAGTATTGTATATGCAAAGTCATACTGGTTAGCACCTTTTTTGGCATTTTATCTTAGCTTTCTACACATCGTTCATATGTTTGTTGCATTGTCATTTTCCGTACTTTCACTTTCAATTTCTGGAATGCACAATTTATATCGTGTTCATGGTTTCAGTTCCATACATGTTCTTGCATACCAGAGCTTACAACCCTGGTTGAACTACTTCCACCTGTGAATTGCATCCTTGCTGCATGGAGAATAAGAGCTGTACAGAAACTCAGAAAATATTCAGCGCTCCCAATGACGTCCACATTAATAATGTCCCATAACAACATACGAAACTCCAACCTATCGTATATCCCCTGAATTTGGTCCTGGAACATAAAAAAATGATCAAACAGAGCTCTCATACCTTATCCTATGTATAGAAAACAATATCGGTATTGTATATGCATAGTCATACTAGTTAGCACCTTTTTTGGCATTTTATCTTAACTTTCTACACATCGTTCATATGTTTGTTGCATTCTCATCTTCCGTACTTTCACTTTCAATTTCTGGAATGCACAATTTATATCGTGTTCATGGTTTGAGTTCCATACATGTTCTTGCATACCAGAGCTTACAACCCTGGTTGAACTGCTTCCACCTGTGAATTGCATCCTTGTTGGATTGAGAATAAGAGCTGTACAGAAACTCAGAAAATATTCAGCGCTCCCAATGACGTCCACATTAATAATGTTTCATAACAACATACAAAACTCCAACCTGTCGTATATCCCCTGAATTTGGTCCTGGACCATAAAAAAATGATCAAACAGAGCTCTCATACCTTATCCTACACAAGGACGTTTTCTTATTACGTATTCCTTTATACACATCCAGATCCAGGCAGAATATCGTTCCTCCGGACAACGTTTATACACGGATTTACTAGCCTGACCACAAAAGGGAAGAGCACTTCGCCACGCAGTTTTTTTTTTTCCAAACATACCAAGACAAGAGATCTTCCACACTCCTTGCAAGCAAGGTTACAAAATTTACAACACATTGAACTTTCTACGAAGAACTTCATAATTTGAACTGATGAAACTCTTACACTCTTTTCCTGTAATCTACTCGCATAATCCATCTGCACAAATATTTATTAGAGTCAGTTCGCTAGAACTGAGCATGATAAGATATAAACCTCACCTAATAATTTATGCCATCTAGCATTTAAATAAATGAAAGTTTGCAATGTTCCTTAACAGATAACTTTCTAACATACATGCAAAGCTTAATTACACATCTCATGACAATATATATCCTACTCATTAATGTTCACTTCCTTAGGATCTGCTTCACAAGGATACAATTCCAAGTGACTAGAAATACAACCTTAACCATGCAATAGATCATACTTAAATCACAGCAACAATGATAATGCCCACCTGATGTCTTCGACCGACTTCACATTTAGTATCCAACAATGTATCTTTCAAATAAAAGCACCAATGTCATTAGGTTTATATAACAAAAACAAGTATCAATCTTATATTATTTATCGATATTACCCAAGTACCAAACCTTCATAGAAAATCAGTGATATGAGAGTATAATTTGGATATCTATCTCACAATATTAAGGAGATATCTATGTTAACAAGGATTCCACCTATCCACAAGTTCATATATTATTTAGGTATCCTTTTTGGTTCCTTATTGCACGACTTTAGGAGCTTCAAGAAAAACAAAGGTCCAACTCATTGGAATGAGTTACGTTCGCAAATCGGATTTCGGGTTGCGGGAAACAACCGACGCGAAGCATGATGTTTTGATGCTTCCAAGTTCCGAAAACCCGCCACAAAGGAGCAAATCGGGTTTCGGGTTTCGGGGACCATCCAACACGGAGCATGATGTTGCGATGCTTCAGAGTTCCGAAAACCCGCCACAAAGGAACAAATCGGGTTTCGGGTTTCGGGGAACATCCAACACGAAGCATGATGTTGCGATGCTTCGGAGTTCCGAAAACCCGCCACAAAGGAACAAATCGGGTTTCGGGTTTCGGGGAACATCCAACACGAAGCATGTTGTTGCGATGCTTCGGAGTTCCGAAAACCCGCCACAAAGGAACAAAACGGGTTTCGGGTTTCGGGGAACATCCAACACGAAGCATGATGTTGCGATGCTTCGGAGTTCCGAAAACCCGCCACAAAGGAACAAATCGGGTTTCGGGTTTCGGGGAACATCCAACACGAAGCATGATGTTGCGATGCTTCGGAGTTCCGAAAACCCGCCACAAAGGAACAAATCGGGTTTCGGGTTTCGGGGAACATACAACACGAAGCATGATGTTGCGATGCTTCGGAGTTCGAAAACCCGCCACAAAGGAACAAATCGGGTTTCGGGTTTCGGGGAACATCCAACACGAAGCATGATGTTGCGATGCTTCGAGTTCGAAAACCCGCCACAAAGGAACAAATCGGGTTTTCGGGTTTGGGGAACATCCAACACGAAGCATGATGTTGCGATGCTTCGGAGTTCCGAAAACCCGCCACAAAGGAACAAATCAGGTTTCGGGTTTCGGGGAACATCCAACACGAAGCATGATGTTGCGATGCTTCGGAGTTCCGAAAACCCGATTCTCTCCCGAAGGCAAACCTGCAAAGCCAGCTCCATACTAAAATCCACGAAACCATCATTCAAGGAAAAGCAATAATCAGGGCAATCAGATAAGCCCCACATTAGAAGATCAGTAGGCAAGAATCGATATGTAGATCACTTCTACTTAAGCAGTAATTAAGATAACCTGAAAAAAAAAGGAAAAGAGATCAGTTCAACCAGTTATGATTTAAAAGTCATTTGGAACCCATCTCTTCCTGGGCATCTCTTCCAAGGAGGAGTCAAAATAAGAAGAATGCATGTTATGTAATATCCAGAGTCCAAATGCTATTTATTTAGTAAAACAGAAACACATCAACATTCGAAAGAAACCCACATCTACAGCAGTCAAACCAAATTGCAAAGGTCGATTTATCCAAATGCTAAAGGAAATAGATCATTAAGAGAGAGTTAGTCTTATCATGCCTGTTTGGGGCTTCCTCAATGTAGCCACGTCGAACCAAGGCTCCAGCAGCTACAACACATTCCAAACATTCCCTCTCCTCAGCACGTAGATCTCTTATGCAAGCTTCATGGCAGCGCAGAGCACACCCAAAAGTCTGACTTTCACCTTCCCATTGGAGTAACAAGACCCACACAGATACCAAACAAAACGCTCATCTGAAAAAACTACAAAGCAGAAGACCCCTTCAAAATACCAAACAGAAAACTTATCTAATCCAATTTAAAGTGCCCAAAGGCTTGCTTACAAGCACATCTGTCTTCTTCACATTGCCTCTGCTTGAAAACTCGGTGATCTCCTTCCATCTTCAGTCAATTTTAAACACTTCTTAAAGAGAAGTCTCCAAGCCGACTTTGTGGCAAAAATACAAAGTTGAAAGCAAATTACGATAATGCACCTTTTTACAACGTTCAACATCTCAAATCCACTCCAAGACAACTAACCCCTAGCATCATTATTACATGCAATCCGCAGACAAATAGATAATAAATCAAATCCATGATTCTTTGCCAAATCCATTTCTCCAATTGTGTTGCTCTTGTGTTGGTTGGATATTTTGTCAAACCAAAATATGAGGTTCAACCACAGTATATGGGATTAAATACCTCCTCAAAGACAGGTGAGGCTGCCTGTTTATTGCTAATCTAAAACACAGCGAAAATAATATATACAGTATTCACACTAATCTAACCATCGGGGTTGGGATGAAATCCCGAAATCCACATTCACACGATTCAAGGATATTGCTTTCGTAAATGAACTAGGTTAGAAACTGTTACAATGAAAGAAGCACAATAGAAAGGAAATGAGAGAAACGTATTTTCTTTCGAGTGAACACAGAGCACGAAATAATCATACGAGCTTTAGATCATAAATATAATGTCCGAGATAATTAGAAACACTAAGATTCTATGCAAAGAATAGCTTGAGATCATGAACATAAGAGCACTGTCTTAAGTAAGATATATTCCACAACACAAAGTCTGTCAAATAATATCAAATCCTATTCTTCGAAATGATTGAAAGAAAACACAAAGTTTTTCTCCTTTCCAATAGCCCCTAAATATTCCAAAAATTCTCGACCCTTTGGAATGCAAAAGCATCCCTTATTTATAACAAAAAGAAGTAGAGATAAAATAGGGCAGATCCTAAAAAGTAGCATTTTAACTAGAGTTCAGTTTTGCATGATTCTCACGCAGGAGATCAAGTCAAAATAGTGATTCAAAAATATGACGAAACAGAAATGAAAAAGACATGTCAATTTCAAGATTGAAATGACATGAAACATTGGGACTTAATCTGAATCATCATCCTTTGCTCCTTAGTCTTTTTCTTCCTCCAGCTCAGACTGTTTGTTCTGAAATTCCTGGAACTTCCGAATTATGCCTTGCATTTCGTTCTCGTCAGGTGCAGTGGAATGATCATTCCAAATTTCGCAGGTCTCATGAATATCACTGGCAGTGCCGGGAAGCTTTTTCAATCTTTTGCTGAGCTTTCTTAAGGCCTCCAAAGTATGTTCAATCCTTACAAACCGATCAATGATCTCAAGACCAAATCCGGGTATTGATTCATGCTGGACAGACTCTTGGATTTGTTTGAGGAGATCATCTGCTGATAAGATACCTGAATTCCCAACTGACACATTTGGACAGATCTTCAGCAACTCTTCTTCCAGATCATTTTTCCCATCAATCAATTTATCCCTTGATTCTCTCAACTTGCTGCAGGCTTCATTGAGAATCTTTACTCTGAACCTGATGGCCTTGGTCAGCTGGAAATGCTTATCTTTATCTGGGAGAATACCTTCTTCCACCAAGAGGTGTGCTGGTATTTGCTTTAACACCTGAAGAGCTTCACAAGTCAAATCGAGCTGTCCAATTTCTTGAGTGAATTCTTCATCCATCTTCTCTCCCTCCTTCTGAATGTCCCCTAAAGACTGATGAACTTTCACCACGTCTTGAATCACTTCCTTCCCCTGTTGGAGCAACCTTTGAATCCATTCATCAACCACCCTTCCTTTTTTAGCAATCTTCTCAATCGTAGGCACCGATGAGAAATCGAATCCGACAGAAACAGAAGAAGGTGGTATGGATTCAAGGGGTTTTGAGAGTTTAATCAAAACCTCTGTCAATTGCTCCACTTTTCTCTTAAGCTCATCTCTGTTGTCCTTTGTTTCTTTCAACTTTTGGCACAACACGTCTATGGAATCCCGTGCATCTTGTTGCGCCCCTTCTGCTGTCACTTTCCCTAGAGCCACCCTGGTTATCTGATAATCAGAGGCTGTTACATCCTCTCTAGTTTTGTCAGCCGAGGGAGTGGCAATCTCTGCAAACTTATCTCCTGAAGCATCCACCAAAACCCTTGAAACTGTTTTGGGTTTCTTGGCTGATTTCGCAGTAGAAGCCTTGAGTGAGCTGAAATCAAAGGCTGGTAGGGGTACAATCACTTTCCTCTTCCTCGGAGTTTGCTCGAGTAGCCATTGTGGCGTATCAGAGGAAATTGCCCATGTTGTAGTAACTGGTATTCTACTCTCAAGAGGAGAAGATTCTACTATTGGAGGGGGAACAGTTGTTAATGTGGTAGTAGATTCAATAAAGAGAGGCACAGGTTGGGGCGTATTGGTGATCACTTGGGTTCCAGCAGAGAGGGGTGAGAGTCCAGAGAAAATACCGGCCATGCTTGAAGAAGTGGATGGAGAATGAGGAGGTTGGAGTGGTTGTTGAGGGGGAGGCACAGATTCAGATTCCAAAGCCTGGGATGCAAGAGACAAAGTCTCTTCAGTTTGATAATCAACAAATGATGAAGCCAGGAGCTGGCTTCCTCCTTCTTCCAAATTAATTTCTCCTATTTCTGGTGGTGTTGGTGATTCTGGCACATCCACCGTTTCAGCTGGAGAAATAATTGAAGAGATTTGTCTTTCTTTCCTCTTCTTGGGAATCCTGATTTTTATAGGCCCCCTAGAAGGTTCTTTGTCCTTTTTCTTTGTGGAGGGCCCCGCCTCTGAAGCAACCAACTTTGGAAACTTATCATCTTTAAAATTCATTCCCCAAGAGGAGAGCCATTTTTTGGTGCGAGCAAGAATTAGAGCCGACCTATCGTAATAGAGGCTTTTATTTGGTGACCAATCAATAGGTGGGAAAACATATTGATCCTCATTTAGTCCATCATAGGAAATATCCAACACACTTTCATTGTCACTCGTACCTTCTGGAAAATCAGCAAGCTCCAGTGTCTGAATCTCATCAATAGTCAATCTACTATTATCCTTTCTGCGAACAGCAACCTCATTACGCAGATCAACCCAAATATCCTCTATGTCTGGCCTGTGCAGATGCTGGGTTCCATAGGCCCTAAGCACTCCTCGGATGTCAAAACCATCTCGAGACTTCATATGCTTTTTCAGTTTGTCCTGAAGTTCGCATTCAACATTTTTGGCCTTTACTACTGTTGAGCAAGTATATCTCCCAATAGAAATTGGGAAGGATACAGCAGCCTTATGCTTGCTTTGTTGGAATTTATGGAAATCCAACAGTTGTCTAACCAATTCTATCAATATCAACCTGTCCCCTGGATAGCGGGGTAGATGAAAAGGCTCCCCCGAGTACATGACTGTTCGAAGATATGTAAACTTCTTAAATTGCAAGAAGATACACCCCCATTTGGACACTTCAGCCCAAGCCTCGTCTGAGACTCTTGTCTTCCTTAGCTCTGGGTTCATCCGGCAGATATTCTCATAGAAGAAGGCATCATTTACCCTTCTGAAATGTTCTTTAGACCCCTTTTTCGTTATTTGAGGGAAATATTTATAAACCGGGTTCGCTTTCGCTTCCCTTAGTATCCAGCCCAGGATAGTTCCTCATCCCGGCTGCTGCATAAGCCACATATGAAAACATATAAAACTTCCCAGTTGACAAGACCGTTGTCATTTGAGAATCAATCTCATTGCTGATGAGAGTCCCCCAGTCAATCCCTTGCTGGTTTTTCTTGATGGTAACCATAAATTGATACATCCATCCATGAAATACATTTGATTCGGGCAAGCCAAAAACCCGACTCAGCAGGGTGATGATATCATTGATTTCTTGGATGAAATCACTTCTGGGGATAGTCCTAGGAAATCTAGATACTGCCGGTTTAGCCTTGATCAGGAACTTCTTGTTTACATCCTTGATGCACTCTTCCTGATTGGTATCCCAGGCCTTCTGAGCCGACTTGATGTTCAACTCCCCATATTCTTCAAAATTAGGCAGTTTTAGGAGATCATCAAAGTAAACTCCATCCAGTCTGATTACTACCTCACCAGACTGACTCCTCACAGAACGAGAAGCCGAGTCATAACTAGATGCACAAGCCAAAATGAATTCCGGACATTGGGCGGACATGGGAAAACCGCTGCGAGAGGCAAGCCACTGTTAGCTATAGCTGTCATCCACGGAGTTTGGGAGGAACTCCTCACCCTATTCCAGAAGTCTTCCATGTCTATATTGCCAAGTTCGGTGTCTCTGATATCATAGTTGCAATCAATGTACGATGGAGATTCCGGCTTCTTGAACTTGTATTTCATTCTGCCAGACTTCTCGGCCTTTTCCTGAGATGGACCAGGGTCCGACATGAAGGACGTTGGAGGAAGAAAGGTTCGAAACTCAGGAGATGTTGTCCACACTGAAAATCCCGATCTGCTGAATATGCCGGAAGAATAGAAGAGTCCGACACGCTGAGGAGGATGTCGGAAAATCCTGAAAACCCGACAAGTTTGATATGTCGGAACTTTGGGAAAGCCCGACACTTGCGTTGATGACGGGAACTCTGGGAAACCCGGCACTCACTGTCAATGTCGGAAACGGGAGAAACCCCGACACCTGCTGTTGATGTCGGAACTTTGAGAAACCCCGACACCTGTTGTTGATGACGGGAATGGAAGAAACCCCGACACTTCTGCTGTTGATGACGGGAACGGAAGAAACCCCGACACCTCAAACTTTCAATACACTTCGGGTCTTTGACTCTGCAAAACAATCTTCAAAACCCGAGAAGAAAAACAGGGTTTTTCGTTGAATTCCAAATATGCAATCTCCTTTTTTGTCATTCATGCATCATGCATATAATTAAAACTTCAAGGAAATAGCACCAAGTAGTAGTTTTGAAGAAAAAGACCCTAAAACCTAAAACCCTTTTCAAAACAACTTCCAGAAAGGAGAAGAAAAGAAAACCCTCAAAACCCGGCAAGAAATTGGGACGAATACACGTGCAATCGATCCGTAAAAACTAAGAATAAAGAAGGGAGAGAAAAATACCTTCAATCAGAGAAATGGAAGATCGAAAATAGGCGATTCAATCGAGCAAGGCGAGCTTTCGGGTTTCGAAATCGGAAGAGCATGAACGAAAAATCCACGAATTAAAAATACGTATGGTAAGAATGACGTGGAAATCCGGGTATTTATAAGAAAATTGGTAATTAATACATTTCAGCTCGGCACGTGCCAACTCACCGACCACTCGGCATGAATGCCATGTCAGCATGTTTGAGAGGTCCGAAAACCCAACACGAGGGGGCTTAGTGCAATTCGGGTTTCGGGTTTCGGAAAACATGAGGCATAAAGCATGAGGTGCTTAGATGTTACATAGCCCCGGAAACCCGATACAAAGGACTAAGCGGACTTCGGGTATCGGAAAGCATGAGGCATAAAACATGTTTTGGATTAGGCATGTTCCGATGCGCCGGGGTCGAAAACCTAATTTAAAGGACTAAGCGGACTTCGGGTATCGGAAAGCATGAGCCATAAAACATGTTCTGGATTAGGCATGTTCCGATGCGTGGGGTCCGAAAACCCGATTTATTCAATACGAAGCGGGTTTCGGTTTTCAGAAGACAGACGACACAAGACATGTTTTGAATTAAGCATGTTCTGATGCGCCGGAGGTCCGAAAACCCGATTTTCACAATATGAGGCGGGTTTCGGGTTTCGGAAGACACAAGACATAAAGCATGTTAAAACTCATGTCGAGCTGTTGGTAAAACCCGAAAACCTGATTTTCTTTAAAAGAAGCCATAATGCAAAATCAACTTCAAAAAATTCGTAGGGGTTATCTGATCGTTTTGTCGTGAACTCAAAACGGAGATAACATCGCACCACGAGATACTTTGAACCAGTTTTGACACGGCTAGAGATAATGTCAGAAACTAAAAACAAGGTTGATTCATGTTTACCATAGGAAGCCTCACCCATTATAGCTTGCTTCAATAACCATCATTTTTATCCTCCACGCTAAGCAGAATTTCTTGATATTAAAAGCCCGCAGCCTACCTGCCGCTCAAACCCTAATCCTCCTGGCGGATAGACACAGCTAAAAACGAAGAAATGAATCAATAGATCCATGAAAAGGAAAATAAAACTTCTTTTACCAACCCCAAATCTGATATGAAACAGATCCGCCTCCAAGAGCCACTCTTCTATGGTTCACATCGCAAAACAAGAAGAAAACAAAAGGGAAACTTAGCAATAAATTTCCTCAGGTCTCAAAATTTTGAAAATTCACTTTAAGTGTGGGGCAATTTTGAGTGGACAACACTTGCCCAAGTCCATTCCGGCCCGAACGGCAGGATGTGCCATTCCATGGCCTTGTTTAAATTATTGTATTTAGGCGCGTGTTAGTATTTTTCTTTTTTGGTCTAGTCTTGGTTGGAGAATATAATGTGACGAGGTATGTTATATAAGTAGTGCTTAAATATACATCATGTGTTTAAAAATGTTCTCAAAGTTTTAAAACATTTCTATTAGTATTTTGAGTCTTTTAAATTGTTTGTCTATTTTCTAGACTATGTTGTGAATTAATGTAAAAAATGGTCCATATTATTATTGTGTTTGTGTTTAGTCAAGTAGTTCATTTTTCATTATGTCATATGATTTAATATAATATTTATTTCGTTTTTAATTTTTATATTTTTATTTATTAATTTTATTTTTGTCATTGTAATTATTATAAAGTTATATTAAGCTAATTGTATATTTATGTGTATTGTTGATTTCATTGTGTTGTCTCGTCATTGTCAAGATATATAAGTCAAAAAGTCCATAAAATTAAAAATAAATTGCCTTATGGATGCATTTTTTTGGTAATTAGTGTCCATCAATGTAAATTGAGTCACATGATCAAAACCCGGTGAGTTAGTAGCAGAGATAGAAGGAGGAAGGAGGCAATGGAGGAAGGAGGTCAATCAACGACCTCTCGCTAGTCGTCAAGCGATGGGGCCACACAATGGTGTTGTGGTAGTTTCTTTCAGTTGTGTGGTGTGTTTTATAATAAGAACAAATGATAATTCTTGTTCAATTGTTGTAATAAGTGAGCTCTGCGTGAGCGATATTTCTTGTATTTTTTCCTAATGTCAAAATGTTGTGGAGGAACAAAAGCACCAATGTAAGATAGTTCATGGATCTTGAAAGGGTTTGTGGGAGGATCCAAAAAACCACATGAGGTGGACAATTGATGGGGCATGTTCACATCAAGGTTTGTGGTAAACTGTTTAAAACCATGGAAGGAGAGAGCCTTTCTTTAGATCAAGGTCATGAGTCACAGAGTTGGGCATGCTACTGGGGTTAACATCTGCCAGATGAGAATGTGAATGTTTTTCCCCATGTTTGCACTAAGGGGGGAATGTTAGGGATATCTTTGTATTAGTGCTCACATTATTTGTATAGGATAATATTATTTGTGTGCAAATAATGTAAGTGATTTGTTCACACAAACTCGCATAGATTATCTCTAGAGAGATATTAGGAGTTGAGTGAGAGATATGAGGGATTAGAGATAAGTGGAGAGAATATTGTGAAGGATAAGAATTGATTCCTATATCATATAATCAATCATTTGTATAAGTACCTCTTAAATAATTGAATAAATCATCCCAATTCAATTATCTATTACAATATTTTCATATTCGGAAACCAGTATTAACAAAGAAAGATGGTTGCATGAGAAATAATAGAATGGGTAGAAGTCCATTCACATTCAAGTTAAATATAGAATGAATACGAAATATGATCATATGAGAGCGAATAGAATGGGCAGCTGCCCATTCTCATTCAACTTGAAGGAATGAGAAAGATGGTTGTATAAGAAAGAATATAATGTGCAACTTCCAATTCACTTTTACCTAGTAAGATATAAGTATTCCATACTTTGACTATATTACCAATGATATGTGGTTCAATTGATGTCTCACATATTGAATTATCATATTGTCCTCAACAAAAATATACATGTTTACCGACATCATTTTTAAAGTGTTTTGTTGCACAAACAATATCTTGGGATGTGTGTTTCAATACTCTTGGTGGCACCCATGATGCTAATCATTGGAATTGTTTTGAAATAAAAATAAGAATGCAAAATAGAGAAGTATTAGCTAACTCCAATGCATGATATTTTTTCTTACATAATATATACCATATTTTATAATGGAATGAATGATGCAATACTATATTACTATGGTTAAAAAAATTGTAATTTACCTAGGTAAAAATTATTGCAACTTGAAGTTGTACATCCAATATTTTCTCCATTAGCTTTCTCTCTTGTTCCATTCTTTCACACTCAAGTTGAAGTCTTCCCTACTCAATTTCTTTCATTGTCTGACTAAATAGATGCATGTTATTTTTTATTACCTCTTTCAAATATCCATAAGAGTTTCTTTTTCTCTTTACACATTTACGTTGAATTTCATTTTTATTCAAAGGTGTTTCTTTGTTTGCTCCTTCCAAATTTTCAATTTTTATAGAAGGGATTTCTAATTTCCCTCTCATGTCTTTTCAGAAGTTGAAGTGCTTATATTAACCATTTATTTTCCATTAAAACCAATAACCTTGTGTGTTTTCCATGTAATGTGATCCATATCTTCATAGAAACTCCATGTTGAATGTGTTGTCAATGTTGTGTTTTCCAATTGTTTATCCTTCTTGAGGGTTTTCTTTAACCTTTTCATCTTGTATTTACATTGCATCCCAGTTAATGTTTTTCCATAAACTTGATTCAAAGAATCTGCTATACTATCCCAATGTTTCTTGCGGAGTTTTCCAATGTTTAAATCTTCATACACCTCTTCATGTTTTGAAATAAATGTTTTCACAACATATTTTGACAAAATCTATTCTTTGTATTCTTTCATCAGCTCTTCATTATTTCTATCTTTGTCATATGCATGGGTTATTGAAAATGTTTCTTCCAGTTTTGAATCATCAACAATATATGGAGTATTTAGATCTATTTGTGAATGTGGAATGTAATGACCCAATTTTTGTGCACCCTTGTATTCTCTTGCAAATTTGAGACACTATTTCCATCAAAGTTCTGCACACATAAGTCCTTTTCAAGGAAGTTTCTTAGTTGTGTTGAAAAATCCATATTGTCTTCATAGTTTCTTGGATTTGATTTGAGACCTTGGGATTCGATACGTGAAAACAAGAAAAATGGTGATTTTTTCATGTCCTGCAAATTTATTAGTTACTATAAACATTCACAAATGATATAATTTTCTTACTAACTTCATTTCATTTTTCATTTTTTAATAATATATATACAATGGGTGTTGCGTTCTATAATTTCACAGAATCAAAACTTGTGGAGAAACATTGAAAATTGGTTAAGTACCTAATAAAAATGAAATATTTACAATCATTGTGAAATGGGTGTACAAAATGAAATTCTTCAAAAGAGAATAACAATGCTTTACCTCTTTTAATTTTATGTAACTCTGTTCTTCCCCCATTTGTATATGTGCTCCATGTTTTGGTGTTGTTGCCTTCGAAATGAGTATACAATTTTCTATTTTATTGCATTAAAATCAAGATGTTGACAGAGCTTACGTGGATTAAAATTTAATATTGTACCACTCAACATTAAATGCAGTACGAAAAAATAAAAAAATACTTTCAAGTGGCGGATTTTACATTATTCGGTTTAATGGCCAATTAATGTTTAGGGAACTGCAATATTAATTAGGTAGTATTTGACCTTACAAAATAAGTGTAATTGTTATTGTAAAGAATTAAGGTAATATTTTTATAACATAATTTTTAATGTATGAAAACTAAATTTTGACATTATTTAAAACTTAAATTTGACATACATAAATTTAATTGAAATTAAGTCTTTAATATTGACAATTATTAATAATAAACTACGTAGCATGGGTTACTTCTACTCAATATTATAGAAAATTATTAAAAATAAACTTATATTGTTAAAAGATTATGTAAGATATAAAAACCTTAGAAACAATTAATACACATAATTGAATCAAAGTATATAGCACCACCGTTAATCAAATAAAGACTAAACTTGAACTCTATACCATCAAATAAACATAGCTATACAATTAGAGAATAAAATACAATAATGATTTACTTTGACACAATATTAATGGCCCTAAATATATACTAAACTTAAATTGGAGGACATTGAACTATTCCTTAGTGCGAGTAATAATTTTATAAATAGTTGTCTTCAAATTGGAGGAGATTGAACTTTTCCTTATTGCGAGTAATAATTTTATAAATAGTTATCTTCAATATTATCGTGTGTATGAGAAAATTTTAAGTCCAAGAGGCCGCTAAGCTAGATAAATTTTGACTAGAATGGTTGGTGAAAATGTTAGTGATGGTCTTTCGATATATGAGTGATCACTATTGCAAGTACGAATACTTGCACTTCATCATGTAAGGGATCACACTTCTTCATGTGAGTGAACACTTAGAGATGTGCGAGTCCATGAATCGCTCGCACTACGATGAGCGATCACTCACACGTTTATGTGCAAGTTTTCACACTTGGAATTACACTCACTCGCACATTGAAGTGTGGTCACTAACATTTGGCCTGCCATTCTATTCAATATTTGAATTTTTACGTGTACGAGAAAAATTGAAGTTCCAAATGCCGCTAGGCTATATAACTTTTGAAATCCATACACTATATTTTTATGGATAAAAATATACACACAGTAGTGGGATCTAAGAGTATAATACAATGTGTTATATGTTCAAAGAATTGTATTAAATGAGGTTTCAAATATGTTCATATAATAATTATAGTTTTATTTTCTGATTGTGATTTCGATTCTCCATACTAAAGTAAAATATTTAAGTGTCCTCGGTACTAATTTTCTTTTATTATTTTTGGATACAGTTGAAAATGAACTCTATTTTTGAAGATGGAGGACATGTGGATTTACTATCCAAAGGTGTGAAAGTTACAGAGGGACTAGTTTATCCATCCAAAGATACACTCCATTATAGATACATGGGGTCTATATTATTCGTTGTCACAATAATTATTGTATTCAATGGCAGAGTGAGACTTCCATACAAAATTAATGATTGTGAAAACCATGGTAGAAATTGAAAACAAGGGATACTTTACCCATGGGAAAGGAAGCAAGTGATTAAGCATGGGATTTCAAAATTTATGCATGTGGGGGTGATGACATTCAAAACATCATGAGTAGTGACTCAAATGATACATTCAATGAGGGTAAGGGTTTGAATTCTAACAGTTATATCCATTGTTTCACAACTCCTAAAGACATGGGTGAATTTTCTACAACCTATGTGGTACTAAAACATACGTTTTCTCATAAAGAATGTGACATAGCTGAAGGGTTTATATCCCTAGTACAAGAACATCATGTGATTTCGGGAGTAGTGTTAGGACCCACACAGTTTGGTGTTTTTGTGGAGAATATTATAACTACATGCAATTATTGTTATCCAAGTCTAGAACGCAACAACAAAGTTTCTGCCAATCAAAAACCTATTTTATCTAGAAACAAGAACTGCACTTTGTGTGAATGGAAATTTTGAACTCCAAGAAACAACCGCCACATCAGATATTGACTTCAATTTGAATTTCAAAGGGGTTACTATGAATTTGATACATTTTTGTTCAAAAGAACACAATTTTTTGCATAGAAGCAACAATTGAAAGTGTCTGTGAAGGAGACATGGTGCACTTTAAAAAATTGGATGGAAATACATTTGGGGTGCATATTGATAAATTAATCAGGCCTTTTTACAAGGGTTTCTCCATATCAAAAGGATCTCTCATCCAATGGCCTACCAGCCAATTGGGCCATCTAGATGGTTATTTTATGGAAGTAAGGCTAAAAGAAATTCTAGAACATTTTCCAATAAAAATGTGGAGTACATTTGAAGAGCCATTGCCTCAACTGGCATACCAAAATTCATATGAATCCTCCATATGTAGTGGTAATGAAAACTTGATAAAATGCCTTACAATTCTTGCAAAAGCTAAAAGGTAAATTATACTCCATGTAGTACACCAAAGGAAAGGGAAAATGATGAAAAACAAGACAACAATTTATGTCGAAGTTGAGAAAAAACCTTTTACAAGGAAGGATGTATTTTTAATCTATCTATTAGCACTTTTAATCAAAATTGGAATTTAAATCTAGGGATGAATGAACCTTCCATAAAAAACAAGTACTTAATACATTCATTGCAAATGCTAGCAGTTGTGATCAAGGTCAAACTTTTTAGCATACTATAGATAAATTGAAGTTATATGGAAGGTATGTATATCATAATGCATAGAACAGATGTCATGGATTCCTAAAAAGAACCTATTACGAATATAGACAATCTTGGATTAATGGTGAGAGGAGGGAAGTCAATGGAAATATAGGAAAATAAAAACAAATTCCAAACAGTGTCACAACTATTACATTGATATCCAAAATGGTGGAGAGGAATTATGATATATTGTCACACATGTCTCATTTAGTGGGAAAATCTGGTACTAAAGTAACAATGAGATTGTTTCCTACGTGTTATAGTTTTTATTACATCCTAAAAAAGTGTAACGAGGTCCTTTCACTATTGGAATGTCACAGTCAAATATCAGCAAAATATGGCAAGAACATTTCTCCCATGTTTCAATCACCAAGAACAATTTCTTTGCCAAATGTGATGAGTGCACAAAGCTTAAGAACAAACATGAAACCACCTCATATCTAGAAACACTGGCACAAATAGATCAATGCTAGAAATGGCACAATGATTAAATTCAAATTTTTCATTCAAATTACTATGCACATAGAGCACAATCACAACAAAATCCTAATAGTTATTTGATCATTATGCATGACAAAATGGATAAGATGAAAATGGGCATACCAAGGATAGGTAGAAAATAAAAATCAATAAGAAATGTTATTAATCTCCTCATCACCTTGATTGGTATGTTGACACATGGACACAAAATGGGGGGTTTCGGGCACTTTGGTCTCCCTTTTGTTGAGCGAGGAGAAAACATCACAATAACATCATTGACATTGTGTATCCGAAAGATAGAAGAACCACTTGCAGATCAAGTATAGTGATTTTTATATAGTAGTGGGACGTCAAAACACCCATTACATGATGCACTATTGCAAAATGATGCATATGAAAAGTGCAAGGAATACAAGAAAAAAAATGAGCGTGCTCATACAACTAATATTGTAAGTAGATCTTCAAGTTCATTTAGAAACCCACCACCAATTCTCTACTTGTAACTAGATAGTAATGCAAGTGACAAAAAAATCACGCATTGTTTGCATTTGCATCCATGCTGACAACAAAAAGGGTTTTCAACACAATTTTTGTGAGTTTCCTTTCAGTGGGTCACACGCATGAAGACATAGATGGTACATTCGGCCAATTATCAGTAGCATTGTGCAAATTGGAAACATTCTCTTTGCCACATATAATGGACACTTACAGAATATGCCAAGAGGATTCCAACACATTCACTTTGTACCTTATTGAGGAAATATATGACTTTAAGGACTTTGTGGAACCATACCTACTAGATGGTAACCACAAGCTCGTGGGTATCAACAAACCAAAGATATTTAAATTCCATGTCATCAACAACATTCCCATCATGGAGTACAAAAATAATTGTGTAGGCCTCATGGTTGCACTCAATTTAGATTTGGAAAACAGTGGATGAGTAACCTTTCTTTCCTGAAGGGGATCCTCTATTGTTACCCTTCAAAGGACTAAAAGAGATGACAAACCTACAGAGAGTAAATCAGGCATACATCACACATTGGGAAAAGAGTTCAATAGATGGTGGAGAATCATATTGGATTTCGAATATTGCATATTGGAAAAAATTGCTACGTGCCTTGGAGAATCCCTTTGTCAATTGTAACATGATGAGGAGAGATTGTTTTTGGCCAAAAACAATTCAGGATAGTGTAATGTATGATCAGAAGTGGGTGCACCATGTCTTGACATCGATATCTACTATAGTCAAAATTTCCTTTCAAATAAGGATATATATGTTGGGCCAATTTTTGATAGACCTCGAGAGTAATTAAACCCAGTAGTGGATGTGAATGTTGAGAAAATGATACTAGTAAGACCAGCTAATGATAGCGTACCTATATGGATGGGAAAGGAAAAACAAATTCAAATACAAGATGTTCACACAAAGGATAAAAAGATAAGGGTACGCTAATGGTAACCGTAGGAGGAAAACAAATACAAAAAAATAAAGGTACCAGAATTCTTAAAGAAAAAGTAATGGTAGCGAAAATCAAAGGACACATCAGATATTGATATAGACAGTGTCATTTGGGCATGGAGTCTAAGAAAAATATGGAAAGGAGATCAAATTAAAATACCATTGAATCAGGGAAATGAAGCTATCCAGGCATACCTTGCACAAATTCAAGAAAAATAATTAATACCCTTGCGAGGGATCAATGCTTATGTAATTTTCTCGAAGGAATTGATTACTGTGGAAATACATTTTCAAATCCATTTCTTCAAAACAAGTTGTTTAACGTAATTCTTAACTCTTTATTGTTCTTTATGATTTACAGAATGGAAAAGCATAAAATTAGTTGACTTTATCACACGTAACTTGCATATTTACAATATCACCGTCATTTTTATATAGATTTATATAAAAATTATATCAATATATAATATACATAAAATATTAAATAAATATAAATTTGAAGTATTTAAATAACTACTATTTTGTATTTTTTAAAGGGCAATAGTGTAAAATTACCATCATCTAAATTTTTTTTTATAGGCACAAGGTCATTAAATTTAACCCCTGGTTTGATGTAACTTTATGGAGGCTAGGCTTATGTAAGTTAGCGATTTCTAGGCTTATGTAGCTTAGCGGTGGGTAGCCTTATGTAGCCTATTACCGTAGGTGGTGTAACTTTGCAGCCCCTAGGATTATTTCACCCAGAGGAATCTACTCTTCTGTAAGTTAGCGGTCACTAGGCTTATGTTAGGCTTATGTGGGGGAATAAAAAAATAACAAAATAATAATCCTAAAATAGTGAAATTGAAAGTCAAAAATCAAAATTTAGAAATTGTATTCCAAAAGTGGGGTAAGTGAACCAAGTTGGGGGGCCAAAAAGTGGACAAAAACCTAAAATTAAATGAAACACAATTATGTTTTGTAATAAAGTGATCACGTTATGTTTTCCTAGGCTCAGCAATTCACGAACCTAAAATGCATATGCATTATAATGTGATCACGTTATAACACGTACGCATTTCTATGATCACAAAATGCGTACGCATCTTTCTCTGTATGAAGCTTGAAAGGGCTTGAAGGAGCCATATTTGCTAAAATAAATGTTAAGTATAAGATTTATTTTATTATTTCTTTATACTTTTATTATTTCTTATACTTTATTTTAGTAAATATAAGATGGAAGTGGTCATGTAGCTCTGGCGGTTATAATCTAGAAGATAGTTTTTCAAAATCTAATTTGGTCAGTACTTATTCATTTTTAGGATTTCAGCAATGACCTAAAACTTTCATGCCATATATATTGTAGTCGGTCTTTGTTTTGGGAAAACATATAGTCATTTTGTAGGTTTTTGACCTTCTACGGATTGGATTTTGGCACTACCACTACTTGAATTTATACCAATTTTAAAATTTGGTCCATAATTCACTTTAGTGACCACGAATCAACTCTATGATGTTTGTCTACTTCTTACTAAAATGAGATCCTCACTTTCTAGATAGAGGATTGCTCCCTGAATGGGATTCTTGTCCCATGGAAAAAATGAGGTGATTTTAATGTGCCTCCTCCTTAAGGTCTGATCACACTATTAGGATTTGAATGAGTTTGTATGAATTTCATCAAGTGAACTCAGATGATTGTTCATTCTTAGAAACATGGTGCTCCATATAAAGATCATCCCATCACCTTTCCTGGCTCTAAAGTCATCCTTTCATCGAATCAAATTCAAGATTATCATAGGTGTTTTTACTCATATGTATCTCATGGAAATAGATGATTCCTTAATACTTCACATATGATGGTCCTGGATACCTCGGTGGCATGACTAGCTCATTTTAGCTTGTTCTTTGGAGAGATTTGGGTACAATGACACGATCAGGATATGATGATCATCAAGTCACTCCTTGAGCTCAAAATTTCACCTTTAAATATGATGAATCCTTCACAATTCAATTTATTTACCAAGATGAAACCTAGGTGTAAGCATGCTTATGGTACATGGACACTTTTTTTCTCAAGTTGTTCCTCATGGAAATGGGTTTCCACCTTCGGATAAGGGATGAATCCTTGAATTAAATTTGAGTATGAGTTACATGTTCTTGACCTCCATACTTAATTTAAACACTATAAATAACATTTTATGATCAATGAAACTATTCTAAAAATCTAATTCTGCATGTAACTCAAAATTTAGGTCCTATTTCATTTTGAACTTAGAGGGGCAATTGAAGAGTTTTGTAGTACCTAAAGAAATATTTAATCCTTGAATGAATTTTGATTATTAAACCTTATATATTATTCTAATATCCTTCCAATTCCTATTTTGTTTCATCCTAAGTCTTTCTAGAACTCCTGGAATCATCCAAAGAAGTCAGACTTTTACCGTTTTAGCTTTCATTCCTGCACCTGAAAACCCAATCTTAAAAAGATTGCTCCTGAATCAGATTTTATTTCTTGAACTTTCCTAAATTTACTTAGACATCTTCAATTATCTCTAAACTCACCCTCATATGCTTTATAGTTTCTCTAAAAACTTCTGAATGGTGTTCAATTAGCTACAGAATGGCCAAAAATGGCCTTTTTAGGCCTTCGAAAGAAGTAGTCTCTCATAAATAAATAAATGAGTTGATCGATCACCTAAACAATATTCCCTACACATTAAACCACATCGCATGATATTATTAGGACTTTTCTTTGGGTCGGGGTTTATGATTTATGGTTCGGGGTTTATGATTTATGGTTTAGGGTTTAGGGCTCAAGGTTCATGGTTTAAGGTTTAGGGTTTAATGTTTAGTGCTCATGGTTCATGTTTCAAGGTTTAGGGTTTAGGGCTGGGGTTTAGGGTTCACAGTTTAGGTTTTATAGTTTAGGGTTTAGATTTTAGGATTTATAGCTTAGGATTAAGGTTTTAGGGTTTAGGATTTAAGGTTTACGGTTTACGGTTTACGGTTTAGGGTTTAAGCTTCATAGTTTAGGATTTAGTGTTTACTTTTTAGGATTTAGAGTTTAAGGTTTAGGGATTAGGGATTCAATGTTTAGAGTTTACTGGTTTAGGGTTTAGGTTTTAGGGTTTAGGGCTCAAGGTTTAGGGTTTAGGGTTGAGGTTGAGGGTTTTGGGCTAAGGGTTTAATGTTTAGGATTTAGTTTTTAGGGTTTAGGGTTTAGGGTTTAGGTTTTGGGCTCAAGGTTTCGGGTTTAGGGTTTAGGGTTTAGGGATCATGTTTTAGGGTTTAAGGTTTAAGGTTTAAGGTTTAGGGTTTAGGGTTTAGTGTTTAGGGTTCAAGGTTCAAGGTTCATACGATTCCACTGCAACACTGAAGAATCTTTGTTCACTAGCTCTCATGACTCCAACTTTTCTCTTGATCTCTTTGGATCTTCCAAATGTTTATTCTCCTCTTCCTTTCACGCATTTATAGGCTTTCTGATGTCCTCCCATGCATTAGAGGATGTGAAAGGGCATCGAAGGGAAGAAACACAACCATCTCTTCGAATTATGGAACTGTTCATTCCCTAATTTTATTTTTTCCATCAAAAGTGTCGAGACCACCGCCTGTGTAGGCCAGCGATCACATGACCGCCACCCTAGCTGGGTGGTGGTTAAAATATCGATGTTCATTGTCTAGGTGGCATTTTTGTAACTCGCCACTCTACACAGAGCGTAAATTCTGTTGATTTGTAAATAGATCCTCCTTTTCCTCATTTTTCTTCATTTTTCCTTCTTGAGTGCTGATGGATCTGATGGAATGGTGTGTTTTCTGGATCCCTATAGATCATACCTCCCCTATTTAGGAGGCTTTTGGTCCCACAAAATATTAGTGGGGGAGTGGTAGAGGAATCAACTCCCTCTCTTTCTCTTTCGAGTACCATTGGGTTTCCCTTGGCATCTTCTCTTCTCGTCCAACTGTGAAGACACTGTGGATCTCTAGTTTCTTTGCTCCAGTGCTACATCCTCCTCCAAGTTTCCTTGAGTACAATCCTCTTTGGAAGGAAGCTTTTGTATGTTTTCTTTATCACGCATAGATGACCCTAGTATGCACGAGCTCTTACAACTTGCTACTGAGTGCATCCACATGAAGTGTGGCAGACTTTGTCTCTTGAGATGGATTTGTTGGATCCTCTCCATGTGCGTTGTTGCTTATAGTCACCATTATTCCTTGTATCTCCTCCTCTTCTTGTTGCCCTACTGTCAGGTCTAGTGAATCAGTAAGTAGATATAGTGATTGCATAAAGAAGTTTGTATTGCTCCTTGAATGAGCAGTTCTGTGGTGGCTTCTTCTGTAAAAAATGAAAAGTGTTATCCAAATTCTCCATCCTTTGGTTAGAAACATTTTGCTCTCTACTCCATTTTGCTTTTCTTCCAATGAAAGTAAAAAAACTAATGATTTTCTTGAATAAGTCTTTGTGCTTGGTTGGCACTTACCATAGCCTTCTTTGATTTTCTCTGGTGTGCCCAGATGTTGAAACTGACTCCATCCTTGACCCATCTGTATCGGTTCTCCCTCCTTGTGAACACAACATCCCTAGCATACAAGTAAGGACTTCCAAAGACAACATCAAATGCATCAAGTGGAATGATATCAACCTCTAATACATCAATATATTGGGTATTTATCCCAAACTGAAACTTACACTTTCTTGTTACTTGGATTTCTACACCCTTCTTTACCCATCCCAATGGGTATGGACGTGGATGCTCATAAGTTTCTAGACCAAGCTCTTTTACAACTGTATCAGAAATCAAATTTGACTGAGAACCAAAATCTACTAAAGCGTTTACCTTAGTCTTCTTGATTTGGATTCTGATTTGAAATAACTTACTCATCTATTATTATTATTCTTCTTCTCCCCCATACATGTTAGTGGTTGAGCATCCCAGCCTCTCGTCTACATTTGAATCATCCTCAATCTCCACCTCTTCTTTTGTTTTCACAGTGGCCATGGATTTCTTGGAATCCTTGGTTCAGTGCTTTGGGTGTAATTTCGGATGTAACATCCAACATGCGGTGTCAGTATGTCCATTTATATCACAATTCTTATAGAAGTTTTTAGGATCTTTACAAGTATGCAAAGCAATGGCGGCATGTTTACCTTTCCATTTACCTTTGTCATTTGTTGATCCTTGCTCCTTTTGCTGCTAATTGGTTGATTGGTCTTCCTTTGGCCTTGTTTCTCCTTTCTTCTTCTCATCATCAATATATTCTGCTTACACGCAAGCTTTGTTGAGATCCTTAGGCTTCGTGGAGATTACCTTCCTCCGAAGGTGAGTGTGAAGTCCTCCCAAATATTTGGTCAAAATGTCCTCATCCTCCAAGTCCATTTCAAGCAACATGGCTTGTCTCCGAAACTCTGTAGTATAGTCCTGCACACTTTGACCGCTACCCTATCTAAAGTACTGCCACTTAATCATCTAGTCAATCTTATGGCTGATAAGATAGAAGTTAACTCTAACTAATTCCTTAAAACCTTTCCAAGTACTAACAATAGGACGTCTCTTCCTTTCACAAGTGGCTAGGTGGGTTTCCCACCAAACTAGAGCATGACCTTCCATTTTGAGACATGCAAAGGTAATCCTTTATGCTTTAGTGACATTATGCAAAATAGACTACCAACAATTTTATCCTGGAAACCTCCAATAGAGGAAAACCAATTAGGAAGGGCAAAACGTTCTTTCTTCCCACTTTTATTGGCCAATTTTTAAACAATTACAGATTACAATAAGCGTAGAGAAGAACAACAATGTAAACTTCCCCTCTAGTTACTTGCTCTATTTCTTACACCTTTCTCCTACAATTCCACTCCAGCATTGAAGAATCTTTGTTCACTAGCTCTCATGACTCAAACTTTGCTCTTGATCTCTTTGGATCTTTCAAATTTCCATTCTCCTCTTCCTTTCATGCATTTATAGGCCTTCCCATGTCCTCCGTGTATTGGAGGATGTGAAAGGGCATGGAAGGGAAGAGACACAACCATCTCTTTGAATTATAGAATTGTTCGTTCCTTGATTTTATTTTTCCCATCAAAAGTGTCAAGACCACCGCCCCTGCTTGCAGACCGGTGATCACATAACTACCGCCCCTTAGCTAGGTGGCGGTTACAAGATGCTTCCTGTCAGGCAGCGGTTTTGTTGATTTGCAGACAGAACCTCCTTTTCCTCATTTTTCTTCATTTTTCCTTCTTGCGCTGATGGATCTGATGGAATGGTGTGTTTTTTGGATCCCTATGGATCATTGATACTTCAAAACATACACTTTTCACCATGATAGTTCACATATCCTTACACATGACTTGGAAGACTTCGAAAAACTAATCAAGTGCACTTTTTGAACCAAATATGTAGGTACCACACCTTTCATTCATGCTTAAACAAGATGAATAATCAACTTTAGCAGACACTTAACAAGGTTTTCATGATCACAAGACAAACCACTTGAAAAAATCACCATAGTCTTTGACAACCTTCTTTTGGGATAGGATAAGGACCTCTCATAACACCAAGAAAAACTCATTTTTCTATCTTTGACTATGAGCAAAATGACTTATGCAGAATGAATATAACTTCTCATGCTTCAATTACATAGGAAGATGACTCCATGAATCCTAATGGAGACACCTACGCACTGATTGTGTCTTAACAATAATATGCACCCAAATCCTCATAAGAGAGGACGTTGAGATCTTGAACTATATTCTTTAGTTGTTGAACCTTTGATTATCTATCAGCAATGCAACCCCTTTTGAGCATTTGGCTCACACGAAACATTAGGCTTCTCATCATGACTGGACCTAACTTCTTCCTTCCTCTTATAGCTATCTTTCCTCGATCTGCAATATTTTGAAATTTCACCAACCTTATTGCGTTTGAAGAAAATAATAATTATGTCTAGGTGGACTATGATTGTAAATTCTAGAAATATGACCAACTTGATTACATTTAAAACAAACAACCTCATTCATACCTTCATTCTTCCATCTTTGTCTTCATTATTCATGTTGACAGTATCTAGCTATGTGACCCACTTTATTGCAATTGAAACAAATAACTTTACTCTTACCTCTAGCGACTTCATTTCCCAAAAACTGATTTGAGGTTTCATATAAACAGTACCTTGCAATGTGACATTTCTCATGACAATTGTAGCATATCACATTCTTTGATTGCTCACTCCTGCTATCCCTCCATATGTAATTATCTTTGACAAATATTCTACACTCCTTAACCATATGTCTAAAAGAATTGCAACTATAACAATATCCATTGAAATTTCTTTCATACCTTTAAGCATTGGGTTGTCTTACCGATATTGTCTTCACATTGTTCTTGATTTGATCATCACTTGAACCAACAGTCTTCTTGCTTGAAACAACATCATTTTTCATGACATCCTTTCCTTTGAGGTCCTCCTTAGCCTTGACAAATTCTTGACTTGGCTCGTAAAAGGTTTTCATTCTTCTTTGATTATTTTGTGAAGCCTAAACCTGACTTTTTTTCACTAGAATGTCTTTGGCTACTCAAGAAATCATCTAAATTGCTTATACTCTTTTCAAATTTTTGATACATATTCAGTTTTCTTGAAGCTAGGTCTAGATCTGATTGTAAAGTCTTCGTGCTCATGCCAAACTTAATGCACTCATCTTCTTTAGTCTTGAGACTGGCAGTAAACAATCCAATCTGAGTTTTCAGTTGAGTACACTCCTCCATTTTGAATTTAAGCTCCTTAAGAGTTACCTTTAGTCTTTGGTTCTCCTTTCTTATGAATTATAGATCATATAGGTCACTAACAAGTTTGGGTTCACCATTTCTATTTTCTCGACTCATTCCTTCTATACTATCATTTTCACTACTACTGGAGGGACTACTATCTTCATATAAATATTCCAACTTTTCCCACAACTCCTTGGTTGAATCACAATCCACAACCACGGTACTCACACATTCTTCTAAAGAGCCAAAAATGATATCCTTGGAATTTCTTCCAGGAGTCCGATAAATCAATGTCTCCAACACCAACTTCATAACCAAGTGACCTTAGATATACCTTCATTCTCAATCTCGGTAAGGCATAGTTCCATTGAACTTAGGAAATCAATACGGAAAAAACATTTCTCTCATTTTGATCAACCAAACTTGTTCTCAAAGAGAATCTCCTTTCAAGTGGTTAAACTTCTCAAAAGGACTGCTCACGATACCAATTGTTGGAAGCACGATGGAATGAGATGGGGGTGAATTAATCCTTCAAAACCCTTAAACAATTCAAATTAACTTGCACACACCTTTTAACATTAAACCATGCATTAATGTGATCTTAACAATATGCAACAATCATTCACAAGATCCTAACCATGAAATAGTACTCAAGAACACAAGCTATAAGTGGGAAACCCTCAAGGGGAAGAAAAAAACTGAAGTTTTGATTATATTACTCAAATCAAAAGTTTTAAGTGAAGCACCAACTTCACAAGAAGCACCAACCCCTAGTTTAGTAGAGAATCAACCCTACAAGGAGCACCAAACCCTAGTTTAGTGAGACACCAACCCCACAAGGAGGCTACAATCCCATAAGGTGATCAAGAAACAACTCAAACACCTTCAAATGAAGATCTATGAAGTATTTTTGCTGCCAAAATTGATGGAGATCACTAATTCAACACACACAACTTCGAACCCTCTTCAAATGCACATTCTCCTAACTCGCTCAATCTTGATCTTTCATGGACTAAGTTAGGCACAAACCCTTACACACAAGCTCTTCAACACTCTTCATAATTTTACACATTTCCTCATATCTGTCTTGATGCCCTTAACACTCTTGCACTCTCTCACCTAGCTCACATTTTCCCTCTCTTTCAACTAGCTCAAAAATGAACCAAACATGCACTTTTATATGAAACTCAACTTAAAAACATAACATAGGTTGGTCATTGTAACACCCTGATTTTTGTAAGTTATCATGGTGATTATTTTTCATAATGTTTTAACTGCTGAAATGAAGGCAAACATGTTAAGATATATTTTGATCTTAAAGGAATGTGTTGCTAATATGGATTCTTGCATACTGTAATTTGTTTACATGGGACAGCAGTTATTATTGCTTGTATGTTTGCTGATGTGACGAAAATTTTTCGTATGCTTGCTGAACTCTATTCGCTGATTGACAGCACACCTTGAATCAATTCCATTGATCCAAGGTATGTTGTGGCCTTCTTGTGATCGCTTTGTCGATTTACTTTTAAACCGGATTGAAGGTTGATATAAATGTGCAGCACCTGATTTCAGGTATGAACAGCTGACACGTAGATGCCAACGGAAAAAGGTTCGATTCTCGAACCATGCACTGTGTAACGCCAGATCCCGTAAGGCGATAAAGGCCTGGATGCGGGTGGCTCAGGTATGTATAACATGGGACGAAACGTCCTGCATAACGCTGAACTTGAATGTCAGTCGGAAGGACTGGATTGGAAGTTGATTAATTAAGTGTTATAGGGATTAGACCCTAATCTAACCCTAAGTCCTACCTTATATCCTAACTACTATCCTAAGTGGATTTTTAAATTCTAAGGGTGAACATAGACCTAAGTTCTATTAACCTATGACCTAGGTATGAACACTATTGTTAATCCTAAACTAATCCTAACCTAAGGAAGGGGACGCACAGACCCATGGGGGATGGAAAGGATAAGGATGGAAGGAAATTTAATGGGCATTGAATGTAGTCCTTGCGTGGACAGCGCCAGGTTTGGCGGGAACAGGAAAAAGTTAGAGGTATTCAGTTAGTTATGGGACTAAACTTGGTTTTCTTGCAAAATTTGAAATTGGCGGTTGCCAACCCAAGTCGGCGGTGGCGTGAGGAAATAGGAAAAAGGCAGAGCCTTTAATGCATTTAATTTCTTGGTCTTTGCGACCAGCCCGCCTTGGAAAGAGTATGGAGGAATTTTTGATTGTTTATTGTGTTGTTCAGATTTTTGGGAAGTTGCTCTGCATTTGGTTTTTCTTGGTTCAGTCGAACCAGTTGTGTTTGGTTGCTATCTCTGTTTCTTTGGAAATTGAAGGCTATTTTCGAGCCTGTAGCAGAAGGTGATTGTTGGGAAGCTTGTTGTTGTCGCCGTGGAAGGAAATACCTCCTGTAGACGCGGTTTTCTTCGAGCTTCGAGGAAGAATACCAGGCATGTTAAGCCCTTCTCTTTAAAACTACTTGCTTTGCTTAAACGTCTCATTAAAACAACCCTGCTCTTCTGTTGAAGGGGGTTTTGGGTTTATTTGATTGTTGTCATGACTGAGATGATTTGGGTTTAGTCGATTTTGCTATCATGTTGAAATGATTCTGGGTAGAGTCGTTTTGTCTTGCTGTTGTGATTTGGAACAGTCTTTGCATATTCCTTGAGTTGGAAATACAGCCTTGTTGTGTTGGTTTGTTCGACAGTATTGGGAAATTCGTTCTTTATACTATGTTATTGTGCCTGCTGTGCGAGTTGTTTGACATTGATTCTTTACTGAAATTTTTAAAGGAAATGAGTTCCTCTTCCTTCTGCTGTTTTAGATTTTGAAGGAAATACTAATTGGGTTTTATTGAGCATTATGAGCTCGGTTTGAGGGAAGTGATAGTCATATTCTGCATGCTGTGCTTTTTCTTTTGTAAAAGAAATGGATGAATGCGACTTGGGTATTCGTGAAAGTTGGAGAAAGTAACTGTTTTTCTTCTGAACTTATGAATGATTATATTTTCTCCTTGCTGTGATGGAAAGTCGATTCTATTGCGTTTTGTGGTTGTGGTTTGATCTTCTGATTCGAACTGTCTTCGTGAATACGAACTCGGCTTTGAATTTCTGTGCAAATAAATGGAAAAACATGGGAATTAGCTTGTTGTTTGAGTCTGTCTTGACTGTACCAAGCTTACGCATTTAATACCCTATGCGGGTTTGCCTTGATAGAGGTATTGATATATGAATATTGTATTTTGAGTTCTGTACATCATTGTGAAATAGGAGAATGTTGTGTTCAGATTTAAATGATTGATCGAGAAGGAACTCGATCTGGGTATTCATTGCATATGGTATATTGAATAAAATTTGTACATGCGTTGTGCGAGTTGGATTTGACATCGTTTCTTTTCTGAAATTAATAAGAAACGAGTTCTTCTTCCTTTCTGCTGTTTTAAATTTTGAAGAAATGTTAATTGGGTTTTATTAAGCATTATAGGTTCAGCTTGATAGAAGTGACAGTGGTATTTAGATTATTTTTCTGAGTGTTGTTTTCTTTCTGTACAAATGGAAGGTTGAAATGTTTCGTGGGATCTCTAATTTTGCACTGTCATTCAAAAAAAGATGAACTCGACTCGAGTGATTTTTGTTGTGTTGGAAGAAGATGGATGTTTTCTTATGTAAATAATTACAGAGATGAATTTTTCTCTTCTTGTTGTTTGAATTCTGGAAATAGCATTAGAGCTTCACTGTACACCCGGATTAGACTTGCTGTAGGTAACAACAATGTGCAAATTATTATTTATGAACTGTGTGCGTTCATAGGTATAGAAAGTCGTGTGAATATTTGATAAAGGGACTGTATAACTGTTTATTTGGTTAGAATACAGTGAAAGAAGTATGAATTCTTCTAGTACAGTAAGAACATAGTATGCATTCTTTATATTGTTTGCTCTATGATGGATACGATGTTTTACCAACTTGTTTTGGTATTCGTATGTGCCTGATTTAAAAGAAGTATTGATAAGGACGATAAGTTCTTCCTTGTTTTCATTTAAAGCTGATTAGGAATGGATTTATTCCTTGCTGTTGGAAAGTGAATTTTGAATGGATTTTGTAAGTTTCACTCTGAACTGTTATCTTGTTTTGTGTCTCGTTTGGATTCAATTTTCAGTACAGTCATGAGGAAAGGAATAGGAATGTGGATGGATAACTTGGAATAATGATCATTTCTTCTCTCATACAGTTGGGAATCTGTAATCGTTTAGGAACGAATTTTGTATTGCTTGGGTTTAAGCAACTATATTTATTGTTGTTTACTTCTCGTCTGTATTTGATTACTTGAAATCAAAGGAGATGCATGAACTGAAAGGAAAGTAATTGGTTTACATTTCAGTTAGATTTTATCCTTTGAATTTATTACTAATGTAAGGAAAGGAAATTGACTGCATTTAATATTATAACAGCAGTATGCATACTTGTATTCCTAGTTTTTACAGATGTTGTAATCTGGAACTGTTGAAGGAAATTACTTTTTGTAATGATCATTTGGGAAAAAGGACAGTAGTTCTTTGATTGATTGGGATGGTATTTAGATGGTTCAGTTGTCATGCTGTTCATTCTTTTTTATGCTTAATTCTTGATTGATGTTTATATTAACGTTTCATAAAAGCAGGGTTCTTTTATTGAGACAGTTAATTAGAAGCACCTCATTTTAATGACAAGTGCTTAATATGCTCAGTTCAATGAACTGACCCGTGCAAGTAATTTTGCAGATGGAATTTGAGTAAAACGAAGACATGGCTGTTTTCTGATACTTCTTTTGATTGTCTGAAGATGAATTGTATTTGTTAGTTATTATTCCTCTACGAGGAATTGTGAAAAGAAGAAAGTACATTCTTCTATCTATGAGTTGTAACGTTGTTTAATATAAACAAAGTCCAGTCATTCGACATGCAAATTGTATAGATTATGAAATGGATTGATGAATACAAATACAAGTGTGATATTTTAATGACTGTATCAGTTTGATATTGTTGATTAAATTGGGAATATAATGTTATTTCTTGATTTGGAATTATTCAATTGTCCTTGGATGGATTTAAAAAGAACTGATATCTATTCTTACCTAAATGCAACTTTTACGTTGAAATGTGCAATTAGTTCATACTTGGGTTAAGATGAATTTTTAATTGACATTATAAAGGATTAGGAAGAACATGATCTCATAACTGATAGGTATTCGGGATTAGCTTGAAAGCTAAGGAATATCAAATAACTTAGGAACAACCGAACCTCGTATTCGGACTCCGTTAATAGCCTCGAATGTTAAATTCAGAAAGTAAGGATATGGGATAAATATATCCAGGGCTAATAGACCTTAACTATGTAAGGTTAAGGAGAATAAATGAATATATTTATTGAGAATTAGACCTCGTTTAAATGACGTCTAATAAGCTGGAATTCTGAATTTGTTTACAGTTGTGGAAAACTTGGTTAAGTTTAATAGGTTAAACTTATTAAGTCTGTCGGTAATGGGCTGCTTAATCCAATGATTAAGAAAAGAACCAAGTAGAGAAAATGCAACCCTTCGGTATGAAGGAGAAGATGCATAGTAAGCTAGAAGACAGATTTAGTCTCTCTTAGCTACATACAACTGTAACAAGAACGAGGATAAAGGATCAGCATGGTTCTTTGAAAGTTGATCTTAAATATTAAGATCATAACCAAATCACTTGAGTTGGATGTGTACTCTCGATGAGAGGATTCCGTAGGACATTGACATACGCCAGCTACAAGCACGGTGTCTTCATGAAGGCGGGGTCTTCATGATGACACAATGTTATAGCTGACATATTACAATGCCCTCCCGAATTAAATCATCAAGAATACATAGGCTGAATATTAAGTTCTTGGCTGGGGATAGGAGTATGATCACGTATACGGAGTGACTCCGGAGGACTAAAGATAACTAGACACATGGAGTCGTTTAGGGATGACACCGTATGTCTGCGTATCTTTAGTTACCATGAGTGCCTTCCTATACTCGTTCATATTGCTAGTTGGAGTTAGAATTTGACCTTAAATTGGAAGGACTGGTAGGAACCAGGAAAGACCATTCTAGATAATAGGTGAAGTGAGGTGAAGGACGTATTCCATTGGTGTGTATCACATCCAAGAATATGATCATGCAAAGCATGTGAAAATCTTTGGCCAAAGTATCGCAAGTGCTGGTTGCGTTGTCCTAATCACCTAATTTAAGATGCAGGATGTCAGATGAATATCAGTAACAAATATTCAGATAGGCTTCTTAAATGGATCACTTCGATAACCGGAAACGGTAAAGAGAACCTTGTATATATATTATACTATGCATGAATGAACATGAAGGATCGGTAGTTGCCGAGTCATGAAATGAGAGATCGTTGAAACTCCGAGCCATGAAAATGGGAGATCGGCAGTTCTTCGAGTCATTTACAGCAGCATATGGAATCTGTTATATGATTGAATGGCACTGAATGTGTGTTCCATATTGCAAATATGTGAACAGAGAACATTAGTTTTAAAAGGAAATTGTGTGTTCCAAACTGCATCGTTTGGGCAGAGAACAATTATTAAAACTGGAACGTGTGTTTGAATTATACAATTCATAACAGAGAACGTTATATATATATTAAAAAAATAAAATTCCCTTGTTCTAGTATCTTAAAATGGGGATGTTACAGTCATGATCCAAGAGTTCATTCATTAAAACTTAAAAATATAACAAAACACTCATATAAATTCATATCAATGACCCATGTAGGTCAACCATGCACCAAGACACAAGACAAGCCCAAAAAGGCCTAAACCCCATCACCAAGTTCATCAAAGACCTTCAAACTCTTCATCTTGATTTTTTCAAGCCTCCAAAGGCTTCAAACATGTCAAACATACCATAGAAAAATCATACATGCTCTCAAAATGATCTGCACCAATCATTTTCTTCATAACACTACCAAGTAGGACTGTTTCTTACTCAAATCAGCTACTTCCAGGAACAAGTCTTCAACTATGGAGCTCAAGATCACACCAAAACACCTCAAATATGCCATGCACCAACTCATTGGAAATCTATTGACCTGTAGATCACATACATGATTCTTATACCTCATGAAGCATTCAAAAAATAAAACCACACCTCTTTTCCTCTTCGGCAAATTGAACAATCTAGAAAGAAGTTTTGGAAGCTCAATTGGTTTGCAACCTTGCTAACATTTTTGATACCTCTAAATGAATCTAATAGGAACAAAATTCATCCCTCTTCACTCTCAAATGGATAGCCATCATCAGTTAAGTCAAAACATGGGTCTTGTATATCAATCTTCTAGCCAAAGTAGTCCTTTCTGAACCAGTCAAACTAGGTCAACTTGTGACCTCAACCATGCCACCTCAAGTACACTTTCAGAGCTCAACAAAACATGAAACATGTCATATGAGATGTGTAAAACACCTCCAAGGTCATTAGACTCCATCACAAATCTCACAAGTGCTCAAGCACTTCCATTTTCCAACATTGCTAAACTACCCTTTTAGGCCCAAAAATCAGTCTTAAGAGATAGAGCATACTTTGTACTTTATGACCTCGGCCATGACTTGAAACTATCATGGACATGTAGTAAAACTCCCAAGCTTACATAAATGGTGATTTTTTCAATATATTCAATCGAAACATTTGCACAAGGTGAAAATCATCATAAACAAACCTTTTTGAGTGAGACCCACATACTGATCACATGCTCTAAAATACCTCATTGGAAAGTTGGAGGAGTCCTCTACAATATCCAATCATCATATTTGCAAAACAAATCCATTATGGGCACCTACCAAGAATATCTTCTCCATCGCTCATAACCTAGGGTTTCAAACTCATAAAAGTTACTTACCTTCTTAACGATCGTTCATAAATGTTTGGGCCTCATTTGACCTCATTCCAACTCTGAGATCTTCTTAACTTCATGCCTCAACATCCTTGAAAGGATCATATTTCCATGCAAACCTTACACGTGTCAACCATGAGCATTTCTATTACTTCGATATGGAAAATGCACTCTTAAGAACCATGTTTTGCTAAAACCTTCATAACTTGCGAATTTCTCATCATTGTAGCCTAAAGTTTTTCCCACAACACCCCTCTGTTAACATCTCCTATCATCATATTAGCTCAAATAGGTCTGCACCTTCACCACCACTAGGACTTGCATGACTAGGTCTTAGGGTTTTGCATAGTTTAAGCTAAAACAAAGTATAAGAACACTATACCTCAACATGAAACCTCTCCAAAAGGCCCTGAGAACCTCGAGACATAATTTCTCACTCATCTACATGCTTCCATGGGCTCACATAGCTCTACACATCACTCTCATGCTCCATTTGGCCTCTAGGCACCTAGACTAGGTCTAGATGAGCACCTGCAACTGAGTCTTCAACCTGTAGGTATGCACTCTGAAGCTCATGTGAGTGTCTTAGAACTCTCCAACCATGCTCTCCATGCCTCTACCATGCTCCTCATGCCACCATGGAACTCAATCCACCATGCTTTATCACCTAGGCTAGCTAAATCACCTAATTAAGCCTACAAGGCCAAGCTACAACCATGAATCAACCTGAATGTCCATATTATCATCACACTAATCATCCTCAGCACTCCTCCATCATTATCTTTGCCATTAATAAAATTTTACATCAATGACAACCTCAAAATCACTCATGCCAACAATCCCCTTTATCGAATTCTAATATCCTAGAAATAGAATTTTGAGATAAAATTACATAGTCCGAACACTTTTCCCATTTTATGTTTTACACGTGACACATCCTAACCTTGGCCACATTCTCCTGCCATCGCTGCAAATGACCATACCATACAAGCTACATAGCCCTAATAGTTACGCTTCAAAGTGCATCACACTCCCATTCCCATCTTGTGAGTCTCTTTTCCAAAGTTGGTCCCCATTTTCTTCAAGCCATAGTGGATTTTTATCCCCTCCTTCATCATTGCTCAACTGAAGGGATTGATTGTTTGTTGTCCTTGCATTAAAATCACCTATTAAGACACTTTCCACTAAGGCATTAAAAACACAAATGTCTTTTTTTAAAGAAGCATAAGGATCTTCACTATCTAGATTTTTCTTCTTGTAGATCTTTGAGCTTTTAGGGCAAAGAAGCAGTAGCTTGACTTGATTATTACTTCACTATATATTATTTTCAACCATATGAATTGCTTATTTGGGTTCTCCTTTTGTTGATAGGGTTTCATCCCACAATTCCCTTATTAACACCGTGACTCCACGCCATTTACTTGTTTCGTCCCATCATTCTAGACCGAGATTTTATTGTACCCTTCAAAGTCTGGAACTTTGCATCTGTCATGTTCATGTGTTTTTGTAAGAATAATAACATCTTTCCCCTTTGCTATGGGCCCCAACCCTAGTCCTCTTCTCCATGGGTAACCTCTACAATTCCAACTTACCATGTGTAGATATTCTTGTGGGGCCCTGTATCCCTATTTCTTGTGTGGAAAACGCTCGCTGATTTGGGCTTTCCCATTCTTCAACCACGCCCACTTTCTTGCCTCTCTTGTTTTCACATTCTCCCATTCCTTCCTTCGCTCCTCTTGTTGGGAAAATGTTAAATCATCGTCAAAGTATATATGAGTGCCTCTAAGCAAACCCCTATTCTTTAGGATTGCATTCTTGTCCTCCATACTTCTCATGATCACTCTTACATGCATATTCCTTCCTTCCTCTGTCTTCTTTCCAATCCTACTGGTTTGCTGAAAAAAACTTGTCCACTCCAACTTGTCCTTAAGGAAGTCTTTGTTAAAATATCAGTTCTTTCCTTCTCTCCATAGTCCTTCAAACCCTTGATGATGATGTTTACTACCTTGCCTTGCTTGTCTCTTTCTTCTTGCAGTTGTTTCATGATTGGTTTTTCTATGATTTCTTTATGCTCATTTGATGGACCCCTTACAACTTATGCCCAAGATTTAGCTTCTTCTATTTTGTTTCTTTGTCATCTGTGTTGTGTCACTTTCTTTCTCTATCTTAGAGTTCTTTTTCCTTTTGTTCTTGTTTGTGCTAATTCTTTCCTTATGTTGATCAACTCTTGTTGTCCTCTTTCTAAGTTGTTTTGCAATCTTGTAACTTGTTCTTTGAGTAGTTTGTTTTCTCTTTCAAGGTTCCCGCTTTGTTATAGTTATAATGTCTTCTTGTTGTCCCTTTGTTTCTATACTTTCAATCCTCTTTTTCATACTCATGAGCTCATTCACATATAGTTCTGATGACCACAACAACGGAGTGGTTGTGGGGCTATATGCGTCTATGTTATCATGAAGCTCGTCTCCTCTTACTCCTTTGTTTTCAACGAGTATATCGGTCTTACTTTGCTTTGATTTAAAGACCTCATATGGCGTCAAGATCTCTTTGTTATTCCCTTCATCTTCTCTTTGCATTTTTTGGTCTCCTACTTGTTGTAACTTAGAAATGAGGGTTGTAGCATTCTTTGTGTTCAGCAGAATCATAGTGGACTTTTTATTATGTGTCAGACTCGTCTTTCCGATTTGTATGTGCCTTAGAATCCCTCTATCATGCTTTGCATTGACAAAGACCAACTTCTCAACTGTGCCCAGGGTATTAGCTTGAGGGTATACATGTATGAAAGAACTCCATTGCCCATTTAAATTCCCTATGTACGGATTAGATAATGTTACCATAAGTCCCTGTGGAAGCTGGAGAGTATGCTCCCAGGGAATGGCTAAACGTTCATGATATAACCTCCTTATCACTGAATGAGTGAGCTGTATTTGGGACCCATTCATTGTTTTAGTGCAGTTCATTACAAATGTCCCCGGCTTTAGTATTTTTGGATACTTGCTTTCCATAGAAATATATTTTTCTCTGTCATACACCCCTGTGGCACCAGGTCAGGTTACTTTCAGGGTGCTCTTGTTTATCCATGTTTTGTTTGTTGCATAGAGGAGTTTTATTATAGATAACACCAAAAAGGATAAGTGGAGCACCCCTGTTTCATGGAGTGATTTCAGCGGAGCCCCTATCTGTGGTTATTGCCCTAATGCCTGAAAACAATGCCCTCGCCGGTAGAGAGAAAATAGTGCCCTGAGAAAGAACAGTGTCCTCGCTGTTACAGCAGCTCGTTTAACTCGGCATAATACTCAAAATAATTTCCAGAATCTTGTACAACTCGAGAGAAACTTTACTTGTTTCAATAATTGTATTTTTCCCCGCAAATAACCCAAAAATACCAAATCCCTGCGACTTCCATCTAGGCTTGTTGGAAATAACTTGTAGTTTGAAAATATTGGCATGTAATGCCAAGTTTGACAGGATTACTTACAAAAACGGGACAGAGCAAATTGGCTGAATTTTTCACACTGAGTGAAATCTTCTTGACTTCAAAATTTAGGGTTTCTTTCCCAATTCTTGTAGGGCACAAAAACTATGTAGTATTAAGACTTCAAATTTTTAGTTTTAATTCTAATAAAAAGAATTTTGTCGCCGGTAAGGAGGATGGAGATTAAGAAAATATTTAGGGTTTTTCTCATTTCATTGGGTCATTTTTAGTTATTCGATCATTTCATTGGTTGGTTAAGTTAAAGGTCATTCCTTTGGACTTCGAATTCTAACGTTTCTTTTTCAAACCTGTAGAATTTGAGAGTCACAAGACTTTTTATAAACTCTCATAACTTATGCAAGTACTTCCTTATGCCAATAAGAAAATACAAATTCTATGTGAATTCACCATTGATACTCAATACCATGTCCCACAATATTGTAGAGGATGGTCAATGCAATTTTCGGACCCGTTGCATGCTAAGAAAATTGGGTTTATTGGTCACAAGAAATGCAATGTCATTGAAATATTAGAAAAATATCTCCCCTCCGTGAATCAATGAGTCACACATTTCAAATATTGTGTATTTCCTATTAAGGAAACCTTGTCTCAAGAAATTCGAGAACTTATAGTCACACACAAAATGTCATCCTCTGGACATCTTAAACAACAATATCTTAAAGTACCGCATATAATTTTTACAAATATCAACATCAATTGTATGCATGTTATTTCTACACAAAACTATGTACAATAAACCAAGGGATTCATTCAAGTCAAGACCTGAGCAAGACAAGAAAAACAACAAGCTTTCGGAGTTATGCAAACCCCTTTATGTTTTTAATCACTTGTTCTCTAACTCGATTTTGCCCAGGTTGTCGTTGTTGCATAATTCCACAATATTACTTTTCATTTACATAGACGTGTTCGTCAATCGAATCAAATAGGGGTAATGTAAGACTAGCTTTCATTGCACCCCAAGCATATGAGGAATCATTTGTGGACCATATGCAAAAACATAACTTCCATAATAGGGAAATGCAACTCGAGCATGCCACAAATCTTCTCTTCCGAATGTTCTAGTTCAAGATGAGTATATTGCATTATAAATTATGCGCAGTGTCAACCATATGCCGAGTTGATGGAACTTAAAAATTATTGTTGTTTTTGTTGGAGTGTTGGTTGTTGCTCATCCACCTTGCCTCCTCTTTGTTTCCATCCCTCTTTGTAAATACATAGGCGCACCCTCCCCACCCCTAGATATGGGGAGAGCTATATATAGATAGGGATTGACCCTATCTATATAGATCTATGATGGTGCCCCCATAGAACTCATATACAGAGAAGGGGGCAAGGGAGTATAGGAGAAGGCAACCACAACTTTCAGTGTCGAGTTTCTTTGGTAGCCTCTTCATCTTAAATTCCCATTGTTTCACCATGTTTCTTTACTTTTCTAATTTCTGGTTCAGATTTGAATCGAGACCACACTCTTCTTCAACTGAAATTAAAAATGTAGAAAGTTGTGCATTAGCTTCACATTCTTCTTCCCGAATCAAACTACCCAAGGCATGAAATAGAACAAAATGCCTCTCTCCAAACAAAATACAAATCCCTATAGAGATTCCAAATCGTCCTACATGTTACAACTACTGCATCTGTCTAGAATAAGTGAGAGTTTGAGAATTGGTAACAATGTAATATAGGATACTAACCCTATATTTACACTTTCCTATAGTTTGTATACCATAGGATCTAGGTGTGCATTTTAATTTATTTCTTTAATGTATAGACTCACTCCCATATGTTTGCATGTAAAAATTGTTAACTTATCAAATCTGATTTAATTTAAAAAATAATTTAATCAAATTTACCTAAAATTTTACCCAAACATTTTAAGGATCGGGATAAAATTAATAGAGGGTTAATTAGTCATTTAAATATTACTTACATTACAATATAAATTAAATACATACACTAAATTAGTCAACATATGATTTACGGTAGGAAAACTTCCAAGAAGTAAAAAACCACCAAAAAAATAGATGTCCATTTAATTGAAAAATCAAGTAATTTACACTTGTAACATGTCTAATAACATCCTTTTCACCTTTCACTTCTCCTCTCTCCATTATTTTTATGGGCCTCAAGTGCCCTATTTATTTTTGGTGACCGGTGTGTTCGCACTATTTCAACCATAGTTAGTTGAAAATCATTAATATAAATTGATGGATTATATTTAATAAATAAAAATACACTTATACTTTTATTTATTAATTATAATATATCATTTATAGTTATATTTAATATAAATATTAAATATAACATTAAGAACTCTATAAGGGGTTCATAACCCACATCATATTATTGTTTAACATGTGTTTGACCTTTAGCCTTTACACCCTATAGAGTTCTCATTAGCCCCACGTGGTGTCAATCCAAGTATTAGGACATTCTCAAATCTTTGACTCTATTTACCCTTCGAAATGAGGGAACACCAAAGCTTGACAAGTGGCACCAAGTGGTGAAGTTAGAACCTCTCACATATTTCTACCCTAGGCTAAATTTGATAGTTTGAGGTTGCACAAAATCAAAAGAGTCGAACACAAACACGTAGTAGAGGTAGTTTTCACTGTATAAATTGTTAATCTGTTGGGTTTTCTCTATTAGTTTAATTTCAAGCATGGCTAAAGGCAAGGAGCTTGTGGAAACTTACTTTATAAGTGGAAAGCAATGAAATAATGTTAAGTGGTCATCCGATTTTATTTTAAGGAGACTATAGTTTGATGATGAAATTTTAACAAATATGGAGCAAGTTTTAATAGAGTGATAAATAAATAGGGCTCTAGTTTTTTCCCCATAACTTTTGATTGGAAGCTTTGTTTTGAGAATGGTGAAATTAGACTAGTAGATTTGTATAAAATAAATTAGATAAAAGAACAACAAATGTTAAATCTCCTTTCTAAATTCATTCAGATTCAATTACAATAGAAGCACTCCATATATATATATATATATATATATATATATATATATATATATATATATATATATATATATATAAATGACTCTTCTCTCCTATTATTTAGGAGATCTAAAAACAATCATACAACTACTCCAATCCCTATTTAAATAGGTTATTATAACACCACTTACAACTTACCCACATACGTGAATACATCCAACTATCCAAATAACCCATTAATGTGAGCACTAACCAATATATTCCTAATATTCCCTCCTTAGTGTGAACGTGGGAAAACATAATCACACTTCTTCTACAACGTGTCACCTCTTCGTGCTCATGATCTAGATGGTTGTAATAGACAACCAACAACCTCAAAAATGGTTTTACAAGTGGCTAACCGACAACCAAAACAAAGAATGGTTTTCAAGTGGCTTACCAAAAACCACAACAAATGATAGTTTTCGGTGGTTTACCAACAACCACAACAAAGACCCACAAGTAATATTAAGGCTTGAAGTTGATTAAACGACACTTTCAAAAAATTGGAGAATAAGTATTGACGAGTTACAATAAAAATAATAAACATGACATTGATAATAGCTATAATATACACAAACAACTCAATAATCTAATGAGAAGATAAGGTACAAACTTGTACAAGACTATAGTTTTTAAGACTTAAACCACACATTAACATTAACGAACACTAAATGTGGTAATAGAACATATCAAGAACTAAAGGTTTAGGAAAGACCATATACTTGTTTTTGTAATGTAGACTTTAGGAATTTGAGAACCACAAAACAACACAAATTATTGATAATGACCAAGGGCGTCTTATGCCCTAGGAAACCTAGGCAGTTGCATAAGGCGCACGATAGGAGGGGCGCCCAAAAAAACTCATGTTATGTCGGTTCTTTCAGTCGGCCAAAATGGGTAACATTCATTTATACATAGAAAGTACATATATGAAAAGGGGTATGTGGGTGGTTATTTGTGCTCGAGGAATATGTGCATCATGAAATTACAGGCTTGGGAGGAGCGCTACCGATTCAAATTGGAGGAACTCAGGCAGACGGAATTCATATGGAGCAAGCATGTGTTACCTTTATATGGGGGTCACCCATTTTTGTCTCTGTGGTGACTTTTGGGACGTGTATTTTATTGGGCGGGCAATTCACTGTAGGGGGAGTGTTGTCCGCATTGGCTGCTTTTAGAATACTGCAAGAGCCTCTCAGAAGTTTTCCCGACTTGGTGTCCATGATTGCTTAGACCAAAGTGTCCTTGGATCATATATCCGGATTTTTACAAGAGGAGTTGCCTCATGATGCAACAATTTCAATCCCCAAGGATATATCGAGTTGGGGATTGAAATCGAGGATGGATGTTTCAATTGGGTTCCTTGTAAAGACAAATTAACCTTATGCGGGATAAATTTACATGTGAAGAGGGGTATGCGGGTGGCGGTTTGTGGTGTGGTTGGAAATTTGGAAAGTCAAGCTTTTTGTCTTGTATCTTGGGAGAGATTCATGAAGTGTCAAGTCAAGTAAGTATTCTTGCAACTTCAATTCTCTCTTCATGCCTGTCTGGATAAAATATTATAAATTATCTTAATATATTATAACTACCTTTTTAATTAATGATGATGTCACGACAATTTTATTATGGAAAAGGTAGGAAAGAAACTTTTCTAACTTTAATTGCATGAGTTGTTAAAAACACACTATAATTTTATTTTAAAATTTTGATCGAATAGAGAAAAGGGGTGTACGTTCCAAGTACTGCCTAGGGCGCTCAAGAACCTTAATTCAACCATGATAATGACAGAAAAAAACACACATGAATAAGAAAACTCGCCTATATCTATTAGATTTGTAATGACAATATGACAATTCATTACAAAACTATGAAATACAACAAACAATAAGAAAATAAAGTCACAAAGAAAAACAAATCCCATTGGCAATTCTAACACACACCTAATGTTTGGCAGAGTCTCCAAGGAAAGGAGAACTGTAACCTTTTCATGCAGGTGTCAAATCGAGAGACTCTGTGAACGGAATTCAAACCAATGCAAAGTGGTCGTAGAAAATGCAAATTATAGTCAACATTGAGTGTTCAAAGAGGATGGACGCGTGGATTCACACAAAATCAATGCATGAGAAGACGTGCATACAGTATGGAGATCCTTCCTCAACCTGCCTGCGCACATAATTAACTTGACTGCAACTTATCCAGATGCAATGCTTTCTATCAGATAGACATGTGAAGGATTGGACAATCGCCGACTCGATGTTCTTCAATGATTCTTCATGTCAAAGAAGATGTCGTAGTGGAAGACATAGAGATGATGACGTTATGTGATGCACACGTCCTTTGTTAGAAGCTAATATAAAATAATAAATATTTGCCAAAACCGCATATGGATCACAAGCTTTTGTTATGCCACTCTAATGCAAACACTCGATCTAAGGGAAAACCACAAGTAATCCAACAAAGAAGTAAATAAAATTCAATCTACAATGATAGCCCTTCTCAAAAATATTTTCTCATATCCCCTTTAGAAAATCTTAAGACTCTATATCTTACTCTAATACCAAATGAAATTGGATCAACAAATTTGTACAAAATAAATTAATTAAAAGAGCATCGAATGTTAAATCCTTTTTCTAAATTCATTCAGATCCTCTCTCTCTCTCTCTCTCTCTCTCTCTCTCTCTCTCTCTCTCTCTCTCTCTCTCTCTCTCTCTCTATATATATATATATATTCCCTCCTATTATTTAGAAGATCTATAAACAATTACATAACTACCTCAATCCCTATTTAAGTGGGTTGTTATAACACCATTAACAACTTACTCACATACATGAATGCATCACATCATTCAAATAACTCATTAATGTGAGCACTAACCAAGATATTCCTAACGAATGGTTTGTACCATTGGAAAGTTTATTCAAAAAGATTTGCAATGATTCTAATTTTCGAGATAAATAGTTAAGAAATTGATGAACATTTTATGAGAGATTATTTGGGTTCCTCTTGGCCTCATAATCAAAGCAAATGGAGCTCTCACATTGGTCTGACATGAAAGTTATAATCTATTATACAAGTGGTAACTTCATTTCCATCTAATCCCCTAATTTAAAGGATGTGCATATGTTTTTCTCATGGATCTCCATTTGTGTTTTTTCAGGACCACTTTTATGCCAACATTTGCTTGCTTCCAAGCAATACTTGTGTTTCCTTCCATATTGAGATGACAAAAGTGATTTGGGCATGCTCCTCTCTCTTCATTCATTGGTGGATGGTTTGTTTTCACTTGGTGCGACAACTAGTTCTTCCTCAACACCTGATTGCTTCTAGAGGAATATCTCGAGTACCTCAATTTTCCACTTTTGCAAAGGGAATTGTTATAAATTGTAGGACAAATACTTCATCCTAGTCTTTGTGGCTCATGAGAAAAAAATGTTTAAATTTAACATCCAATTTCCTAGTTTCTCAACAATTGTTAGTGGTGGCATTTTCTTATTCTAAGAGCAATTATCATAGGATGTCAAACAAGTGTTGTAGCTTTGTTAGAAGGCATTGAATGTACATATCACTTTTTAAATGAGTGGTACGTATCGTGTTGTGTAGAAATTTGTAAATGTTGATTTATAAAATCCTTGCTTGATCTCACTTCTCTATAGTTTCTGCAAATTGTTTCAATATCAATGTGTATTGTCATTTTTTTGTGTTGTTCTAATAAGTAATGAACGGTCCGTGTAAGGTCATCTCATTGTACGTTTGAATTATGATGAAGTGTGAAATGATTGTGTAAATTATTCTCCTCTATTGGATATTACTATTCATTTTGTTGAATTCTAAAGTTTATTTTCCCAATGGATTCTAAACACCGATAATGGTTATTTTGACCACTCTTTTTAACTACTTTTTCATTAAATAGAGTACCTTACTAAAATCTCCATTTATCTTTGCAAACCCTCTAAAGTTTCAATTATTATAGCTCATTATCTAGGTTTATAAACTTTCCCATGTTCACTATGATTGTCTTCAAAGCAATCAACCTATAAATCATGGATATATTTATTGTGATGGTTTGTTTACTTACAATCTTTTCCCAATATTAAGTAGTTTTATGATTCTTCATGTTAGTGACAACAAATTGGGTGAGAAATCATAGTGGTTGGTTTGCTTATCTAGGTCTGCTACACCATATTTGCATACTTCGTGCCATTTGACACATTTTGATTGTTGTAAGCTCTATCCCTGGGTTTCACAAAGCCCAAAGAATGATAGGTTAACCACCTTCTCATTTGTTGCCTTAAATCTTCCCCTAATTGGTGAAGTATAGAACTACAATGATTTATTTCATTCTCTTCACTTATTTGCATTATAGATCGTATTTGAGGGCCAACAAGTTACATATTCAAAATATGAATTGGGTTTGATTAAAGACACCTACTTTGAACAATGCACACTTGTAGATCATCGGTCGGTTAGAGCACATGAGACTGAGTCAGAAGATGAGCTCATAGTATATTAGAGAGATAAGGCCTTAGTCAAAGCCCTGAAAAGTTCCATAAAAAAGACCTTTAGAAGGAGAAGACTTCTAATCATAGTAGCAATGAGGAGGCTCTTGGCAATTCGACTACAAAAGTTCTTATGTGGTTGGAGGCCCTTATTCACTCAAAAGTGCAAGGTACTATGGAGACCCTTAGGGAAATTATCAAAGAAGCATGTGAAAACAAATGAAACAAGGAAAAACTTAAAGCATTTGTGGAAAACAAAGGCAAAAAATAGGCAAGTACCAACTTGGATTGAACAATGATGGTCGGATAGGAAAGATAAGGACACTTGCTTGAAAAGGGGATTGAATCGTCTAAAAACATGTGCATATTTGGGACATGTAACAAATGAGACCACCATGATAATTGATGAAGAAATTTCTTAAGTTTTTTCATTTTTAGTTAATGATTGGTTGGTGGTAAACCTCATATGGACTTCTAGAGTGACTTGTTTGTGACTGTTTATTGACTTTGTTGTTATTGGTTTTTTGGTAAACCTACTCCTTGGGTTTGTTTTGGATAATTGGTTTATCGAATTGTCCCATAAGGACATTTTTTTAAAGACAATACTACAATACAAAAAAAGATGACACTTGTAATAATCTAGCATTAGAGAGATAACCAATAGTTGCAACAACTACTAAAGGTGGAAAAGGGAAGTAGATCATAGAGGAAGATGATTCAAATAAGGAAGATAGTGATAGGGACTACACAAATACAAAAATGTTTGATCACATTGTGAAATAAAGGAGAAAAATAAGAAATGGAGAAAGATAAAATCATATATTTGAGGAGGAAGAAGTAAAACTCAAAAAATTGGTATAGTTTTAAATGAAATCTAGGAGCTTGATGGAAAAAATGAAGAAATTTTGTAGTAAACAAAAGGAATCATACAAAACATGCAAGATAGAAAAGTGGAAAATGAGACGAATAAAAATGTGTTAAAATTGATTAAAGTGGAGAAAATCAACAATCTTATTAGATGTGAAGTTTAATAGAGAGGAAATACATCGTGTTTGGGCCTTCAGAGAGGAGTTAAATGTGATAATGCGAACTACATGGAAGGCATTAGAAAAGCCACCACTAAAAGAGGTAGAATATGATGTTAAAAATATTGATAGAATGCCACGGGAACCCATAGGGATCTAGAAATCAGTAGAAGTTGTTCGCAAGTAGTGTTTTCATTGATGTCAGTACATGCCATTGATGTCAAAAGGAGTAAGGAACATGGAGATTGATTGGTAGTGTCGATCATTGATGTCATGTTGTGTTACCTGGTCATATTGAGTTGCTTGATGAGGTGGCATGGTGTCTTGAGTAGGTATGATGACTTGTAGAGGTTTTGCAGTTGATAGATGGATGTTGCGATGATGTCATAAAGATTTTTGAAGGCTCTTATAGGTGGACAAGAGTGATGAATTCATGTGGTGGTCAACATTGTTAGTGCAAGCATGGTCAAGATGTTTGGTCAGTGGACTAGTCAACATACATAAAGGAGTAGGTGATATGTTAGGTTTGTAGTAGTTGTTTATGCATGGTGAGAGCATGGATAATATGGGGATGAAGTGTAAAGACACTCACAGTGTCTTAGAGTGTGTTTCTGATTTTGGTAATGTTTTCTAGGTCTACACTAGACCTATTCTTATGTCTTAGGTGGAAAAATGAGGTGAGAAAATAAAATTTTAGCTTGGAAATGCAAAGGTAATAGTTGGAAAGGGTGTAGAAATTTGTTTTTGAGGTGTGGTCCAAGTTTCTGGTGTTGGTTTGCAACAATTGGGAAGATACTGTGTTTTTGCCTCTACCGATTTCTTACAGAGTGAGAATCCTAGCTAGAGAAGGAATGTTTGATGCTCATTGGCACATGTGAAGTCTGCAAGGGAGATGAGCTCTTCAGGGAAGTTGAGGAAGGGTCATAAAATGACATTCCAAACATTAGTTTAGAGATTAAGGGGCAGAGCTTTATGAACCATTGTTAAGAAGGTAATGAGGTTTTAAACCCTCCTAAAACCCTAGTTAACCAGTGATGGTGAATATCTTGTTCAAACATGTACAAAATGGATTGGATTGGATATTATGGTGATTGGAGGTTGTAGATGGCTCCTCCTTATTTTTCTAAAAGGTAGTTAGGTGTCTTCGGTGAGTGGACCCCTACAATAATTTACAAGTTTCTAAAGAAGTTGTGTTTTCTCCCAATTTTTGCATTGGACATGTTGAATAAATTGTTAATAGGTGGCGAGCTATGGTGTTTAAGGTTAGATGAACTAATAATATTAGTGAATAATTCCATGATCGAAGAAGCCTAGATGCTAGATTTGAAGAAGATTAAAGGAAGGAGAGCTAAACAAGTTTCATCATCGCTGTGTTGGACAACATTCTAAAGGTGATAAACAAATTTAGGTGGATGAGTTAGTGTTGAGTCATCTATGGGTTTGGTGCCTCTTTGTAGGGTTGGTACTCTATTAAATGGAGGGGTTGGTGCTCCTTATAGAGTTGGTGATCTACTAAATCTAGGGGTTGGTGCTCCTTGTGGGGTTGGTGCCTCACTAAACTTAGGGGTTGGTGCTCCTTGTTGGGTTAGTGCTCAACTAAATTTGATTCATTTATGTAATAAATCTTTGTTTCAATGGGTTTTCTTCCCTATAAGGGTTTCCCACTTAAATCTGGTGTACTTATGTTCTTGTGTTCTCATGGTGCATGCTCATGTGTTTGGTTAATCATTGCTTAATCTATATTTTGATGAATGTTTGGTGAATACATTGAATGTTTGATGGATGTTAATGCTTAAGTTAATGAAATTTTTATTGCCCACTGATTCAACCCCCTCTCAGTGGTTGTGCTTGCAACAATTGGTATCAAAGTGGGACATTTGAAGCAAACTTAAAAAATTGAGGTGACCCTAAGAAGCAAAAAATGGGCAAGCTATGGAGTTTTGTGGCTAAAGTTTTAAGGAGCAGATAGGTCTCTGAAAGAGTGATATGGACAAAGAAGATCAAAATATGGATAAGGAAAACCATGTCTCAGAAGGAAATGAAATTTCAAGTAGTACAAGGTATGTAGGTTCATTCAATGGATATTGTTTTTCATGCAATGGGTTTGGTGATTGAGATGTGGAATGCAATCATAATTCCTCATGGAAAAATAATACATACATCATGTTCAAAGGACATAAGAAGGATGTATAAATAATCAAAGTTCTGGAAACTCAAGTGAATATTGTAACAACATGCTTAAATTCTAAGGAGGAAGAGTGCATCAAGTATGAAAGAGAAATAGATTCTCTAAAGGAAGAAATGATTGAAGTAGCAAGTAGAGTAACATCCTTTAAGAAGTTTGAGAAGATTTCCAGTGATCTAGATGATCTCTGGATAGTCAAAAGTTTGTTGGTGATAGGAAAGGTCATGGTTTCATTTGTAACCACAAGAAGAGCATTGAAGGTAACAAAACAAGTTTTGAAGACCAAAAGGAGATCAAGGAGGATGCTAGTGTAAGCAAGAAGGTCAATATCAAAAAGTCTAATTTAGTAAGGCAACCTAATGACATGAGGTATGCAAGTTCTTTTCATAGTTATTGTCATGCATGCAATCAATATGGTCATGGAGCAAAGGATTGTATGGCATCCTACAAGAATGGGTATACATGGAATTGTGGATAGAGTCATCAGTCAAGATGCGTCTATGATGTTACCTGTTATAGCTTTCGTAAGAAGGTCATATTGCTAGGTTTTGTCATCATGAATCATCAAGTCAAAGCAAGAAGATGGAGCATGTAATAAGGTTATTTCATGGTTATTGTTTTAAATGCAATGGTTTGGCCATAGGGAAGTTGAATGCAAAGCAAAAGTATGGAGCCCTAAGTCAGTAAGGACTGATCATGTTAAGTCCGAGAATCTAGATAAATCTTTTGCCAAGGTTGTACAAGGGTTCAGAAGTGAAGGAATGTCAAGAACTCTTCTTGTCTCTATATGTTGACAAAGAAAAGAAGGATGAATCTAAGCCAAAGTCAAGAAAAGAGTTTGTTCCTATTGGTAAGGTCAATAAGGAATACGTGATAATCAAAAACATCATGAAGAAGGAGCCTAAGAAAATGAAGAAGTTTGATCATGAAGATCCGGTGAAGAAGGAACTAAAAACAACCAAGTTGAGTCCTAATTTGTCTACAAGCTCAAGTGGATTGTTTTCCATGAAAGAGGATAGGTCAGAGGTTGAAGTACACCATGAATACACACTTGCAAGCATATAGAGAAGGAGAATGATGCAAACATCAAGTCAAATGTGCCAAAGAAGAGCAAGAGGATCCTAAAGATTGATTGCAAGTTGGATAAGAAAAAGATGGAGATATGGGAAGCTCGAGTTTATGTTGTTCTAAGAACCCTATGAGAAGTGGGGTGTCTCTTCTATGCTTCATAGAGGCATTCACCATCTAAGAGAAGTAGCAATGAGATGTGATGTAGGTATAATTGTTCATGTTGAAGATTTGGTCAAGATGATTGAGGTATGTGGTGTGCTTTGTTTTCTTGAATGAGTATGGAAATGATGTTATTGTCAATATGAGTATGCATTAGTGTTTATAAAGTGCACACAAAGTCATTATAAGGATGGCATAAGTGTTGGGTGTTTGGTTATATCTATAGTAGGTGTAAGCAATTCATGAGATAGGGGAGCATATCAAGTTCCTCAAGAAAAGATATAGTGCCAAGTAGGAATGGTGATTATTGACAAGGGAGAAACTTGATTAAGGTTGTGGAAGCAACGCACTAAGCAATTTTTTTAGGTTGTTGAAGACTCAAGATAACTATGAGAAGATTGCGGACATGTTACAAGGTATGATGTATTTCTCTTTTCATAAAGTCATGTTACAAGTAGAGTACTTCAAGAAGGTTTATGAGGTCTGAAAAATGAGAAGTCGGATTGAAGATAGTGTGGTGAACATGCTTAAGGACATTTGAATCTCATTAGTATCCGGTGGTTTCTATTATGTTTATGTTGTGTATTTGCTATGTTTTGGTTGTGGTTTGGTTGAGCTTTTGTTACAGTCTTGTTTATGCTCTATGGAATTGTTTCAAGGACAAGTTAAGGTTGAAGAAATGTGATTACAAGGTATCTTCAAGGCATTTTGTATGGTGATTTGATCTATTCTGTCACATTGCATTATGAAAGCTTCTAGAAGGTGTATGTGGGCTTACAAGTAAAGTCTAACAATTTGAAGAGTGAGATGTGCATAGTTGGGCATTGGATTGTGTTTTGTGACCTTATTTAGGTCTAAGGACTTATGATGAGTTGAGAAGGATAGAGTTGTTGGTATAGTTTCAAGGGGTCTGTGTTTTTGAAACCTATATTGGCATATGCTTATTGAAGTCCTAAAGAAGTGTGAAGACCCAACATGTGGGTATTAGGAGGTAATTCTTATTTTGTCAGTCAAGTCTAAGTGTGTAAGAATTGTGAAGAGGTTACAAGAGTTATATGTTGCAGTTGTGAGCATCAAGAAGATTCTTGAAGACTTGAAGCATGATTAGAAGAACTTCGTACAACCGAGATAAGAATGATTAAGGTTGGATATCATGACATAATTTTTATAAAGAAGTCGGTATTTGATGAAACATGAAGATGGTAGGTCGATGCTTAAAGTGTGGTATGGTTGAAGAGAAAATCTTGTTCTTCTCTATGTATGGCTTAAGAAGAGTGCTTGGTCTAAGAGAGAGAATTTGATGGTCCTATCGGTCAAATTTGTAATGCTAAGAAGAGCAAGTGTTGCTCAATGGAATCGAGTAAACTGTTTTGGAGTGCTTTTCATGAAGGAATGTATGATTCAGGGGGAGCTTGGTGGCTTTGTGATTCAAAGGAACAAGGTATGCAATGTTATCTACATGATCATTTCCTTGTGTATATGGTTTGAGTTTGTTGAGCACAATCAGGAAGGAAGTGCCTTCTAGTTCAATCTGAGAAGGTATATGTGTTGTGTCTAGAGCAAGTGAGTAAGGTTTTTGAAATCACAATTTTTATAAGTCTATGTTGTCATTATAGCTAACTTTGAGGTGTTAAGAACTAACGGGGAGATGAGTAGATGATTTTTGAGCTCCATGAGTAGGTATGCTATGCTAAGAAGCTAGGATGGTCATGAAAACATGTAAGCATGTTGTTTCTTGTTTTGGTAGCATTTAAGCACTTTTATTGAGCATTGTTGAAGAAGTTGGTATCTAGCAGTCATTATAGTGGTATCTAGAAGTTGGGGGAACCATGCAATCATCAACTTCATGAGCAAGTTGTAGTCCCAAGATGGCACATAGAGTCAAGAAGACAATGATGGAAATTGTGATAGTATTGTTGGTGTATAAGGTAAGCAAGTTGTTCATTCTTTCTAGTAGTTGGTGGTTGTGCATTGGTCTATTGGGTTCAATTATGTGGTGTTTAATCAAGGTTTGAGTAATATTTGGAAGACATGCATACGTTAAGGGGGGGCTATGTTGCTTTAATGTTGCTAAGAGTCAAATTAGAGATGAAAATGTTAGATGGACCTTGTTATATTTGGTTGATGTTTTCAACCAAAAGGTGAGCCTAATGTGATAATAGGAGAAGAAAAATAAGATGTTACAGGCATGTTCATTTGTCATTAATGTCAAAAGGGGGAGAGTGAGCTGATGGCTTGAGCGAATGAACTTCATGTGTTCGCCATCAATGACAAAGGGGAAAATTATTAGCAAGTAGTGTTGGCATTGATGTCAAAGGTGTCATTGATGTAAGGAACATGAAGGTTGATTGGTAGTGTTAGTCATTGATGTCATGTCGTGTTGTTTGGTCATGTTGAGTTGCTTGATGAGGTGGCATGGTGTTTTGAGGTGTCTTGAGTAGGTATGATGACTTGTAAAGGTGTTGTAGTGATAAATGGATGTTGTGATGGTGCTATGAGGCTTGTTGAAGGCTCTTGTAGGTGGGCAAGAGTGATGAAGTCATGAGGTGGTCAACATTGTTGGTGTAAGCATGGTCAAGATGTTTGGTCAAGTGGCCTAGTCAACATACATAAAGGAGTATGTGGTATGTCAAGTATGTAACATCTGGTTATGCATGGTGAGAGCATGGAGAGGATGAGGATGAAGTGTAGAGACTCACACGTGTTTCAAAGTGTGTTTAAAGGGTTTGGTCATGTTTTCTAGGTCTACATTAGACCTATTCCTATGTCCTAGTTGGCCAAAAGAGGTGAGCATATCTAATTTTAGCTTGGAAATGCAAAGGTAAGCATTAAAAAAGGTGTAGCAGGTTGTTCTTGAGGTGCAGTCCAAGTTTAAGGTGTTGGTTTGCAAAATTTAGCAAGATATTGTATTTTTGCCTCTACCGAGTTCTTAGAGAGTGAGGATCTGAGCTTGAGAAGGAATGTTTGATGCTCATTGGCACGTTTGAATTCTGCATGGAAGAATGAGCTTTTCAAGTAGTTGAGGAAGGGTCCTAAGATGACATTCCAAACATTATTTCAAAGATTAAGGGGTAGAGCTTTATGAATCATTGTTAAGAAGGTGTGGAGGTTATAAACCCTACTAAAACCCTAGATAAGAAATGATGGAGAAGACCTTGTTCAAACATGCACAAAATGGATTAGATTGGCTAGTATGATGATTGGAGGTTGTAGAGGACTCCATCTTTCTCCGGATGGTAGTTAGGTGTCTTGACAGTGAGTGGACCCCCCAGAATTTGCACGTTTATGAAGAAGTGTTTGCTCCCATGTTTTGCATTTGATCTATTGAATAAATTGATGTTTGAGGAAGTATGGAAGCTATGCTACATGTTTGGAGTGGTTTCAGATCAAGTTTGAGCCCTTAGGAGGTCTATGGAAGTCTATTTTGCAAGACTAGTTTTGGGGTAATTTTGGATAGTTTTGGTGGTCCTAGTTGTAGAGGTGTTCTTGGGCATCTAAGCCTTGAGTTGCAGTGTCTAATGCATTTGGTGATGACCCTGAGGAAATGATATGTCTATCCACGTGTCATACTTGCATGGTTGAGGTGATTTGATGAGTGTTTTTGTTCCATTTTTGAGGACTAGTTTTGTAGGTCACATACCTAGTGAGGATAATTGTTGTTATTGGCGGTTTCGTAAAATGATTTGGTGGTGCAAAGTTAAAGGAGCTTGTAGAAGGCATGGAGTGGACTTAGACAACATGTCTAAGTTGTTTCAAATGTTTGGCGAAGGTCAAGTTAACTCAAGAAGACTTTGTTTTAGCGAGAGGGTAGTTTGAGTGTATTAGGTCTAATTAGGTCCTAATGGATAAATGTGGTCATTATATGCTATTGTCGACCTAGGTTGGATTATGAATGATATTTTTATGTTCTCATGTTGTTTTAAGTATATTTTCCCTATGATGGCCGACCTAGTTGTAGTTGATGCTTAAGTCATGTATATAAACATGTTCTTAATGACCTATTTGGTGTGTGAGAGAGTATGAGAAAATGTGAAGAGGGCAATTTGTGGACGTGTAAGAGGTCTTTATGACCATAAAAAAGGGAAGAGATGTTGATATAAAGAAATAACATGTGGCAAGCTATGGTGTTCAAGGTCAAATGACCTAATCAGCTTGGTGAAGAAGTCCACAAGCGAGGAAGCCAAGAGGGCTGATTTGAAGAAGATTGAAGGAAGGAGAGCTTCACAAGTGGCATCATTAGTTGTTGTGGCAACATTCTAGAGGTGACAAAAAAATTTAGGTGGCTGAGTTGGTGTTGAGTCATCTAGGGGTTGGTGCCTCCATGTAGGGTTGGTGCTCTATTAAATTTAGGGGTTGGTGCTCCTTGTAGGGTTGATGCTCTATTAAATCTAGGAGTTGGTGCTCCTTATGGGGTTGATACCTCACTAAACTTATGGGTTGGTGCTTAGCTAAATTTGATTCATTGTTGTAATAAAGCTTTGTTTTAGTGGGTTTTCTTCCTATAAGGGTTTCCCACTTAAATTTGGTGTACTTATGTTATTGTGTTCTCATGTTGCATGCTCATGTGTTTGGTTAATCATTGTTTAATCATATGTTGATGAATGTTGATGAATGCATGAGTGTTTGGTGGATGTTAATGCTTAAGTGAATGCATGTTTTATTGCCCACCGATTCACCCCCAGCCCCGCCCCGCCCCTATCAATGGTTGTGCTTCCAACATAAGTTAATTTGACGTACATCACTATTATAGTAGACCAAGTCATAGAAACATATAAGAACCAATCTTCATAAGAATATTATTAGTGTTAGAGAAATTTATTAACATTATTGGGATATTAGACACAATAAACAAAGAGATAAGAATGGAAGGTAATAGAGTAGTAGCCCACTTACCATTAAGAAAGGGTAAATGCCATTTTCATGGACCATAGTAGAATGTGATGAACAAGATGAATATGAGTAGGATGAGTTGTGAAAATTGGAGAAAAATTGTCAAGCTAAACAAATACCATAAATTAAATGAGGTGGATACAAGGTTGAAGAGTGATGGGATAGGGTCAAATTTATGAGAAGATACAGAACCATAAATTTATAGGGAACAAAAACAAAGGGTCTATAAGCTATCACATGTGCAAAAATACTAAAAGATAGGGTGTTTGATACCACAAAAGACATAACAAACATGGTGGAAGAAGAATATTATTATGGACGAAGATATAAATATAGACATAGATATACATATAGAGTTCAAGACCTTGATACCGTGAGCATAGATAATTACTCCACGATAGAGGAAATGCCTATGATGAATATTACAAACAAAAAAATTAGGCCATGAAAACAAATAAATCATACTACGAAACACAAAGGAAGATAGAATGTTGTGAAATCAAACAATAATGCCACAATAGGAAAAAAAGGGAAGAATGTTGTCAAATGAAGCGACAAGGATGCAAAAAGAAGGGAATAAGGCCATGGAACACAAAGATCATGTTGTGCTAGAAGAACATAGTGTGGAAGAAAAATATGATACCTTAAAAGAAGAATGTAATGACATGGAAAAAGATTATTATACTACGGATGAAGGTGAGAATGACATGAATACAAATTACTACCATGTAATATAAGAGGATGATAAAAACATGAACTATGTTGCAAAAAGAAGTGAAGACTAAGATGCCCCAAAAAGAAGTAGTGATACCATGGAAGGAAGAGGAGGACATGATGTCATGGAATAATGAAACCACATCATGAGAGGAAATGATCACTTGGTGGAATTAAAACATGATACTACATAAGAAATGAAGAAACTACAAAAGAACATGATTTCATGGAAAAGGGCATATTATGGAAAGAGAGGACGATATCACGAGAAGAAGAATATAATATCTCCAAAGAACAATATAATATCGAGGTAGAAGAATACATACCACAAAAGAATAAAGTCACATTGCAAAAAAAGAATATTGCACTATTGAAGGAGAAAACAATATTGTGAAATAAGCATTACCATATTACGAGATGATGAAGACAAAAACGTGGAAGAAGATTATAGTAATGCAAAAGAATATGATAGAAGACACCACAATATGCATTAGAAGAAGATGAGAGAAAGATACTAGAAACCGTAGAAGAAAAAAGCGCTATTTATACAAATCACAACGGAGTAGAGAATGAATTATCATAATTAAATATTAGGACTGCGTGGAATAGAAAAATACTACGAGCATAGTAGAATTGTTCGTACCAAAATAAAGTAATATGACTAAATCATAACAAAAAAATGCAACATTGAGATAAAAAAAAAAAAAACAAAAACAATTTTGAAAAATAAAAAACAAATTTGAGAAAATAAGCTTTAGGAAAAAAGGATAAAAAAACCAAAAGACAATTTTGAAAAGAAAAGAAAGTAAACAAAGAAAGAGCCTAGGTTGAAAAAAAATCAAGAGAGGAGAATATAGATGATGTGAAAGTAAAAATGGGGATAAAAAGAAAAAGGGAAGAAAATTTGAGGAAGTAGAAAGTAAAAATATGTGAAAGTTAGGAGCAATAATACCATCCCATAGACCCATTCAAATAAGTTGAGCAAAAGATATGTTTTGTTTCTTTATCCCACATGCCTAAGTTATTGGACGGTTGATGATATGTCATTCCCAGATTAATTGAGTATAGAAAATTGGAGAACAAGAATAAAATAGAAATAACAAGAATAAAAGAGAAATTCTAAATTTTTAGCAAGTTCTTCATCAAGGATTGTTTCGAGAACAAGACAAGATTTTTAGTTTGAGAATGATGTTGGAAGGGATCTTCGTCAAATTCAATTAGATGATGCTTGTGGAAGCATCAGAATACCTCAAGTTGTTCTATTTCACAAACTACTAGGTGTTTCCACATAGGATTGGATTGTGCTAAGCTTACAATAGATAAGCATTATAGTTTACTCTAGAAGCTGCAAAGATGTCACGAATAATGTTGAAGATGTAGATCTTGGCAATAGTACATGGGTGAAAAGGGGATGATTATTAATGTTATATAAGTGTTCACAAACAATGCGAGAGTCACAAACACATAATGACAACACATAGAGAGAGGGAAATAAGGAGAAATCAATCTAACACATCTACAAAACCAAATGGATCTCGATGGTGTATTCATGTTCGTATGTTATCTATAAGAAAATTGTGGTGTTTTTGCTACATATTTATATGATTACTCAATAGTATACTAGTTAAATGGGTTGTCCTTTGCACCACGATCAGGGGCCTTTGGTGCTAATCACTATATCTAGTGTAAGCATCTTTTGACACTTAAAAAAAAAAAAAAATTTGTTTTGCTTGAACTTCAAGGCAATTTAATGAGATCATTTCATCTTGGAGAAATACATAGCCTCAATATTTGCATGCTTTACATAGAATGGACTTTGAATTGGGTTTTATCTTTTCGTTGGTTTGTTTAAACCTTTTCCTAATTGTTTCAAATATCGTTTTTTATTTTAACAAACTCGTAAATTTTTAGTAGATGCATCATTATTGTGTTGTATCCAACATATAAAAACATGAACCGATCAAGGAGAAATGTGATTTTTTTATTCAAGTTAAAAAGAAAGTAGCTCTACCAAGGAAGCTTAATGAAATTATTTTATATTCAAGAAAATGTATAGTTAGTCTCTATTTTGAATGCTTTAAACACCTTTTCAGCTACAATGGGCTTTGAACTAGGTTTATTATCTTTTTGTTGGTCTATTTTAAAACTTTTTTCCTGGTTGTTTGAACTTTGTTTTTATTATTAAGGTGCCCATATATAATCTTTTAGTAGAAATAGCATTATTGTATAGCATCCAACATATACAAACATGAACCGATCAACAAAATGCAATGTGAATGAAAAGTGCAACATTTTATTTTCATGTGGGAATGATAGGAAAACGGATATCAGCAAAGCATTGATCTTCCTCACCAAATGTATGCTTTCTTTTGTATACCATAAGGCAAGTTTACATACTGAATGCCTATATGATAATGAAATTGCAAGTGAAGGCCATGCCATACTCTTAAGGGAGTCCACAATGAAAATTAAAACGAGGACCCCAATGCAAGATTCAGATTGTAGGAAATTGTAATTTGATTATCTACCAAGACATTTCTTATTGCTTATAACTATTCGATTCAATTACATGTTTTTGTCTTTCTTTATCATTTTATCTTTTTCAAAAACTGCATTTTTTCTAGAGTCTAAACTATTTCAAAAATTATACATTTCTACAAATCAGTATCAACTTCAAATACAACGGAGAAAACGCCATTTTGAAATGCAAAACCATTCTTCAAAAAAGTAGGTATGATTTATAACCAATCATATAATTACCAGAAGTGCAACTCTTAAATTAGATTAACATTATTTTTACTTCATATGAATACAGAAAAAAAGAGGTTATAATTAGACAACTTTATGAAATTTGTGCTAAGAAATATAGACTTTATCCTAGTCAACTTTCTTATTCCTCCATGCACACACTCGGTGAAATTTTAATTCATATTAGCTTGTATGCTTATGTTATTCATCCACGTTCATTGTTTTACTGGTATCTATATCTTAAGTCAAGATCTGCTGACAGTCAAAATGGTGAGAAAAAGAAGAGCATTTAATTATAACAAATTCAACATTCTTTGTAAATGAAAAAAAAACGTTTTTTAACAAAAAGAAACATAATGTTACATAAATTGTTTTCCTTGTATAACAATGGATCTAGCTAAGAAGAAATTTAAAGAAATGTTTTAAAATGCTACTAAAGGCTATAAAAAAATGTTTTTCCCTTGACAGAGAAAATGGTACTTGGAACTCAATAAATGCATATGTGCTTTGGAACTCATAATCAATAAAATCTGGGATTTCCAGTAATCAAAACAAAAATGGAAACCGATATAATTACCTTCTTCAAAAAATTAAATCTTACAGTTATGCCTACTTGCTGTTCTTTTGTTCAGAAGGATATCCTTTTTCAATATCTTGCACTTGTTGATCACTAGAATCGATGCTTACTTTGAAGGCTAAAGGTTTGTTCTGACTTCTCTGGGAGTTCACAGTGAAAGAATCAACCAGCTTATGCTTGGAATTGAATTCTAGCTGCAGCATAAATGAATTGGCCATCACACCTAATGAGCTGATGCCCATCAGGGCCCCTGCTATAGATGGAGTTAACATGGTCCCAGTCACAGGTAACAACACTCCAGCAGCCACCGGTATACCAACCTGCAGCAATTACGATGTTCACATTGGAGGGTGCTATGGTGCCTAAAATAGGTTTGGAAGGGCCAAGTTACAGGTTTGGCTGTTGAAATTCAGGTTCCAGATGCACTTCTAAAATTCTATTTTAGGAAAATTAACAAATTAAACTACCAGCTTCAAATAATATACTGATATATTCATATATCCAATTTTCAAACTCATTAGAAATTAAAAATTAAAGATAAATCTTGTATACAGTTATAAACTTACGATATTATACATAAATGCCCACCATAGATTCTGTTTGATTTTTCGCATAGTCTTCTTGCTAAGCTCCAAAGCATCAAGTATCTGTATAAATTTTCAGAAGTCCTTGTTATGTAAATGTTGGCTCACCATAATAATCATTGCACAAGTGAGTGAAAAACAATGGAATATACAAGTCTTTATCAGAAGAATACAGAAACATGCCATAAGCGAGGCATATCATGTTCGAAAATAGTTTTTAATACCCTCCTAACAACACATGCATAAGAGATATAAACACACATATGCACACGAGACATATATACACCAATACATGTATATACTAGATCCTCTTCCCTGAAATATATAGAAAACTTTATTTTTCATTTCCCATCAATTTTATAATTTAAATTTTATTCCATTCTATTGATCTTGTAAGGCTTGTCCTTTTTCCTAGTAGCTTGACAATGTAACATCCCCATTTTAAGATACTAGAACAAGGGAAATTTTTTTTTTTTTTTTATATATACAACGTTCTCTGTTATGAATTATATAATTCAAACACGTTCAAGTTTTAATAATTGTTCACAACACAGTTTGGAACACACAATTTCCTTTTAAAACTAATGTTCCCTGTTCGCATATTTACAATATGGAACACACATTCAATGCCATTCAATCTTATAACAAATTATAAATTCGAAGAAGCGATCTTCCATTTCATGGCTCGGAGTTTGTGATCCTTCATTTTACTCGGCAACAACCGATTGTCCATAGTATATTATATATACCAGTTCTCTTAACGTTTCCGGTTATCAGTGATCCATTTGTCTATTGAATATTCCGATATTCACCCGACATCCTTGCATCTTAAATTAAGTGATTAGGACAACAAAAAAGCACTTGCGATACTTTGGTCAAAGATTTTCACATGCTTTGCATGATCATATTCTGGATGTGATACACATCAATGGAATACGTCCTTCACTTCACTTCCTGTTATCTAGAATGGTCTTTCTGGTTCTACCGGTCCTTTCAAATTAAGGTCAGATTTGAACTTCCAATTTCCAACTAGCAATAACGAATATAGGAAGGCACTCTGTAACTAAAGACGGACATACGGTGTCGTTCCCCAACTCCGTGTGTCTAGTTATCTTTAGTCCTCGGAGTCACTCGCATAGATCATACTCCCACAAGAACTTCAAAGCCTATGTATTCTTGATGTTTTAATTCGGGAGGGCATTTAATAGGCTATAACATTGTGTCAGTCATGAAGTTGAAGACAAGGGGCGTATGTCAAGTACACATCTTGCTCAAGTGATTTGGGACAAAAACCATACCGATCCTTTATCCCGTTCCGTTTCAGTTTTATGCGTAAAATAAGAAAGACTAAATCCGTCCTTTAGCTTCGCTTTATGCATCTTCTCCTTAAATGCATAGAAGGGCTGCATTTCTCTACTTGGATTTCTTCTTAATCTTGGATTAAGCAGCCCGTTACGATTTAACGTGTTAAGTTTAACCTATTAAAAACAGCAAATTCAGAATTTTAGCTTTCATCATTTGAGGAATTATAAATGATTTATTCTCCTTAAATTACTAACTTTCCATTCTGGATATATTTACAGAATTTAACAACGAGGTAATTAAGAAAAGCAACGATTACTCTAAGTTAATTGATATTCCTTAGCCCCTAATGAATACCTAGTTATGGAATCATATTCTTCCTAATCCTTTTTAATGTCAATTAAAAATTCATCTTTACCAAGTATGAACTAATTGCACATTTCAACTTAAAAGTTGCATTTAGGTAAGAACAGATATCAATTCCTTTTTAACATCCATCCAAGGACAATTATCCAAATCAAGAAATAAAATTTTATTTCCAATTTAATCAACAATATCAAGCTGATATAGTTATTAAAATATCACACTTGTATTCAACAATCCATTTCATAATCCATACATTTGCCAAGCCTCGATTGGACTTTGTTTAAATAAAACATCATTACAACTCAAATAGAAGAATGTACTTTCTTCTTTTCCCTCTCTAGTAAACAAATACAATTCATCTTGCCAATCAAAGAAGCATCGGAAAACAGCCATGTTTCTAATCAATTCCATCTGCAAAATTCTTGCATGGGTCAATTGATGAAGTGCTGAGCATATTAAGCACTTGTCATTAAAATGAGGTGCTTGATTAACATCTCGATAAAAGAACCCCGCTTTTATGAAGCTTGCAAGTAAGAACATCAATCAAAAATCAAGCATCAAAGAATGGACAGCATAACAATTGAACCATTAAATACCATCCCAATCAGCCAATGCTGTCCTAATTTCCACATAACCGTTATAAGTCCCAAATTACAATATTTGTAAAGTTTAGGAATACAAGTAGCATCTTTGCTGATATAACATAACTGTTATCCTTTCCACCCTTTCATTAATAATAAATGCAAAGGGTAAAACTAATCAAACGTAAACCAATTACTTTCCTTTCGGTTCATGCATCACATTATATTCCAAGCAATCTAAAGAATAAGAAAGCAAACAAAATGCATATAGCTTGCTCATATCTAAGAGACTGGCGACTGATTTCCAACTAAGTGAAAAAGAAAAACATTTTTCCAAGTAATCCAACCACATTTCTATCTCTTTCCTCGTGACTATTCTAAAAATGCAGACACAAATCAAGATAACAAGAGTGAAACTTACAAAATCCATTCGAAATTCACTTTCCAGCAGCAAGAGTAATTTCATTCATAATCAGCTTTAAATGAAAACAAGGAAGAATTTATCGTCCTTATCAATACTTCATTTAAATCAAGCTCATATGAATACCCAAAAATAGGTTAGTACAACATCGTATTTATCATAGATCAAATAGTATAAGGATGCATACTTTAGAAGAGCCCATACTTCCTGTATTTTTAACCTAGGCAATCAATTAATCATGACCTTCTATATCCATGATTGAGGTGCTAATTTTATCTTACCTATGCAAGATGCTCTAATACTATTAGCAAAGAAGAGAAGAATTCATCCCTTTCACCTTTGATCAACCACTTGAACTCAACAAGAATTGTTCAGGTCGGTTTCATTTCTTTTAAATGACTGTGCAAAATCGAAGACTGCAAGAAACATTTAAATATTCTAATTGTACAGAAAAACACAACACTCAGGAAACAAATTAAATGCCACTGTCCTCTATACAGACTGAACTTACAAAGTTCAATAAACCATCCGACTACTGATTTTATCAAATCAAAACAGCAGAAAGAAGAAGAATTCCTTACCAATAAATGTTTCTACCCGAATCCATTTTTCTATTCACAATGATGTACAGAACCCAAAATGCGATTTTCATACAATAATACCCCGCATAGGATATCGATACAACAAAGTCATACAAACCAACAAGTAATTTCCCAAGCATTTCTTCCTGTGCAATCCAAAGTAAAGTGCGTTTGGTGCAGTTGAGTAGAAGACCAACCGCATCCATAGAACACTATAAAATCAACTTCCCTTCTCAGCAAGAAAACAATATAATTCATTTATTGCACAGAAATACAAGTCAAGCTCGTTTTCACGACTACAGTCCAAACCAGAGATCAAACCGCCTCAAATAAGACATAACAAATCAACTTTCCTCCAAGGCAAGAAGAAGTACAGTTCATAAATATTCATTCATTGCTCAGAAATGCAAAGCCAAGTTTTTTAATCGTGTCCACCGTCCGAACGGTAGACCAAACAGCATCAATAAACACAACTAATCATCCTACCCTCTCAGCAAGAAAACAATATAATTCATTATAAGTTCAGAAGAAAAACTATTTCTTTTCCAACTCCCACGAATACCCAAATCGTATTCGTCTATTTCTTAAGCAAGAAAAAGGAACAGAAAAACGTATTACCATTTCTTCCTTCAAATCGAATTCATATGCTCATACAAAACCCATTTGCCATTTCCATCAAAAACCAAAACAGCAGAAGGAAAAGGATCTATTTCCTTAACAATTTCTATAAGAAACAACTTATCAATGCCATAACGCACATGGCGACAACAAACAAAGCCACACATGGAGGTGTTCCATTCAAAGAAAATGCAAAGACAGTTTAAACACAACAACCAGAAACGATTTTACCTATCATTTCCAAAAATGACAGCAAGAATCGACTAAACCCAAATCGTATCAACACGACAACAATCACATAAACCCAAAACCCAAGAGCAGGGTTGTTTTAATGAGACGCTTAAACAAAGCAAGTGTTTTTAAAGAGAAGGGGGTAAATTCTTCCTCAAAACTCGAAGAAAACCGCGTCATTTCCTTCCCCTGACTATGAGCTTCCCAAAATCACCTTTCCTCAGGCTGCTCAAGAACAGACCTTCAAATTTCAACAGTGATGAAAACCAAAGCGGTTCGACTTAACTGCGAAAAAAACAAATGCAGAGCAACTTCTCCAAAATCCGAACAACTCTAACAAAATTCCTCCAAACATGGTCACGAAGACCAAAAAAATTAAATGCATTAAAGGCTCTGCCTTTTCCCATTTTCCCACGCCATCGCCTGACTTCGAACCATCAAATTTAAATTTTGCATGTAAAACCAATTCCTTAGTTCCTGTCAACTAGATACCTCCACCATTTAGTTATGGCGAGGACTCCTCATTAACGCCTTCTTTCATCCTTATTGTGCTCTTTAGGTTAGGATTAGTTTAGGATTCATTTTAGTGTTACCTAGGTCTAGCTGTCTTTAGGTTAATAGGACTTAGGTCTATGTTAGGAATTTAAAAACACTAGAACTTAGGATTAGCTTGTAACACTAATCACAATTCTTCCAACCGACATTCATGTCAATGTTGTGCAGACGTTTTGTCCTTTGCTTCACATGTCGAGCCACCCGTGTCGAGACATTTCTGCCTCACGAGGTCTTAAATCGATACAGTGCATGGTTCGAGAATCGAACCTTTATCGTTGGCATTTACATGCCTGCTCATACCTACAATTTGCACATTTATATTCTCGGTTCAAGAGTAAATCGACAAAACAAACACAAGAAGGCCACGACATACTTTGGATCAATGGAATTGCATGCGAATAGAGTTTAGCAAGTATACGACATTTGTCTCACACATGCAAACACACAAGTAACAATAACTGTTGTCCCTTGCAAATAAATTACAGCATGCAAGAATCCAAGTTAGCAACACATTCCTTTAAGATCAAAATATATCTTAACATGTTTGCCTTCATTTCAGTTATCTATGAAAAATAATCACCAAGATAACTCACAAAAAGGGTGTTACGAGATAAACACCAAAGTGTTGATTTTGTATTATAAAATATAAATTCAAGCTCCATCATTTGTGCAGTTACTAGTATTGTCCTTAATGAATTTTGTTTTCAGTGGTGTTGTTCCAACCCTAATTCTTGACATCATGACAACAAAAAAGTAGCTAGCTTTGCTTTTAGTGAAGCTGTCACACCGCTAATCCTTGATGTCATAGCAACACAAGATCAAACCAACAAGGATCTGTATGAGACTGAAACTCAAGGAAGAAGCAGGGAGCAAAAGTTCTTTTAATGCAGTCAGGGTTAAGGGGTCCAATGAAGGACAGCCTTGTCCTTTCAGTTCTTGTTTAAAACACTCAAATGGACACACACTTATCAAAAAACAGCAACTTTATTTATTTCTCTTGAGGAATTACACAGATTTAAATTACTAACTTTTCTCTTTGGTTACAGTAAAAGAAGAAAAACAACACTCAACAACCCCCCAATGGCCTAGATTCAAGTCCCTGCTCCTCTATGCTCCCAAGGACCTATACTCTCCAAACAAGTCCTCTCTTACTCCAGCCTGCCTCCTTCAAATCTTTCCCTTCTGTTTTTGTACATGGAACGATTTCATCTTTTCTTTGATCTTGAAAAGTGCTGAAAATGAGCTCCCGAACATTTCTGGTCTGTTACTTGACTTGTGCAACTACTGTGGGTGAAACCGCAAGCTTGTGCAGACTGGCGATTACGCAACTGCCGATTAATGCAGACCTGCGTTAAGCAATGGTTCCACCATGAGACAGAGAACTCGCTGTCTGAAAGGCCGAAACCACTTTCCTCCTGTTTCCTAGGCTTATCGAGGTGCTAATTATCTTCATGGATGATTATAGATCTCCTTCAAACTGCCAACTGGGATTTAGTGCATGCAAAGACACTAGAGATATTTTTGGTTGATGCAAGATTGCTTGTGGACACAGATGCCCCTACATCATACACCCCAAGTAAGAATTTTGTGTGCATGGTGATCACAAACTTGGGCTAGATGGTAGAACCACCCTTTCAACCTGAAGTGTAAGGCCACAGCATGCCCTTACACCATGCTAGGTACTTCCTTTGCTTCCAGCCACCTGCTGGGCCGTAGACTGCTCTCCACCACCAAATGTTCCCCACACTACTCTTATTCCAGCCCCCACTTACTGTGGGCCAACCATTCCCCCCTATGCTCAACATCTCTTTCACTGCCAGTACTGCAACTCCATCCTCTGTTATACATTCCTGGGATGATATTAACAATTGGCTGTCCCATCTCCTTCTCAGCTGAAATAAATAATCCTTCAAATTCCTTCACTTCTGACTCGAGTTAGAGAGATTTTTCCATCCATTGTGCTCGATCATATACTGCTGTCACACTTAGACACTCAATGTCCACTTCTTCACTCACCTTCCTTTGAGTTGCACCTAATATGCTGTATATTTCTTTCTCTTCTTCAAGCAAAGCATGCTTGTCACTACACATGACAAGAAGGCTCACATGCTTGGGCTTGTCTTCTTTACCCTTCAAGGGAGTTATTATACCTCTATTTGCCCTTCTTGATACACATGGTATTTGCTTTTCCATCATACAGCATTCCACTATCGAGTTGCCATGGTCTCCCCAAAAAAACATGCCACACACTTACATGCAAGAAATCACACTAGACTTTGTCCTTGTACCTAGCAATTTGTTGATCAACTTCATGATTCTTCTATACAGCTAAATCACAATTCCCTACTAACTAAGATATCCTAAATGGGTTCAGGTGTGGTGTGCATATCAAACTCAGCTTAGCTACTAATTCAGTGGACACTAAGTTGTATGTGCTTTCACTATCAACCGCAACATTACAACACTCACCTTTCGGTTTTCATTTTGTCAAGATAATGTGTCTCTCTGGCATGCTTCTTCTTTCTTCCCTTCAACCTTCAAGATTCTCCTACTTTCTAGCAAATTCTCTCCTTGTTCAGGTTCCTGTGTAGTATAGATAGTCTACTGAGAGATTAGACTATGCTACTAATAACAGCATGTACACAGCAATACACATACACTACAATCTTACAATCTTCTTTCGTTCAGGGAGGACCTCATACAAGCGCCCTTACCTTATGTGACATATATTATTTTAAGTACAAGGCCCAACGGTTGATGGTTTTAAAGTGCCAGCTTAACATATACAAAATATGTCAGCCAAATTAATTATTACTTAACCTTTTTAACAATCTACGTTATCCTCCCCTTAGATTAGTCAGAGTCCCTTCCGACTGTACAACAAAAAACAGTTCAAAAAGGAGGGGAAGAGGTAGACATTTCTGAATGCTGAAGTGTGAGCTGATTTCCTGGAGAGTTTGAAGGAGCAACCCTGGATTGCTGTACTTGAGATCTCAAGGCATAGATTTCTGATGCCACCCGCTGAAGTTTTTTTTGCAGCTTCTAGTTCTCGTTCTTGTGCATACTTTACCATCCGTACTGCTTCTTGCATCTTGTATTTTTCACTGAAAACTTCCAGTTCAGCTCACAGTAATTTGACTTTTACTTCATCCAACTCTTGTTCATGTTCTTCTACTTGCCCGCTTTGTGCCTGGGTGACTTATGTCTGTTGGGATAGTTGCAGCTGAAAACGCCTCTACTGGTCTCAGATTTCCTGTTTCAAGGTTGCCACTTCACTAATCAGATCCTCCTCACTGTGTATGTGCTGTTGTCCACACATAGAAACCTAAAGCAAAAAGTATTGATAATATATAGTTGCACTCTATGTTACGTAACAATTCAAGAACATTCTGAACTGGTGAGGTAATTGCCTGAGCAACTTGAGTGGGCATCCATTGTTCATGCATCTTAGGAAGATTTCATTCAAGCCATCCTTGGCTGTTATATACTCATGTGAATTCTGCATGGTAGTCCTCGAATATGAATTTTTAGATATAAGTTGCTTCAGTCAATATCATCCTTACATGTACATGACTAGTCAATACTACCAACTATTCTACAACACTGAATATATCCCGAAGTGCCTCTGTCACGGGTTCCAACGTATGCAGAAACTGAGATAAAACTTCATAGGGTGTACCACTATCTAGGGTAAGGAAAGAATACAGGAATAGTCCCTTCCCCTGCCTGAGAATCCATGGTGTCTTCTTTTGAGTCTGCTGCATCTGTAGCTGCATCGGCTGGTGGTCTAATCTGTTCTCCTGCTCTTGTGTGAGCCTTTGACAGCACGGGTTCTGCCCCTATAGACTCTCAGGGTTGCACTGGGCTCAAGGGAAGTAGTGGAATCTTGGGAACTTCTATTTCCATATTCAGTGGTCCCCTGAATTCATGCAACCATTTCTTTAATTGCTGCTTGTCTTTCATCTAGAGCCCATACTTTGCCGTATCCCTTATGTGCTTGTGGGAGATAAACTTGGAGTTGGTGGGAAAGTAGAGACCTCTAGCATGTCCTTCCTCGTCCTCATTATTAGTTTTGGACCCGTCCTCTTCTTCCTCAGAAACTTCTTGTTGCATAGTTATTTTTCTCTTCTTTGCTGTTGATCTACATTCATTATGCTCTTCCAAGGGATTGCCCAGGTTCTTCTAATGGAAAGCTGAAGGTCAAGTTGGATCATATGAATTATCACCTTCAAATCCTTTCCCCATGGAAGCCTAAGTGAACACTGCATCAAGGAATAACCCTATGGCATGTTGGGTCATGTAGAAACCCTTCCATGACAAGGAGAGGAATTCATGAAGCCTTGCCAACAATAACTTTACCCGGTTATATTTTTCACCTTTGTGTTGGAGCATGTAATCTATCATTCACCTGGAAATATCTGATGCACTCCATGACGCTAATAGTTGGCACCATATTACATCCAACACACACCACCATTCCTCATTTGTTATATATATTCTTTTTTGATTCCTATCTGCCCTTTTGCCACATTTTCTGGATCTCTTCCTTCGTTAGGTCTTTTTTGCATAAGTGTTGGACAGCCAAATATTTTTGTGTAGTGGTTGAATGAGGATTGGTGGCCTTGCTAACACTCAACCCATGGGAAGGTACTACGAATACTCTTGTAAAATCAGTGGGGTATAGGTGATTTTTAATTGCTGGTCAGCATACGAAACCATGGAATACCATGTCTCCGTGATGCTTCCCAAATAGGGATTGAAATCCCTCATGTTGAAGTAAGGCGTTTGTAGGGTTCAATCTACCCAAGCTCAATGCATGGCTACGTTAGGTTCATGTGTGTTTGGTTTAGTTGCCCACCAAATTCATGCATCAATAGCTAGTAAGCTCTCCCAAGAAAGAGTCTTTAAGGTGGATTTGACCCTAATTTTATTTTTTGTCTGTCGTCACTCCCCTCGTGCTTCTTTCCATTCCTTCCTATGCTCTATTTGGAATTGTGAACTGTTAAAGATCTTTGCACCATCTTGGTGTTTGAAGCAAGGTTTTGCATGGGGATTATCATGCCTTCCCTAGTGTTGCCAAATTTATCAAATGCAGCTTCAGATGTATTGTTTTGTCTCACCGTATCCTTATCTGTCATACTTTCTGAATTGATTTCACTTCTGCTAATCAAGGAATAGTTGCTTAACAGTACCTGTTGCATGCTTCCTGGGCACGGCTGAGGTCTTTAAATTTTGTTTTTTGGATCAAAATGATGCAGGTGCATGAAGGATATAGAGCAATGGTGCAAGTAGAAAGGTCTTTAAAGGTGTGATTTGTCAATAAGAAGCCATTTGCAAGCTTCATTAGGTGTTTTTAGGTCCATTAGTAGTATATTTCCATTTTCCCTCCTAAATGGGAAAGTTTGAAATTTGAATTTGTAAATAGGTTTAAGGCATTGATGTAAAAGTGAAATTCATTTGAGTGGGACCTTTAAAGATCTAATTAGGTGTATTAGGTGTCATGTAACAACAAAATCCCCTCCAAAGTTGGCTAAGAGGATTGCAAGGTTGGAAAATGCTTAGATTAGCAATTTTGGTTGAATCTTGTTTGTTGAGAAGATCATGGTGATCCTCAACCACTTAAAACTCATTTTTAGGCATCATAACAACTGGATATACCTCAAATCAGATGGAGGAAATAGCATAAAATGAAGGAGAAACTCAGTTGGTGAAGTTAGAGTGGCTTGTAAGTGAAGGTTGCAGGGGTTGTATGTTGTTCCAAGTAAGAAATCAATAACAGAAGGCTTCCATGATGTTGTTTGCATTCTTACAGGTGTGATCTAAGTATTTGTGGTGTTTCATGATCTGCTTTAGCATGTATGTTATTGTTTATAGAAGGCAGGGTTTGGAATTGCAAAGTTTGGAGGGTTTCTGTGCACACAGTCCTGGTAAACCATACTTTTTCATGCATTTCATGATTGACCAAAGCCTCCAAATTGTTTGCAAAGATGCAGTAGGCCCATGCAGACATGATTCAGGTGTAATATTGGAGAAAAAGTCAAAATCTTAACAATTATGCCTTTTTGCACGCTCTCGGGTTCTGGTTTAGATCTGCTAGGGTTTTAAGAGGAAAAGTTGAATATCTTCTATTCTAACCAGTGAAAAATTCCCAAATTTTGTAAATATATGCATTTGGAAGTTATCTAGCAGATTTTGGTGGTTTCAAGAGTTTTAAGGCCGTACCATGCAAGATATAGCTGACAGAGTGTCTGCAGGTCAGAATTAGGCCTAATTGAGGTCTAGTTTTGAGAGAAACTTGCATTTTCTTGCTCTTACAAGTAGGGTAAAGTTCTGTAATTGTTTGGACATCATTTATACGATGTGTGTAAGAGTGTACAAGCATTGGAAGGATCTCCTAAGTCATCATAGAGGCATAACCCTGAATTTTATACATTAGGCCTAGTAGCCTTACAAACCAGTTTTTGAGAGCAAATCAAGAATTGTATGCAAGAAGAGGTTTTTGAGTCTTGTAAGTCATCTAACAGACCCCTAGAAGCTTGTTAACACATTGGAGGTCACTAAGAAATCATAGATATTGAGAGAGACAAGTCAAACCAAAAAAAGAAGAAAGAGATCTAGTCTAGAGAGGTAAAACAACTCTGTTTTGTATAGCATGAATTGTCTAAGTTCATTGGAGGTTATGACTGCAAGTTTGGAGTATTGGACATTGTTAGAAATAGAATGATCAAGAGATGTTTAACGACTTGACTCTCCATGAATAGTCAAGAAGGTCTATAAGGAAGCCTTGAAGGAAACTTGTCCAAGTTAGAAGAGTAAGTGTGAAGAAGTTGTAGACCCCGCATCAAAAATCCAGGCTGGAAATCATTTGCGGACGCCAAGGCCGAATTCGATCATCATTCTTCTACCTTGGCTTCTTAATTTTCTGCTAGATGCTCCACAATTTTTTTCATCTACTACTTTTGACTGGAAGAAGAGTTGCAAAGGGGCATATATGGGTGTTTTGGTTGGCCAATCAAACAAACTAGATTGATTTGATTGCCCTGGTTGAATGGGTCGAACACTTGTCCGGAAAAGTGTACGACATACCACCTACAACTCCTTTTAGAGTCGTACACCATTCAATCTTGTTTGAGGTCGTATAGGTTGTCTGATTCATATAGAGGGATTAGAATCAGATATAGGTTGTTGAAGGGTAGGGAAAACTCAAACAGTGTCATTGAAGAGAAAGGAGGTTGATGGGTCCTTTATAGACCTCCACGTTCTTTTTCATTACGTGCAACTGCTTCCCATTGAATTCATCAATCTTTGTAGTGGGATCTCCTTCGAACAACTAACTTGATTTTTTAAGTGGAGGCTCAATTTCTAATATATTAATGCCTACCATCCATGGTCGATACAACTTTAGTTTAGAGCCATTAATAGCGTCCTTCATAGGCGTTCCATTTAAATACCCCAGTTTAACAGCCCCATTATCAAAAACTTTAACAATTTAAACGGTCCCAACCATAATATTTTAAACTTACCTAGCTTAATCTCCTTTCATCCGTTGTATCTTAGCAATAGAATTTCTAGTTTAAAATTCATCCATCATATATCCTTGTCATGCTAGCATTTCCTTCTTTTTAAAATGTCCTCAGTTGCCTATTGTGCCCATACTCGATGCTTGCCAAGTTTGGTTAATTGTAAGATTCATTCTACGAAGTTTTCGTTTCCCCCAATTTTTTTGTACAACTACTCATAAGCTTGGTACTAACTATTCCATAGGGACCACCACTTCTTGTTCATACACTAGTTGGAAGCGCATATGGTTAGCAAAGTAACCGTGTATGAGTCATGTCCCTTTTTTGAGCTAATGCCAATTGAAGACCTTGGCCCATTTCCCTTCCTCATGGGTCCAAGCGAACAAGCTAGCAATGTCATCATGTGCTTCATTTCATGTTAATCCCTTAATTGGCATTGTAATTGTTGGTGAGCTTAGCGCACAACAATAAATTAGAAAAAAAAAAACTATTGGTGAGCATGTAGGCTCCAAAATACCAATTAGAAATTAGAAAAGTACTTTTCTTAAGAGGTTGACCATAATTTAGATTATAAGCCCCCTCATGGTTATAAAAGGGAGGTTGCTTGGACATTAGAGGATTATGTTATGTGGATTTCTCATTTTTGGTAAAGGATTGCTTCTTAAGCATCTTTTTTGTCTCTCTCAAAGATGAAAACCCTTGATTGAGGCACTCCCAAGGAGGAAAAACCCTTGTGGAGAAGTGGCGTGGATGAAACCCCACACTTCCCTTTGGTGGATTTATCTATATTGCTGGTTATAACAGATTTCTTCCCTAAGTGACTTGCTTGGAGGTGTGTTTTCAAGGATATTGCTGGTTTTTATGTGATCTCTTTGCATGGTTGGACTCCCTATGATTTATGAAGGTGAAATCTTCCATTTTACCAATTGTTTGCTGCAAATTATATTTAATTTCAAGTAGGGCGACCTATATTGAGGTGGTGTTTTGGTATGTGCAGTGACATTTTGGCAAATATGAAATTATCATCTTATTCTCTATATTTCATATGGCCAATATCTTGAGTTTCATGATTTTTGGTGCTTTCTAAGTTGAGTTATGAATTTTTAAAAAAAACTGCAGACAAGGGTTTCGTGAAATTCATATCTCCATATCTAGGGCATTAAAAATCAGATTTCTTGCACTACATGATTGTTGAGGTTATATCATAATTTTAGAAATTCAAGTGAAGCTAATTCGAAGGGTTTTGAAGGCTCAAAAGTGGGGTTGAAACCCCAAATCAGGTCGCTGCCCTAGAACAGGGTTTAATTTGCAGATTTGCAGGGTTATAACAACAGCTCTGTAAATCTGATTTGAGAGCTTTGGCCATTTCCCGAGGTCCCCCAAAAGGGACCTTACAATATGCAATTCAATACGCCTCTAAAGTTGTGTGCAAGTGTTCCTCCTAATCACTATCTTTGACACTACATGTTTTTGAATGATAGTTATTAAGACCTTATTAAGTGCTTCTGCTTGGTTGTTAGCTTATGGATAGTAAGTACTTGATAGTGAGTGAAAAATTCAAAACTCCAAAATCATCAACACACACTTCGAAGTCATCAGCCAAATCACGTGGTTGACAACATGTACTTCTCATCACCATTAATTTGTGTTGGGATTTTGAGCCTAGTTACCATTGGTTCATATATGAATTTGGCTGTGCTCATAACATTGTTATCCGAAAAAGGCCTTGCCTCAGCCTCACTTGGTTAAGTACTCGGTAGCCACCATCATGTACTTGCAATGGTGGAACTACTTGTTTTAAAGGCCCTAAAAATCCAAGCCCCACTTTTCAAAAAGTTCTTGAGGTTGTGAGTACCAAAGTGGCATGAAATCCCTTTTCGATTGTTTACAACTACACTAACAGGTATCACATTCCATTACCCATTCCTTTGCATCCTCGTGCAATGTTGGCCACTCGAGTCTTGTCAAAAGTACCCTCCTCACAATGGCATCAGCCTCATGTGACCTCTTGTTCGTCTTTCATGTTCTTCAAAAAGTGCATCTCCTTTCCTCTATGAGTACACTCCTATGTAGGATGTGATTTGGACCCATCTTGTATAACAACCCATTTATTAGCTGGAATGCATGGGATTTCAATGCCAATTTCCTTCTCTCCTCAGGCGGCATATCCTTTAAGAAGGATACGGAGGACAAATAGTCTCCAATATTCTTGAACCATGTTGGTACTACTACAATTTGGAACGAATGAGCATCAACAAAATCCTTGTTGATGCCCTCTACGAGTTCTATTGTTATTCGCTAGAGTTGGTCTACGATCATACGACTCTTCCCTGATCTAAAAATTATCTTAAATACGAACTCTTGCAAAAGCATCAACCACCTACTTATTCAGCCATACATGATGGATTTGTTGGCTAAGTACAACAATGCTTGATGGTTCACTTAAAGAATAAAGGGGGGCAGGTAATGCTGAAAACTTTTCACCACATACATCATACGAGAATTTCTTGTCCTATGGCACTGTGGTTCTTCTCCGCGTTGAGCATAAATTTGCTTTCAAAAAACACTAGTGGTTCAGCCCTTGGGCTTCGACTTGGGCTAACATCACTTCGATCACAAAGTTGGAGACATTTACGTGGACTTGAAACTCCTTGTCCTAGTCCGGGTAAACAAGAATAGGGGACCTAATCAATTGAACTTTCGATTCTTTAAATGCTTGTTCTTGTTTGTTGGACCATATGAACGTGGTCCCCTTGTTAGGATGCCTAGAAGGTGAGAAATTTGGGCAGTTTTTTTAATGAAATGTTGATAATACCCAAGGTAGCCCAAACAGGATTTTACCTAAGTGACATCTTTTGGTGTTTCCATCTCTGCCATTACCCTTATCTTGCCTAGGTCAATCTTCAATCCCACTTAGCACACTATATACCCCAAGAGCTTTCCTTACAGGACCATGAACCCACACTTCTTTGGATTTGAAGTTAATTATGTCTCTTGACATCGTCTCATACATTTGGTAAGAGACTTTTGTAGCTAATTTTTTATTGTTGTAAATTGAGTGATCATCCAAAAAAGCTTTGAAATTCCCTGTGGCCATTTTATCGAAGATGTGTTGAATGATCCTTTGGAACGTGGACGAAGCATTGCAAAGTCCAAAGGGCATTAGTTGTATGCATAGACTCCATCCTCCACTATAAAATGGTTTTCATTTTATCTTCCTCCGCTACGCTAATTTGATTGTAGCCCAAGAATCCATCTATAAAGGAGCATTTCCTTCTAGCGACTTACTCCAATATAGAATTTTTATAGGCGATGGGAAATGGGTCCTTGATGGTAAACACATTCAAACTCTTGAAGTTGACACATCTTTTTTTTGTTCTAATTTTTTCATCCTAATCACTATTGAGGATATCCATTTGCTTGTATGAGCCCTAATATTATAGCTGCCTCCAACATCTTTTTCATCTCTTCTTGAACCTTGGTCGCGTAGTTCCAGTTCATTCTATATGCTCTCTTCCGTACAGGCTGAGCCGCTGGAACTAGTGGAATTTTATGTACACACATCTCTGATGTTACTCCTTTCAAATCTTTGTGATTCCATGGAAACACGTCCTTATATTCTAAAAATATTTGGAATGTTGCAGCCTTCAACACTTGGTTCCATTCATCCCCCATCATGATTATTTGGGGCTTGCCCTTGGTTCCCAAGTTCACCTTGATAGTATTTGGTTAGTATTTCATATTCGCTACCCCCTTGAAGCAGTGGGATGGTTCTTCATTTGTCTTTGCATTCCCAATCTAAACTCTGGGAACTCTACATGGTAGGTTAGGTAATGCCCTTGGTTCCCAAGTTCACCTTGATAGTATTTGGTTCTTTGTATTTCATATTTCTTTACCCCCTCAAGTAGTGGGATGGTTCTTCATTTGTCTTTACATTCCCAATCTAAACTCTTGGAACTCTACATGGTAGGTTAGGTATGGATTAACTAGGTTGGAAGGTGTAGTCAGTCCCCGTCTTGGTTGAGGGTTGCCTACCCTAAGTTTTTCGCCTTCTTCTATTTCCTTAATCTCCATGAAGTTGCAATCCGGCTAGAATACTTCATAATCCTCCATCTACCAATGGAAAAGACCATTCAGGGAGCTTGTTTCATCACTAGAGTAAGAGTGTAGTTCCATTAGACCCTCTTTATTTGGTTTGATAAAGCTTTAATTCATGTGTCATGATTGTTCTTCCTCCATATCCTCAAGTTTAGTGTCTGACGATTCATCATCAAAGAAGGCTACCTCTTTGCTCATTGCCCGACTCTTTAAGTCTATGATGTATCTCGACCTCTATTCTCAATCGAGAGTAGTTTTTTCTTCAAATAGTGGTCGAGTAGTTTTTTCTTCCAATAGTGGTCGGCCTTGGCTGTTATTAACCAACCTCGACCTAGTAAAGCATAATAGCCTTCCTTCTTTAAGGAGATTATTAAATTTAATATGAATGGTTGAGTCTTAATGACTACCTTTTGTGCCATAAGGACTACGATACCCATATTCTAGTTTGGCCAGCTCCTACTATTTGGAAGGTTGGAAGCCAAATCATGGGTTCTCCAAGGCTCTTCCGAGTATATTCAGAAAGTACATTTACTTTAGAACCGCCATCAATAATTGAATCAATTAAGCTCAATCCCACAATCTTCACATATATCATGACTGGTCTTGGAGCCAAGTTCATTGTCGGGAGCAAAGGGTTAATTACCTAATCTCTCGACCAAGGGGGTTCGACAATGGGCTCCATCTAGTCTCTCCTCTTGCATCATCTTTGATGTTACTCTTCCCTTAGATACAAGATTTGTTGTTTGTTCCAAATTGTGAAAGATGTTTTGTAGAGCCGTGGTTAAGACATTCCTGAGCTCCGGGATGCTCTACAATAGGGCAAAGATTTTGATCATAATAGTGGTTTGTAAGAAATGCCTTGTAATCTTTTTCTAAATCAAGCCTACTGATTGATGTTCTTGGTTTTTTTGTACTTTCTTGGAAGGGCCTTTGTCCTTCATTTCATGTTCTACATCCACCCTTGCTTCAGTTATATGTTTTCCTCCATGCTTGGATTTGAAAAATTTCTTTGTTTTGCTTTGCCTCTAGTGATTGCTTACGTTTTTTCATTCCTTACATCAATCATGTTGATGGTTGCTTGTTTCGGGTAGTTGGGCATCCTTTTGATCCCTCAGACAACACCAAAAACAAAAAATTCTAGTGTTGATTTAATTAGTGAGACAATCTCATGCAAAATGGCGCCATCGGTTATACTTTCGACGTTGGACCATCAATTGCTCTTGGTCATCATACCAAATGCGGCTGACTATATTGTTTTGGCATCTTCGATTGTTCCTTTGGTTTTTATATCCCCCAAGTTATGGCCTTAGATCCTCCTATGTTGCTCTGGGGTTTTTTCAAGGTTGTACTTGGTGTTGTGGGCTCCCCTTGAGTAAGGAATTTGGAATTTTTTCTTGTAAAATTGAAGGGGCAACTTTTCCCATCATGGTCGTTGGCTTGACAAATGTGGCAATATAGTCTTTTTGGCCAATTAGTCATTGTGCGCCCTTTTGTTTTGCAATCAATACAACAAAGATTCCTTTCCTTCTTTTGTTCCCTATTCATTTGTAGCATATCCCTTCAAAGCACGTGTATCATCCCTGGCTCCATGGCTCGCTATCATTGGAATCCAAATTGTCTTCTTTAGTCCTTGTGTGTGAGGATGAAGTTTTTTTCTCCCGATGTCCATTGCCCTATTATAGGCATCTTCATATGAAGAATGTGGGACCGATTTCATTTTTTCTTATTGAAGGGGCTATCCCTTCAATGAGTCATATTTTCTTCATCCCATATGATACCTCTTCCACTTTGCGAAACAACTCTTTGTGTCTTTGATTGTATGCTTGCATTGTCTCGTGATGACCTTGATTGATTGTTTTAGATCTTGGAGACAATATCAAGTTAGAAGATGTCAACACAAAAAGAATGGATGAGAAATGTGAAAGGCACATGGAACACTACACACTTTGGGATGTGTGTGGTGCATGTAGTTATTATGCTAGAAGAGGTTATAATATAGTTGGACAATTCACAACTAACAATTGTATAGCTCCCAAATGAAATATATTTAATACCCCTTAATGACTAAACCAGAGAATTCAAACTTTGTCCAAATATTTTGCAAACTAGATAAGACAGATTTAGCGATTAGATCTACATGTTGTCCTTAGATTCACAGAAGTGAAAAAAGATATCACCAAAATCAACCAACTACTGTATGCAGTGACGATGAACTTCAATGTATTTAGTGCGAGCGTGATAAACCACATTCTTTACGAAATCCAATACACTCTGAGTGTCACAAAAGATAGAGAGTGGAGTCGGTGTAGTCTATGGAAGTTGTAAGTCGATCAAAATCTGACGTAGCCAAATTGCTTCACAACTAGCACTAACAACTGCCTTTTATTCTACTTTAGTGGAAGATATAGCTACAGTGTGGTGAAGCTTTCTCTTCCATGAAACAAATCCTGAACCAAAGGCAAATATGTACCCAGTTGTAGACCTTTGAGTATCCACTGATCCTTCTAAATCAAAGTCTGCATAGCTTGTCAAACTGAAATTTGTTACCCTCTGATATAGAATGCCAAAGTCAAGAGTGCCTTTGACATATCCTAGAACTCGTTTTTCCTGCTATCTAATGAATGATCTTCAGTTTAGATAGAAACCGAGAAAGATGGCTACCAAAAAAACATAAGTTTGGTCGTGTGGGCGTAAAATATATCAGGCTGCCCACCGTCTTTTAAGTGATTCATTGATAAGGGATGAATCATCATGGTCTAACAACTTCAACCCAACCTCCATATGTGTAGAAGAAGGATTACAATCACATGTCCCAAACTTATGCAAAAGATTTGTAGCATACTTGACCTAAGCTAAAAAGATCAAATGGCCATGTTGCTAGAATTCTACACCTAAGCAATAGTGTAGGAGGCCTAGATCAATCATGTCAACATTTTTTATTTCACTTACTGAATAGCAATGGACCCACTACCTATGATGGCAATATCATCAGCATAGACGATAAGTATCACAATGTCATCACCATCACTTTTGACATAAAGATTTGGATCAAAAAGACTTTGTTTAAATCCAACATCTTGTAAATGTTGGATCAATTTTTATATACCAAGCTCATGGAGTCTTCTGAAGTATACAAGGACTTAATCGACATGTAAACTAGAAGATCACATCTAGACACCTAAAAACCTTCAAGTTGCACCATATGAACCTGCTCATTTGGGTCTCCATTCAAGAAGGCACTCTTTACATCCATTTGAAAGACCTTCCAACCAAACTGGGCTGCAATGGAGAGAAGTAACAGAAAAGTGACCATATTTGCAGTAGGAGAAAAAGTTTCCTCGTAATCTATCCCCTCCTATTGATAAAAACTTTTTGCAACAAGACGGTCCTTGTACTTTTCTAGAGTACCATCAACTTTGCATTTAACCTTGTATACCCATTTGCAACCAATGGGTTGTTCCTTGGAGGTGATTCCACCAATTTCTAGTTAATGAAGGCATCGTATTTTGTTTGCATGGCAGTCTCCCATTCAGATTTTCCTTTTGCTCCAGGATATCTTTGAGGTTCATGCACTTGAAAAGATAAGAGGAAAGAGCAAAATGAACTCTTGGAATCAATAACCTTCTTACCAGTCCTTTGAGGCTGTGCTTATGAATGAAGCATTTCATCCTCTCGCACATCCTGAATAGCGGAGTAAAACCAATTAGACCTTTGTTGTATTGGAGCATTTTGTATTGGCTGATCATTTGTTGGAGGTGGGACCAACTCAAGTTGGCGTCTCTTATAGATTAGTGTATTAGATATATCAGCCATGGGTGTCAAAGGTTGTGATGGAGTTTGGACAAGAGTATTAGATGAACTCGATATCTCATCTTTCAAAGGAACCATAACACTATCAATGACTGTTTGCTAGTTACAACAAAAGAAGGATTATGCTTCTTTGACATCAACATATCGACAAATAATGACCTTATTAGTGGAAACATCAATAAGTTATACACTTTGGATTTATCATTGTAGCCAGCAAAAAGATATATTCTACCTTTCCAATCTAGTTCACTCCTTTTTCTATCATGAACCAAAGTATATGCAGCTGAATCAAATACACAAAAATTGTTACCTTTGGTTTTATTATGGACTAGGCTTCTTCAATTGTGACATCGTACAAAGCTTTGCAAGGACTTTGATATAAGATATATATTGTCGTGGTCACTGAATCTCGCCAATATATGAAAGACACTCTTATGCTATGCATCATGCAACAGGCCATCTTCATGATGGTTCTATTTTGCCTTTTAACAACTTCATTCTACTATGGGGTAAATGTGGTTGTCAACTAATGATGAATACCCTCCTTGCTGCAATAATCCCTGAACAACTTGGAAGTGAATTCTCCTCCATTATCAAATCTTAGTGTTTTGATCCATCAGCTTGTCATGTTTTCCACCAACACATTGAACCTTTCAAATAAGGAAAAATAGTCAAACTTGTTTTTCAAGAGGTAGACCCACATCTTCCTAGAGAAATCATATACAAGAAACAAATAATATCTCACACCAAGAATTGTAGATGATTTTCAAGATGGCTCGTAAAGATCTACATGAACAAGATCTAAGATTCCTTTTTCCCCGCCAAACACCCTACACACATATCTTGTTTTTCCTAGATAGTTGGCAACCCAAGAACTGCGTTGACTTTGTTGAGTTTGGCTAGGTAGTAAAAGGTTGAGATGTCCAAATCTCTCATGCCACAAAATGTTGGTATTCCCCTCCATAACTAAAGCATGTAAATTGACTATCAAAGGGTCAACAAGCCTATACAAGCCACCTCGCCCAATGCCTAGGGCTTTGACTCTATTCTATTTTACATAAGACACTACACATTTCTTGCCAAAGAAGTTTATAGAAATGTTGGAATTTTAAGAGATTCTTCTTCAATTTAGAAACATATCTAACGTTTTTGACTATGAATTTTGCAATATTATTCAATATGATGTAGATATCCCCTACCCCTTCTACTACATACTATCTTCCATCACCTATTGAAAATGAATAAGAACTATAATTTGAATCAAAGTTTACATACCAATCTTTTCGACATATGAAGTATCTTGATGCTTCTCAATCAAAGAGCCAACATCTGGTATCACTTTCATCTGAGCATGAAGGCGTATTCCTCTTCAAATTCTCGTTCAACTTCAACTACGACCACATTTTCCCTTCCCTTTTGCTTTTTGTTATGAGAAAGAACATATTGTCTCTTTTGACAATCCTCCTTAACATGCCCAACTATATGACAATAGTAACACTTGTTATTTGACATTTCCACTTCCCTTTGGATTGAGAAGCAAAAGCACTCTTGTTTTTTCCAAAACTAGACTCAAATGTTTGTGTTTGTTTTCGTTCCTTTTGCAATAAACAAAAACCGACTTGATCAAAAGTTAGCGTCTGACTTTCAGCCATCAAATGTAAAGCTTTCACAAATGTCTCATATGAGGACCGCAAACCATTCAAAACCAGCACCACCAAGTCATCATCATCCACCTCTTTGTTTGTAATGTCCCTTTTTGGGGGGACTTAAGAAATGACCAAAAGCTCACAAATCATATTATAGAGCTGTTGTTATAAACCAGTAAATTGAACCCTTTTCTAATGCAGCGACCCGTTTTGGGGTTTCAACCCCACTTTCGTGCCTTCAAAACCCTTCCAATCAGCTCAGCTTGACTCTCTAAAATTATGATATATCAACAACAATCATATAATGCAAGAAATCTAATTTTAATATCATCGATATGGAGATATGAATTTCAACGAAACCCTTGTTTGCAATGTTACTTTAAAAATTCACAATTCAACTTAGGAAGCTCCAAAATTCATGAAACTCAAGATATTGACCTTATAAATTATGAAGAACAAGCTAGTAATTTCAGATTTTCCAAATTAGCATCACACATACCAAATTTCCACTCCAAAGTGGGTCGCTCCACTCTAAACAAATATAATATGGCACCAAAGAGACCAAACATGCAAGAAATAGATACTTTATTGCCTTTCAAACCAACTTGCACACACAAAATCTCATGAAGGGTTTTCGTCCTTCACAAGTTCCCAACCAAGGGTTTTTGTCCTTGGATGAGGTCCTCAACTCAAAGGTTTCGTCCTTGAGAGAGAGAGTAAAAGGGCTACACTAGCCAACTTTCACCAAAATATGAATAATCACCAAAACATGAATCATTAATGCCTAAGTGACCTCCTTAAATAGCCACAAAGAGTGCTTAACAACATAAAAAATGATGGCCGACCCCTTTAGGTAAGTGCTTTTGAATAATCAAATGGTATTTGGAGCCTACATTCTCATAATACCTTTAATACCTAACTACTAAGTTCCTATATTGGAGCGCTACGCTTCTCAATAGGCTACATGATAATAAATGAAAACTACCTAAATAACAATAAAAACATATTTTAGATCTTTCCCTTGCTTTTCTTCTTAGACCCATGGGGAGAGAATGGGTTAATGTCTTTGAAAATCAGCCTCAAAAAGGGACATGACATTGTTTATGGAACCAAACTGGTCTTAGAGATCTTTCATCCGAACGTGTTCTAACAAGGATCCACCCTCATGCATCTTTGCTGAAAATATCAAAATTTTCAGTAATAAAACCCAACTCTACTCTAGAGTCATGTACTTGTTCTTCAGATATGTCTGGAGCACACTAGCCTCCGTGTCATCAAATCATTTGACAACTTCAAAAACAAGGACTTCTTCTGATGTTTGTCATAATCCAAAAAATATTGTCATGTCCCTTTTTTGAGCCAATTCCAATTGAAGACCTTGGCCCATTTTCCCTTCCTCACGGGTCAAGCGAACAAGCTAGAGGAAGCTAACAATGTCATCATGTGCTTCATTTCATGTTCATTTCTTAATTGGCATTGTAATTGTTGGTGAGCCTAGCGCCCAACAATAAATTAGAAATAAAAAGCTATTGGTGAGCATGTAGGCTCCAAAAATACCAATTAGAAATTAGAAAGTACTTTACTTAAGAGGTCGGCCATCATGTGCATTATAAGCCCCCTTATGGTTATAAAAGGGAGGTTGCTTGGCCATTAGAGGATTATGTTAGGTGGATTTCTCATTTTTGGTAAAGGATTGCTTGTTAAACATCTTTTTCTCTCTCTCAAGGACGAAAACCCTTGATTGAGGCACTCCCAAGGACGAAAAACCCTTGTAGAGAAGTGGTGTGGACGAAACCCCACACTACCCTTTGGTGGATATCTTTGAATTGTTGGTTATAACAAATTTCTGCACTAAGCGATTTGCTTGGAGGTGTGTTTTCAAGGATATTGCTGGTTTCTATGTGATCTCTTTGCATGGTTTAACTCCCTATGATTTATAAAGGTGAAATCTTCCATTTTATCAATTGTTTGGTGCAAATTATATTTAATTTCAAGTGGGATGACCTATATTGAGGTGTTGTTTTGGTTGTTGTAAGCTTAGTATCCAAATTAAGGTTGTTTCAGCCCTAGAAGCACCTATCAATCTTCCAAGCATTGCAAAGTTTGAGTCATTACCATATGAGATTGATTTTCAAAGTAACTATAGTGATGAGCATGCAAGTAAGGAGAGTGTTTCCATTGATGCCACTAATTCTAAAATTCTGAATTACAAGAATGGTTGTGTCAAGGCAAATCTCTCAAAAGCTCCTACTTCTAAATCAGTAAAAGGAGGTAAGCATTTTGATTACAGCCCAAGGTATGAAAAGGAAAGTCATATTTCAGATTTTTGTTTCATACTATGCCATTTCAGATTTGTTGTCATCATGGTAAGCACTCTAAGAATGGAGAAAGGGTGAAGGACACAACTTGCAGTACAGGGCATGTGGACTCTTTGATTCAAGTTCAAGATTGTTTTTGGATATGGGATCCAAGTGAACTTTTGAGGGTCAAAGTGGATAGAGCATTTTCAACTCTTACATTGTTCACACCTTTGATTTTTGCAAAGGAATATCAGTTTTGCTGTTGTTATAGCATTGTCAGGTTGCTGGAACAGCTGTTATCAGTCACGAACAGTTGCAAGTTGGCACAATTCAAGGGAATATCCTTAATGGAAGAAGTTAGAGAAAGGTTTCAGCTGAAGAGAATCATCATTGCAGCCACCTAGGGTACCTAGTTGGGTAAAATTTCAGGTGAATTGTGACTGTTCTAACTTATTTCCAGCCCTTACACAATGTGATTTGAACTCTACTTTGGAAGGTATACACTGCAATCTCTTTGAAGAGGCCATAGGAACTTACAAGTTGGATCATGAAGCTCAAATAAGTGTTCCAGATTCTCCATCACATGGGAAGAACCAAGAGGTGCAACAAAAACACGGTGGTGAGTACATGTGAGTTTAGCATGTTAGACCCCTAGTTAGATAGGTAAAGCAACTTATTTACATTATATAGGGTTTCTAGTGTCCTTTCATTTCATTACATGTCTCCACACTCACATTAGACCCCTTATTATGGCTTAGGAATTCAAATATTTACAAGAGTGTGTTTTGGAGGGAAATTTCAAATTTTCTCCTTGTTACAATGGAGGATCTTAAAAGGTGGTGGAAGCTTGCAAAACACCTGAAAATGTCTAACAAGACTCCAACAATTCCAAAATTGATAGAAATCCAACAATTTTCCATTTCTATGATGATGCTCTTGCATCAATAAGCTTCCATTTTTTAACCAATAGCATTATTATATTTTTGATCTTGTGGGAACTTGTGGATATTTTCATACATTGTCAAATAGAAAAAGAGCATCTTGAGAATGAACTGCATCCTTTGTCTAATACTTTTTGGGATTGGAAGGAGACTCTTAGAGGACTCATATCGGATACACTCTTGATTGCTGAATTGTTTCCTAAGTTGCAAGGGTTGCCTTCATTGCTTGATCCAAGTCGAAGGTGGAAAGGTATAATCATGCACCGCCTCATGGATCTCCCTAAGGTTTACATTTATGAGGTTGGGAGTCATGAGGTCAAGTTGTTTTTCAAATAGGTGATAAAATTACATGGGCATTTCAGCTTGATTCATGACATGGGCATGGTGACACTTGAGTATCCAAGTTTACATAGTATTCTTTGGCAGGAAATGCATCATCTGACAGGTACAGGATCCAGACTCTATGGACATTACAACATGATTCATCATCTGGGTTTGCAATTGCTTGAGAACAAGCAATTTTTAGGAAGGGCAACCTGTCATGTTCCCTTTTCAAAATATTTTAATAAGGGAAATAAATTGATAATGTAAGTGGCCAAAAAGTTACTTTATGTTATATCATAAAAAGGTAACTTATGTTTTATTATTAAAAAATAAAGGTAAATTTTGAGTATGTATTGAAAAGTGGTAGGAATCACTGAATCAATATGATTGACTTGAGATCCGGCTACCACCAAATTTGAAATTTAGGATTTAAACTATGTTTGATGTTTTCCTGATGATCGTGATTTCTGAGCCAATACGGTTATTACTTCTGGTGGTCGTGATTCTTCTTGGCCGCGATTTCTGAGTCAATAAGATTCTTTCTAGTGATACGTTCTCCATAACTCAACCCTTAGGGGTCGGGTTTGGATGTTTGTTGTTTTTGTTTGCTTTTCTTTGTGTCTTGTCCTCTTGCGACCACTGTCGTGGCCTCTCTGTGACCACAGTAGAGTTTATTTTGACCACGTTCTTGTTTTTGGTGCCCTTTCGTGTTCTTCCCTTGCCAAAAACGTCTAGGTTTCCTTCTTTCTGTGCATGGAGCCTAGTCGTGAGGGGTTTATCATGGAAAATAAAGGGATTTTGATGAACAATCCAAGGGATCAAGGAGTTTCAACCCACTTGAATCCAATGCTCCCACTTTTAAAGAAATTATGCGAAGGAATTCTAAGCCTAATTTGCAAGGACAAAATTTTCAAAAACCTCCGTTGAGAATGCCTCGATTGGATCCCAGGAAAAATGAGAATGGCTGCATGAAAGCAGCTGATGGCACGCCATGATAAAGCTTCAAAAAGCATATGTTCAAAGTGGCATAGAAGAGTTGGAGAATAGAGGATTAATTGTCCGATTTCTTGGATTTAGGCCATCATTGCCAGCATTTAAAGAATGGGCACAGAAAATGTGGAAGACCCCTGGTGAGTACACCATTTCAGTATACCCTAATGGTTATTTCCTTGTTTTCTTTGCCTCATCTCTAGATTGTGAATTAGTTTTTTCAAGGAGGCCCATGGTTCTTTGGAAGAGTGGGGTTGTTTATGAAACCGTGGCATACAATGTTTAAAGTAGAGGAAGAGTTACCATCGGTAGCTCCAGTTTGGGTTAGATTATTTGGTCTTCCAGTTGAATATTGGAATCAACATGTCTTCATGGAGATCGGAAATAGTTTGGGAACTTATATGATGACGGTGGATGCCTCTTTGAAGTTAGAACAAATGATTTACGCACGCATATGTGTGCTAATGGATCTAAATCAGCCTCTACCGCAAAAGATTTCACTGGTAGTGGAGGATGAGACATGGGAGCAAGTCCTAGATTATGAAAACATCCCTTTTCGCTGCCGTAGTTGTCATGAATATGGGCATCGGTTAGAGATTGTCCTCTCAAAATACCAGATACCACTGTAGAAGGAAGAAAACAGGAGAATTTATCAAACCAAAAGGAAAAAAACAGCCAAAGAGGATCCTAAAGCAAAACCGGAAGTAAGTAGTCATAATCGATTTGCTAGTTTGCAACAGGTACAAGAGGAAGAAGGAAATGAGGAATTAATGGAATCCCAAGTCCCAGAAACACAACTTAATCAACCCACTCAACAGGAACAAAACATGGATCAACAAAGGAAAGAAAATCAAAATCAGCTGGTGGTTATTCAACAGCAACCTATATCAGATTCAACATGGAAAAACATAAAGAGCTATCAGAGGAAGACCAAATATCAAGATAAGTTTTTGGATGTAGAGCCGCATATCCAGGTAACGAAAAATATGGACAAAGCTCTGGTTCTTTTTAATCATGATAAGGGAAAACAAATTGATGAATCCTCATTAGGAGTTGCTCAGGAACAAATGAAAAAACTAAAAGTTGATAAAAATATAAAACCAGGTCATAAATCAACTCAAATATCTCTTCAAAATGAGGGTAAGAAGTTGAGCAATGTTGGGATGGTATAGATTTATCCCAATTTTTCCAAACTCCTCCATCATGAAGATAATTACTTGGAATGTAAGGGGCTAAAAGGCAGCCCATCTAAAGTTCAGGAAATAAAACGAATGATTGACACTAATCGTCCTCTTGTGGTTTTCATTCAAGAGACTAAAGCTTCTATAGATCTTATGGCAGCCATTGCTGAGAGAATATGGCCTAAAGCCCTTCATCTTGCTTTGAGTTCACAAGGATCTTCTGGAGGTATTATTACTTTATGGGATCCAAAGGTTGTTACAGTGTTAAATTCATGTGCTATTCAGGGAGGGCTTCTAATTCATGTGTACTCTAAAGTAGATGCCCAAAATTTTGTATTAATAAATGTTTATGCCCCTCTGGATGTGGGTGCTAAACAAAAAAATGGAATCAGATATCTGTATGGCTAATCTGTTTACAGGACCCCTCTTATTTTAGGAGGAGATTTTAATACTATTCTCAATCTACCAAGAAAAATAGGGTGGAAATAAGCAGTTGGATTCTAGTTCTTCAATTATGACTCAACAGATCCAGTCACTCCATTTAGTGGATGTTCCAACGGGAAATGGTGTTATGACATGGAATAATAGAAGACAAGGACAACAATGTATCATGGAAAGACTTGATCGATTTTTAGTATCTGAAGAATGGTGGCTAAAAGATTTTGTTCCTAAGGCAAAGCTTCTGAATAATATTGGTTCGACCACTGGCATGTGTCTATTGAGTTAGGGAAATCTTATCGGCATTATGTGCCCTTTAGATTCCAATTGATGTGGTTGCGGCATGAGAATATCAGAAACTCTATCCAACAGTGGTGGGCGGAGGGTAAACCAAGGTATGGTACTCAGATGTATTCCTTTGTTAAAAGGTTGGATTATCTTAAGTCCAAACTTAAGAAATGGAACTGGAGTGATTTTGGAGATATAAAGGCTAGGAAAGTAGGTATTCTGGAACAACTGGAAGCTATCAATTTTCAAATGCACCAACAAGGAAATTAGGTGATTTTCTTCAGCAAGAACAACTTTTAAAAGCTAAATTGACAGAATGGGAAATTAGAGAGGAAATAATGTGGAAGCAAAAATAGAATTCAATGGTTAACTAGAACTTGGATTCTAGTTCTTCAATTATGACTCAACGAGATCTAGTGACTACATTTAGTGGATGTTCCAACGGCAAATGGTGTTATGACATGGAATAATAGAAGACAAGGACAGCAAGTGTATCATGGAAAGACTTGATCGATTTTTAGTATCTAAAGAATGGTGGCTAAAAGATTTTGTTCTAAGGCAAACCTTACGAATAATATTGGTTCGACCACTTGCACCGTGTCTATTGAGTTAGGAAATCTTATCAGCATTATGTGCCCTTTAGATTCCAATTGATGTGGTTGCAACATGAGAACATTAGAAACTCTATCCAGCAGTGGTGGGTGAAGGGTACACCAAGGTATGGTACTCAAATGTATTCCTTTGTTAAAAGGTTGGATTATCTTAATCCAAACTTAAGAAATGGAACTAAAGTGATTTTGGAGATATAAAGGCTAGAAAAAGGGTATTACAGGAACAACTAGAAGCTATCAATTTTCAAATGCACCAACAAGGAAATTCAGGTGATTTTCTTGATAATAACAACTTTTGAAAGCCAAATTGACAGAATGGGAAATTAGAGAGGAAATAATGTGGAAGCAAAAAAATAGAATTCAATGGTTAACTGAAGGAGACAAAAATCTACTTTTTCCATAAATCATTACTAGATAGAAGAGTTCATAATCATATTAATTCTCTGAAGAGCAAAGAGGGACAACAAATATATTCTCTGGATGAAATGAAGCATGAGGTTGTTATGTTTTTTACAGAATTATTCACTGCTCAACCTCTTAATTTAGAGAACCAACAAAAAGTGTTAGATGTTTTGCCTCGGTTGATTTCTCAAGAGGAAAATCAACAACTTACACAACCAGATACTGAACAAGAATTATAAACAGCTGTCTTCAGTATGGCGAAAGGTAAAACACCAGGGCCGGATGGATTTCCCATTGAATTCTATCAAACTTTCTGGGATATAATTAAGTATGATTTACTTAGTGTTGTGGAAGAGGCTAGAATTTCAAAAGCTATGCTTAAGGAAATAAACAAAACATTCATTACTCTCATTCCGAAATCTACGGATGTGGCTGAAATTCGGACTATAGACCTATAGCTCTATGCAATGTTTTGTATAAAATTATCACAAAAGTTATGGCGGAAAGATTAAAACCTCTTCTACATAAGATTATTTCCCTTGAACAAGGAGGGTTTGTTCCAGGACGTCAGATTCATGATGAAATTGCTTTGGCTCAAGAAATCCTGCATTCTATGGATCTCCAGAAATCACCTTATATGTTTATCATAGTTGGATTTATCCAAAGCATATGATAGAGTGGACTGGAAGTTTCTTAGTCAGGTCTTAGCTAAATTTGGTTTTTTTGATGATTGGATTAAATGGATAGAGGCGTGTATAACTTCAGTCTCTTTCTTTGTGTTAGTTAATGGTACTCCTACAAATCTTTTTGGAGCTTCCAGGGGAATAAAATAGGGAGATCCTTTGTCGCCTTTTTTATTCATTATTTTGGCGGAATGTCTAAGAAGACTAGCAAATAGAGCTTGTCAAGAAAAAAGAATACAAGGTGTGTAGCTTGCCAAATCTATAAAGCCTCTTTCCCATTTGCAGTTTGTAGATGATTCTACTTTGGCTGGGAAAGCCACCCCAATGGAAGCTAAACAATTTGCTAAAATCATCCATGTGTTTTCTTCTGCCTCTGGTCAACTTATCAATGAAACAAAATCGAGTATTTTTTTTTCATTGCTCTATACAACAGGAAGAGAAAATTCTCAAGATCTTCCATTTCAAAAAAGGTTCTCTTCCTATTAAATATCTGGGAGTTCCTCTTGTTGCTAAACAAAATAAAGATTGGGAGTGGCTAATAGCAAAGATAAATGGTAAGATACAAAAATGGACAAATAAATGGCTCTCTACAACAGGCAAAATGACTTTGGTTAAGGTTGTCCTTCAGGTTGTTCCAATTTATGTTTCATCTATTCTTAATATTCCTAAATCAGTTTTGAAAAAATTGATGCTATTTGTCAGACTTTTTTGTGGAATGGAACACAAAATCAGCACAAATGGTCATTAGTGAATTGGGACACTCTATGTCGCCCTAAAAAGGAAGGTGGATTAGGCTTTAGATCAGCAGTTAAACAAGCACAGGCTCTTGTTGGCAAACTTTATTGGAGGCTGATTACATCTCCAAACGAATTGTGGGTTGTTAATATAAGAGCTAAATATATGGAAAATTATCCACCAAAACATATTATTAGATTGTCCCTTCCGAGAAGAGGATCTCCTATTCTGGTTGTTCTCAAAATGGGGGAAGGCATTATTAAAAAAAGGATTTTTGGATAGTGAATAATGGGCATGAGGCTTATTTTTGGCTCGACTCATGGGATGGCCAGCCTCCTTTAATTCAACAATTCCCTCATTTACATAATCTTATGGCAGCAATGCATCAAAAAGGATGGACAAGAGTTATGCATTATACTAGACAATCATCCCTACCTTGGGATATGGGTAGATGTTGGATACCTACTCATGAATGGCCTATTCAGATTGGGCAGCAAGATCAAGTTTTGATTGAAAATTTGTTACAAAAGTATCCTCTTTCCTCATCTAATGAATCAGATTTAATAGGATGGGGAAATACTTCAGCAGGAGAATATACTGTTCATTTAGGATATGAGGCTTTACTTAAAAGTATTTCTCACCCTTTCCAAGCAATGTTTAAGCAAATATGGCAGCCAGCTTTATGGCCTAAGGTCAGTTTTTTTATTTGGCTCTTGGTCCATGGTAGAATTCTAATAGGAGACAGACTTATGAAAAGAGGTTTTTATGGACCATTTAGATGCACTTTATGTTGGAAGGATGAGGAGACTAGAAATCATCTTTTCTTTCAATGTTCATGGGTGATACCTTTATGGCAATCTCTTGCTAATATGTTTCATATGCATTACTATGGCATTCAATCTTTTGAGCAATTGATGAAAGAGTGGCAAGAACGTCTACCAAAAGGACAAAATTTACTTCCAACTCTATGGACATGCATTTCTTTGTTAATTTGGAATATATGGAAGGAAATAAATAAAAGAATTTTCAGCAAGAGATAAAAGATGGGGGTATGTGTGGCAGAAAACTTCAATTAATATGGCAGAAACTATCAAGCAAAAGGTTTCCCTTCCCTCTACTCTTACTCCGGAGTGGGCTAATATATGTAAGGTGCTTTCTTTCCAGGCTAAAAGCTCCACTTTACCTGTTTTTAATTTGCCAAGAAGAGAGGACAAAAACCAACCATGGGTTCCTCTTATACGAGTTGGGAAAATTGAATACGAGATGGGGCTTCCAGGGGAAATCTAGGGTTTGTTGCGGATAGGGAGGTATTAGAAGAACTCATGATGGGAAAGCTGCATTTATGTTTGCTGAAAAACTGGGTATCACTACTAATAATATTGCTGAGGTCAGAGCTATTTATCGGGGACTACAAGAGGCTATTAAGTGTGGGTGGACTCAAGTGCAGGTGGAATCTGATTCTAAGGTCATTGTTAGGATGCTAACTATTAATGGGAGTCAAAGGAGCTCAAACTGGTAGATTGTGAGAGAAATATATAAAATCAAAGGTCTGCAAGCACAATTTCAGACTTTCCAAATTGCACACATTCCTAGACAGAGAAATCAAGTGGCAGATGCATTGGCAAATTGGGCTCTGGATGTTTCTGTTGGGCCCACTTGCTCGAGCTAAGTATTTAGCAAACAATGAAGACTTTCTCACTTCCATCCCCACTAGAGGCTCACCATATGGAACTCTATATGTAGCTCGCTTCCCATCATTCGTGCTGGCACTAAATGGAGATTCGGGAATGGGCGTCTCATTGATTTCTGGAGGGATACTTGGATTGGAGATGATCCCCTTGACCTCAATCCCTCTTGGGACCCTATCAAGAGAAGTATCATCAATATACATGGTAGATTAGCTTCGGGCTATTGGCAGAGGGTGAATTCCATCCCCTCATGGGATATCAAGGAATGGGAGGATATCAGCGTCTGCAAAGAAACCTGCTGTCTTCACTTAGAGCGTTGCTCTCCTCCATATACATCCCTTTTTCCCATAATGAGGACGAGATTATCTGGACTCTCTCTACATCGGGCTCCTTTTCAGTTAAGGCTGCTTATCTCTCGATGCATAGTGCTGACATAGGCCCCCCTCTTACAAAATTCTGGCCTAAGGAGATCACCCCAAAAATTGGTTTTTTCTCTTGGCTCTCCTCTAAGAATGCTTTCCTCTCTGGGGAGAACCTGAAGAGAAGGGGTTTCTCCCTTCCCACCAAATGTGTTCTATGTGCCAATGAAGCGGAGTCCTCATCACATCTCTTGATCCATTGCTCTTTCTCGCAAGTTATTTGGCAGTGGCTCTTATCGAGATTCGGTGTCTTTTGGATCTTTCCGGATTCCATTCAGGACACCCTCTCTCAATGGAGTTCTCCCTTCACTCATCCGATTCTAAACTTGGCTTGGAAACTCCTCCTCCCGCATGGTTTATGGGGCATATGGAAAGAAAGAAACAGAAGAATCTTCAAAGAAAAAAGTCTCAATCCTGGACAGGTGGCTATTCAGATTGCCCTGGCTCTCCAAGAAAATATCAACCTGACCACGTGGTCCAAATATCAGCAAAAACTACAGTTCTGTCACACCCAGGAGTGGCAGAAGTTTTTATCCATTCCTTGTAAAAGAGCTCATACTGATCGGAATTTGGTCTGCTGGCTTCCCCCTCCAAGGGGCTGGAAAAAACTCAACACGGATGGAGCTTCGAAAGGAAATCCAGGTATGTCCGGAGGAGGGGCCATTCTCCGTTGCTCTTCGGGTTTAATTGTTGCTGCTTCTGCTCACAATTTCAATTTTGGCTCCAACCATCGTGCGGAGGCTTTGGCTATCCTCAAAGGCCTTGAGATGGCTATCAATTTGGGCAATGATCCCCTTCAAGTTGAAAGTGACTCCCTCAACATCATAAACCTCCTCCGATCTAATGACCCTGGCCATTGGTCGATTAGGAACATCATTGCTGATATTAGAAGTATACAAAGATCTTTCCTTCAAGTCCAATTCCAGCATGTCCTCCGGGAAGGAAATAAAGCGGCGGATCTTCTTGCTAATATGGGTGTCCTCATCGAAAATCAGCAAAATTGGACTGATAACTTCCCGAATGACCTCTGTCAGATTGTTCAAAACGACACCTCTCACTGCTGACTGGTGGATTAAAGGGCTGACTCGGGTTTCGGCTTGCTCGCCATGGCCTTCTCAAAAGGCGGCGGTGAATATGGCGAATTTAATTGATTTGACACTTAACACGGGATACTTGATTAAGGTGCCTTGTAATGATGCGGCAAATCCCCGCACGAATGAGCTTTATTTACACATTAATCATCTGAGGAGGTGGCGGAAGGGCTTTAATAACTTAGCCGGACTCCTGTTCAAGCTGGTTTTCGTCCTCTCCTATTTCCACTTCTGTGACTATTCAAATTCTCATCTCATGGGGGGTCAATTGAAGCGCCTTGAGCCCGACAACTGCGAGTCGTTTAAGAATGATGGCGAGGTGTGGAGCATTTTAGTGGAAAATGGGATTGCCACTTTTCTGGAAAAAATGTCTGGTTACTCGGCTCTGGTTTCTTATGCTGTCACGGCTTCGTGGTCGAGGGGTCGGGTCCAAATTGGCAGCACTCGGTTCACCATCTCAACGAACGCCATCGCTGATGCCACCGGGCTCCCTGCTGCGGGCGATATTTACTACAGGCGTTCCCTTCACGCCGAAATTCAAGATTTCAACGCCCCGGGTGACAGACCAAAGAAATATCTTTCTGGCTATACCCGTGACTCTCTGCCCTCTCCCTGGGACAGAGTGGCGGAAGTCATTATGCGGTACTTCACTATCGACGGAAGATACCGTCTGGTCTTCGGCCCCCATCTGTTCATCCTCTCCCATCTCCGATGGGGGAGAAAAATCAATTTGGCTGCCTTCCTTTTCAGTCTCTGGAACATTCTGTTATGTTGGCTCGGGAGGGCGAGGGTGTCATCCTCCACCAGGGTTTACTCTATCTGCTTTTTCCGTCGCCGCTTCCCACTCGACCTGCTCCGTTTCCCTCCCAAAATGGGTCGTCGCCGCCGCTCCCCCTCCCCTTCTTCTCGCCCCTCCTCCTCCTCCCTCGCTCCTCTCGGCGTCGTCGCCGCCGCTCCTCTCCTCTGGTTCGGATTCCGATGTGGCCATTGTGAGCCCCCCCCGCGACGCCTCCATTCCCACTGCTACCCCCTCTTTTCCTACGCCCATCTCGTGTCTTTTCTTGGAGGACACAAATGCCAGTGGCCATGCTCCTTCTCCTGTCTCCAGCCCTGGCTACTCTAGCGCGGCTGATCTTTTGGGGCTTGCTCATCTGTACCCTGACTCCCCGGAAGCGGAGCAGTGTGATATCAATCAACATGTGGCGGAACCCTCCTCTCATTCTGCTGGTACTAAGGACCCCTCTGTTGTAAAAGATTTTGCTGCTGACACTCCTCTCTCCCCTCCTGTTATGGACTCTAATCCTGCTGATATTGAGTCTGCTGATGCTAAAAAAGACCATAACAGAGCCGAAATCATTTCCTCCATTCTAAGTAAACTGCAGCGTGCCTTCAAGGCTCTGAAAGCATGGGAGGACTTCACGGATTCCACCAGGGCGGCTATAGCTGACGACTGTTCGGAGCTTCTCAAGCTGGCTGATCTTCTGGCAAACGACTCTGGCTCTCCTAGAGCTAAAAATGCTTGTCTCTGAGCTGAAGAAGCTCATCTAATGTATCTTTTCTTTTTCTCGGCTTGGCTTTTTCTTCGTTCTCCTTTTTGGAATCTTCTCGGGTATTTTTGCTTTGCAAATTCAAATGCTAGATCTGGCCTGATGGGCTTTTTGTATAAAGGTTGTGGGACCTTCTAAAACCCTCCTTTTACCCAATATATTCCAAAAAAAAATGGGCTCACGGATAATCATGATATCGATTCTTTATGGTGATCCTCCTCTTTGGTGGCCTCAACGGAATCAGGAAGATATGAAAGCTATTCGAAACTTGACTATCCTTAATGATTTCAGATATGTTTATTTTCATTTATAATGCTCAGGAGTGGACAAATAGTTTTCAAGCTTGGCATCGTTGTGATTGTAAAACATATATTTCTATGAAATAAAATATTTGTTTGTTTTATAGAAAAAAAAAATGAAGATAAATTTTGATAAAGCAACTCAAAATTAAAATAAAAGTAGGTGAAGTTGCTTTATGGGTGTCTTTCCTCGAAAAAGGTGAAAGGAAAATTATAAAAAGGGGCATTGGGCTCATTTGGAAAAGATCTTTTATCAATCATTTTTTACTCATCCAAATTTTTGCAAGTTTGAGCATTTTGCTTCATCTTTCAACCATCGAGGACGAAAACCCTCTGTTAGAGCATCATAGGACGAAAACCCTCCAGTGGACAAGAGCTTGGGAACGACAATCCTCCACTTCTTTGAGGTGATTCCATCCAGGAATCACATATGGGCTTCGAATTTGATTTTTATCACATTTTCAGCTAGGGCAACGTTGGGCTTCAGATCTACATCAACATCAACATTTAGAGTGACAAAATAATTAGGGCATCATTTAGAAATTTAGATCTTCATCAAAATCAATCAAGGAAATATTATATTTTCATCCATATTTGTTAGGGCATCCATCCAGGGGTAGCATTTGGGCATCAAATTAGTGATTTGCAAGTTCATATCAATTTTAGCATCTAGGGCATCAAATCAGTAATTTGTGAGTTCATATCAATTTTAGCAGCTAGGGCATCATTTACAGAAGCTAGGGCATCACTTCTAGGGCTGACATCACCATTGGGGGTAGATTTCTAGGGCCGACGTCCTGTGAAGAGTGACGCCATCATTTCCAATTTTGGGGGCCAACAATTGGTCTATTTCATCTATTTGCAGGGTCATTTCCCAAGAATTTTGGTTAATATGATCAGCTGTAATTTTCTTGGTTTTATGAGTTAAAAATAATAAATAAATAACAGATTCAGGTTTAAATTCAACTTTCAGTATTTATTTTACAACTATAATTATATTCAACAAATATGTATTTTTCCAAGGGTTTAGCAATTATTTCCCATCATTTTGCAGCAATGTTAATTTTTGCTAACAAAAACACATTTTATTAATTCTTCCCGAAGGATTTCTAGTAAATATGGAATTATTTAAAAATGCTCGCTTTGGGAGATTACACATACTTATTTGCAATGCACCTAATCAACCAAGATTCTACTAACAAGGTATCGAGCTAGGACAAAGAGGCAATAAAAAGTAATTGAAATTCAGCCCGAAGCCAAACTCAAAATGCCTTGGTTGTGGAGAATCTCCAAAATATGTGATCAATTCTCCTTTCTACTACATAAGATGCAACGAGAGTGTGTGATTCCCACATAGAGACCAACATACTTTAACATCGAGTCCTTGATGAGTCACAAGCCACCACAAAACTTATTCCTTCTAAGTTGTCCTTGCAGTTCAAATAGATTAGCAATGCCTTTGCCATCAAACTTCGAGGATCCTTGACTTGCCACTACTTATTCAAATGAGGGGCAAGAGTTGCATGTACACCTAATTTGATTATACCAAGGATTTTGTATCGTACTTATAAAATAATTTCCCATTATTTCACTTCCAATCTCTACAAGAGAGAATTGGCACTTGCAATTTCAACTTTAAAAGGAAATCTTCAGGAACCATTTTATAGAGTTCTTGATAGGTAGTTTTATAAGTTCTAGTTAATGATTGAGTCCTATATAGGTCACACTAAGTATGAAATTTTGGAGTTCGGATTTCACATATCTCCCTAGCAATACAATGCTTTCCTTGTCAAATGTCTACCTATGAATGAGGGCAAAGGCCAAGTTGTCTCTATGAAGCTTGGAAGGCCCAAAATAGGTCGTGAAACTAGGTACCAAATATCATGCGGACCCTTAAATTTCCAATGTATAAAAGCTGAAAGTGTTTGCCAGGAAAACCATATTCTCTTAAGTGATGTATACCTGTCACATAAATTATTTAGCACTACCAACAACATCACATGAAATGGACTCTTAATTCATTGAAAAATCTTTGCAGCAAGATGTCAATGCCCGAGAAGAACTTGTCAAGGGGCCTCATCCTCAACTACTCTAATAATCCCCTTTTCGGGCCTATCCCTAATGCTCTAATATCAGGAATTCCCAATCCCACTTGATTTCTTGCAAAAGTGTCGACATCCCATGTTACTAACAGGATCCCCTTCCTCCTTGTTTACACCATAAATATAAGCTTCTAAGCATTTTAAAGCATTCTATATGCTGTTTGGGAGTGGAAGAGGAAAAAAGAATAGAACATGTGACCTACGGATAGGGGAACATCAAGACAATTTCAAAATTGCAACTTCTTCTCAAACTTTTGCAGTGTACATTGCCATTGATCAACTATGGAAACTTGGAAACTTGGACTCCTAAAGGATTGCCCAAGTAACAAATGATCTCATCACACTCAAATGTAATACTTTCATATTGAATTTAAAACAAGAAGAATAGTAATCTTGCTACCAAACAAAAAAAAAAACATTTAAACAGAGGAAAACAAACACACAACCACCTTATTGTGGGGTACACTTGGAGCCATCAACATCATGAAAATTGAACTACTAGGATTTACTTAATCCTTTCATCAAACAAGAATTTTAAGATATTACAAATATCTCCAATCAGAAACACTAAAATATGTCTCTTTAAGAAGGTTGGCACAACAATATAATAAACCCAAGAATAAAAAAGAAAATACATAATCATCCTCATACACCACAAAATAGACTATATACCTAGCAAGCGCCACATCTAAATTATCAACTATTTGATTATTTGAAATATATTCACACATTAAACCTTGAGAATTAAGAAATCTTGATGTCATCATTCATGAACAACAAAAGACATCTTTGTAGGAAGACTCAGATAACAACAAATATCATACTAAATAGTGTCCCAAGTATCATGAGGCCCATAGATTACTAAAATGCCATATTTCTATAAAAGAAATGTAGTGGCAAATAAATCAATATATGTCTTTTATGGCCATTATACAAAGTATGGAAAGGGATCAAGATAGCATATGGGACTCTTAGACAAGGATGGATCATGGAATTATGAAGAAACTAGTTTGGACTTCAAATTTTTAATTAAAAACTCCCATATTTTACCAAATCCATTAGTAGACAAAGTCTTACAGTTAGCACATGCTATATTTAGCAAGTTCTATAATTAGAAACTTGTCATAAATAGTTCTATGATTAGCCATTACAGATATGAGAGCAAGGAAGTGGGATTCTACTTTCTTGAATCAGTGGCGAGACTTTGGGAGGAGATCAAATTCGGCATCGGAGGAAGTATGATTGGCAAGAGCAAATATTCCATACATTGGCCGGAGAAGAGATGGCATACAAGAACAATAAGGGATCATTAATTGCATGAAGACACACTTGGAAATAGGAAAATGTTACTAAAGGAATGTAATGTCCCTTTCTAGGGCTGAAACTGAAACATAGGAAACACCAATCCCACTTGAGAGTAATCTGATTTTTATAAGAGCAGATCTATATCAGAAAAACCCTAGCAGTGAACTATATAGGGACTTCAACTCATCATACAACTATGTAATAACCGTTGGAAATGCTTCTAAATAATTAATGCAATCACGGCAACATTTATCAATCAAATTTACATCATAAGAGGTATGGTTGCCTTAGTTATCGACATTTGCATACATTAAGTCACACTAACATGATGAATGGAATGTTTTGCATTCAAAAAAATTAAAATGTATCTTCAACATGTTAGAGAGAGCTAAGAATGCATTGGATTTGGTACATGTGGGCTTGTATGGTCCAATGCGGACACCTTCCATACATGGAACATTGTATTATTTGTTTCTTATAGGTGACTTTTCTAGGAAAATGTGGGCATATTTTCTGCATAGAAAGTCAGAATGTTTCTCTAACTTTGTTGCTTGGAAAGCTATGGTAGAGAAACAGGGGGAAAATATAAAATCTCTCAAATCAGTGAATGTAAAGTTCGTCTCGACAAACTCAAGGAATTCTACAAGAAAGAAGGTATAACATATTCTACCCAACAAAATGATGTCATGGCATGGAAGAACAGAACAGTCATGGAGATGACATCGTGTATGGTGGATAGCTAGAATGTACCGTATCAGTATTGGGCAGAAGTTGTAAATACAACTGTCTACACTCTCAACTGAAGTCCATCACAAGCCTTGCAAAATGTAACACCAAAAGGAGCATGGTCTGGAAATACACCTGATGTAAGTAATTTTCATGTTTTTGGATCCATTGCTTCTATATTGGGAAAATTGTACATGTTTGTTGGTTATTGTGAGTAGAGGAATGCATATAAGTTAATAGATGTCTCCACATACAGGATTGTTGTGAGTAAAGATGTTGTAGATGAGAAAGTACCTTTTTGTGATAATGATCAATCTACTAATAGTATTGTATTGCTACCTGCTGATGATATTTCTGGAACAAGTTCTAGTACTAACATTGAATAGGGTTCAAAGATGAAAAGACCAGAAAAATCTAGTTTTAAATGTGAACAAATTATTTCTCACTCTTCAAAATCAAATCAAAAAAGCCAACGGAAGAGGTCTAAGTGGCACCATCCCACTATATAGGATGTAAGGAAGATGAATTTCCTTATTTATTGGAAGGGCACTCTATAAGGTCAAGACAATAGAAGGTGCAAGATAAAGAGCAAGTAAATTTTGTTTTTACTACTTTGCAAGTATTGAAACCAAGCATCATTTCAAGGACCAAAGTCAAACCCAAATGGAATTTTTCCATGAAGGTTGGTGAAAGAGGAAGGGGCATACAAAAAAAGCACATGAGTGTTGTGAATAGTAAATGTCCCAAAATTATTCAACAATGGAAAGTAGGTGTTGGGTCTTCAACAGCTCAACGCAGAAAGTATCTCTTAGGGGATATTCTTTGTTGTTTAGTCTTGATGTATATTCTAAGTTTTTGTTGGACCTAATCACTCTAACAAACAAAGCATGACACATTCAAGACATGACAACTCTTCAAAGGAACAATAGAATCTAGTGAACCCAGTATTCAACACCATTTCGTAATGTCCCCTTTTTTGAACTAATCCATTTAAAGACTTCTTTCCCATTCTACTTCTCGTGGGCAAGAAGTAGATGAACAAGGGAAGCCCTTGAGTTATATTATAGTTTTTCTTTAATTAATAATTATATTTTATTTTGTATTTTTCCTTTGAAGCAGGTTGGCTGGGTTGAAGAGCTTTACGACAAGCTAAAAGATAAAATAAAACTTTTTCTTGAGGTTGGTCTTGGCGAATTCTTCCCTTGGGACTTTTGGCGCCACCATATGGATATATAAGCGGTCACATAGGCTCATTTTGAGCATGTTTTTTACTATTATACTTTTATCTATTTGGTTTTAGGGCTGGTTGTTTTATTCCGTTCCACTAAGGGGTGAAAATCCTTTGCTGTGGCAAGCAAGGAAAATGAAACCCTCCTTGTTGAAGGTTGGAGAATGAAAACTCTCCAATTTGGTGGTTCCAAGGCCTTCAAAGAAGACTATCTTGCTGGTTGGGCAGCTAGGGCATTGAAGAAGAGGAGTTATCAAGGTTTCTTCATCAATTTGACACCCTCTCCTAGGGTGGCGACTTGGGTGGAGGAGTATTTCAGTGCCTTCTAGGGCACATTTTGGTGTCTCAAGTTGATATTCAGATTTCTCCAAATTTATAAGGCTGATCTATCACTTTGGTATTTATTAGGGTTTGGAGACCTCATTTTCAGCTAATTTTGTGGACTGTACTTCTGCTGATTATTTTAATAATTTCAGCTGTGTGTTGGCACTTATTTCTCCTTAATTTATGAAGTATATTGGCTGGAATAATTTCTGCATGGTTGATTAAATTATTTGGGATCATTCTATATTATTTTTGGTTAGATTTTGCATGAGAATTGTTGCTCCTAAGTGCTGGTACAGTTCACTGTCCTAGAGGATTATTTATTAATTTTCTAAGCTGTTTTTGATATCCTAAAGGTATGATTTCAGTTGGCTTCCAGGGTTTGATCACTGCTGTTCCAAAAATCTGAATTCTTGCATTTGGGTTTGTGGCAAAACCCTTATTTTCAGAATCAGCCCTACAAATGGACATTACAATTTCCTACTTTACTTGGCGGTTGCAACGTTTCATTAACCATGCACTCCGATGAGATGGATTTGCGACAATAGGGACATTTGGATACATATGTTGTAGTAGCAGCAGGTCTAATTTTTGGTTAAGTTCGTGTATGAACTTAATAATACTTTTGTAATGTCAAACGAAAACAATTGGTTGCTACATTTATTGCACATCATGGGAAAGGTGTAGGCATGTGTGGACAGTGCTATCACTTCAGAGAGGGAAATGGTGAGGGCAATGGAAATTATGCATGGGTCAGCACCCTTTGGCACTTGTGAGAGTGGCTTTGAGGGTTGCATTTATACAAAAGGCCATAGAGGCCGATGATGCCACCCTAGATTCCATTTCATGTGCATTAAGGGAGGGTATTGGAATAAGTGTGCTAATATAAAGCATATATTACATATTGTTATAGGTTGGTTTGTTTAACCATTACATATTCCCGTAGATACTCTTGTTTTACTTATAAGCTTAATTAAGTTTACGGGGTTTTAAGTAGTTTACTATGCTAAACTACTTCTCCTTATTCTTAGTTTGTTTTGAGCTATTTATATGGCTCCTTTTATGTGAGAAAATTATGGCTTGTGGATTCTCTAGGAAATCTATTAGTCTGCTGGAATTTATGGTTGGAAAGGAATATAAGAATTTTCAGGTGAGAAAAGAGTCTCTCAAGCCTTGGTTGATGCAATTCTGGGATCTATAAAGGAATTAATCAATGTTTAGCCGGCTAAAAATGGGAAAATTGATCCTAAGGATGCCCACACTTTTGCCAATTGGAAACAAATCCTAAGGGTGCCCCTGATAATGGGCTAAGCATATATAGAAGAGTTGAGAGTAGCTCCACCTGGGCTCCCTCACAAGAGCACTCTCTAAAGCTGAATTGTGATGGTGCTACCAAGGGGAGCCCCAGTTGGACTCTCTGGAAGAAATGTTTAAAATAGATAAGGATGGTACCCCTATTCTTTCCAACTAAGCTTCCAACAACTTTGTGGAGGAAAAACATCAATGGAGAGGTATTATTCTAGAAAAGGAAATGAATTGGACTGATTTAGAGATTGAGAGAGACTTGAAGCTCATTATCAATGCCTTCAAATGTATCTCATGTAATTGATGGCTGAGTTGTTCAAGGGGCTTACTGTAACCCACAATGTGAAGGGAAAGTAAAAAAGCCACTGATTATATGGCTAATTTGGATTTCTTTAAACCATTCTCACAACAATATGATCTAAGTCAGCCCCCCTCGCATTATGGATTCAATTTTAAATAAAATATTGCAAAGGGATATTTTGGCCTTTAATGTCATTAATGCCTTGAGTGTTTGATCATTCACATGCCTCCACATCATTAATGACATGAGACAGTTGGTACATGTGAGTGGCCTTTCAATAGTGAGGCCCTCCTCTCTCATTATGTGTTGTGTGTTTGTGGAGAAGCTGAGAATTGGTGAGTTCAAAGGATTCACTCATAAGTATGCCTTGCCCTTTGCGCCTCTCTATCCCTGATTGTGTATTTTTCTACTTGAGTGAGTAACTAATGGTGAGAAGGGGCGGCTTGAAGACTGATTTCTTTGAATCCATCCCTTCCCCCAAGTCGTTTTCAATGATTTTTAAGGGTTCATTTTGGTATCTGGTTGTAATTGGTAGAATTGGAAATGGTTTTATTCTTTGTATGTTGTGATTTTCATGGTGACAGGCTTCTCTTTGGCCTTGCATTTTGATGACTTGGTTGCTATGTTCCACCAAGTTTCTGGGATGGGGACGGGGGACGAGGGGACACGTTTTGGGGCGGCTTTTTTTAGGGGGATGGCTATTAAAAAATAAGGGAAAATTTAAAAAATATAGGAAATTTCAAATATTCATATGATAACATTGCTAAAGCATTCATCACACACATTATAGAACCTTAATAAATAAAATTAGAGTTGAATTGAGATTTCACATAAGATTTAACCTTAAAAATATTGGAAATTTGAAATTTGAAATATTCATATGAATAATGATAAGTATAACTGTAACACATTGATAAACTTAATAAAGCATTCATCACACACATCATAAAACTTTAATACATAAAACTGGAGCTGAATTGAGATTGCACATAAGATTCAAGTTTCAATTACAATGAAATGCCCAAGGGCAACAAAATGTCTGAAACAGTGAAACATAGAAAATCAAAATGAAAATATATAGCTACCCCTAATCAAACTCCGCTAAAGTGGCATCAAAATCAGACTACGAGTCCGAGTCTTTGGAACTATGATGAGGGCTGCCTCATCCAATGGAACCCCAACCAATCCCACATGTGCCTCCTCATCAACTGTGAAGCATCTTCGGGATCAACATCCCAACGTGTGGCTGGAGTCTGACGATACTCAGGAGTTCTGTCGATCCTGAAGTCTCAAGGCACTATGCACGGCTACTAACTTCTCTGCTCGTCGAGAGGTAAGATGGTTCCTCTTAATTGTGTGGATGAGGCCATATGTGGACCAATTCCTCTCTGCAGCAGAGGAACTAGCAACCTGTGAAAGGAGGCGAGTGGCAAGAATCCTCAAGTCTGGTGCATCCTTGCCATGCCATGTCCACCATCCAATAGGGTCTAGTTGAGCTAATGTAGCTCTATCTGTCCTCGCCTCTGGCTTGCTAAATGTTGGTCCACGGAGATTGACAAAGGATAGCCATTGGGTCCGCAATAAAGTGGACTCCTCATCAGTGTACATCTTTTGAAAGGCCTTCATGAGCCCTTCTTTCACCTCTTCATCATCAGATGGAGGCACTCTCCCAGGTCGTGTTGCATACCATTTGGGATTTAGAGCATAGGCTGCCATATGAAGCGGGGTGTTCATTGTGTTCCACCGCCGTGTCACAATGGGCCTAATATGCTCCTCATAAAATCCCAAAGTAGGATCCCTGCTATGAATGGCTTGCTTCATCTGTCCAAGCATGCTATCAAATGTCTCATAAATCTCTCCAAGACTAGGAGAGTCTGTATCAACATATCTTATGACCCCCACTACAGGTGAGATGAAGGAGCAAACATATCTGCAAACAATTTACAAAAAAATAGAAAACATTAAGATTCAAGAATGAAAAACTAAACTAATTTACAAGTTATAAACATGGATAAAATATTAAAAATATTTAAAAATTAAAAACTAAACTTACATATATAAAATCAGCAATAGCTTACCTGACTGTGGTCCACCAATCATCGTCGAGGATCTTTTGTTTCACACCTTTTCCTTCAGAAGTGTTTGCCTCTGGCCATCTACCCCACTCTGATTAACCATCATTAATTGCAAAGCCTCTGCACCTCAAGCATCCTCTCTAACAAAATGAAATAGCTCGCATATCTAGTGTCCACGGGCTTGAGGAATTCCTTCCTCAAAAAAGACCTGAATAGAGCAAGTGAGGTGTGATGGTTGCAAATGAACATATGTATGTGTGTAGCCTCCGCCACCTTGCCTTCACCCAATCTATCTTTCCAATGTCTTTGATGCATTGTTCAACGCATGAACACAACATGGAGTCTAGAAAATGTGCTTGTAAGCACCCTCAACCATCATGCCAGCTAACTTACATACGCGGGCTGAATCAATCACTACTTGTACAACATGAGAGGGCCCAATCTCCTCTATAGCATCCTTCAAAATTTGAAATTGGAAGGTTGCATCCTTCCTCTTCCTGTACAATCAATAGCTCTAAGAAAATAAGAGCTAGCAGGACATGTGACAATGATATTGATGAGTGGCGATGTTTAATATCGGTCCACCCATCCATGATGATAGAGCAGCCCACCCGTATCCAAGTTTGCCTCATCTCCTCCATCACCACACTCACCTTAGAATATTCTTTATCAAGGAGGCTAGTTCGTAGTTTGTGTTCTCCAGGAGGGACATATGAGGAACCAACAGCAATTACATCTTTGAACATTTGTTTGAAGAAAGGGGAGCGTGACACATGAAATGGTATAGCATTGGCAAAGAAGAATTTGGCAATAGAAGAGTCAGCTACTTCCCTTGATTGCACATTAAACATACCTATAACAGTAGAAGTCTTTCTCTTTCCCTTGGCATAATCCCCTCCTCTTTGACTTTCAACATCCACACATTGGATAGGCACTTGTGTAGTCTCCAATGGCATCCCTTTTTCATTGTCTCACCCTCCATCTGCAACCTAGTCACCTCGGTCTTCTCCGCTAATGATATCCTTTCACAACCTTTTACCCCTTGTTTAGTTATGCCCAAAAGATGTGAATAAACCTGCGTGTAGCTGCCCCTAAATTCTTTGTTGCACATATGGCATAACCACACTCTACTCCCCCCTGAATTCTTTTTTTTTTCTTTGTCAATGGTTGTTACAAATTGTGAAAGAGGCTTTTTAGCATTGAATGGCCCCTTTGCATAGATTTTGAGGAGTTGTGAAGGGCAATCAAACAGATTATTTGAACCCATTGTTGGTGCAACACTCTCACTCCCTGAAGAAACCCTAGTTCTGGCTCTACCTCTATCTTGCATTGCCATTTGAATCTCTTCACCCTCACTACCCTCACTGCTGCTCATTGTTTTTTATTGGAAATGCAACAACCCTGCAACTGCAAGTGAAAACAAAATACAAAAAAAAAAAAAAAAAAAAAAAAAAAACTTGCTAAGTTTGTGAAGCTTGAAACTATGATAAAAAAAATAAAAAATGAAAGAATGAAGAAATAGTTTGTGCAAATTTGTAAAATGAACAAAGGATCATAAACATACCTCTAATGGAGTAGAATATTGCTCTCTTGCCTTCTTCTCACTGCTGCTCTCTATTCTTCTCTATGCTCTTTTCTTTCTTTGTCTTCTCCTTCACAAAATTAAAAATGAGTCAAATGAGTTTTTTTTTTGTTTTGATGTTTGTTTTAGGTTTAGGGCACTTAGAAATGCAAGTGGGGGTCCTTGTGGGCCCCACATTGCTTTACTTTTATTTAAAAGTTTGTTTTTTAAAAAAAAAATGTTTTTTAGTATGAAATGCGCAGGGGGAAGAGGGGATAAGGATGGGTGGGCGTCCCAGTACGGATCGAGGGATTCTAGAAGTCCCTAGCCATACCGAGGATGCCATCCGTCCCGCGCCCCCGCCCAATTTTTGACATCCCAGGACGTTTCGAATTTTTGAAGAGTTTGGGGACGGGAAGGGGACGTTTCCTACCCGTCCCCGAGTTTTCAAACGTCCCCGGTATGGGGACGAGCTGAAAAACATAGGGGACGCATCCCCGTGGAACATAGCTTGGTTGTTATTTTTTTAATGGGGTTTGCTTTGTGGTTTTTTAGTGTAACTTGCCCGAGGCTACATGATCTCTACTACTTGAAAGTATCAAATTTAAGGAGCTTTTATTATCTAAGGCTGGGATTTTCAGCTCTCCCCTTCCTTTGGGCTTTACATAATTCCTAAGGGAGTAGCTCTCCTTGTTTGTTGGTGTGAAAGGATTTTACAAACACTGCATGGACGTCAAATCTTCTACTGATTGGTGGTGAAATTTCATACTTCCGCCATAACTCAAGGAAGGGCAAAGAGAAGATTTCTTTTGAAAATATTATTAAGCAGCAGAATAAGACAATGGCTAACAAATTCTCCATGGATGATGTTCACTCCTTTCCATGTTTGGTTGAGGGCCTGAAGCTTGGGAAACTTGTGCATGGTGAGGTTTTATTGGAAAAGTCCACCAAGATGATTCTTTGAAGAGCCTAAAATTTCTTGAAGTCTGCCTTGATGGATGGAATTAAGGACAAGAAATTGTTGAAATGGACTGCCACAAGCTTATTTCATGCCCACCTCTTTGCAAGGTTGGGTGAAGGAGCCTTTGTTGACTATGTTCTCAAATCCATGAAGGATTGAGGGGAATGAAATCTAAGGCTTGATACCAATGTGCCCCGGGGACGCATCCCCTATGTTTTTGGGGGCATCCCCTACATGGCACATTTCAGGGATGTAGGGCAGGACAGAAACATCCCTCGACGTCCCCCCAAAAAAAATCACAAACGTTTCTAGTACGACTAGAAATGGGCAAGGGACAGCAAGGGATAGCTAGTCGCCCAAATATGACTAGGGGGCATCTAGAAGACCCTCAAACATACCAAGAATGGCTAGCAATCCCCTAGTGCGTTGCTTTATAAAAAAAATTATTTTTACATTTTTAAGAAAGGGGATGTGGGCACCCACAAGGGCCCCCACACACCCCCCCACACCCCTTTCCACTAAACCTAAACCTAAAACAAGCACACTAACTATCAAAACTAAAAACAAGCTCATTTTTGTCATTTTGCATTTTGTGAAGAAGGAGAACAATGAGAAGAGAAGAGAACAACAAAGTGAGTGGAAGGAAAGAGCATTGAAATACATCATTTGAGGTAAGTTTAATATCCATTCTTCATTTGTACAAATTTCTGTGTTTTTTCAAAGTTTCAAACACTCAAGGAGATTTTTGTTTGTTTTTTGTTCTATGATTGCACTTGCAACTGTGTTTTAAGTTTTCAATAAAACGACAATGAGCAGCAATGAGGGCAGTGAGGGCGAAGAGATTCAAATTCAACACAGAGGCCACAAAGGTATTACAAGGGTTTCTTTTGAGACTAGAAGTGTTGTAGGGGATGGTGGGTTCAAATAATCCATTTGAATGTCCTTTTAAACTTCTCAAGTTTATACAAAGGGACCCTTTAATGCTAAAAATATCCTTTCACAATTTCCAAAAGCCATAGACAAGGGCAAGAAAAGTAATCCAAGGGGTCTAGAGTATGGCTATGTTATACGTGCGACAAGTAATATAGGGGCAGCTATACAAGAGTTTATTTTCATCTTTTGTGCTTAAGTGAACAGGGGGTAAAAGGTTGTGCAACCATAACCATAGTTGAGATGACCAAGGTGACTAGGTTGTACATAGAGGGTGAGGCAAGAAATAAGGGAATGCCAATAGAAACAACATAGCTTAGTATGCAATTGTCCACCCAAACCGTGGATGTTGAGATACAAAAGTGTAATGTCCCTTTTTAGGGATGAAACTGAAAATAAGTGTTTTAGCACAAACCCCAATCTGATTTTTGGACCAACAAATTGAAAATTAAATCAGTACAGAACAGCGATCTGATTTTTATAACAGCAGCCTAAAAAACACAAGATTTCACCAAAATATCACCCTACAATTCATCCACAATATTTATAGACCTTTTAGGCACACCTTAAAGAAATTCCCACCATGACAATCAAGCAAATACTCAGCTGGAAAATTAATTATTAACAGCAGAAGTGCAGCAAAGAGAAATAATCAAAATGAGGGTTTCCAAACCCCAACAAAGCCCAAAAATGAGTGATTCCGGCCTTAGAAATTATATCAAATCTGTATATCAATAAATGAATGAGTTTCATGCCTTAGAAGGCACTCAGAATGACCTCTACCCTAGTTGCTCCCCTAGGAGAGGGCTCCAAAAAATACAAAAGTCCTTGTGGGTCTTCTTCTTGATCCAAATCTGCAAAGAGTCTTTAAGAGAGATCTTCAATTCACCAAAATGGAGAGTTTTCGTTCTCCACCAAGCCACAAGGAAGGTTTTTGTCCTCCTTGGATGCCACACAAGAGGGTTTTCGTCCTCAAGTGGAATGGTATTGAGCAACTAGCCCAACAAACCAAGTGTAAGTGTAAATGCACCAAAAGATGATCTCCAAATGAGGTCATACAACCTCTTTTATACCCCTTGCTTGGCGCCAAAGGCCAAATAGATGAGGACCAACCTCCAAGCTCACTTTATCTTTTAATTCTTTGTTGGAAAACTCCTAATCCTAGCTGACCTGCCTGGAGGAGGTAAACACTAAAGAAAAACATTAAAAATAATAAAAGAAATTAGAAACATAGCTCACTTAATTCTCTTGTTCACTTAATCTTCTTGGCCACAAGAAGAGAATGGCAAGAAGTCTGCATTTTCCTCAATTCAAAAAAGGGGACATTACATTCCTCCCTTCCAAAAATTGTTTGTCCCTAAGCAATTGCAAACTCGGTTGATCTGAAAACTTGATTTCTTCCTTCTTTCCATCATGTAATTCCACATCCCCAAATGAAGTAGGAGGTGGCTTCCTTGACAAGGCATCCGCTACCACATTGTGTTTTCCCTTGACATATTCAATATCGAAATCATATGCTTGGAGTCTACTCACCCACTTTTGTTGCCGGTCATTTAATTCTTTTTATGAAGAAAAAATCTCAAACTATTGTGGTCGGTTTTGACCACAAACCTTCCACAAATCAAGTATTGCCGGAACTTGGTCAATGCATGCATGATGGCCAACATTTCCTTGTCATATATAGAGAGAACGTCTCATGATCCTTCAATTTTTGTCTCTCATATGCAATGGGATGCTTGTCTTGCATCAAAACAACCTTTATATCTTCACCAGACATCACATTCAAGTATAAAAGGTATAGCAAAATCTGGAACAAAAGTACCGGGCAAGAACACATCACCTTTTTCAGTTCTTCAAAAGCTATTTGAGCTGGATTTGACCAGCTGAAAGCTCCTTTTCTTGTTAGAGAATTCAATGGGGCTGCAAGTTGGGAAAACCCCTTCACAAATCGCTGGTAGTAAGAACATAAACCCAAAAATCCTCTCAATTGTGTGATGTTGGTTGGGGTTGGCCAATCCATGATGGTTTGGATCTTTTGTAGGTCCACATGAACCCCACATTCATTGATAACATGCCCCAAGTACAAAATCTCAGCCATCCCAAACTCACATTTTGATTTCTTTGCATAGAGAAATTGTTCTAAAATTAGAGAGACTTTTGTTCTAAAATTTCCAGCACCTTATGCAAGTGTTGGAAATGCTCCTCCCATGTTTTGCTATATACCAAAATGTCATCAAAGAAAACTAGCACAAATTTCCTCAAATACTTACCAAAAATGTGATTCATGCATGATTGGAAAGTGGTCAGGGCATTGGTTAACCCAATGTAATGTCCCTTTTAGGGAGACTCAGGAAATGGCAAAAAGCTCCCAAATTTGATTTAGGGCACTACTATTTTTCCTTGCAAAAACTGAACTCAAACCCTTCCTAGGGCAGTGACTTTCCTAGGTGATAACAGCCCCTCGAAATGGAGTTAAACCTTGCAAAATTCCTTCCAAACTTATGTCAAAATTATTAGAAAACCCTTAGCAATCACTTGCAGCTGTTAAAAATCATATTTGCATGTGAAATTAATGAAATATGGAACCCTAACCAACGAACATTCCCAAGCTTGCTAAAAATAGTAGAACGTCACCAAAATTCACCAAACTCAAAATCTTGGCTTAATAAAATATAGAGAATAAGATGATAATTTCATATTTGTCAAAATGTCACCACACATACCAAATTACCACCTCAATATAGGTCGCTCCACTTGAAATAAAATATAATTTGCACCAAAGAGACAACACATGCAAGAGAAAGATACTTTGTTTCCTTTCAAACTAGCTTGCACACCAAAAACCTCATGAAGGGTTTTCGTCATTCACAAGTTCCCAAACCAAGGGTTTTTCGTCCTTGGATGAGATCCTCAACCCAAGGGGTTTCAACTTGAGAGAGAGAGAGAATAAAAGGGCTACACTAGCCAACTTTCACCAAAATAAGAATAATCTCCCAAAACATAATAACATAATGTCTAAGCGACCTCCTTAAATAACCATAAGGAGTTCTTAACAAAATAAGAAATGATTGTCGAACTCCTTAAAGTGGGTGCTTTTAAATATTCAAAAGGGTATTTGGAGCCTACATGCTCTTAATACCTTTATTACTAAACTACTTAAGTTTCTCTATTGGAGCACAAGGCTTCCAATAGGATAAATGATAATAAATGAAAACAACTATCTAAGCAACAATAAAAATATAATTTTGATTTCCCCTTGTTTTTGTCTTTAGACCCACGGGGAAAAAATGGGTTAAGGTCTTCAGGAATCAGCCTCCAAAAAGGGACATGACACCCAAATGGCATAACAAGAAACTCAAAATGCCCAAAGTGACACTTAAAAGCAGTCTTGTGCACATCTTCATCTCTCACCCTTACTTGGTGGTATCCGGATCTCAAATCAATTTTAGAGAAGTAAACCGCTCCATGTAGCTCATCCATTAGCTCATCAATTCTTGGGATTGGGTACTTATTCTTGATTGTCCTCTTGTTCAATATCCGGTAGTCCACACACATCCTTAGGGTGCCATCCTTCTTCACAAGCACTACGGAAGAAGTATATGGGCTGGAACTAGGCCTAATCAACCCCATTTCCAACAATTCTTTAACGGTTCTTTCAATTTCTTCCTTGTAGATTCTTGGGTTACGATAAGGAGTTGTTATTACCGGTTTGGTGCCTAGTTCTAACTCAATAACATGTTGGAATCCTCTATCCGGTGGCAGCCCATGAGGTAATTCATTGAAACTTTGGCATGTTTGTTAAGTATGGGTTGAATATCATCATGAAAATATTGTTGAATGGAAATAGAAGAATTAAATCTTACCAAGCAATGAGCAGCCCATGCAACCTGCCCTCTTTTGAAAGTTCTTTCCATGCTCTTGGCAGTAACAACTTGAGGAGTTCTACCTTCCATACCATGTAGCGCAACCTCCTTGCCTTCTACCTTAAATTTCAGCTCCATGCTATGGTAGTTTTGAGAGAATTAACCCAAGGAATGTGACCATTGAACACCTAACACTAAATTGGTTTCACTAATACCAATGACATAGAAATCATCTCTTACCTTGTGTCCCCTCAAGGAGAGTGTGAGCTGAGATATTCTTCTGGTGCATGAAAGTATGAAGCCATCCGCCACCGTGACATTGAAGCCCATGAAATTTTCAGCCTTCAAGCTCAACATTTTCACCAAACCTTCATCAACAAAGTTATGTGTGGCTCCACTATCAATCAAGATTGTGACCCATTGTCCTTGTAGATCGCCCTTTACCCAGAATGCATGATATCTAGGTGCACCGAACAAGGTAGCAAGAGTGCCATCTAATTTTTCCAGATCCTCTTTCGAAACACTATCATGTTTGGCTTCATCAACGTTATCTTCGTCATCCTCGCCATCTGAGAATACTTCACCCTTACCTAAACAACGGTGTCCTGGAGTCCATGGATCCTTGCAAGAGAAGCATAAATTCTTCTTCCTTAGCTCATTTCTAGTCTCTCCTCCATTGCTGGTTTTGGGAAGCTCCTTATGGATAATACACATCCTTTGGAAAGGCTTCCTTGGCTGGTCCAAGGGAGTGTTTTTATGCTGTCGCAAGGGCCTTTTGGGCTGTCCTTCACTCGAATTAACCTTGGGATGCCCGCTGATCGCTGTTGTTTTTCGGGCAGTGCCTTCAAGGTCCAAAGCATTTTTAATTGTCTCTTGAAGAGACAGAGGATCAAAGGCTCTAACCAAACCCTTGATTGGTTCAGTCAAACCCTCAATGAAAAGAACCACTAGTCTCCTCTTTCTAACATCCACAATCATGACAGAAAGTCTATGAAACTCAGCCACATACTCATCCACTGTGCCTTGTTGTCTCAATTGTGCAAGTTCCCGAAAGTGAACTTTGGGTCAACTCTATCAAATCTATCCATGAGTCTTTTACAAAACTCATCATAGGAATGGATCTAAATGTGCCCTTGTGTCACCAATTCATGGAACCACCACTCATGAGCAATCCCCTCTAGGTGAAGGCTTGTGAATTTGATGGCATCATCCTCCATCATAGGCTTCGAGGACAAATATGGATCCAACTTTTGGATCCATGTCCTAGTTGTTCCCTTGGTCGATCCATCAAAAGTAGAGAAGACCATCTTCCCCAACACATTTTCCACCTCTTTTTGTGGCGTATTTTGTCTTGGCTCCATCTTAGACCTTCCATTGCTCACGCCAATGAACTTGACAAGTGTAATGGCCTCCCATATCTCTCTTGGAAGTGCCATGTACTCTTCATAGCTTGTGGCAATGCTTTTCCCCAAAGAGGGCCTTGCTCCCGCCTCCTGAATGGCTTCTTCTCTTGGAAGGAAAGTAGGCCTAGTGGCTGATCCATGAGCTGATCCATAGGGTCACTGTGAAGTGTTTCTCCGGATGAGCTGCCATCTCCATTATGAACCCTAGGTTTATGAAATCTTTGAAGGGATAAGGCTAGGATGTCCATGGTGTCTATCAATCCATCTTTCCCTTCAATGAGTTTGTCGATCTTGGCTTCTTGAGGATCCTAGTGAACCATACTATCCTCCTCTCTTGGCTGGTTTGATTTTCTCTCTCCGTTGATAGTAGAGGAAACCCTTGTTGCCCTCTTCCATGAAACCCTTAGGATGGGAAGAACGAAGCTCTGATACCACTATAATGTCCCTTTTTAGGACTGAAACTGAAAATTAAGGATTTTAGCACAAACCCCAATCTAATTTTTGGACCAACAAACTAAAAATTAAATCAATACGGAACAATTTGATTTTTATAACAGCAGTCTGAAAAATACAAGATTTCACCAAAATATCACCCTATAATTCATCCACAATATTTATAGACCTTTTAGGAACACCTTAGAGAAATTTCCACCATGAAAATCAAGCAATACTCAGCTGGAAAATTAATTATTAACAGAAGTGCAGCAAAGGAAAATAGTCAAAATGAGGGTTTCCAAACCCAAACAAAGCCCAAAAATGAGTGATTCCAGCCTTAGAAATTATATCAAATCTGAATATCAATAAATGAATGAGTGTCGTGCCCTAGAAGGCACTCAAAATGACCTCTACCATAGTAGCTATCCTAGGAGAGGGCTCCAAAAATATATAAAGTCCTTATAGGACTTCTTCTTAATCCAAATCTGCAAAGAGTCTTCAAGAGAGATCTTCAATTCACAAAAATGGAGAGTTTTCATTCTCCACCAAGCCACAAGGAAGGTTTTCGTCCTCCTTGGATATCACATAAGAGGGTTTTCGTCCTCAAGTGGAATGGTATTGAGCAACTAGCCCAACAAACCAAGTGTAAGTGCAAATACGCCAAAAGATAATCTCCAAATGAGTTCATACAACCTCTTTTATACCCCTTGTTTGGTGCCAAAGGCCAAATAGATGAGGACCAACCTCCAAGCTCACTTTATCTTTTAATTCTTTGTTGGGAAACTCCTAATCCCAAACAACCTTCCTGGAGGAGGTAAACATTAAAGAAAAACATAAAAAATAATACAATAAATCAGAAATATAGCTCAATTACTTCCCTTGTTCACTTAATCTTCTTGGCCACGGGAAGAGAATGACATGAAGTCTTCATTTGGCCTCAATTCGAAAAAGGGGACATTACAAAAAGAAGAGGGTTCTACCAAGGGAAAGAGAATAGTGTTGTTGGGATGTCCACTATGCAATCACGGGAAGTAGTTGAGTCCTCTATTGCCAAACTTTTATATGCCCATGCCATACCATTTCATGTGGCACGTTCTCCCTATTTCAAACAAATGTTCAAAGATGCAATTTTTGTTGGTACCTCCTTTGTTCCTCCTAGAGAACATAAACTACACACTAGCCTCCTTGATAAAGAGTATGGTGATATGAGGCAAACTTGGATAAGGACAGGCTGCTCTATCATCATGGATGGATCGATCGATATTAGACATCAGCCATTCATCAATATCATTGTCACATGTCCAATTGGCTATTATTTTCTTAGAGCTATTGATTGTTCATGGAAAAGGAAGGATGCAACTTCTGATTTCAAATTTTGAAGGATGTCATAGAGAAGGTTGGGCCCTCAAATGTTGTACAGGTGGTGTCCGATTCAGCCCACATATTTAAGTTAGTTGGCTTGGTGGTGGAGGGTGCTTACAAACACATTTTTTGGGAAGATAGATTAGGTGGAGACAATGGTGGTAGAAGCTAGAGATATATATATGTTCATTTGCAACCATCAAACTTCACTTGCTCTATTCAAGACATTTTCGAGGAAGGAATTTCTCAAAGCATGTGGATAGTAGATGTGCCAGCTATTTTTTCTTGTTAGAGAGGATGTTTGAGGTATAGGAGCCTCTACAACTAATGATTGTTAAGCCAGAGTGGGGAAGATGGCTAGAGGCAAACAAGGCTCAAGGAAAAAGTGTGAAACAAAAGAAACTTGGCAATGATGGCCGTCCAAATGAGGTAAGAAATCGTGATATTTTACTAATTTATTAATGTTTCTAACTTGTAAATTAATTTAATCTTTCAATTTTTGTAATAGTATTCACTCTAAGTCTGTCATTTGAGTCTTAAATTCTTAATCTTTTCTAAAATAATGTAGCTTGTTTGCAGCTATGTTTGCTCCATCATCTCACTTGTTGTGCAGGTCATAAAATATTTTGATAAGTACTCTCCTAGTCTTGGAGAGATTTATGAGACATTTGACATCATGCTTAGGCAAATTAAGCAAGCCATTCATAGGAGGGATCCTAATTTGGGATTTTATGAGGAGCATATCAGGCCCATTGTGAAGTAGCGGTAGTACACAATGAATACCCCGCTTCATATGGCAGCCTATGCTCTAAATCTCAAATTGTATTCAACACAACCTAGGAGAGTGCCTCCATGTGATGATGAAGAGGTGAAAGAAGGGCTCATGAAGGCCCTTTGAAAGATGTATATAAATGAGGAGTTTGTTGTACTTCAAGCATTGTGGCTAGCGTTTGTCAATCTTTGTGGGCCAACATTTAGCAAACCAAAGGCGAGGACAGATAGAGCTACATTAGCTCAAGCCAACCCTATCGGATGGCGGACATGGCATGGCAAAGATGCACCAAACTTGAGGATTCTTTCCACTCACCTCCTTTCATAGGTTGTCAGTTCCTCTGTGGTAGAGAGGAATTGCTCCATGTAATGTCCCTCTTTCTCGAATAGTTCGATCAAAGACCTTTGGCCCTTTTTGTCTACCCGACGGCCAAAGGGTGATTTCAAGGGTGACTTCGGTTTATTAATTTTATTATATCGTGCTAAAAATAAAATAAAGTACCACTAAAGCACATATAATGAATTAATAGACTTTTTAAGTGACTTCGACTTAGGAAAGTACATGTAAATAAATTAATAAATTATTTAATGTGCTTTCCTAGGCAAAAAGTGCGACTTGTTTTGGGAGAAATTAAATAAGCCAAAAAATGCGACTTGCTTGGAGAGGGAATAAATTAATTAAAAATTAATTATGCTCCTTTGGAAAAAGTGTGACTTGCATTTTGGAAGGGTTTTTTGGCTATAAGGGAAAAGTGCGACTTGTGCCGGCACTATGCAGATTTATTATTATTTTCTTCCCGGCAGTTAGCTCTAGAGCTTTGCAGACAAAATCCAAGGACGGAAACCCTCTAGATTATTCCTCTTGTGGACGGAAACCCCAAGAGAAGTGAGAGAAGTTTCCATTCAGGATCTTCATTGTAATCACAAGTCTTTTATCATTTCAGCAGTTCAAGAGAAATAAATTGCAGCAGTGTGCATTCAGTCTTCTTCTAGAGTGGGGCGACTTATTCTACAATTGTTTCATGCAGTATCTGAGGTATTTTTCATGCTAGATAATTATTGTACCTTTCAGCATCAATTATATATCAAATTGATTTGGTTTGAATCATTTAGGGTTGGGTATTGGACAATCTTTTGTTATCAAACTATCTACAGATTTATAATTGTTTTCCGTAAATATTTAACATCAGAAATCATTATTCAATACATGGCTGAATTGTTTATGAAGAAATCTGCCAGTTTAAACCCTAGGCGCCTTTTCTATATTCACCCGGATTTGCGGGGTTTGTTTTATTTAATTTATCTATGCAGTTTGATTAGGTGTTCTATGGTTTCTTTTGACATTATCTGTTTCAGATCCAAGCTTGAGCAATATAATATAATATATATATATATATATATATATATATATATATTCAAGCAAAAGGGGTTTGGGATCTTTCAGTGGTATCAGAGCAGTGTATCCTCCCAGCCCATGTGGGAAGGAAGCAGAGAGTATATTAAAACAGAAATCAGCTTTGAATGCAACATAGAGAGGTCGGTCCACACAGATACTACACCCGCAGGCGAGCACGACTCGAAGCTGGTATTGCAGGAGGTGACAGAATGGATTTTTTGGGTGATAGACCGGAGAGTCCTCCTCGGGAGGAGCATGCAGATCCAGATAGGGATTTCATTCGGGATATGGCAGCCACTCAGAGGCAGTTGTTACAGACTATGGAGCGCATGGGCTCTACCTTGGATAGGTTGGCACTAGATAGGCCATGGGACAGACACGGCAGGAGGGATAGATCCGTATCAGTTGCCAGTGGTTACAGGGATCATAGCAGATCGCCTTCAGAGATCGGGAGTGTTAGGGGATCGCCACGCCGTGAGCAGGAGGCACACTCATACAGATGAGAGGAGGGCCACACGGACTGCAGATAGGCCTATGCAACCTAACTTCCTGCCTAGAGATGACCCACCAGAGATTGAGGTGCGGCCGGAAGAAGTAGCCTTTCCGGATACTATTATGGCAGTCAGTGATGAGTGGAGGAGTTTGCCGCAAAGCATGTGAGGGACGTATTTCCCCCCACAATGATTGTGTGCTTAGAGGAGAGATAACATGAGGCTGGACAGACGGAGACGGGAGGCCCAGAGCGCAGCAAACAGGGATTGCAAAGGAGTTACCAATAAGGTAACCCTCTCCACTTTTGATGGTAGCGGAAAGATCAGTGCCAGGGCTTGGATTCACAAGCTCGACACCTATCTTACCCTCAAACCCATGAGGGAACAGGAGGCTATACAGTTCGCTACTTTACACCTTGAGGGGGTGGCTTATGATTGGTGGCACCATGGATTAGTTACATAGAATCATGAGCTTTTGCGGTCATACAGGGACTTCAGCGAGAGGTTGATTGCGAGATTTGATCGCAAGGATGTGGAGCTCTATTACAGGGACTTGGCACAGCTCCGACAGAGTGGACACGTTGATTCATACATCAACGAATTTCAGCGTATAGCAGTCATGGTTCCAAAGATGCCTGAGAAGAGGGTAGTGATGTTATTCATAGAGGGCCTTCATGACAGGATGAGAGGATTGGTCAAGGCTCTTAAGCCTAGGACATTGCATGAGGCCATCCAGACGGCATTGGACTTGGACACTTCCCCCACTTCTTATCATCCCACTTCTTATCAGCCCAATAAGAAGTTTCCCACGAGCTCCAAGCCATTTGAGCTCTACCATTTAGCAGAAGAGTGCACCACCTCCTAAGGTGGATCAGGAGTCTCGTAACTAGTTGAGAGGAAGAAGCTTTGCTTTCATTGCAAAGATCATTGGGAGCCTGGACATCGTTGCCTTGGTAAAGGCAAGGTGCATCTCATTGAGGTGATTTCAGATGAGGATGATGATCACTCGCTAGATACAGATGCAGAGGATGAGGGCAGCGGCCATGATGCACAGGGGGAGCAGCCCCAAGTAGAGCTTGGCGAGGGTGAGGCATTGGATTCATCCGATGTCACTATTGCTACACTCTCAGGAGTTCCTAGGTACCATCCCTTTCGGCTGAAGGGAGTGCTTAAGGGACAACGGATTGTTTGTTTGGTTGACAGTGGAGCTACGCACAACTTCATTGATGAGGGGTTGGCTGCGAAGCGAGGATTACAGGTTGAGGATTTTGAGGGGTTTAGTGTACGAGTAGCAGATGGGTTTGTTATTAGTTGCACTAAGAGGATTCCGCGGCTTAGTATTCAGATGGGGGACTACACATTGACCGATGACTTCTATGTTATTGGACTTGGTGAGATTGATACGATTTGGGTATTCAGTGGTTGCAGTCCCTTGGCAGATATGTGTGCAGGACTTCCGGAGGATGGAATTGGAGTTCATGGTGGATAGGAAGAAGATTGTGCTTAGGGCTCTTTCTGACGGTGGGCCTAGAGTTGTTTCAGCACGCAGGATGGAATCTATAGTCAGGCATGGAGAGGTTGCATGGGCAGCCCAATGTTTCATTTCATCCAAACCTTCTTCAGATAGTGAGCAGCCCTTTCATATAGATATCCAGTCCATACTAGATAAGCACGGCCCAGTGTTTGGTGACATTCCTCTAGGTAGACCACCAGATAGAGGGTTTGAGCATGTTATAGAGCTTGAGGAGGGTGCTAAACCTGTGATGACTACGCCTTATCGCCATCCTAAGACATATAAGGATGAGATAGAAAAGGCCATTAGAGAGCTCTTGGAGATGGGACACATCCGCCCTAGTTCTAGTCCCTTTGCTTCTTCAGTTGTTTTGGTGAAGAAGGATGGGACCATGAGGATGTGCATTGACTACCGTGCACTAAACAAGAAAACCATAAAGAACAGGTATCCCATTCCTCGCATAGATGAGCTTTTAGATGAGTTGCATGGAGCTATCTATTTTTCGAAGATTGATCTTCGATCAGGATACCATCAGATTCGCGTTCGGGATGAGGACATTCACAAGACAGCCTTCAGGTGTCACTACGGGCACTATGAGTTCTTGGTGATGCCATTTGGACTCACCAATGCACCTGCTACATTTCAGTCATGTATGAACCATCTCTTCAACAGCTAGTTGAGGAAGTTTGTGTTGGTCTTCTTTGATGATATTTTGATATATAGCATGACATGGGATGAGCATTTGAGGCATCTTGATGAGGTACTTAGTATAATGGAGACTCAGTCTTTATTTGCTAAGATGTCCAAATGTGAATTTGGACTTATTGAGATATTGTATCTGGGGCACGTCATTGGGGCCAATGGGGTCAAGGTTCATCAGGAGAAGATACAGGTAATGCAGGATTGGCCACCACCCAGGAATATCTCTTGACTTGCGTGGATTCTTGGGGTTATGTGCTTATTACAGGAGGTTTGTGAAGGCTATTCTCAGTTGGTAGCTCCATTGACAGATCTTACACAGAAAGGGGCATTCAAATGGACAGATGAGGCCAGGTAATATTTGAGAGGCTCAAGGTAACTATGAGCACCCGTCCAGTTTTGGCTCTTCCAGATTCCTCACGACCTTTCATTTTGGAGTGTGATGCTTCGGGATTGGGGATTGGTGCAGTTCTTATGCAGGATTGCCATCCTATTGCCTACGAGAGTAGGAAGTTGAGAGATAATGAGAGATTGTATTCCACATATGATAAGGAGATGCTTGCCATTATGCATGCTTTGGAAAAGTTTAGACAGTATTTAATGGGTGGGAAATTCGTGGTAAGAACCGACCACAATAGCTTGAAATATTTCTTGGAACAGAAGGAGCTCAATGAGAGGCAACAAAAATGGGTTAGCAGAATCCAAGCATACGATTTTGACATTGAGTATGTCAAGGGGACGAAGAATGTAGTCGCTGATGCACTTTCCAAGAAACCCCATCTCGCTGCCCTATGTTCTTTGAGCGAGATTTCAGCAGATTGGAAATCTCAATTGTTAATTGAGTATTCCAAAAATACTTGGGCATGTGACATTATGGATGGAAAAATTCAGGATGGCCGATATAAGGTAATAGCTGATTTGATTTTGTATAAGGGCAGAATTTACCTAGTTCCTGAATCTGAGCTTAAGGAGAAGATTATGCATGCTTTCCATGATGCACCACTTGCAGGACATCCGGGATATTTTAAAACATACAAGCAAACTAGAGAGATTCTCTTGGAAGGGTCTCAAAGATGATGTCTTGCGCCATGTCCGTGAGTGTATGACTTGTCAGCAGAACAAGTCAGAGCATACTTTCCTAGCAGGTTTGTTACAGCCATTGCCGATTCCGGAGCAGAAGTGGGAAAGTATTTCGATGGATTTCATTACAAGTCTTCTCGTGGTGCAAGGGAATGATCGTATTTATGCGGTAGTTGATCGGTTGACAAAATATGCACACTTTTTTGCTGTCCCTACCAGCTTTAAGGCACCTCACGTGGCTGATTTGTTCTTCCGTCAAGTATTCAGGTTGCATGGACTTCGAAGAACATTGTTAGTGATCGGGATAGCAGGTTTATGAGCATATTTTGGCAGGAACTTTTCCGTTTGGTTCACATTGAGTTGACTCCGAGCACTAGTTATCACCCTCAAACTGATGGGCAAATAAGAGATTGTGAACAAGTGGATAGAGGGTTATCTACGTAACTATGTTGCAGGACAGCAGAAGGCATGGGTAAAGTTGTTATATTTATGTGAGTATTGCTATAACACCACTTACCATATGTCTATTGGTATGACTCCATTCCGAGCATTGTATGGATATGATGCGAGATCTTTTGTTGATTTGGCGTTTGGGGACAGTAGAGCTCCCAAGGCTCAGGAGAGTTTACAGGATAGTCAGGACATCCTTAAGGTACTTAAGGATAATATTCAGCGGGCCCAGAATCAGCAGAAGATGTATGCAGATAGGCATAGGGTAGAGAGAGCATTTGAGGTAGGAGACATGGTATTTCTACGTCTTCAACCCTACAGATCAGAGTCTCAAGAAGAGTGGAGCTGAAAAGCTCAAGCCGCGATTCTATGGTCCATACAGGGTGTTGAGGAGAGTTGGTGAAGTGGCATATGAGTTGGAATTACCTTCTGAGAGTAAGATACACAATGTCTTTCATGTATCTTGCTTGAAAAAGGCTTTGGGGCAGCACATTGTTTCTTCTGCAGAGTTACCACCTTTGGATGAGGAAGGGAGGTTGGATTTAGTGCCAGAGGAGATCTTGGATAGCCGAGAGAGGAGATTGAGGAATAGAGTTATTCGGGAGTTCCTGGTGAGGTGGAAAGAGTTGCCAATAGAGGATGCTACATGGGAGGGCGAGTCTATATTACAACATCCAGCTTTACAGTTGCTTGGGGACAAGCAATCTCGGGAAGGGAGGACTGTAATGTCCCTCTTTCTCGAATAGTTCGATCGAAGACCTTTGGCCCTTTTTGTCTACCCGATGGCCAAAGGGTGATTTCAAGGGTGACTTCGGTTTATTAATTTTATTATATCGTGCTAAAAATAAAATAAAGTACCACTAAAGCACATATAATGAATTAATAGACTTTTTAAGTGACTTCGACTTAGGAAAGTACATGTAAATAAATTAATAAATTATTTAATGTGCTTTCCTAGGCAAAAAGTGTGACTTGCTTTGGGGAGAAATTAAATAAGCCAAAAAATGTGACTTGCTTGGAGAGGGAATAAATTAATTAAAAATTAATTATGCTCCTTTGGAAAAAGTGCGACTTGCATTTTGGAAGGGTTTTTGGCTATAAGGGAAAAGTGTGACTTGTGTCGGCACTATGCAGATTATTATTATTTTCTTCCCAGCAGTTAGCTCTGGAGCTTTTGAGACAAAATCCAAGGATGGAAACCCTTAGATTATTCCTCTTGTGGACTTGAAACAAAATCCAGGGCGGAAACCCTCTAGATTATTCCTCTTGTGGACGGAAACCCCAAGAGAAGTGAGAGAAGTTTCCATTGAGGATTTTCATTGTAATCACAGGTCTTTTATCATTTCAGTAGTTCAAGAGAAATAAATTGCAGCAGTGTGCATTCAGTCTTCTTCTAGAGTGGGCGACTTATTCTACAAGTTGTTTCATGTAGTATCTGAGGTATTTTTCATGCTAGATAATTATTGTACCTTTCAGCATCAATTATATATCAAATCGATTTGGTTTGAATCATTTACGGCTGGGTTTTGGACAATCTTTTGTTATCAAACTATCTGCAGATTTATAATTGTTTGCTGTAAATATTTAACATCAGAAATCATTATTCAATACACGGCTGAATTGTTTATGAAGAAATTTGTCAGTTTAAACCCTAGGCGCCTTTTCTATATTCACCCGGTTTGCGGGGTTTGTTTTATTTAATTTATCTATGCAGTTTGAGTATGGTGTTCTATGGTTTCTTTTGACATTATCTGTTCAGATCCAAGCTTGAGCAATATATAATAGAAAAAAATATATTAGGTAAAAGGGTTTGGGATCTTTTACTCTGCATACGTCATCCAGTCAATTAAGAGGAATAGGCTTACCTCTTAACGAGCGGAGACATTAGTGGTTGTGCATAGTGCCTTGCGACTTTGGGATCGGCAGACACTTGAGTATCGTCAAACTCCACCCACACATTGGGATGCTGATCTTGAAGATACCACACTGGTTGATGCAGAGGCATAGGAGGGATTTGTTGGGGTTCCATTGGATGGGACAATCCCTCATAGTTTCAGTGGCTTAGACTCAAACTCGGATTTCAATGCACTCTTAGCATATTTTGATTAGGAGCAGCAGTAGATGTTCTATGTTTTTGTCATTTTGTAGTTGAACCGGCATTTTATTGTATGTATGTATAAATCCACATTGAATATTATGTTAAATCTCAATTCAACTCTAATGTTATGTATTAAGTTTAACTTTTAGTCTTTTAAGGTTCTATAATGTATATGATGAATGCCTTATCAATGTTATCATATGAATATTTGAAAGTTCCTAATATTTTAAAATTTCCCCATTTTTTAATAGTCGTCTCCTGTTGTGCCCTACAAAATGGCCTCCCAAAAGATCCGTCCAGTAAACATGTACCCCTGTCGGCTGCCATCTCCATCTCAGAAACTTGATGGAACATGGCTTGATACTCTACAGGAGGTGCAATTATTGGGGTGCAAACTGTTCTCTTCAGAGCCAATAACACTTTGGCAACTCATGAGGATATGAAGCAGTTGGAATACAGACAGCTGAGCAGAATGGAAACTATCTCTAAGGTTGAGAAAGCAGTCACGGCTGAAGAAACTGTACAGGCAAAGAAGCTCGTTGCAATATGCAGAAATCTATGCATCAACTATTCTTTCAACTCCAGCTCACTTGCCTCTACTCTCGATGCACTAATCTTCGAGGATGAGGAGCTTGAGCGGGGACCTGATATCATTGTTCCTGATTCAAGTGAAGGTGTTGAGGCTCACGACACCTAATTGTTGGGTTGCTCCTGCTATGTTTCTGGTTGGATCAGATAATTTTATGTTTTTTCAGTTGGATGTAGAAACTTTCTATAAAAACTTAAAAAGTGATAGATGGTAATAAACATTGTATAAACTTTCCTTATCTATTCAGGCATTTCTCTTGCTATACTATTACTGGGGTTGGTGTCCTCTTTTAGCTTATCAACAAATAAAAATTAGGTGCTTATGAACCAGCCATTAGAAACTACTCATTACCTAATTGTACCTCCTATTTAATTTATCACAACTATAATTATGCTTGTTTGTCTAAGCATGAAAATATATGCAGCATGCATATGGCTCAAGATACAGATTTTTTATCAATACTTTGTGTCTTTACAATTAAGTTTCATATATTACCTTGCAAAAGCATCACTCACCTTTTCCTTCTCAATGCCAACCATTGCAGCCACATATTCTGCAGTGGTATTCTTGTCTCCAGAAAGCACATGAGTAGAAATCCCCAGTTGAGCAAGAGATTCAACAACGGTGGATGCATCTTCTCTCACTTTGTCCACCATATATATGGCACCAATTAAACTGTCATCCACTCCTACGTACACCACAGTCTGATCATTTGACACTTCCAAAGATGGAGGATCCCCGTATTTTACTCCTTGCCTATAAAATATGATGATTCCTTAGCAAGAAAATATTATAATTTAATGTAAGAATTTTATCATTAACAATAACAGACCATTCAAAACAATGCATCAACAAAAAGTATCAAACATTGTTCATGGCATTTCCTATGTAGCTTTATGGTCTTGTCTTTGTGAACTGAAATTGCCACATCTGAACTGCATTAAGTTTCCGTCAACTATTTGAAGCAAAGGATTGTAAAAGTCCTTGCCTATAAACCATGATCATTCCTTAGCAAGAATTAATCATAATTAAAGGTCATAAAGTTAGCATTAAAAGTAACAGACTATTCAAAACAATGCATCAACAAAAAGTATTGAACATTATTCATGCCATTCCCTACAGATATATAGAATATGGTCTTAAGGACTTTTACAATCCTTTGCTTGAAAAACTTTTTGATGGAAATTTAATGCAGATCATTCCTTGGTTAAAGGTAAGAGTTTAATCATTAACAGGAACAGACCATTCAGAACAATGCATCAATGAAAAATATTATACATTGTTAATGACATTTCTTATGGAAGTTGCTGCATCTGATCTGCATTAAATTTCCATCAACAAGTATTTCAAGCCAAGGATTGGAAATATCCAGTAGGAAGCGGGTTTAAAAATAAGAAAACTAAAAAAGTCAAATGCAGGAGGCAAAGTTCTGGGAAAATGAGTAGGAAAGATCAACAAATTGAGAGAGAGAATGGGAGCGGGAGAGATGGAGAGACGGAGATGGAGAGAGAGGGAGAGAGGGAGGGATAGGGGCAGATAGAGAACGAGGGAAAGAGAGGGGTAAGGGGGGAGGAGAGATAATTAAAATTAGGGACATAAATATCATTCACAAGTTAGATGAGTAACATTTTCAGTTCTTATGAAACTTAAGACTGTTTTTCCAAGGATATTGTAATCTACAAGTTTCTAAAGATCAAGAGGTATTCAAGACATTACTGGACAAGAAAAGTACATTGATTGATTATCATATGCAAACTAGAGCTAAATAACAATGAATTGTTTCAGACCCCACCTTCTAATTCATTCAACTGAAGATAAGAGATTATGGTTCATCACAATTTCACAATATGCATTGCATCTGGCTAGCATCCAGTGGCTAGAGAGAGTTATTTTGCATTTGCATTACAAGTTGTTGATAGACATCTTTCTAGGAGAGGAAGCTAGACAACGTTATGGTTGGTTAAAACTTAGAACACATCTTCTGAGTACTTCCCAGGTAAGAAAACAAATCTTTCCACAGGCTGAGCAATGGTGGAGCACAGGTGCAACAAGTGGAGGTATCACATGAAGACGGTGCTGCTAGTGGTGGTGTCACATTGAGGTGGGTCGACATCATTTGAAGTAAAAAAATTAGGTCACCATCGGTGACAAAGTAGAGCACCACTACCACCACCACCAGCACTTGTAAGGAAAGAAGGGGCAGACAACATATCTTTCCCAGGAAGGTTATTGATATATGTTTTTCTCAAGATTTTTCTGAGTACTTCCTGAGTATTTAATTTACTATCAATTATTTCTTCAAACATTGAGCAAGTAATTTTCCATTTTTGATGACTGAGTTGAGGGGCCATCTGTCTCAACTTGCTTTATGTGCCAAGTACAAATTACTGACAAGATTTTCCAACTGCTCACCAATTTTTTTTAATATGATTGACTCAGCCTCCTTGACTGACATATTGAGGGAGACTGCATAAATAACCTCAACCAAAAAAGGCTTGGTTAGTGCTTGACCAAAGGAAGTGGAAAAATGCTCTCCCTCAACCCCCCTGCCAATTACTATGATTGACTCAGCCTCCCTGAGTGATATATTCAGGGAGACTGCATACATTATCTCGACCAATAAGGATTGGTTATGTGCTTGACCAAAAGGAGCGGACAAGTGCTCTTTCCCTAAACCCACCTGTCCCATTCACCTCAAAAAAGGAAAAACATAAAAGATATCGTATGTGTATATATAGCATGAGTCAGAACAAGAAATTAAGAAATAAAAACTAAAAGAAAATAATTTCTTGGTTTTATCACTAATGCAACTTCTTGTCTCCAAGATACTTTCATTATTTCTTCATAAAAGAGATGCATAAATAGATGCCCTGACTTATGGTTTCAGGCTTGCATCGACAACACAACTATTCAAGCTATAGCTCTGATAAGGGGACCTATGCCAAATATGCCATGAAAAGAAAACAAAATGATTGTTTCCAAACAAAAGATGAACTTATGATCCATAGGGATTCATCCTCACCCTTGGGCCCTCTGTCCTTGTCCCCATTCTAATTTTCTATTCAATTACCGTTCCAGGGATTTTTGGAGCAGTACTAGGAGTCGCCTTTTGCAGTCCTATGTCCCGTGTCCCACCAAAAAGGAACTCAGTGGAACATAGTTTAAACCAGAATACAAGTAGAGAAGCCTTTAGATTATCTAAATTGTAAGTTGTATTATATTATAGTTCTTGCATACTTTACATCTTTTGATGGCAGTAAAATCTAAATGGATGATAAAGAAAATGAAGGACAATAATAGTGTCCTTGAATGGCTCTCAAGCAAGCTTATGGTTTCTTGATGATAAGGCCTCATTAAAACAATAGGAGTAAATCAGATATAGCACAATAAATGGCCAACAACTTGATCCTGATCAACATGTTCAAAACTTTAGTTTTGCTTTAGAGGCCTCACTCGTATTCTTGGTATATTAAAAGATAATAATCATAGGAAAAAAACATTTGCTTTTGTGGCCAAACTTGATTTTTCAAGATTAAAATGTGTAAAGAAAGAATGCGTTAGATGATCACTTTATCAGACTCATTTACATTAAGAAGGGTATCTTGTTTACATAGTGGTCAAAATGATGTGCATGGCAAGTTGAAATAATCTTTTTAGAGAGAAGAAAGACAGATATTATATTAATGTTCACAAATGAGCAAAATAGGTCAACAAGACTCGAGAGTACATTCAGCTACAATAGAGAAGTACTAGAGTAAAATTACCCTATCCTATGAAAAGTAACTAAAAACCGAGTGCTAAAGCTAACAAAGCAGAACAAGAGAGGGTAAACCAAAAGTGATTACACCATAAGATCTAAGTCCAAGAAACAATAGCCATGTGAAAGACGGACCAATTTGTGAAGCATGGCCTTATTGGAACTCTTACGTAAGCAGTAAAGGCTCCATTTTTCCGAACTCCTACTAGACTTTGAGCAGCACTTGTAATCCTCAACCTTCCTATTGACCGAATACACATCCCATTATATTTTGTATCAATTTTCTTGGTGCTCTCGATCGTATTCTTCCTCTTTAGTTAAGCTAGCCTATTTGTCAACTCCTCCTCTAGATAGTTAGGTTGTCTTGTGCTAGTTCTCCCCTCACACTGGATCTCCACACCATGATCCTCTAGAAAATTGGGTGCAATATCTGAGTCTGCGTTGCCACTTGGTGCCAAATCTTACACAAACACAGTCCTTCCCTCTCCTTTGTAGGCATCCTAGCTCACGTCCTAATTAGTTTAGGCATTTGATGTTGATGTAAGATGTGGCCAAACATATTGTAGTAGGTTGACCACAAAGACTATATAATGTTATGTTTAGAATAAAGCAAACTAATGGTTAGTTGCATTGACCAAAGTCTAACATATGTTAGTGTATGACTATTATTAATTTTTTGGTTAGCTTAGGTTGTTGGGCGGTTTGAAATAGTTACCTTACCTACCACAACTGCCAGCCTTTTCATTGTAGATATGGTTGTGGACTAGACTTGGAGAGGAAGCTCTCGTGTGTGCAAACTCCTTGGCCTTATTTGTTGATGTGCTTCTTTGTTGACATAATACAATCAATGTTGCTCTCTATTTGTAATGATGTTGCTATTTATACTATAAAAGTCTTCCCTAGTACCATTATATATTTTTAGACTAGGCAACTTACATTTCTAGCGTAGTTGCCCATATGATCCCAAGTCAATGAGGTGACCAGGGGACTTGTCCAACAATGAGTTGGAGGACAGCCAAATGAGTGTATGGATAGAGAATTGGACTACAAAAAATATAACTAAGAAAGAGAAGACCACCATGCATAGGAATTCTCCTTGTAGAATATCATGGTCAGACAATACATATGACAAGAAGTTGTATAACTACACGTCACACCAACTAAGGTCAGGTATCCATTTCAAGGTGAATATGCATAGAGGCCCAAACCACCCCTACCCCATAGTAGATTGAGTATAGAACCTGCAAAGAGATTGATTTCCAACCTCCTCAAGTTTTTAGCACGTCACAATCCATATTTTGAAGACCAATGTGAAGAATAAAAACGAGAAAACAATAGACAACAAATCCTCTAGCGTTATTGCAATAGATTCGATAAGCAGTGAAACAAAGAAATGAGAAACATTGTCATCAAGGTTTACTAACAACAACAAAGAAATGAAGACCCCAAGAGAGGTATGATAGAGTCCTTAGAGAAGTGCAGTTGAGCATGAAAATATATATCAATTCGACAAACTAGGACATAAACTACAAGGGACTAGTGACTCTATAAATGTGTACACATATTATTTTAAATTTGAATCTCTTTGTTATATTTAGCCCTCTACTACAATATTTATCTCAATATGCTCACTATGCGGAAAATGGTGATTCGTCTTACCTCACAGACTAGTGGAAGCACATCCTTAATTGTCCAAGCAAGATCGTGAAACCATGTGACCAATGATCTTTGAGATATGAAGCTCAAACACTTGTGTTATGCACGATGCTCATCATATAGTACCAACTTGGGCCTAGGAAGTTATGGACGAAATGTCCAAGTGAACTAAATGTCCTACCAATATGTGTCATTGTAATGTCCCTCTTTCTCAATTAGTTCATTCGAAGACCTTTTGGCTGTTTTGTCTACCCGACGGCCAAAAGGGTGTTTTCAAGGTGACTTCGGTTTATTATTTTATTATATGGTGCTCGAATTAAAGTAAAATAGCATTAAAGCCCATATAATGAACTAATAAACTGTTTGAGTGATTTTGACTTAGGAAAGTGCATTTAAATAAATTAATAAATTATTTAAATTGCCCTAAAAAAATGTGATTTGTTTCGGTAATGGCCAAATATACCCAAAGTGCGACTTGATTAGTGAAGCAAAAATAATTAATTAAATATTAATTATATGGTGTTAGCCAAAAAGTGCGATTTGGCCTTTGGAGGGTTTTTGGCTATATGAGGAAAAATGCGGCTGGGTAAAGCATTCAGAATATTATTATTTTCACTCAGCAGTTAGCACAGAGCTTTTGCAGACAGAATCCAAGGACGGAAACCCTTTGGATTATTCCTCTTGCGGACGGAAACCCCAGGAGCAGTGAGAGAAGATTCCATCCAGGAATCTTCATTGTTTACACCAGTTATTCAACATTTCAGCAGTTTCAGAGAAAGAAATAAATTGCAGTTGTGGGCTTTTGCACATCTATCTGAGTGGGGGCGGCTTCTTCTATAGTTATTCATTGTTGTGTCAGAGGTATTTTTCATGAAAGATATTTATTGTAATTCTCAGCAGCAAATATATCAAATCGGCTAGGGTTTTGGTTCATTTACTGTGGGTTTTTGGACTATCTTTGTTATTAAATCTTCCTGCAGATTTATATTTGTATTGCTGTAGTATTTAGCTTCAGAAATCATTATTAAATATACAGCTGAAATATTTATAAAGAAATCTGCCAGTTAAAAAGGCGCCTATTCTGCATTTGCCCGGTTTGTCGGGTTTGCTGTATTTAATTTATCTATGCAGTTTCAGTGTGATGTTTCATGAATCATTTTGATATTACCAGTTCAGATCTGAGCCAGGGCATTATATATATATATATATATATATATATATATTCAGACAAAAACGGGTTTGGGATCTTTCAGTCATTTCTACAAACCTATGGATCATCGTTTTCAAGGAAAGAAGGCGAGGAAGGGCATCCATGAGTATTCAATGAAGGGATTTGATCAATATAGATATTGATAGGTAAGAAGAAAATTGATCTCAACATAGCAATTGTGTTGATGCCAGTAAGGCTTGAATAGGAAACCTTATTTCAAGAACTAAATGCCAAAAACAAGTATTTCTCTACCCTAGATTGAATCATCTAGAGATATAAATCTGTGAATATAGAAACTAAGCCTAAAAATACCCTCGAATTCAAGGGGTTCAGTATCAAACACGACTTGGATAATGCACTTGGGAATTGTCTAGTTGTAATAAATCATAGCAAAAACATGTTAGTCAAAACCCTTCAATACAATCCCAAGTAGTAGATCATAGACAGGGGCCCTAATCATCAAACCAATAGAGAACTATGTTTAATGACTAATTAAGATGCATATCTTCAAAGGGATATCTTTTAAAAAATTGAAAACATTTACAATCCAAGACAAAAAAGTGAGTCATATCCATTGCAAATATGTCATTGTGAGTCACACTTCAACCTAAAATACGATTAAGTGAACCAAATATCTAAGAGGGTACAAGTTCTCATGATCTCTGTAAGCTCCCTTTTCTAGAGGAACTGAATTCTAGAAAGATGTCACGGAGCATCTAGAAAAGAGGATGTCTCAATTTACTATAATTCCATCTAAAAGTCTATTAAACAATTGTCCTTAGAAGACCACTGCCAAGGATCCTCAATAATAATATCAAGTGCAAAAATATGGTCAATAGTTTGGAAATCTCTCTTAGAACTTGCTTTCCCCCTCCCTTTGAGGTTTTATTCAACAACTCAAAAAGATTCACATCAAACACTGTAGAATAGAGATTGGAAAAGGTATTCTAATAATAATACTCGAATAGTTATTTGGGGTAGTGTTATCTCCCAACTTATGAATTGCATGAATGATGTGTGGTCACTAATCCTTACGGATCAAGAAAAATAAATCTCGTCATCAATTTTTCTTTACCACAGGAGCATTCAATTTCTTGTCTATGTCTAGGGGGTTCTACAACAACAATTCTATAAGAACCATGCTATATGTCCATAATTATTACAATTATAACATACAATGTTATTCTCTATGTACTTTGATAACGGGTAAATGAGTTATAGTTTCTACTTAAAATTTCATAACTATTTTTGCCATCGCCCCATGCATACCTATTTCTTGCATGTGTCCTACACTCCATTGCTTTATGACCAAAATCATTACACACAAAGCAATAACCATAAAATGAACTTTGGTTCCTAATCATATGAGATGGTTTTAGAAAGAATGATCTTCTATGATTTCTTATGGGAACATCATGTTGTTGGTTCTCACCTATGTTTTCTTCTTTAGGAGGATTGATCTTTTGAGAAAACTTATCTTCTTTCTTTGGTAGCTCATTAGCTTTTGAATTTGAATTCTTGGTGTCCCAGATTTCACCCTGAAATTTGGGACTACCCTATGTAAAAAAAAATCGTACTTTTAAAGTAATGGGTCATTTTGTGTTTCTATTGCCAAAAAGTGTTCTGTATTGTGTCAAGATATTCCCAGAGAGTCATATTAGCCAATTTCGCCAAATACCCAAATGCCCAAAATTGTTATATTCTATCACTGGAGTTTGCCTGCGGAAATCTTTATTTAATTAATCTGAGCCCCATTTGAGGTAAATTGTGCTCCGGTTTAACCCTGTTGTGGTCTTACATGTCAATATTCCCATATACCAGTAGGGTTTTAACCAGGAATGAATCCTAGGCTTTATTTGTGACTTCTGGCAACGTTTTGCGTTTTTGGTGTTTTCCCATTTTGTTTTCTGTGAAATTTCTCTAGGTCAATTCCTTTGTCGGTTTAGTCTGATTTCTTTCCTAGAGTATCTGGAGATCATCTATGGATGTTATGCCAGAAGGAATTTGCCACAGGAGGTTTGGTTCTCTCTGAAAAAACGAAGTCATGCACGAAAAAGCTTCTTCTGCAGGCATTTTTGGGAAAATAAGGTTTTAAGCTACAATGGGATTTTTTTGGGAAAAGTGGGATTTTAAGCTCTCAGCAGGATTTTCCCCATGGGGCAAAGCCACTTAAGTCATGATGGGATTATTGTACCTAACTTGCAGGTGAAAATTCCCATTGTGAAATAAAAAAAAATCACTTAAGGCATTGATGGAATTTCTTACATGCCTTGCATGGTAATTTTTCCCATGAAGTCAAAGTCACTTAAGCTGCAATGGGAATATTAGATGTGGTAGCAAAGCGGAATTTCTTACCTGCCTTGCAGGGTAAAAATTCCCATGATGAAAGTCAAATCACTTAAGTGGAAGAAGGGATTTTTAGAGCTGCAGTGCAGGGTGAAAATTCCCATCAGAAGTTGACTTCTTATTTTTAGAATTCACCCTTGCCAAAAAGTGTGACCCACCTTGGGTGAATAATCAATGCATTTAATAATATTTATTAATGTTTATTCACCCAATTTTGGCACCATAAATAGAAGGAAAGTCAATGCATGAAGACAAGCCAAAGTGAACTGAATGTAGCATGCTAAAATTAAATAAATTTAATTTATTTAATGGCAGCCATGAGCATGCACAAAATAGGTGCCCAAATTGAAGAGAAAAGCATGATTTTTAATTAATTAATTGCCGGAAATAGGAAGGCAATTATTAACTATAGAATGATGAAGGTTATATAAGCATGGGCTGCCACATTAATGGAGTTATTAATTCTTTAGCAAGGAAGTGCAGCCCAGGCAATTTTGGCGCCCAAAGGAGGAATTTTGCTCAGAGGAAGGTGTTTTCACTGCTAGAAAGCTTCAAAGTTTGGCGCCTAGGTTTGAAGGAGCTTGATTTAAGTCTGATTAATTGTTTGCATAGTATTATAGGTGCCCAGGTGAAGTTACAAACATTTATTTGCTTTGCATGCAAGCAAAGCCTCAAATTTTAGGCAATGGACTTTATATGCAGATTTTTATGATAAAAATCAAGTGGTCATGCTCCAATTCTGTCTTTGTCTAAATTAATTGCAGGTATTCATTACAAGTGCTTATATAATTGAAAGGGAGCTTAAATCAATGTCCAATACATTGAACATATCCTCCGAATTTGAAGAAATCTCCAGATCTGCACCAATTGCAAAGAATTCCGCATAATTAAAAGAAAAAGAATTGCTCAGACAAAGATTGCTCCGGCCATGGCAAAGCATGATGAAAGAAAAGGATCAAGCAGAATCATGCATAGCATCCATCTAGATCCAGATCCATAATTGCAAAGGCTTCATCCTCTTGTTTCTAATGCATCCGTGTAGAAGTCAATGCATGAAAAATTCCTTCCAAGGATCTTGTGCATGTGCTCCCAATCTTCCAGTTGAAGCCTTCATTGAAGTTGCATTCACCCGGAGTGCTTTCTAGAATTTTTAATTGCTCATATGCAATTAAAAATAAAAAAAGATGAGTTATTTACGGCAAACATTGCACTGATGCATGTACAGGAGAAGAACTGCAAAAGCTTCAAGGATAAGAGGGAAGACAAGGCAAAGGCAACACCCATAAGAAAAATTCCAGATCCAGCCGCTTCTAGATCCAGCTGCTTCCAGATTCAGTTTGGTGAGAATCAAAGGCAGAAGAATCAACTGCATGCAGAATGTGAAAAAGGACAAGACTACAACTTTCCTCTTTCTTCTTCTTTCTCTTATTTCCTCCGACAAAGTAATTGAGCGATCAATTAAATTATAAAACCTAAGTGATTGGTTTAAAAGCCATTACTTGAAGAAGTCAACTACTTGGAAATAGGTGGCAAACATGCAAAATAGAAGGTTCTACCTTCAGTTGCAAATCATGCATGTCATGCAAAGAGGAATTCTAGGAGGGAGATTGCCAGTTGTTTCCTTTCTAACTTCCACATGTGCCAGTTCACTAAAAGCTTCCGACTTGTAATTGCCCCTCTACATTCTATAAGTAGAGGAAGAACCTACGGGTTAAAGGATCAGAATTTGTAAGCAACATTCTTGTGTTCTAGACTTTGTGCTGAAATCCCTGATAGCTATTTGAAGCAAAGGAATATAAAGGAGCAGATTTTCAGAGAACTTTGTGTCGACGGTGCATTTTGTTTCTAACTTTTTGTCTTAGATCTACTTATAAACTTTGTGTTATTCTAGATCTAGATCCGAAAAGCTGCCTTTGCTTATAATTCTGTGTGTTAATATCTATTGGTTTCGTCTATGTGCATGCAATCAACTCTATAATCTATTGATTGGGTTGCACATCTTCCCTCTTTCTTTCCTGTGTTTATATTATTTCCTTCTTCATTAGATATTTCCTTTCTTTAACAATTGCTACAAAACTATATAGCTATGGTTCATGAGTTGCATGGTTAAAGTAATACCCCCATATAGATACTAGCATATTTAATTGACAAATCTTACACGGGAGCCTCACCGGTAAATGAGGGAGATTTATCTCATGACTGCCTAGGTTTTCAGCTATGCAGGAAATCTAGCCAACAGTTTTTCTTACTAACCACATGTTTTTCCTCATACCAACACCAGCCTTGATGAATGGTGACCTCTAATGGTTGATTATATCATCCACAACTTTAGTGCTCTTTTCAAATTTTAAATTGCTTTTTAATTGAAAATTTGCATTCTCTAATTCCTTCCCCAAGGTAACAATTTCAGATTCTAACTTCTTACAATCTTCTTCCTTTGTTTTCAATTGAATCCTCACATTTTTAACCGTTCTCTTTGCCTCTTCAAGTTGTATCTTTAGGTTAATGATCATTTTTTCTGATTCCTCTAGACTTTGTGACATTTTTGTTTCCAAACCACAATTTTCTTCTACATATTTTTGAATTTGTAATCTTTGTCTTAGATTTTTTTTCTTAAGCACTTTTATCTCACCTAAAGCACAAATGAGTTCTTCTTCAAGATCTACCTCTCCTTCATCTTCGACATCTTCTTCCTCTTCCAAGGTGTCTTTACTTGTAGAGGCATCATTTTTATTTCAATAGTCATTGTGAGTTTCTTCCCTGTCTTTGTTTGATATGCTCTCATTGCTTTCCTCAACTAAGCTATCCTTTCTGAATAGAATCTTTTTTTGTGCTTACAAAACTTTTTCTTATATTCATTTTATTTGAAGCTTTTCTTGTGCTTACCAAACTTTTTCTTATATTTGTTTTATTTGAAGCTTTTCTTGTATTGAGGTTTGTTTTCCTTCTTATATCTTTCCTCATTATGATTTTCCTCATCATCACTATCATCCTTATGTGGACATTTAGCAACAAAATGTCCTATTTTACCACAATTGAAACACTTGAAAGGTAGCTTACCTTTGTATTTGTCGGATCCCTTTTTAAGCTTTTTGATGAACAGGAGCCTCCTCATCTTCTTCATTGCTTGATGCAAACTCTTTATTTTTCCTTTCTTTGAAGCTTTGAATGTTGCTTCCCTTTTTGATGGCTTCTTTGATTTTGTCCTCATCTCATAGGCTATGAGAATTCCATGTAACTCGTCCATTTTCAACTGGTCTAGGTCTTTCATCTCTTCGATAGCAGAAACTTTTGCATTACCTTTTGAATTATTACAAATTCTTCAACTTTTTCACCAAGCCCTTTGATGGTGTTAACAATCTCATCCACACGAAGATGATATGCCACAACATTTTCATCATCTTTCATTTTCAAGCTCTCGCACTGTCTCCTATGAGTTTGGAGCTTTGTCTTTCTTACTTTGCTCTCACCCTCATTGATGGTTTGAAGTTTATCTTAGATGTCCTTTGCCGAATTGCAATCCATTGCTTTGACAAATTCTGATTCTGATAAGCCACACAAAATTGCATTCATGGCTTTTGCATTATTTTCACTAGCTTTCTTTCTGGTTGTATTCATTGGTGGAGTTTGTGGTGTTATATATCCAATTATTACTGCTTTCTAGATATCAACACCAAGTTTCATTAGATATGTTCGCATCCTTATGCTCCAAAGTGCATATAGTTTGTTTCGTCGAACAATGGAGCCTTGTTTGTGGAGAAGCCTTCTTGAACATGATGACTAGCCATGTGTGCTTCCGAGATCTACCTTCTAGTAGTTAGACTATATCCGAAGGAACCGGCTCTGATACCAATTGTTAAGCACATGCTTATACTGAGAGGGAGGAGTGAATCGATATCAGATAAATTTTTACTTATTAAAACTTATATCCACAAATAAAGCATTCAAAGGCATTCAAATAACATAACACAGTGCAACAACAGATTTACGTGGAAACCCTCTCTCGAAAAAACCACAAAATAAGATTGCTTGGATCTACCGTCCAAATCCATCTCAAAATTCAATAATTTACAAATGTTCGTAGGCACCAACCTACTGGAGACACCAATCCCTCAAGCCAAGCACCAACTCAGCTAATTCGTGAGCACCAACCCACTGGAGACACCAATCCCCAATTTTGTGAGGCACCAACCTCAACAATATAAACTTCCACCTTTTGTAGTTGCTTCTTCAACTAGATGATGGCTATTTTGCTTCTCTTCTTCTTCTCTCAATGATATCCATCCTTCATAAAAATTTGTCCTTCATAAAAATTATGTTCTTCACTAAAAATATGTTCTTCACTAACATTTTGCTTGTACTTGAATGATAAGGCAGTTTATTCCATTATCTTCTTCTCTTCACTCACGCTTCTTATTCTTCAATGATGTATCAAATTCATTTCGCTTGCCTATTTTTCTTCATCCTCTCATCTATCTTTTATAGCCCCTTGATACCTCTTCACGGAGGGATATGACTTTTCAATGGACACATCTTTTTAAAAAGAGGTGACCCTTCATTTTTAAAAATCCTTGGGCGCCAAAATGAATTATTTTTAACTTGGATGACTTGTCCCAAACATGAGCACCAAAATGGGGGCCTAAAAATATTTCTCTTGGGCCCTCTAATTAAATGTTGTCCCTTAAATAAATTGCTGCTCTTTATTGAATAAATAAATCACTGGTATACAATGTGATTGCTGTACATTACTGTTATTCTATTAAATCCGATCGCTGTGCATTCTCTTTTGGCATTAATTAATGACTGTGCATTCTCTTGTGACATCAGCAACCCCTTCGACATCAATGACAATATTTCCAACACAACGTTGTTTACATTCATTACTACTTCTTGCTAGTTCATTTTATATTTCCAACAACACATAACACTAATTCTAAGTTCTTAAAGCATTAACACATCAACTTGAAGTAGATACCAAATGGGATGATATAATGTGATTTTGAAAATTCCATTAAGCAATTGCACTTAAGAGTTGCCAAATCAGAGACTAAGATGGGGAAACTCTGACCAAACAGCCTCATTAAATAGCCTAAGTTGCCAAGGAATGGAAATGGAAACGGATCTGAATCGTGGAAACGTCCATTTTCCGAAAACCCTTGGAAACGAAACGGCGCAGAAATGTCCATACAATAAATTATAAAAAATATAAATATCTATATAGAAAATATAATACTCATGTTTAGTCCCTAAAAGATACAACACTTTAAAAATATACTATTCACAAAAATTCAAAACATTCAACATGCTTTATTGGGGTGTTTGACTATGGCAAGGGGTTGGGTTAAGGATGGGTAAGGTTAGTGATAGTTTTTTGTTGTGATTTTTGTTGGAAAGCTGCCACCAGAACTGCCCAGAATCGATACATGCCCGAGCATTTCCAAGACATTTCAGATCGTTTAAGTTCTGGAACATTTTCATTGCGAAACATGGGGCCTTGTAAGCGATCTTTGCATCTTAGTAAATAACATTACCATAGGGAAGGCAAGTGACCACACCATTTTTGAGAAATTCTATTTGAAGCCCCTCACAATCTAAAACTTTGTTAGTTCAAAAATTTCTAATATATTTCTTAATGTCGGGTAAATAGAATAAAAGTCAAGGAGGTGCATAAGACACACAGTCAACAAACTGATCTAGAATATTGTAGAGCGCACCAACATAAGATACCTAGCCCTGGGGATTAATGTCTAAAGTGTGGCTTTTCCTCAAAAATAGGGCATGCAAAATGAAAAAGTTCTTTGGAGAAAGACAACTTGCATGAATTAGTGTTTCCTACTCAAAATAAAATCACATTTCTTCAGTCAAAAAACACATTGATAGTCCTTGTAGAGGTTATGTGAGGAAGGTCATGGGCCAAGAAGAAACAAAATCTCCATTACATAGATTTACACTACTCTTGTCTAAACATTTCATTGGAAAAATGCCATGTGGGTGCAAATATGTAGAAATAGAATGATGATCCTGTGGGGAAATTGATCAAGTAATGCCTCCCAAATGACACAGGATAACAACCCAAACTTGGTCGTGGCTGTAGAGAGATAATATTAGATTGGCATGAAATAGGAAAGGCAGAAGGAATACTCAATGGCATACCAGCCACCAGAGTGAATCATGGTGTGGTAGATACATTTAATTTGTATCTCTAAAGCAATGGCCATCATTATTTTGCACAAATCTCCCATAACTTTGGGGATAAAACTACTATTTCATCTAGATGTTTGGGTATCATTCCTACATAACAAAAGAATCATCAACATATTAAATATGGAACCAATTCTTAATAGATGCTTCATTGGCCTCTAGTATCTTATCAAATGCATATATACACTCTTTCAACAATTATATGCCATCCATCCATTATGCCATTACAAAAGGTTTTGATCTTCTTCCACTACTTTAATATGTTTGTACAAGGAATATCCTATGTTAAGCATGGCTAGCCAATTTCAATTTTACTTGAGTGCAAGGTTCATATCTAAAATTCATGTTTACATGTATGTGATGATCTTCAAAGAAACTACCTTATTGCTTTTTTACATTGAAGAGAGAAAGCCTCATAGCTTTTGTGCTGAAACACTACTACATTGTACAATGGTAATTGTAACACTGCATTTTTCTAGTTCTGATTTGAAGTACCCATCTAACATCATATTCTTCTTGTATTCTGCATTGATATTTTAATTATTTAGCCATGAGTTTGACTAGATTGGATTGTAGATATTGAAATGTTATATCCGTGTAATGTCCCTTTCTAAACTCTGAATGAGAATCAAAGGAGACAACACAAACCCCATGTTAGGAATATTATGTTAGTGCTCCTTGATTGATTAATATTGTAATGTGTGAGAAATTATATTATCTATGATAATATAAGATCGTATTGTTAATGGGATTATAACAACCCACGTAAATAGGTTGAGGGAGTTGGAGGAGTCGGAATAACCTCCTAAAATATAGGAAGTTCATTTCCTATGGATATATATATATATATTTGTAAGCTTCATATTATTGAGCACGGGAGAACACTAAATATCATTCTTGGTTATTTGCTTTTTTTATATCTTTCTTCTGATCATTCTGTAAATCTGATCCAGCACTTTCATCCTGGTATCGAGCGAGTTTGTAACTTGCAATTCTTTTCTTCTTGCCTGTGATGGAAGCAAAATAAATTTTAAAGGGGCAGTTCTACTACTATTATGCCCCTATGAATGAGAAAATCTGAGTGAAGTTTTTTTTTTTTCTACCATACGTGCAGGCCGTCTATCTATGTGACCTATGAATCCAGTATAAGGTGGGATTAAAGTATATTGTGTGTGGAGTGATTCCATTGCCTAAAGGCTTAAGCGATTTTCATCTGCATGCGTAGTGAAAGCTAATATCAAGGATAGAAATAGAAGCAGTCTTTGATTCAGACCCGTACAGTAGTACTCTTTTCATTGACTTCATCAAGTGCATGCGTGCCCATGCATATTCTATTGCCCTTGTCAGATTTGATGGATTCGGCGCATTGGTCCTTGCTTTAGATCTGCATCCGCTTTGATTTGCATTTAGCTTGTATTCACCTACATGTGTACAAGCGACCTTCCAATCCTTCATTCCCCTATCTAATTAACTACAGTGACTTCACACATAGTTTTTGCTATCATCATACCCAGGTGTCAATCATACCTGCGTGCATCAACTCTGCATAGTCGTCCTTCATTGATCCTCGTGGAAAGTTTTATTCAGATTTGATTTAAATTCATTTGTTTTGGATCCTCTTTGCACTCTGTTAAGACTCACTAGTGCTCTGAAATGGAAGAATAACATTTCCACACATGGTCTCCACTCACCTCTCTTCGCTAACATATTTGACCATACAGTTAACAATTTAAGTAAAAGAGACGTGTGATTTCTTTTTATTTGTTCCTGATATGTTCGTTACCATGGGATTGGCCAACACTTGGCATTCAATCACCTTCATACGACTTTCCATTGAATATGGTCGATTATACGTTACCTGCTGAACTGGTTTGTAAGTTATAATCTTCATACGGTTCACATTTATACATTGTATTAATAGTTGTTTTGGTTAGGAAATGGAAACGGAAACAAATATAGGAAACAGTACTAAAAACGCTATATCTTTGAAACAGCAATTTTCAAAAACCTTGATTCCATCGCCTAAAAATTAAGCGATTTTCATATCATGATGCGTAGAAAGCTAATATTAAGGGTAAGTCTTCTTGATACGTAAACGTTACGGAAACATCTATACAACTATATTATTAAAATATATATGTGTGTGTGTATATGTGTATATGCGTGTGTGCGCTAAAGGCTTAAGCATTTTAGCATAGTACTCATTTTAAAATTGTACTCCATACACCATAAGTGATAAGAATAACTCGATAAAACACTCAAAATATTTTGTATTTATTGAAATTATACATTATTATCATGTATACTTATCTCTGAGGAGACTACGATTTCGTGAAAGGAGTTATTTTCAGAAATGGAAACGGGGGCCTACGTGTTTTAATAAAAGGTTGATACCTATTATTACTATATGGTCGATAGGTTGTATGTAGCTTATTACCATAATTTGTTATTAGGTCTATAGGATACACATTTTAATGGGGTTTGTATAGTGTTTCAATATAGTTCCATTGTTAAAGTTGAGTCAGTCCATCATTATTATTGTCACTTTGTTCAAATTTTCATCAATGTCTTGTCATTCATTATAAAGTCCCATGTTATCCATTCAATGTGTGTCATAAAAAGTTTAAATGTTAGTGTCAATAATAGAGTCGTCAATATTTTTATCATCTTGTTACTGTCAAAAGTTGTAAAAATAAAAAAATTGCCTCACGGATGCATTTTCAGTTGGAACCGACGTCCACCTTATGGGGGTGAATTGTTTAAAGAGCCTAAAAGTCAAATCAAGCTGAGTTAGCAACCTTTCACTGGAGGTCGGAGGCAACGGAGGAAGGAGGTCAATCTGCGACCTCTCGTTAGTCACCTACGACAATGCCACATATTAGTTATGGTGGCATTTTTTGTGTGTGTGTGTTTGCTTACAGTTTGAGCATTGTGCTTTCCGTTGTGTGCCTGTTTTGCAGCATTCTTGTTTTCAATAAGTGGAAATTTCACATTGAGGGGGGAACATGATCCAATGTTCCATTTCTAGTATTTAGTTTTGTGTAGAGGAGCAACAGAATTCAGCAGAACTTCCTATTATTCCCTGCGGTGAAATGTGATGAGGGCTGAAAATAGTACTTGGCACATCATGATGTGGTTGTAGGTAAACCACTTGAAAACCTTCATTTTTGGTTTGTGGTACTCCAATTGAAAACCACCATTTTTGGTTCGTGGTTAACCGTTTGAAAACCATACAACGGGTTTGTGATCATCCTACAATAAAAATCACCTAATCATGAAAGTAAGTGCAAGTACAAAGATAGGTTTTCCCCATGTTCGCACTAAGGGGGGAATGTTAGGAATATTATGTTAGTGCTCCTTGGTTGATTAATATTGTAATGTGCGATAAATTATATTATCTATGATAATATAATATTGTATTGTTAATGGGGTTATAACAACCCACGTAAATAGGTTGAGGGAGTTGGAGGAGTTGCAACAACCTCCTAAAATATAGGAAGTTCATTTCCTATATATATTTGTAAGCTTCATATTATTGAGTACGGGAGAACACTAAATATCATTCTTGGTTATTTGTTTTCTATATCTCTGATCATTCTGTAAATCTGATCCAGCACTTTCACCCCAATTGATAGTAAACTGAATTTTATGACAGCTAACTGAAAATTATAACAGCAGTAAACCGCAGTCTAATTTTTATAACAGCAACAACGAAAATTGCACCATTCACACCATCCAAAACATGTAGGGACACTTAGAAATATTTTAGAACCAATATTAACCAAGAAATCAGCCTTCAAACCCCAGTTGGAAATTAAATAAATGACAGCAGAGAACACCCTTACAAAGTGGCTGGAAATGAATGATTCCAAGCCCAAAAATGAAGTCTAAATATAGATTTCAGCTGCTAAAAATATGAAGAATGCAATGATGGCTGAGTTGGAAGTTCCATGCCCTAGAAACCACCTAACTCTTCCCCAAGGTGGGTCGCTCCCCTAGGGAGGGGCTGAAAATCACTGTAGACTCAAACCCTAGCTGAAAATCTGCAACATCAATCTTCTTGAAGCACTTTGGAAACCCCAGATGGAGAATTCTCAATAAATTGAAGAGTTTTCATTCTTCAATCAAGCAAGGAAGGTTTTCGTCCTCCTTGTTGGCCACACCAAAGGATTTTCGCCCTTAAGTGGAAGTAATTGAGCAATCAGCCCAAAAACCATGCAAAGTTAATTTTTAGACAAGATCATGATGCACAAATGAGCCAAGTGACCCCTTTTATACCTTGTTGTGGCGCCAAACCCAATTAGAAAGCTTCCAATTAGGACCGACCTCATAATGGATATTTTTCTTTTATTTTTTCTTTGGCTTTTCACCTTCTTAACCCAAAGCCTGGCCTAACTTTATGTAGAAAACTATAACAAAAGAATGCAATGCTCACAAAAATAACTGAAAAACATGAAAAGTACTTCCCTTGCTCATTTCCTTCTTACCCATAAGAAGTGGAATGGGCTCAAAGTCTCCAAATCCAACTAGTTTGGAAAAGGGGACATTACAATTTGTGAGCTAGCCAAGGTGATTCAATAGCCAATATTTGATGTCTATATCCTTGTTTAGAGACATTACCTTGTCGCAACATGATCATGTTTAAACTATTTATGTATTTTACTATTTTAGGTGCAAGCTCATTGACAACACTATATCACACTCCACAATTTTAGGTTTACAGTAGCTATATGGATAATATTTACTTAAATAATGCATTTTTATTATTTGATGATAAAATATATCTCATTTCATTTGATGCTTTGAATTGAGGATTGACAGTGTGAACATTCTAATATTTAATGATATCGACTTAGTCATTTGTTAGTCCGCTTAAATTTTACTTGAGTATTTAATGTTTATTATTATCCTTTATAGAGCAAGAGGTGCTTCATCTAGTGTTGTGGAATGATGTGCAGGATACAGGGATCCATGATATCCATATGAGCTCTAGGGATACACAAGCCATAGGTGATGAATGAGCATAAAGGGTTGTTCCAACATACACATCGAGGTAAAAACTAAAATCTAGGTTTTTAGTAAGAGATCATGTCCTTCTCGAGCTTGTTCTTTTGATATATAACTCCAACATATATTTGAACTCGAATAAAACTCTTTCTATACATCACATTGTTGGTTATTCTCCAAGTTGATGGCATGGCATTGTTCGGTAGAAGTATAGTGGTGGCTAGTAATACTTGTTGGAAAATGAAGTGCCATTGTTTGTTGCCATGAAATGGAATATTTATCTTGGTCTTTGAGGAGACAAGAGCATTAAATAGTTCATGACTTATAACAATCATGTTGGTGAAATAATTTGTCACAATGCAAATTATTGGTTTTCACCAACGGTCACAAAGCTAAGCCCCTCCTTGGGTATGGGGAGGCTCCCATTATTGAATGTAAACTAACTAAAAACTGTGGGGTGGCTGTTAGGTCGGGATCACACAGGAATACTCCACTAAACCTGTCGCAAAGTGCTTCTATAGTGTACAAGGGATGAATTTTCTTGGGAAGGAGGTAAAGGGGAGTAGGAGAAATAAGGAGAGGGGGTTAATGTTGTGAGTAGACTTACAGAATTCACATGAATTAGCCAAAGTAGGTCCACATTCAATTACAAGAACACAACAATGTAAGATATCAGTAAGACTAATAAATCAGAGTTCTACAAATCCATTAATCTAGGACACAAAGTTCGTTCTTGGTTGTACAAAATCACAATACTTGCAAAGTTGGAGAGTAGAGAGGATATAGGAACATAGACAAAGAGATAGAGGAAATGTAGCTTTATTGCTTGCAATCGTAGTGATACAAAGCCCAACAACTATCAACAATCAAAAATTGCCAACCTTTTGGAATGGAGGAGTCATTCCAATTTATAAATTTACAATATGACTTTTCATCTTCCCCAACATGACCTTTCACTTTTTTATCACTTGTGACCTTCCATCTCCTAAACTTGAGTTAATACATTCAATTTGGGCACAAATACAATATTACATTCCAAAACCCAAGTTTAGGACCCTTCATATTCCTCTTCCTGACAAAAAAATTGGAAGTTATTGTGAAAATCAGCCAAATAGTCGGTCCAGACAGGTTGGTGGAGAACTGGAGGAACAGTGGAACGTTCCCTGTGGGCCTTCAAAAGCCAATTTGACCTTTTCCTTTATATTGCACAGTAAATCGGGGAACTGAGGGAACGAATGAACAATTCCCCCAGTTCCTCATTCGTCCGAATTAACCGATCCATGCATTGTCCTCTATCGGTATTTGCGGGCGGTCGAGGTACTGACGAGCGGAACAGTTACATGAGTTCCTCCACTGGTCGACATATCTGATCCCCTTGCACTTTGTTCCTTTATCGGCGTGTGCATGCGATCGGGGAACAAGAAGAACATGAGAACAGTTCCCCAAGTGCCATCCAAACCAGATTTCACCAACTTCCATGCAATGCGGATAAGGCGGAGATGAGGGGAACAGGTGGAATGGAAGAACAATTCCCATGTTCCTTTGAAGGCCGATTTTGTCCAGATTGCCCCAAAAACTTATAAATTTTGGCTAACTCCTAGATTATGAGGCTTAGCAAGAGGAGAACAAGGACCAAACACTAAGGTTTTTGCCCATGACTTGAAAAATGTCTGCAAACCATTGATCTTTGAATTTATTTTTCATGAGGAGTCTTGATCACTATAGCACCAAAATGACTTGATTTTCTGCTTGATTCCCAACATCAATTTCTTCCACAAATTCTCCCTAAACTGCCTTGGCTGCATTTAGAACTCTCCTATGCAGCTCCCAAGTGGCTTGAATCTTCCCTGTCAACTTCCGAAGGGTGTTCACCAGTTGCAAAATGGTCAAAAATGGCCCTTCCTAGGCCTCCGAGGATAGTCATTCTTCCTTGAATCTCAGTGATCTTTTCCATCACCTTAGGAGTACATCCCTGCACATGAAACACACTAGGAAATCTTGTTAGCACGTTCCTCTAGGCCAAAATGAAGATGAAACTGAGGACAGGCTAGCCTGAGGAAGGATTCACAATGACCGAGAGAGGAAATTTACAAGTGTTGGCTTAGTTTTCATGGCCAAAATTTTTGATTTTGCATGCTAGTCATTTAGCATGACAACAAATCCTATGGTAAGTGTATATTCATATTAATTAGATCTTTGAGGTTTCCAAAGGTGAATATAATATTTGTGTGTGAATTTGAATTTTAAAAAAGTAGGAAAGCAATGTTACTTGTTCGGATATAATGCATTTTCTCTTACAATCCATGAATGGACATAAGATCCTTGATCTCAAAAATGTTAACATGGAAGAACTAACTAGCTTGGAAAGAGAGACTTCCGTTGGTGCATATGGAAGCATCATTCCTATTTGGTGAAAGGAGACTGTGGTGCAGCCATGCATGGGCCTTGAATGTGCAAATTGCAGCTCACACAGGTGGGTGGCAGCCCTTGCGAATAAGCAAGGGACATATATAGGTGTACCCTCATTCAAACACACAAGTGGGTCGCAACCCTTGGGAGTAAACAATGGAAATATATAGGTGTACCGTCATTCAAACACACAACTTTCATTCCTTCCTGCATGCTGGAGAAGAGAACAAGGGAATGTAGAGAAACAAACCACTTGAAGAAGAGCATATTTTCGAAGGCATATAAGTGTTTAATAGTTGTTCATTTGACCTGACCCTCAAATGCACCATCACATACTCATGGCATCAAAATTGGAGTACAAAATATATTTTTCCATAGTGAGCTCCATGTCTTCAATCAAAACCTTCTCACATTATCATCATCTCCTTGAAATTCCTTTTTTGAAGTTTCATTTGTCTTGCCAACTCAATTTTGATGAAGGTATACATATACTCCTATGATTTAATCGTCCATTGATAATGATTTTCTCCTTTTGAATGCATACTTGAATTTGCAATTTGGATTCTTCTTTGATTGGGACCAAAACATTTGGACCATTTTCATGCTTTTCTTGATCCAAGGATAAGGTTCCTTCTTAATATTTTCTCCTTTCCCATCTAGCAAAGAAAACCTACCTACCTTCTTGTCAAGTCAATTCAAGTTTATCCTCGAGGATTTGCTTCCACAACATCATACTCAATGACCTTGTGAATGCCTACTTTGAGAACTAATTTATTTTTTAATTTGGGTTAGCAATCTCTAAAATATCAATATCATCTTCTTTTGATCAGGTAGAATCTCCACAGATCACTCTTCAATTAAAGGAAAGGGTTTTATGCGAAAAAAGAACTTCCATTCAATGGATCTCCTTTCCTAATGACAATTTGAATATAGAAAAGTAGATTTGAACTTTCTACAAGTTCCAAAAAACAAAATTCAATGTTCTTATCCAATATGAAAGTTATGATGGTTTTCCCTTTCTGGCAAACTATAAGAATGGTTCTTCAAGTGATATCTACATTGATAATGCCCGGAATTTTACTATGACCACTTGTTGGAAATGACACTAAATTCTCTTCTGAATGGCTCTACCCTCATTTGAAATTGACTTGATATCTACATTGATCCTGCCCAGAATTCTATTATGACTACTTTTTGGAAATGGCACAAAATTCTCTTCTGAAATGGCTCTAACTTCATCGGAAACTGACATGAGTGGAGAGAAAATCACATCACAATACAAGGCTTTGGTTTCGACAGAGAAATGGCAGGTCTAAATGGTTGACTTTTTTAAGTTTTATGTATGCACACCTCTGAATGACTATTACGACCACGTCTCAACAACTCTATGAAATTCTCAGCACGGTGTGAACATCTTCCCAACTGGCACTTAAACAATGAGATATTGCAAACTAAAACAGGGTCATTTTCTTGGAAAAAAATTAATGCTGACCACTTTTGCTGCTTGTCCAAATCATTTATATGCATTTAATTTAAAAGTGCTATTTCATGCAATTTCTGAGGACTGGATATTAACGATTATAATTGGTAGAATGCAAACTTACAAAGTTATTGTGATAGGCATTCATGATGTTTGGAAATACAAGATAAAATATTCAGCAATCACAAACAGGATTTAAAACCATACTATGAGCATGCATGTTTCAAAGGTAGAAAATCCATTCATGATCCTTTGGCAAAGTATGCAAGGAAAATTATATTGATATTTAGTCTCTTTTCTTAGTTCAATAGGGTCATCATTTTCAATTTTACAGATCCTAAATTGTGTCACATGAGAAGTACCTGCAAAGCCACTCAAATGTGCCAACTGAAACCCTTTTCTCTTCTACAATTGCTGTTGCACCACATCCAGGCTCTTGAGCAAATGTTCCATCCTTTGCCTGTCGACAAATGCATTGCATGAACTACTTTAAAAGCTAGCATTTCTAGCAAGAGATAATGACCAAACGATATGCTATCCAGTAATTGACATTTTACTAATTTTTATCTTGGGAAAGTCACGAGTTTATATCTTTAGAAAGGAAAAGTAGACATTCATAATCTTACATCATATTCAAGAATTGCAAATTAGCTCAGAAATAAAACCAAAATTAGCCAATTAGCTCAGTAATAAAACCATTTTTGTCAAATTGAATCAAGAAACGCCATATCATAAAACAATACCGACTTCAATGAGACTGTAATACAAAATAATTGGGCCAATATATGCATACTTTACGGTTCACATGACAAGGAGAACTTGTAGGAGTACAATTACAAAATCGTAGATGAGGTTGAGGGCTGGCAAGCCAAACCTGAGAATTTTGAGAATTTTACATTTTGATTAAAAATCTCATGCTAGCTATGGTTGAAAAAGATCACTCCTAAACAATTTGGATTTAATTTATTTCATTATTTTTACTTTAGTACAATTAAGATCAGTTATTTGAATTCAATCTCTCATTGTTTCTTACTATTAGGTCTAGGTTATTCTAATGTTTTTAACATCTCTAATGGTTTTTTCCTAAATTATCTATCAAACCCTTTATTTGTCAAGTAGGCTTAGTAAAACTTCGAAGGAAACAAGTGCTGTATACAAACACTGGATTACCACAAATCTTCACTCAATATCAAGAGACATATAACACATGGAGGAGGGAAACTTCACACAAACAGTAACCCTCATACAAGAGCATTATGTATAGAACAAATTGTAGAATAGAAACACCACATAAAAATAGGAAATGATTTCATCACTTAGAATAGACAAAACACATGAAATACTCAAACCATATTGTAATTACGCCAATAGGCATTGTACAAGGGCAAAGGGAGGTGGTGGTGGTGAGGTGTAATGTCCATGACTTGTTAACAATTACTTTTTCACATTAAAATTGACATCTATTGGACCGTCATAAGTAATTTTAACCTTAAATTTGGCACCTATGTTACCGTCACTGAGAATTTTTTTTCTTGGAGAAGGCAGTTGAAAAATTGTAATATCTTGGCCATAGTGGAGTTAGGAGCCCATCTTTTTTCACATAAATATTTTTTGTGCCATTTGTCACTAATCAGTGGAAAAATCGTGGATAAGATAATGGCCTTTTCTCAAAAATTGTCATTAATCAATATGGTATGTGAAAAATCTAAGATAAGGACCTTGAGATTGATATTTCTCAGCATTTTTTAGAGACTTATCTAAGATATCTGTACTAGTCATATAAAGTGCTCTAAGTACGTATATCAGATGACCACAACATGGATGATGCACATATGATATCCTTATCTTCTATGAGTGATGTACATATATAGGAATCTAGGTGTAATGTCCCTTTTCGGGCTGAAATTGAAAAAGGAGGAAAACCACACAAACCCAAGTGAAGTGAAATCTAATTTTTAATAACAGCAGCTCTAATATTCTTTAAAACCCTAGGGCGAACTGTATAAGAGCTTAAATTCACCAAATAACCATGCACAACAGCTGAAAAATACTTGTAAATAATTATTTCAACCACGGCAATCAATATCCATCCAATTGGCAACAAATAAATGGAGAAAATCAGCGAATATATACTGTTGTAATTAAATTTAGGACAGCAGCAGAACAGCCACAAACCAAGGCTGAAAATGATAGATAAACTCCACCAAAAATCACAAAAATATAGATTCCGGCCTTATAAATTATGGAGATTCAGAATATAAAATCAGATATGAAATTTGTGCCCTAGAAAGCACCAGACCAGCTTCAAACACTAGTCGCTCCCCTAGGGAAGAGCTCCAAAAATGATGCAAAGTCTTTGTAATCCTTCTTCTTGTTGTCTCCAACTCAAAGTGGAGGATTTTTGTAATAACCCTTTTGAGGATTTCAACCAAATACACCAAATGCAGATCTGAAATTTAAATTGCAGCAGACTGAATGAGTAAAATCAGCGACTTGAACTATCACCAAAAATGCCAAAAATCACCACAAAACACCACAAACCAACTCACTAATATTTTATGGAATATTAGAAGCCAAAATCACAAAGAAATGCTAAGGAATACACTGTTGGAAATTATATATGAACTGGAAATTGCAGCCACAAGAAAAATATGAAATATGGGTCTAGAAACCCTCTAAATTCATCAAACTTCAGATTCCAACCTTTAAAAATATTACAAATCAGATTTCTCAAATTCTTCACAAATAGTCCCAAACCCTACCCAAGGTAGGTCGCTCCACACTAAATAATTCAAATATCAGCTGGAAATTACAAATATATCTTCAAATCAGCTCTTCTCTTCAAGACCAATCAATGATGAAGGGTTTTCTTCCTTCACCCAAGCCACATGAAGGGTTTTCGTCATTCAATGAAGCCTCACAAGAGGGTTTTCGTCCTCAAGTGGATGAACAAGGAGCAACAAGCTCACAATGCCCAAGTAGAATAAAATGCGCCAAGTCTATATACAAATGATGCCTCTAATCTCTTTTTATATCCTCCTTTTTGGTGTCAATGCTCAATTAGAAAAGGCCGACATGTATAATGCAAGAAAACACTAAAGGAAATATAAAAATATTAGATAAAATATATTATAAAGATGCTCAAGGGTCTTCTCCTTCATTTTTGCTTCTTTGCCATGGAGAAGGGATGGCAAGAAGACCAATTTCCAACTCTTAGGTAAACTGATAGATAAACTCCACCAAAAATCACAAGAATATAAATTCCGACCTTATAAATTATGGAGATTTAGAATATAAAATCAGATATGAAATGCGTGCCCTAGAAAGCACCAAACCAACTTCAAACCCTAGTCGCTCCCTTAGGGAAGAGCTCCAAAAATGATGTAAAGCCTTTGAAATTCTTCTTCTTGTTGTCTCCAACTCAAAATGGAGGGTTTTCGTCCTCCCCAAGCCAAAAGGAAGGTTCCCGTCTTCCTTGGATGCCACACAAGAGGGTTTTCGTCCTCAAGTGGAAAGGTAGTGAGAAACTAGCCCAATAAACCAATTGTATATGAAAAATGCACCAAAACAAATGATTGCAAATGAAGTCCTTAAGTCCCTTTTATATCCTTCCCTTGGCGCCAAAGACCAAATAGAAATAGACTAACCTCTTAAGCCTTACTTTATCTTCTATTTGCTTCTTTCTTTTCTCCAAAACCAGTCGATCTGTCTCTAAAGCAAAAACACTAAAAGAAAGCATTAAATCAAATAAAAGAAAACTAAAATGAAATGCAAATCCTTCTCTTGTTCATTCATACTTCTTTGCCACGAAAAAGGAGATGCCAAGAAGTCCACTTTTAGGGCCTCAATTTGAAAAAGGGGACATTAAAATAGGAGGAACATATGCAATGGGTAAAGCCCAAATCCATTGGAACCACCCGTGTGTACTATAATTAATTAGACTCCTATTCTTAACACAATTCATCACATAACACTCCTTATTTTTATCCAATCATTTATTCATGAATCTCTACATACATTAAATGTCTACAAGGCGCACACACAATATGTCAAGAAATGAAAAGGAAAGTAAGTTGCATAAATAAAACTCTTGCTAAGAAAGAAAATTATTTGTAGAACATGATACTCATTATTATCCAATCATTTATTCATTAGTCTCTATGTACATTACATGTCTACAGGGCGCACACAATATGTCAAGAAATGAAAAGGAATGTAAGTTGCATAAAGAAAACTATTACAAAGAGAGAAAACTACAAACCTATCATGTCTATCTAGCGGAGACTCTCCCTTTATGCCTCTACAGGCAAGTAGGGCCCTGCCTCCTAGCAATTCCTCCAAGTGTCTTCTAGAAAAATGACGTCTTGACACAAAATGTGGTAATTGGGCTCTCTTTTATGAAGCAAAAAATCACATATAAGTTTTTATATGTTTATTTAATACCTTCTTTCATCAACCAAATGATACTTATAATCCAGGAGGAGAGGTGACGGTTGGTGGTTAAAACATAAAACCACCTTATACAGCTCACTCTTCCCAACAAATTCATCAACTTTTTAACATGAGTCATTAATTTATATTGTCCATAATAAATGTTAATTACATTATAAATATTTGAACCATATCCCTCTCATACATAGTGCAATAATCCATTTGGAGAGGTCATCTTTAAAAACGAATGTCTTGTAATATCCCTTCTTTAGGGTTGAAACTGAAAAACAAGGAGGAAATAGCACAAAGCCCAAGTGAAATGAATTCTGATAATGATAATTATAACTTCGAAACCCTAGCAGTGACTGTATAGGGACATTAAATTCACCATATAGTCATGCACAACAGCTGAAAAATACTTCTAAATAATTATTTCAAGTACGAAACAAATATCCATCCAATTGGCCACAAATAAATGAAAAAAATCAGCGAAGATACACTGTTGTAATTAATTTTGTGACAGCAACAAGTAAGCCACAAATATGGGTTGAAAACAATAAATAAACTCCTCCAAAAATAGCCAAATTTTGGATTTCAGCTTTATAAATTATGGTAAATTAGAATATAAAATAATATATGAATTATGTTCCCTATAAGGCATTGAACCACAACCAAACCCTAGTCGCTCCCTGGGAGAGAGGCTCCAAAAATCATGCAAAGCTTTTGTAGGTCTTCTTCTTGATGTCCTCAATCCAAATCACCAAGAGAGTTTTGATAGATATCTTCAATTCACTAACATGGAGATTTTTTGTTCTCCGCCAAACCACAAGGAAGGGTTTCATCCTCCTTGGATGCCACACAAGAGGGTTGTCGTCCTCAAGTGGAAAGGTATTGAGCAATCAGCCCAATGAGATCAAGAATGTGTAAATGCGCCAAAAGATGATTTGCAAATGAGGTCATACAATATTATATCCCTTGGTTGGCGCCAAAGGCCAAATAGGTGAAGACTGACCTCGTTAAGTTTCACTTTATCTTCTACTCTCTTGTTGGGGTCTCATAACCCTAGCCAACCTGCCTTAAGGAGTGAAACACCAAATAAAAATATTAAAAAAATTAAAGAAAACTTAAATGAGTTCAATTACTTCCCTTGTTTACTTATCCTTCTTGCCCATGGGAAGAGAATGGGCAAAAGTCTTCATTTGGCATTAATTTGAATAAGGGGACATTAGAGTCCTCCCTTCCCAAAATTGCTTGCCCTCAAGCAATTGCAAGCTCATATGCCCAAGTATCATCATATCAAGGTGAAGGAACATGTTGTAATGCTCCCATAATATGGATCCCGTCCTTGTTAAATGAAGGAGCTTCAACCCAAACAAACTCATACCTCTACTGCCCCTTTCTTTGCTTGTCATCATCTCATAATTTCCACCCAAATGATGGATTCCCAATACTTCAGTAATGTTGTCCCAAAAACAGCTATAACCTTGTGTTTTCCTCTCAAAAATCAGAATGTAGGTGGCTGGAAACAAGGTATGACAGTCATAAATCACCTGATTTTTCCCCCAATTTGGAACTATGTTGGTTGAAGTAGTTGTTTCCTCCAACTAAAACCATTTACCACTAGTTTTCCATGATTTAATGACTTCAAAATGAACACTCTTATAGCTGTTCAAATCTGGAAACAACTCCTAATATGATTGTATCAAAATCAGCAACTTAAATCCTCCTATAAACTTGTTGGGTGACTAAATTTGTGCATGCCCAACTATAATTATGTTCTTCCAAGGAGCTGATATATGAAGAAGAGAACCATAATGAAATTTTCTCAAAAACTGAAACCATTGCATCCCGCAAACAACAGTAACTTCAGTTGGCTTAATTTCAAGAAAAACATTACATACCTTGCACCTTCCCATGAAAGTTGACAGTTGTACTATGTTCTTTTTGCAAGGCATGAAAATACTATTGACATTGGTGACCTTGAAGCCTCCAAAGTTAATCATGCTCAGCTCATGCTTAACTGTAAGTTCTCCTCTGATTAATTTATGAGTAGTGTCGTTATCTACAAGCATTACTATTCCATGGCCAAACAAGAAACAAATTACCAGGAAAGTTTCGTATATATGAGAGATGAACCAAAATGCAAAGGTGTGAGTCATTCCCAGACATTCAAAGATGATATTATAAATCAAAATGATCTTGCAATCAAACCTTTTTCCCCTTTTGAGGCCCATAAAGGTACCAGCCCCACATATGTTAAAGCAAATTTGGTATTACACCATGCATCCTTACACCTTTTGCTACACCATTCACTTCTTACCTTCTTTCCACTTAGCACAAGCTGATCATGAGAGTAAAAACACAGCAGTTTCATGGAGCGAAGCAATGCAACATAGTCATTATACCTGCCTGATTGTGCATAGTTAAAACCGAACTGTTTTGGCATGTTGGTAAGAAATGCTGAAATTTTTTGGGCCATAAGTTGTCCCTAACCTTTTTACAACTTTGAATTTCTGTGTTAGAATCAACACTTGGAAAATATTTCAAAGACACCTTACCTCCATGGACTTTGTAATGTCCCTGTCTAGGACAAGTTAGGAAATAATATAAATCTGATCACACACTGCTGGAAAATAATTAATTTTCAAACCCCAACTGCTGCAATTTTCAAAAATTCATATCTTTGGCTAGAGAAGTCCAAATGAGCTGAAATTTTGGATATTGGACCACAAAAATATGAAGAATAATATGCAAAAATCAGATTTCGCACAGCCAACACGAAACCCTAATTTTTCCCTAAAAAGTAGGTCGCCCAAAGCACATTTAGGGCACCAAATCTACTCCAAAAATTATAGAATCACCTTCTCCTTATTTCTCCTAATTGCTACAATCACATTCAATATTAAATTGATCCCAAACTGCAGATCTGAAATTAATATTTAATTGTTAGCAACCAAATAATGGCAGAGACAGCTGAAATCTTCTAAAATTCATAACTCCTTCAATATTCCATATTTTCCCTTCAAATAAAATGCAGATAATTCTATAAATTAAGATCTTTCCAAAGAACTAAAGATCTGAATTTTATGATAACTGAAACCCCTCCAAAACAGCCCCCAAAATCCCCAAACCAGTCGCTAGGGTTAGAATAAATTGCATAAATAATTTCGGCACTTAATAACCCTTCAATACACTCAAAATAGCTGCCCAAACTTAGCAAAAATAAGCCAACACAGATCAGATCTTGAATATAGATGATTTACCCTTAAAACATGCCAAAATAAGACCCATATCAAGTCGCCATGGTTGGAATAATTACAGCATTAAAGTCAGACCATAAAGACATCAAAAATCACCACTAATCATTCAAATATCCTCATCAAACAAATGTGCCACATCCCAAAGCAAGTCGCCAATGTTAGCAAGTATGAATCATGCATAGAACATACTTCAACACAAGAGAACTCAACAAATGGAACAAGAGAGAATACTTCAATTGATCAAAACCAGCTCACTAACTTCCCACGCAAGAGAGAGAGAGAGAAAGCATTAATGGGCATGCATCCCAACTCCAAGCATGGAGTATCAAATAAATCTCATCATAACATAACTCTAACAATGATCCTAGCACTCCTTTTATAAGCAAGGAGGCACAAAATTGAAATCCCTAGGAGAGGGAAATTATTAAATAAAAGTAGTTTATTTTCCCTAGGTGTGGCGTCCCCTTTTCAAAGGGTGATTTTAATATTTAAAAGCCACCTAAATATTATTTAATTAATTCCCTTTTTAATTTGCATTTTGAGAATTTAATTAAATACATTACTTGCTCCATAAATATTAAATAATTAAATAAATATTGCTTTATAATGTCAAATGATTAAAATCACTCTCCAGGCAATATTATCTAATTATTTAATATAATTTTCCCCTTGCAACATCCCTAAAGCCCACGGGGAATGATAGGCTAAGGGTCTTCAAAAATGGGGACATTACAAACTTGCTCTTCCCTAGTGTCATTCTTGAGGGTTCCTTGCAAAATTGATGGTCTTGCGGATTGTGGAGGTGAAAACATGACGGCGACATAAGAAAGAGTACATGGTTATCGTTTCTTCCTAGTTGTTCATGATATTCATAATTTTGACATGGTACAATGATAGGCAATAAATCTGAATTGTCTCTAGGTCTCGGGTTGCTTACCTTCACTTTATCAATTAGTTTTTGCAAGCTAGTAATGGTAGTCATGCACGGAACTTTATTATGGCTGAATATATTGGTAATTCTCCCACATTTGACTGTTGTTGATAACAGTCCAGCAGCTTCACCCATTGCTATCCTTGATCCCTCATCGAGATTTTTTTCCTCTCTCCTTGGCCTTATCAATTTTGTTGAGTTACCCTCAATGCATTCACCATTGTGACCCCAAAATTCTTCTCACATGCGTATCAGATGAGATAAAATCCAACTGGAAAAAAGAATTGGTTACCTTTATAAGCATACCATGGTCTTTGGAATGGGGGTAACTTCTCACCAACTCCATCTTGGCCCATGTACATAAAGTGGTCTTCACACTGTTCGGAGGTTGTTTGAGAGGGTGTATGTGCTCTTTGTCATTTAGTGAGCTTCCCCTACTACCCCTTGGACTGTCATCACATCTATTTGGGAAAGGGTTTCCAACCATCCCTTTCTCTTCACCCTCTTGCTCATCATACCTTTTTCAACCCTGAATTCATCACATGCTAAAATAACATCAACATTAACCAAACAATGATCATTAATTACCTCATAATGTTGTTCCTCCATAACAATAATGGGAGTTAGGGTTGAATCTTCATCAAGCTTTGTAACCTCTTCTTGCCTTGCCAACAAGAAAGGGCCCTTCTCCTTCATCTTAGTTTGAACAAATGGAACTCTTTCCACCCTAGCTTCATCCATATTTTGCTAACACATGCTCGGGACATCTTCATGGTTCTTGCCGAAGTCATGTGTTTCATCAACTTGCCTCTGTTTGACTGTTGTTCCTAAAAATCCAGCAAGTGGATTGTCAATATTATCATCCAAAAATGAGGCTCTATCCACCAATTTTTTTCCACAATGCAATGTATCATATTTCCCTTCTTCTTTGGGTTCATGCTCCATGGTCTCTTCCCCAAACCCTTGTGTTACTATGGTGTTGTTTGGAAAATCAGCCAAGAGATCCACTTTGGCAAGAGGGTTGGGGGTTTCTAAGACTCCCAAGGGCTGCTCCCTCGTAGTAGCCTACTGCTGCAATATATCTTCCTCCTTAGAGGGGTCTTCTCCACTAGGGTTGGGATATCCTTCCCATGACCTTGATGCATGGTTAAGGGCTTGGACCAAGTTCCAATGCCCACTCTATCTTTTCTCCATCCTACAAACTCGGAAAATGATAGGGCATCACGAATAATTTCCGGAAGGGTTTGATACTCCTTAAAGTTAGTTGCAACCTTGTTAACCTTTGAACCCCTAGGCTCTTCCTTGAATGTCCTTCCTGTTTGTAGGTTTTGCATGGGGGAAGCAAGAGAGTCCAAGGTATTTGCTAGTCTTTTTGCATCTTCATCAATCTGTCCATCTTTTCTTCCCCACAAGAAACCCTCAGGCTGGGAAGACTGAAGCTCTAATACCACTGTAATGTCCCTTTCTGGGGCTGAAACTGAAAAACAAGGAAATAGCACAAACCCCAAGTAAAGTGAATTCTGATTTTTATAACAGCAACTTTGAAACCCTAGCAACGACTATATAGGGACATTAAATTCACCATATAATCATGCACAATAGTTGAAAAATACTTCTAAATAATTATTTCAAGTACGGAAACAAATATCCATCCAATTGCCAACAAATAAATGGAGAAAATCAGCGAAGATATACTGCCTGTAATTAATTTTGTGACAACAATAGGGAAGCCACAAACATGGGCTGAAAACAATAGATAATGTAATGTCCCTCTTTCTCGAATAGTTCGGTCGAAGACCTTTGGCCTGTTTTGTCTACCCGACGGCCAAAGGGTGTTTTCAAGGGTGACTTCGGTTTATTAATTTTATTATATTGTGCTCAAAATAAAGTAAAATATCATTAAAGCACATATAATTAATTAATAGACTGTTTAAGTGACTTTGACTTAGGAAAGTGCATTTAAATAAATTAATAAATTATTTAATGTGCCTTCCTAAGCCAAAAATGTGACTTGGTTGGAAAAGGAAATAATTAATTAAAAATTAATTATGATGATTTGGAAAAAGTGCGACTTGTTCCTTTGGAGGGTTTTTTGGCTATAAGGGAAAAATGCGACTTGGGGAAAGGGCATTCAAATTATTATTATTTTCTCCCGGCAGTTAGCTCTGAGCTTTTGCAGACAAAATCCAAGGACGGAAACCCTCTGGATTATTCCTCTTGTGGACGGAAACCCCAGGAGCAGTGAGAGAAGTTTCCATTCAGGGATCTTCATGGTATTCACAGGTTTTTATCATTCCAGCAATTAGAAAGAGAAATAAATTGCAGCAGTGGGCATACAGACTTCTTCTAGAGTGGGGCGACTTCTTCTACAATTGTTTTATGTAGTATCTGAGGTATTTTTCATGATAGATAATTATTGTAATTTCCAGCACCAGATATATATCAAATCGATTTGGTTTGAATCATTTACAGTGGGGTTTTGGACAATCTTTATTATTAATCTATCTGCAGATTTATAATTGTATTGCCGTAATATTTAGCATCAAAAATCATTATTAAATACACGGCTGAATTGTTTACTAAGAAACCTGCACTGTTAAACCCTAAGCGCCTTTTCTGTATTCACCTGGTTTGCGGGGTTTGTTTTATTTAATTTATCTATGCAGTTTTAGTATGGTGTTCTATGGATTCTTTTGATGTTATCAGTTCAGATTTGAGCCAAAGCAATATATATTAAAAAAAAAAAAAAGTATTCAGCAAAAAGGGGTTTGGGATCTTTCAGTGGTATTAGAGCAGTGTATCCTCCCAAGCTTGTGTGGGAAGGAAGCAGAGAGTGTATTAAAACAGAAATCAGCTTTGAATGCAACAGAGAGAGACGGTCCACACAGATACTACACCCGCAGACGAGCACGACTCGAAGCTGGTATTGTAGGAGGTGACAGAATGGAATATTTGGGTGAGAGACCTGAGAGTCCTCCTCGAGAGGAACATGCAGATCCAGATAGGGATTTCATTCGGGATATGGCAGCCACTCAGAGGCAGTTGTTACAGACCATGGAGCGCATGGGCACTACCTTGGACAGGTTGGCACTAGATAGGCCGCGGGACAGGCACGGCAGGAGGGATAGATCCGTATCAGTTGCCAGTGGTTACAGGGATCATAGCAGATCACCTTCAGAGCTTGGGAGTGTTAGGGGATCGCCACGCCGTGAGCGGAGGCAAACTCATACAGATGAGTGGAGACACACTCATACAGAGGAGAGGAGACCTACGCGGACTGCAGATAGGCCTATGCAGCCTAACTTCCTGCCTAGAGATGACCCACCAGAGATTGAGGGACGACCGGAAGAAGTAGCTTTTCCGGATACTATTATGACAATCAGTGATGAGTGGAGGAGTTTTCCGCAGCATGTGAGGGATGTATTTCCCCTCCCACAATATTGTGCTCAGAGGAGAGATAGCATGAGGGCTGGACAGGACAGGAGGCCTAGAGCGCAGCAAAACAGGGATTTGCAGCAAGTTACCAATAAGGTAACCCTCTCCACTTTTGATGGTAGTGGAAAGATCAGTGCCAGGGCTTGGATTCACAAGCTCGACACCTATCTTACCCTCAAACCCATGAGGGAGCAGGAGGCCATACAGTTCGCTACATTACACCTTGAGGGGGTGGCTTATGATTGGTGGCACCATGGGTTAGTTACACAGGGTCATGAGCTTCTACGGTCATACAGGGATTTCAGTGAGAGGTTGATTGCAAGATTTGATCGCAAGGATGTGGAGTTGTATTACAGGGACTTGGCACAACTCGACAGAGTGGACATGTTGATTCATACATCAACGAATTTTAGCGTATAGCAGTTATGGTTCCAGAGATGCCTGAGAAGAGGGTGGTGATGTTATTTATAGAGGGCCTTCATGACAGGATGAGAGGATTGGTCAAGGATCTTAAGCCTAGGACATTGCATGATGCCATCCAGACGACATTGGACTTGGACACATCCCCCACTTCTTATCAGCCCACTTCTTATTAGCCCAATAAGAAGTTTCCCACGAGCTCCAGGCCATTTCAGCGCTCTACCATTCCGCAGAAGAGTGCACCACCTCCTAAGGTGGATCAAGAGACTCGTAATGAGTTGAGGAGGAAGAAGCTTTGCTTTCATTGCAAAGATCATTGGGAGCCTAGACATCATTGCCTTGGTAAAGGCAAGGTGCATCTCATTGAGGTGATTTCAGATGGGGAGGATGATCACTCGCCAGATACAGATGCAGAGGATGAGGGCGGTGACCATGATGCATGGGGGAGCAGCCCCAAATAGAGCTTGGCGAGAGTGAGGCATTGGATTCATCCGATGTCACTATTGCTACACTCTCAGGAGTTCCTAGGTACCATCCCTTTCGGCTAAAGGGAGTGCTTAAGGGACAGCGGATTGTTTGTTTGGTTGATAGTGGAGCTACGCACAACTTCATTGATGAGGGGTTGGCTGTGAAGCGAGGATTACAGGTTGAGGAATTTGAGGGGTTTAGTGTACGGGTAGCAGATGGATTTGCTATTAGTTGCACTAAGAGGATTCCACGGCTTAGTATTCAGATGGGGGACTACACATTGACCGATGACTTCTATGTTATTGGACTTGGTGAGATTGATACAGTATTGGGTATTCAGTGGTTACAGTCCCTTGGCAGATATGTGCAGGATTTCGGAGGATGGAGTTGGAGTTTATGGTGGATAAGAAGAAGATTGTGCTTCGGGCTCTTTCTGACGGTGGGCCTAGAGTTGTTTCAGCACGCAGGATGGAGTCTATAGTCAGACATGGAGAGGTTGCATGGGCAGCCCAGTGTTTCATTTCATCCAAATCTTCTTCAGACAGTGAGCAACCTTTTCATATTGACATCCAGTCCATACTGGATAAGCACGGCCCAGTGTTTGGTGACATTCCTCTAGGTAGACCACCAGATAGAGGGTTTGAGCATGTTATAGAGCTTGAGGAGGGTGCTAAACCCGTGATGACTACGCCTTATCGCCATCCTAAGACATATAAGGATGAGATAGAGAAGGCCATTAGAGAGCTCTTGGAGATGGGACACATCCGTCCTAGTTCTAGTCCCTTTGCTTCTTCAGTTGTTTTGGTGAAGAAGAAGGATGGGACCATGAGGATGTGCATTGACTATCGTGCACTGAACAAGAAAACCATCAAGAACAGGTATCCCATTCCTCACATTGATGAGCTGTTAGATGAGTTGCATGGATCTATTTACTTTTTGAAGATTGATCTTCGATCGGGCTACCACCAAATTTGAGTTTGGGATGAGGATATTCACAAGACAGCCTTCAGGTGTCACTACGGGCACTATGAGTTCTTGGTGATGCCATTTGGACTCACTAATGCCCCTGCTACATTTCAGTCATGTATGAACCATCTCTTCAACAGGCAGTTGAGGCAGTTTGTGTTGGTATTTTTTGATGATATTCTGATATATAGCAGGACATGGGATGATCATTTGAGGCATCTTGATGAGGTACTTAGCATAATGGAGACTCGGTCTTTATTTGCTAAAATGTCAAAAGAGTGAATTTGGACTTATGGAGATATTGTATCTTGGGCATGTCATTGGGGCCAATGGGGTCAAGGTCCATCAGGAGAAGATACAGGCAATGAAGGATTTGCCACCACCCAGGAATATCTTTGACTTGCGAGGATTCTTGGGGTTATGTGGTTACCACAGGAGGTTTGTGAAGGGTTGGTTATTTCTCACTGGTAGCTCCATTGTGATCTTACATGGAAGGGTGCATTCGGTTGGTCGATGAGGCACCGGTAGTATTTGAGAGGCTCAAGGTAAATATGAGCACTGTCCAGGTTTTGGCTCTTTAGATTTCTCACGGCCCTTCATTTTAGAGTGTGATGCTTCGGGATTGGGATTGGTTTGATTTCTTATGCAGATCGTCATCCAATTGCCTTCGAGAGCCGGAAGTTGAGAGATAATGAGAGATTGTATTCCACCTATGATAAGGAGATGTTTGCCATTATGCATGCTTTTGGCAAGTTCAGACATGATTTGGTGGGTAGAAAATTTGTGGTGAGAACCGACCACAACAACTTGAAATATTTCTGGAACAAAAGGAACTCAATGAGAGGCAACAAAAATGGGTCAACAGAATTGCATATGATTTTAACATTTAGTATGTCAAGGGGGCGAAGAATGTAGTGGCTGATGCACTTTCCAGAAACCCCATCTTGCTGCCCTATGTTCTTTGAGTGAGATTTCAGCAGATTGAAAATCTCAATTGTTAGTTGAGTATTCCAAAACACTTGGGCATGTAACATTATGGATGGAAAAATTCAGGATGGCCGGTATAAGGTAATAGCTAATTTGGTTTTTTATAAGGGCAGAATTTACCTAGTTCCGATCGAGGTTAAGGAGAAGATTATCCATGCTTTCCATGATGCACCACTTGTAGGACATCCAGGTATTTTAAAACATACAAGCAAATTAGAGAGAGATTCTCCTCGAAGGGTCTCAAGGATGATGTCTTGCGCCATGTCCGCGAGTGTACGACTTGTCAACAGAACAAGTCAGAGCATACTTTGAGTGAGTATGTCAAGGGGACGAAGAATGTAGTGGCTGATGCACTTTCCAGAAACCCCATCTCACTGCCCTATGTTCTTTGAGTGAGATTTCAGCAGATCAGAAATCTCAATGTTAGTTGAATATTCCAAAAACACTTGGGCATGTGACATTATGGATGGAAAAATTCAAGATGGCGGTATAAAGTAATAGTTGATTTGATTTGGTATAAGGGCAGAATTTACCTAGTTCTGAATCTAAGCTTAAGGAGAAGATTATGCATGCTTTCCATGATGCACCACTTGCAGGACATCCAAGGTATTTTAAAACATACAGGAAAATTAAAGAAAGATTCTCCTTTAAGGGTCTCAAGGATGATGTGTTGCACCATGTCTCATGAGTGTATGACTTGTCAGAACAAGTCAAAGCATACTTGAGTGTGTGCGTATGTCAAGGGGATGAAGAATGTAGTGGGTGATGCACTTTCTAGGAAACCCCATCTCGCTGCCCTATGTTCTTTGAGTGAGATTTCAGCAGATTGGAAATCTCAACTATTAGTAGAGTATTCAAAAACACTTGGGCATGTGACATTATGGATAAAAAAATTCGGGATGGCGGTATAAGGTAATAGCTGATTTGATTTTGTATAAGGGCAGAATTTACCTAATTCTTGAGTCAAGCTTAAGGAGAAGATTATGCATGCTTTCATGATGCACCACTGCAGGGACATCGAGGTATTTTAAAACATACAAGCAAATTAGAGAGAGATTCTCCTCGAAGGGTCTCAAGGATGATGTCTTGCGCCATGTTCGTGAGTGTATGACTTTGTCAAAAAACACGTCGAGCATACTTTGAGTATGTCAAGGGGACGAAGAATGTAGTGGCTAATGCACTTTCCAGAAACCCCATCTCGTTGCCCTATGTTCTTTGAGTGAGATTTCAACAGATCGGAAATCTCAACTGTTAGTTGAGTATTCCAAAACACTTGGGCATGTGACATTATGGATGGAAAAATTCAGGATGGCCGGTATAAGGTAATAGCTAATTTTTTTTTATAAGGGCAGAATTTACCTAGTTCTGATGCGAGCTTAAGGAGAAGATTATCCATGCTTTCCATGATGCACCACTAGTAGGACATCCAGGTATTTTAAAACATACAAGCAAATTAGAGAGAGATTCTCCTCGAAGGGTCTCAAGGATGATGTCTGCGCCATGTCCAAAAGTGTACGACTTAAACAAGCAAATCAAGTCGAGCATACTTTGAGTGAGTATGTCAAGGGGACGAAGAATGTAGTGGTTGATGCACTTTCCAGAAACCCCATCTCGCTGCCCTATGTTCTTTGAGTGAGATTTCAGCAGATTGGAAATCTCAAATGTTAGTTGAATATTCCAAAACACTTGGGCATGTGACATTATGGATGGAAAAATTCAAGATGGCGGTATAAAGTAATAGTTGATTTGATTTGTATAAGGGCAGAATTTACCTAGTTCTTGAATCTAAGCTTAAGGAGAAGATTATGCATGCTTTCCATGATGCACCACTTGCAGGACATCTGGGGTATTTTAAAACATACAGAAAATTAGGAGAGATTCTCCTCGAAGGGTCTCAAGGATGATGTCTTGCGCCATGTCCGCGAGTGTATGACTTGTCAGCAGAACAAGTCAGAGCATACTTTCCCAGCAGGTTTGCTACAACCATTGCCAATTCTAGAGCAGAAGTGGGAAAGTATTTCGATGGATTTCATTACAGGTCTTCCCATGGTGCAAGGGAATGATCACATTTATGCAATAGTTGATCGGTTGACAAAATATGCACACTTTTTCGCTGTCCCTACCAGCTTTAAGGCACCTCATGTGGCTGATTTGTTCTTCCGTCAGATATTCAGGTTGCATGGACTTCCGAAGAACATAGTTAGTGACCGGGATAACAAGTTTATGAGCATATTTTGGGGGATTTTCCATTTGGTTCACACTGAGTTGACTCCTAGCACTAGTTATCACCCTCAGACGGATGGGCAAACAAAGGTTGTGAACAAATGGATAGAGGGTTATCTTCATAACTATGTTGCAGGACAAGCAGAAGGCATGGGTAAAGTTTCTATATTTATGTGAGTATTGTTATAACACCACTTACCATATGTCTATTGGTATGACTCCATTCCGAGCACTGTATGGATATGATGCGAGATCTTTTGTTGATTTGGCGTTTGGGGACAATAGAGCTCCCAAGGCTCAGGAGAGTTTACAGGATAGTCAGGACATCCTTAAGGTACTTAAGGAAAATATTCAGTGGGCCCAGAATCAGCAGAAGATGTATGCAGATAGGCACAAGAGTGGAGAGATCATTTGAGGTAGGAGACATGGTTTTTCTACGTCTTCAGCCTTACAGACAGAGTACTCTCAAGAAGAGTGGGGCTGAAAAGCTCAAGCCACGATTCTATGGTCCATACAGGGTGTTGAGGAGAGTTGGTGAAGTGGCATATGAGCTAGAGTTGCCTTCTGAGAGTAAGATACACAATGTCTTTCATGTATCTTGCTTGAAAAAGGCCTTGGGGCAGCACATTATTTCTTCTACAGAGTTACCACCCTGGATGAGGAAGGGAGATTGGACTTAGTGCCAGAGGAGATCTTGGACAGCCGAGAGAGGAGACTGAGGAATAGAGTTATTTGGGAGTTCCTAGTGAGGTGGAAAGAGTTACCAGTGGAGGATGCTACATGGGAGGGTGAGTCTATATTACAACATCCAACTCTATAGTTGCTTGGGGACAAGCAATCTCGGGAAGGGAGGACTATAATGTCCCTCTTTCTCGAATAGTTGTCAAAGACCTTTGGCCTGTTTTGTCTACCCGACGGCCAAAGGGTGTTTTCAAGGGTGACTTTGGTTTAATAATTTTATTATATTGTGTTCAAAATAAAGTAAAATATCATTAAAGCGCATATAATTAATTAATAAACTGTTTAAGTGACTTTGACTTAGGAAAGTGCATTTAAATAAATTAATAAATTATTTAATGTGCCTTCCTATACAAAAATGCGACTTGGTTGGAAAAGGAAATAATTAATTAAAAATTAATTATGATGATTTGGAAAAAAGTGCAACTTGTTCCTTTAAAGGGTTTTTTGGTTATAAGGGAAAAATGTGACTTGGGAAAAGGGCATTCAAATTATTATTATTTTCTCCCGTAGTTAGCTCTGAGCTTTTGTAGACAAAATCCAAGGACAGAAACCCTCTAGATTATTCCTCTTGCGGACGGAAACCCCAGGAGCAGTGAGAGAAGTTTCCATTCAGGGATCTTCATGGTATTCATAGGTTTTTATCATTCCAACAGTTAGAAGAGAAATAAATTGCAGCAGTGGGCATACAAACTTCTTCTAGAGTGGGGCGACTTCTTCTACAGTTGTTTTATGCAGTATCTGAGGTATTTTTCATGATAGATAATTATTGTAATTTCCAGCATCAGATATATATCAAATCGATTTGGTTTGAATCATTTACAGTGGGTTTTTGGACAATCTTTATTATTAATCTATCTGCAGATTTATAATTGTATTGCCGTAATATTTAGCATCATAAATCATTATTAAATACACGGCTGAATTGTTTATGAAGAAATCTGCCTGTTAAACCCTAGGCGCCTTTTCTGTATTCACCCTCAAGTTTCATGGGTTTGTTTTATTTAATTTATCTATGCAGTTTTAGTATGGTGTTCTATTGATTCTTTTGATGTTATCGGTTCAGATTTGAGCCAAAGTAATATATATTTTAAAAATATATATTCAGGCAAAAAGGGGTTTGGGATCTTTCAGGTAAACTCCTCCAAAAATAGCCAAATTATGGATTCCAACATTATAAACTATGGTAAATCAGAATATCAAAGAATATATGAATTATATGCCTTAGAAGGCATTGAACCACAACCAAACCCTATTCACTCCATAGGAGAGAGGCTCCAAAAATCATGCAAAGTTTTTGTAGGTCTTTTTGATGTCCTCGTTCCAAATCACCAAGAGTCTTCGATAGATATCTTCAATTCACCAACATGGAGAGTTTTTGTTCTCCACCAAACCACAAGGAAGGGTTCCTTCCTCCTTAGATGCCACACAAGAGGGTTGTTGTCCTCAAGTAGAAAGGTATTGAACAATCAGCCCAACAAACCAAGTATATGTGTAAATGCGCCAAAAGATGATTTGCAAATGAGGTCATACAATCCTTTTTATATCCCTTGGTTGGCGCCAAAGGCCAAATAGGTGAAGATCGACCTCTTTAAGCTTCACTTCATCTTCTAATCTCTTGTTGGGGTCTCATAACCCTAGCCAACCTGCCTTAAGGAGCTAAACACCAAATAAAAACATTAAAAAGAATAAAAAACTGAAATGAGTTCAATTACTTCCCTTGTTCACTCATCCTTCTTAGCCATGGGAAGAGAATGGGCAAGAAGTCTTCATTTGGCATTAATTTGAAAAAGTGCTTACAATAAAATTACTATACACTTTTAATCAACTTATAAGTGATAAAATAATAAAAGTAAAATTCGCTTTATTTTTATTTCCCCTTAGTGATAAAATGTGACCCATATAGCGACATTAACAAGGGGATAAAGAAATATAAAATAAAGTAAAACAAATGGAAAAATATTTAATGAAGAGAAAAGAGTTGATTGGTCTTTTTGTGTGGTAAATATGCCAAGGAAAGTTATAACAAGTCATCATGCATGGAGAGGACATATTTTGCATATCATAATTTATGAATATTGGTATAAGCTTGCATGTTTTCCATTTCTACTTCAAAGGATGAAAACCCTTTGTAGTTTTGCTTTAAAGGACGAAAACCCTATATTGCCAAGGTTGAAGAACAAAAATCTTCATCCTTTGTGTGAGGAAGCTCTATTTACTCAAATTTTTGTCCAATATTCTCTTGACATACAATCATCAATCAAGAAGACCAACATACATCATTATTCATTTTGATTATTTACTGTGATTATTTTGATAAAGTGAAGTGATTGCCAAGGTTTTGTTTTGCATTTTGATTTTTCGAGCTCGAAGGCTCTGCATGTTATTTCTCCATTTTTCAAAGTGTTAGTTCACTTTAGTTGCATTCTTAAAATTTTCATTGTATGGCAAAAATAATGGAGGAAATTTAATGAGGAGACTATAAACATGAAGGAAGGAGAGATGGAGGGGTTCGGGTTTGTTCTACTACGAAGTTTTTGTGGAATTGACTGCGAAAGTTGTAAGTGAATTTTGGAAGATTTTTGGAGGAGTTCAAAATCATTACTAGGCATGATAGGATTTAACTCATTACACCACTTATCTCAATTTAACCGTTTTCATGAAAAAAATGCTCAAAGATTATTGGAAATATTTTTGGGTTTGATTTTTGTGGTTGGTTTTAGTAGTTTCTCGGTTGGGTCATTTGAATATGAATTTGCTTTCTTTTTATTAGGTCTGATAACATTTCAACAATATGCTTATGGATATTTGGTCACTGGTTGTTATTTTCTATGGATATGTTGTTACTTATTGTCTTAGTCATTTTCGACGACTCAGTGGATATATGTATGGATGTTTGTCTTTGATTATGCTATCGATTATAGATTTTGAGCAAGGATATATACCAATGATTGGTTTTGCACACGATACGTTGCATATCTTTACTTATTTTGTATTTTATTGTATGCTTATTCATTTTTGGGATTTCTTGTTATAAGATAACGAACATGGAACTGATTCTTTCGGAAAGAAAGGAACCTGGTTATTTATTGTTAAATGAACAAAAATATAAATATGGGTCATGGGTATTTGAGGAAATGTCTACAGGTTCCTATATCAGTCTTCTTGACCATTTTTTCTATGAATTTGAGTTTGAGATTGAGGAAATTTTGATTCACTTGTAAACCCTTGTTGGGTGTTTATTGTTGTTGCTTCAAATCCTCTAATGTGAGGTGGTATTGGTTATTGAGTTTTAGTTCTAGTCTTCCTTTTACGACTGAGATTCATTGTTTCTTGTTTGGAGTTAACCCTTATTAAGGGAGGAATAAATCTTGCCTATTCCTTTTGTAAAAGGACTTAGATCCTTGTTTTCTGAGTTGATTCCTTTATGTTTGTTTATTCTTGCAATTTTTCTTTGTGGTTGAGTTATTTGGTTTTGGGTTACATCCTAATATGGGTTTACATCTTCATGTGAATTTTTGTTGATCCCTGATTGTGGTTATCTCTGAGTTAATACTGATTTGGTTCGACGGTTTCAAATCCTTGAACTTATCGGTCAAATTCATATTATTCATTGTAGTGTAAAGACTGCATTGATATATCTGATTGCCTTTGGAAAAGGTCGTCGGTTATTGGCTTAATGTCTTTAATAAAAATCTAACTTTGTGTCTCGACTTGGTTGGGATAGTAATGTCATTTTGATCAATTAATTCTTCAAGAAACATTTTGAGGTTACTCTCTGTTTATTTTTTCCTTGATTGGTTGTTCTCATTTGGAATTTTTGTGCCCAAAATGGTTGACATTCATGGAAGATGTATATTTTTCTTAGTTGGTCCTTTGTTCTCTGCTTTCAGTTGACAATGTTTTCATTTGAGTAACTTGAATTACTTGGTAGTCTCCGTGAGGAGAACTTAGTTAATTTTTAGGAAATGGGAAATATTCAACTATCGTTATGTGAAACACTGTAAAGTGAATTTGGTATGAAGACAACTTTGTGACTTGTTGTAGTTTTCCATTATGAATGTAAGGGTTCTCTAGGTATTTCGAGTTAAATTGGATGCTAAGTAACGAGTGGCTTATTGATTAAATTTCCTTCTTAATTATTATTAAGGGGTATGAAGTAATATGTTAGTGGAAGAAATACTATTAGATATTTAGATTCCCTTGATATTCTTTTTTGACTTCTAGAATAAATGATCTTGATTGGAATGATTATTAAACCTCTTGTCTGGATTCTATTTACTTCCTCGGATGCCTTTGTTTCCCCTAACTTGTCGATTTTCTTCCCCACATGCCTTTGCTCCACTCAAACACTCTCTCCAATGGAGTGCCAACCAATCTTGTGCACAAATCTATCTAGTTCAATCTCTATCACAGATCTCTCGCACTTTCTCTATGCCACTCGCTTGTCAACTCACTCGAACGTTTCACAATGCAAGGTAAAAATGATAATGCAAGCCCACCTTTTATAAATTTTGTAAATTCCTCCACATTTATTTCTCTCCACCTGGCATTTATTTCCTTTTCCTCACCCCAGTCATAACCTTCTGGCATGCCCACTACTTCTCGGCCACAGATTCCATTCTATGTGCCTTCATGCGCCGAGGTTCCTATCCAATGTGCCTCAAACCAAGTATTTTCCACTATTGTAAACTACCTCAGGTTACACTGTATGTCTATTCATCCACACATGGTCTTTATTTATGAGAAATTTTTCTTTATTCGCACCCTTACTGCAAGCACGTGCACAATATCTCTCTATGCATACCCATTTTCCAGAGAACGTTCAATCTTGGCCCATTTATCCTATATATACTCCACACCACACTAAAAGTATGTGCAATCCTTTGTGTATGAATTCAAAAGATAGTAATCAACTTCTAGCGTGTAAGCACACTTATTACAACATAACACATAACTAAATTGACAAAGCATAACAACCTTGAAAGGAAATACATATAAATGAAAATGCATTAGGGAAATCTAATATAAATGGAAAGATTTCACGATTACAAACACCAAGAAGGCTTATTTATAGTAGGGCTTCAACCTACTCCCATTGAAATAATCTGGGCAATCGTGTTCCATACAAATACCAGAATTGGAAAGAGCCTAAATCAATTATATAATTCACAACATACGGTCCCAACCAATACACTTGGAACTTTCTAGGATGGCGCAAAAACTTTGTGCCATACAGAAAAAACCATATGTCCAACTTCAATATACTTATGCTTAATATGCCTATCGTGTCATGCTTTCACCGACCTTTTCTCGTCTTTTGGCTCCACCTAGCAATAGTGTGCTTTTCATCCAATCAGTATCAGTTTATCAATGCACTCTTCAAGTGCTTTCTCATCATCCAATCCACCGCACACGCAACACACATGGATGGTAACATAAATTCCACTAGTAAAATAGCCTTTGTGCCAAACACCAACTAAAAGGGTGTGGCTTTATTCAACCTCTTGTAGGTTGTCATGTATGCCCAAAGTACAATAGAGACTTTATCATCCCAATCCTTCCTTCCAACATCATAAATCTTTGTCAATGTATGTCCCAATATCTTGTTGAAAGCCTCAAGAGAGTGCCACCGGCCTAAGGGTGATAAGGTGTGGTTTTGTCGTGTGCCACCATAAATTTTGCCAATAGTATCTGATTATCTCATTAAGAAAATGAGTGCCCCTATCACTTTTCAGACTTAGTGGACATCTATACCTGTTGATTATGCTCTCCCACGTAAAACCTCGTTGCCTTAGCTATCGTGTAATCCTTTGTAGATGCTACTTCGCCCACTGTGTAAGATAATATGTACAATTTATAATGTAGCGCAATCTAGTCTTGCGCGTGGGTGGGGAAATATGACCCACAAAGTCAATTTCTAACTTTTCAAAAGGTTTTTTGCTAACAATAGGCCTCAAATTCATTTCATCTTTATGCATAGGATTTCCAAGGTGTTGACAATGGTCATATGCCTTACAATACTCTATACAATCCTTGTAAACCATTTCCCACTAAAGTTCTGCTAATAAAATATTGTGCACAGTAGCATTTCCTACATAATTTCCACTGCAATTCCACCATGAGTTTTCTCCATAATGGCAAAGTATGCTCATGCTCAAATACACACCGGCACAAAACCTCATCCTAGCCTAACTTGTATAAATCTCCACTAATTTACATGTAAGTCACGATGCATATAGCAAGTCATTTCTTCTACAAATCCTTCATTCCTTTAGGCACCACACATGTGCACAAGAACATATTAATATCTTCTAAGTCATAGGGTGCACTGTTCAATCTGAAAATTTGTGCATCTGGCATTATATCCTCAATGATTTTCACATCCTCACCGAGTTAATCCTTGATAAATGATCTAGTCCTAAGTTACTCTTTCCTAGCTTCACCACAACTATAAAATCAAATTCTTGGAACAACAGAATCCAACAACATATGCACCCCTATAAAACGGGTTTGTTCACCAAGTACTTAAGTGTCATGTGATCTATATAAAATATGAATGATGTTTCTAAAAAGTATTAGCTAAACATACGATTGCATAAATCATGGGCAATGCTTCGCGCTCCATAGTTGTATAATTCTATTCAGTTAGGGTAAATTTCATTCTTGTAAAGAAAATAGGATGATCAACAATACCCTCTCTATGTTGGGCTAATACTTTGCCAATGGTCATGCCAAAGGCATCCCCATGTACATGGAATGGTTTTGTCTAAGAAGGAATAGGCATGGAAGTAAGTCTTTCCTTTAGTGTCTCAAACGTGCATTGTTGTGCCTCACCCCAATGGAATTTTCCCTTACTCTTCAAAAATTCCTCTAAGGGCATGGCTATCCTAGCATAACCCTTGATAAAATTCCTCTAATAACATGTGTTCCCTAATAATCTGCGCACCTTTCTCTCGTTAGTAGGTTCCTCTAATCCCAAAATTAAAGCAACCTTAGCAGGATCTACCAACAAGCCTTCTTTGCAAATGATATGCCCCAACAGAGCTCTAAAGGGTGTAGAAAATATGTACTTCTTGATGTTTAGGGAGGTGCTCAACTACCGGCACCTCTCAAACATAAGTCTTAAATTATCACAATGATATTTTACTAGCCCATAAACTGTCCAATCATCCAAGTAAACCTATAAAAACTTATGAATGAAGTCTTGAAATGCTTGCACAACAATGTATGAAAAGACTGCAAGCACATTCTTCAATCCAAAAGGCATAATTGTGTATGCAAAACTTCCCCATTCAATGGTGAAATTTTTCTTCTCTTAGTCTTCCTTAGCAATCCAAACCTAATGATATCTAGAAAATACATTAGTTAAAGAGTAGATTTCACACCTCGTAAATGATGTGGGAAAGGGACCTATCACACAAACATCATTCAATTCCCTATAATCCACATAGATCTTTATCCTTCCATTATTCTTGATGCTTATAACCATAGGGCTAACCCATTCTGACTCCTCAATGGTCTCAATGATTCCATAATTCAACATCTTATCAATCTCTTCTTTTACCTTGATGCATAGATTATGATTCATCCTATAAGGCCTCTTCCTAACTAGGCACGCACCTTCCTTTAACTTGATCCTCATGTCATCCAAAGAGTGATGTACCCCTTTCAACTCATGATATCCCCTAGGGAATAAATCTTGGAAGTTGCGCAATAACTCAATTATTTTGCAACCTCGAGTCGGACTAATAATCTCCAATGATGGCCTCCTTAAGTTATGTGTTTGTCCCAATGTTGACCTTATTCATTTTCATAGGCTCATGATACACACACACCTTCTCATCTACATTATCTAAGACCTCACACATACCCATGGTATTATCAACATCTAGATTCTCCACTTCTTCATCATCAATCATGTAAACAAGATTTCCTTTTTATTTTTCTAGCCAAGTGTGCCCAAGTTGTTCCTCATTTGTCTCTTCTTCTTCAAAGCGTGCCTCCAGATCTGACTCACCTAGTAATTCTTGAATAGGCTCATCAAAATTTTCACTATCTCCATAGCCAAGTGCTTCATAATATATAATTCCTCATCACTAGTGGTTTAGTAGAAAAACAATCAAAGGTCTGAATAATACCTATAGTCAATTCTTACCAATTCCTTATCTCTCAATTTAATCCCACATAAACATATAATGCATGTGCGAAGCCAAGAAGAGTGAAGTAGAACTTGTGCACACACACCGAAGGTGGTAAAGCCTCCCGCCCCTCTATTCGAGTCTCTCACACTTCTAAAGGTCAGCGAAGAAGAATCCTTCCCATGAAATTCACATGTCTTGGTAGGCTCATTTCTCTTGAAGAAATATAGTATAGAAGGTGATTCTCACTTCTCGCCACTCTAAAATACTATCTCTGTGTGCAATCCACCAATGCGTTGTTGTCTCACACAAGGTATATACCATCATATTCCTTCTCTCCACTTGATCTTTCCATTGGGATTCCAAGCACGTAGGAAGACATCAATATTTCCTTCACCAAAGTGTACCTTGCTACTTGGTTACTATCCAAATGCCTAACACAAGTGCGGCATGCTTACATGAGTCACTTTGTACTCTTCATCTCATGCCCAACCATTTCATAAGTCCCATGCACCCGGTTATATACAAACAACACTGGTTGTATCACTCATAGATTTTGCATCATCCCATTGAATAACACCTTTCTTTGATAGCTCAAGCACTTCATGATCTCTACTAATGCACATATGAATTTTATTCAAATCCTCTTCACTTAAAGGTTCCACATAAGGTACAACTTTTTTTTTACGCCAAAGGAATAATCACACGCTCTTATTTGTTCTCAAAAATGATATAACCTTTATTGAAGTGCAAGTCAAAGCATTGTTTATGTAGCACCAAGGGTGCCCAAGTAAGGCTAGAAAATATCCGCTTTGGCAAGTGCCATGACTTCAAAGTCCCTAGTAAACTTGGCCCCTTGTATAGTAATATTTGCATTCTTCAAGACTCTAATGGGCATTGCTTTAGTTTTTTTTTCATATACAACATGTTTGAAGATGGTTGTAATGGTGGCCTCCCCATCTGATTCCACACATCCAAGGTGAGTATATTCATTGTTGCACCTGTATGAATTAGTATATTACTCAATGGTCATCCATCAACAATTGCATTCAAGGTGATCTCTTTGTCATAATCAAGACTGTGAGGAGGTAAGTTTGCATGCAATATCTGTCTCTCATGCTCAACTATTGCGCATGGCATCTTCTCCCTTAACCATTCCCCTAACAAAGGAATGATGTTTTCTTAGCACAACATCTTACAAACCTCCTTTAAGTCATCAACATCTTTATGGGGAAGCTCAACTACTTTATCCTACTCTAGCTTATGTGACTACTCTTTCAAGCATTGTATCTCACCTTGCAAGTTTTTAATAACCTCCATAGTTTCTTGATAGACTTCCTTCTGATGAGCAAGATATGGATACTTTTCATGCAATACCTCATGTTTTGTAATAATAGGTTTCTACTTGAGTCTCATGCATACGTGTAGCCTCTGTGTGATTAGTCACCAACACGGGTATCATCTCGTGGTCGGGTGTTATCTTTGGCATCCACCGATCTTTAAGCTGTGTGATGTACTCTAACCATTCTCACGCCCTTATCATGTTTGTGTTTCTTTCTCATGTGCTCATACAAATCCATGAATTCCTCAAACTTGTGATTCTTTCCACACCAATAGCAAATAATGTTCTAAGGGCATTCCCACCTATAATTATCAAGGGATCCACATGTGTAAGAGGTTCTTCATGTGAATTCAACTCTTCCGATGCCGCGAACTCATCCTTTGAATCCTCCACGGTAACCTCTACCTCTACCACCTCCATTAGAGCACCCTTCATTGTGATTATGATTATGATGCTCACCTTGTTCCTTAGTATTGTTTTGCAACACCGGTCCGACGTACACCAATTTCAATGATATCATGAATTTGTAGTTCTCGTATCATAAGTGGTAGACTTAGAAATATTATAATAACAAGACACATTCTTCCTAATCACACGCTGCTGCGTAGGAGGTACCTACTTGATTTATGATCCAAATGATAGATGTCACAATCCAAGTAACATGGTGTACACCGATTTACAAGGGAAACTATCCTTAGTATGTCCTTCCACCTCATAATCCATACACCAAATACCACCGCATGTCTCATGGGATAAATTATCTGAAAAATTTTCCAACTGTTTTTCCATAGATGCAATCTGAGCTTCCAAAAATGGGCTAACTCCATTGTCTATGCTCCCTACTACCTCAACGCGGAGAGATGCCTCAAGTACCTCGCACAGATCTGTAAAATTCTTGTATGATAGAACCATTCTAAAATGTGTGATAAAATCTCCAACAAACCATTGAGCATGCTGACTGGGTTAAATATCATAAGACAACTTTGATAGCAAAGTTTTAAAGCATGCATCATACTCCCTTACGCTCTCATCCATGCCATGCTTAATGTCCTTCATTATTTGATGCTTTTCTATTCAAAATTGGGTATGTAGAACTCAGTTAAGAAAGCATCATGCAACATGGTATAGTCTATAAAAGTCTGGTTCAGATCATACTTCATGTACTAGTTATGCGCACACCTTGCAAAGTAGTAGTAAACACGTGCTCAACTGCATCTTTAATTCCTATGTATTCTAGTAGGTGAAGAGACATTTATTAATAAACGTATTGTGGTTGGTGTAGACCATGCCCACTAGATCCAAAATGTGTATTCCCTCCACCTCGAGAACCACCATATCCACTAGATCCCAAACCACCTAATCCTCCTCTCATAGCGGGCATCAAACTAGAGGATGTGTTGCCTTGTTTCCCCACTATTTCGCTAAATTGAACTTCCCACATTCTCGTGAAGTTGTGCTACTCCTAGATGTGTTACCAACAATCTGCAAACCCACGATCTTTGCAAATGACATGCCTAAAATTATACCTCCAACCGGACCCCCAAATAACAAAGACAACATTTGTGCCACCATAGATGCATGTATTATCTGATTAACTCTCGAATTTAATGGAAAATGAAATCTACATGTTCTACTCTTGAAGCACCTACACTATCCCGATTTGCGATAATTTTTCAAGATCCGAACACCAAGTACAAGGGATATGTCACCAGGCTAGATCTGATGTGTGCTTGCGGCTCGTAATTATTCTTCCTCAGATGCGCTCTCATCTGAAGCCAAGGGGGACCATCTACTGCATTTTCCTAAGGATGGAATAACTAGATTCTTTGACTCCATATCTTCCATGTGAGCCCCAAATCCCTCCTAACACATCACTCTCGCAACTCCAAATACTACTTAATTTCACATTTCTTTGTCAATTCCCTCTTGTGTGCTTCATTATACTTAAGATACCTTTCTTCTCTATGTCATTCTACTGCTAGGTTCGCCATCATCATCACACCTTATCATTTTCCCATGCGTGGTGGTATTTAGCTAGCCATAGGTTGTTCCTCCAAATCCGAGTTATAATCAAGATCTTAATCGCTCAAGGGATAGTGTGCAAGTAGGATCCTCTAGGTTCATGCAAGAACTAGAACTCAACAACCTCTGGATAGGAATAAGTAGAAATAACATACTCCAATGTATAACTATTCAAGACACCACCCCACCAATGACCTACGGTGTGTGCCTAAGCCAAATCAGCATTATGCGAGTCTAGTTATTTTCTTGTGTCCAAACAATTTTTCTATGCCTCCAATTTCTCTTTGATGCATATGCTACTAGCCACTCGCATGCATCGGATATAGGGAGACAGAAAAGAATGTATCATAGAGCTCATGATAGATATTCTCTTCGACCCATGCACATGCATCAAATTCAACTCCAATGTTAAATCTACGAGCAAATTCTTCCTCTAATTTTTCTACCCAACTCTCAATCTTGGTGAAAGTCAAGTGACACATCTTCATCATGCAACATCTTTGCAGTAACTTAAAAAGAGGTCTCAAAAATGGAACCAAAATGTAGTATTTTATTTTACTAAACAACCCAAAGCGCACTTTGACACATCACTAAGGAAAACTTGAGCACACACCGAAGTGTGTAAAGGTATCAGTCCCTCTTTTATGGTAGATTTGTCAAGGAGTTAGCATGATAAACACACATATAATCTAGATCCATAACAAACATGCAAGGATAAATCATAAATAGATCTAGATCACAACCATATGCAAGAATGAACTAAACAAGAATTAATATCAGATTTACTATGCAAGATCCATTTACAGATGAGTCAATAACCAATATCCAACCACATAGATCCATTGTATTAATCACTACAAAACATAGAAGTTGAATACATACATATGAGTATCATCATAGGTCATGTGTGCCCATAAACCAATAGCATAACCTCACAAGCATTCATAGGATACTAAATCCATGCAAATCAATACATATATATAGGGGTGGGGACTTTCCCTTCACCGCTTATGCATCCTCAAAATAGGTTGTATGCTAAGAATAGCCATGCACCGCTACAAGATAAATACAAAAGCATGCAAGCTTCTCTAATAATATATCTCATATAATTAACTCCTAGTTCAGATCATATTATTATCTCAAACCACTACATGTCGCTTGATCTTCCACTTGTCCAAAATAGCCTTTTCTTAGTCTTCAAGTCTTCATGCCTTTGTGTCCTCTACACTCAACCCTATCTTTATCCCATTGTAATAAAAATTGTTAAGTCTCGACCTAATACTTTTCCTCACGCACCTTTCCACGAGTACTTACGTGCCCCATATCTATGTGCCCCAACATTATGCAACTTTAGTACTTAGGTTGTAATTCATCATCCCAATATGTAGGAAGCGGGAAATCAACAATGAAAAATATAGTGTGGATAGTCTTTGGACCAACAATGATAGGCAATGTAATGTGACTGAAACATGGATGGATAGAACCATCATAAGCACACAATGAAACACTAGAGGGACTAACGTCATGAGCGGAAAGACCTAAAACTTCAAGGAATGACATAGGACACAAGTTAAGTTCAAATCCATTATCAATCAAAGTGTGCTTAACAACTACATTATGAATACGACATATGATATGTAGAGGCGGGTCATTATCAAAAGTGTGAACATCGGTGGGAAGATTATACTTGAATACTATGTGTGAAGAGAAATCATCGGCAAAGGCTTGATAAACCGAGTCGGGATGCATGTCAACATGAATGTGAGTAGTAGCAAGAAAATGTTGGACTCTATGTAGTAAATCAAGATTTTCAAGCAAATAATCATTTATTGAGATACTCATGATGATCAAACCCTAGGATGACAAGCAATGAATGAATAACCTAGAAGCATGAATGACCAAGTCGGGTTCACCAAAATGATTAACTAAAAATCATAAATAAAATGTGTAGTTAATCTAATCTAGAACGACATGTAAATGTAGTAAATGAATACAATAAACAAATATGGAAAATGACCCAAGAAACTATAAAAATGGAACATCTAAATCCTAAAGTGCAAGGAGAATTAGAATGAACTCAAATTATTACCAGAGCTCAATGGACTGTGTCATAGAGGTGGCTGGAGGAACAAAAAGTAGGAATGACTATGCAAATACCCCAAAAAGGATGGATCTGAGATGTCTAGTTACATGGGAGTACTTGGAGAGGGACTGGGGCACTTGTTGGTGCTCTAGTCTATAAAATGGGTGCCCTGGTCTTTGTAAAGGATCTAGAACTAAGTTTCACAAGTCTGACAAGTGGTCTGAAACCCACATTATGTGTTGCATCAAATATTTTTCACTACGCCAGGTATCGTTGATAATCCAAGATATATAGAAGACCTGTAAAAGACCAAAAAGGAGTATCAAAACCCTAAAAAAAGAATAATGCAAATGAATGGGTCGGATTGACCTCACTGCCACAACAATGGGCATACTAACTAAGTTTTGTACTACATTTTGGACTTAAATGTAGTTCTAGTGTGTGTGTGTGTATGTGTGTGTGTGTGCATCATGTGCCCTAGGTGCTCTTGTGTTAGTCGCACTTTGTGAAGTAGCGAGTAATAACTATATGTAGAAAATGTAATAGAATGTGTGTATGGAATATAATAGAATCCCTCCCCTATGCTTTTGTGATGTAGATGAACCAGCCTTGTCCTTATGATGGAGCTAATAGATGCAAATGATCTCCAAATGGATGAAACTCTAGGTGGATGATAGTAGTGACTAGTGCTTGGTCCCTCATTATGGTCTCATAACTTTATATTTATAGGGTTCTCTTGATCTAATTTTGTAATTAACCCGAATGGTTGACCACCAAAAAGATAAAGATCTCAAATAGATAGAAAGAGCCCAAAAAGTGGTGGAAATTTTCAAAAGGATCGGGGCACCCTGGTAGGACTAGGGCACCCATGGGTGCCCGAAGACAAGCCTGGGCACCCCAATCGAGGCTAAAATAATGTAAAGTGAAGAAATTTGATGGGGCATGTGGGTGCAAGAGGTCGAGAATGATGAAATAAAACACTATAAGATGGCCAAAAGATGAGGCTTAATTAATACCTTCTTCACTCAAAAACCTTCTAAATAGTAGTATGATACCGACACTAAATATTGACTAAAGTGCATGATTTTATTACTACATAACCCACATCTCGGTAAGTGAACAAAGGAGGGACTCCATCAATTACATGCACTTCGGGTGAGAACCTAGGCATCTGTCTAGGTGAAGTGCCAATGCACATGACCTTGGGAAGTGTTGGCTACTAGACTCCAAAAAGCTAGGAAAACATAATAAGTTTGATGCTATTTGGAGTGGTCCTTATCAAATTGTGGGGATCAAGGAGAGTAATGCTTTTGAATTGGAAAATCTTGACGACAAAAAATCACCTATTCCGCTTAATGGGATTTTCCTCAAGACTTATTTTAAAATATTTATTTTCCCCTTGTACATAGTTGTAAATATTTTGTGTTTCCTACTCTATTTTGTTTCCTTATTGTCATTATTGTCGTCTTCTTGGCCTCAATTTTTAGACTATGGGTGTTTGTTTCTCTGAACAATGTTTTCAAATATTGCCCATTTTTGTCAAGTATAAATTGCCAGGATTTTTTTGGTGGATGTTGTGTTCCACTATGGTCACATTTCTCAAGTTTCAATTATTGTAATATTTATCTTTCGGTTAAATATTTTTTTCGTAGGCACTCGAGTCTTGTAACCTCCTATCCATCTACTAAGAAAACTAGTTTCCCCATACGACTTCTACTTATCTTTTGAATAACTTATGGATTATTTTTAGAATGGTTTAGAATTCGCAATTATAGAGGAAGATGTTTACAAATAATTTGAAAAAAATTCAGAAGAACTTAGGATCAAATAAATTGAGAATCATCTTGGGGCACGAAGCAAATTTCGTGCCATTACATTTTTGTAGAGAATGATAGATTTTTGGAAATTTTGGGATGCTTTTTCAAAGTTTAATATTGACTCCATGCCTAATGGATGCACAAGGAAACTGGTTATCGCATCTATCGGAAGATGACCCCTTTGAGTCACCAAAGTGTTGCTAAAATAAGCACCCGACTTATTTTTAGGAAACTAGTTTTAAAAGATGAAGACTTGTGGGTCTTGATCAATGTTATTAATCCACTCTTGATCCTTGATGCCTCAAATTTGTTCAAATTACTTGTGTGGATTAGACCTTAATAATTTTCTACTTTATTTTTTCCTTGAGCCTAAATATCCACACACACAAACTTATAAATTCATGGCCCCCTAAAAATTTTTGGGTCCCTAGTTTTCTCTAAATCCCTAAAATTTTGTGGGTCCCTAGTTTTCCACGGATCCCTAAAATTATGCGGGTCGAGGCATTTTTGGCAGATCCTTACTATTTTTGGCTCCCTACATTTCCATAAAAGTTAAAAAATATGCTAACTCCTCAAATTCTATGAAACTCGCAAAATTGTGGCCTCCTCAAATTCTATAGAATCCTAAAAATATGCAGCCTCCTCAAATTCCGTAGAAGCCAAAAATCATGGCCTCCTTAAATTCCATGGAAACCTCAATATTTTTGGCCTCCTTGAATTTTGTGGAATCCTAAAAATTTGTGACCTCAATTTCCACAAAATCCTCAAAATCCACGATGTCCTCAAATTCCACAAGCCCGAAATAACACGACATTCTCAAATTCCGAAGCTTAAATATGCATGACCTCCTCAAATTTCATAACCCTAAGAATCTGTGGCCTCCCTAAATTTTGTGGAAGCCTAAAAATATGCAACACACTAGAACCTCCACATAATGCTTAAAAATCCATGTAAAAATATAAAATCCAGATGAAAGTGAAAATCCACACAATAGTCTGCAAATCAAAGGAGTAATATAAATTAAAGAAAATTGGAACGCACATTGAAAGAAAAGTGGATCCACACATTGGAGAAAAAGTGGATCCGCACATTGAAAAAAAAATGGATCTATACATTGGAGAAAAGTGATTCCGCATATTGAAAAAAACTGGATCCACACATTGGAGAAAAATTTATTCCTTGAAGGATTTCAAAATATGCACTATGAAAGAATTGAAAATCCACACTACAAAGGATTTTCTTAATTTTGACAAGAATCTTCAAACTGCCATAACTTTTGATGGGGACCACGAAATTGAGAAAAAATGGTATTGTTGGAAAGGTATTGAAATGAACTACACATTAGAGGTGGTTTTGGATCATGATAAATCCTTTTTGATAAAATAACTAAATTAGGGGCCCACAACTATTTTTGGATTTGAGTTGTGACTCAAACACGGGACTGGTTTTTTGCTCATATCTTTTGATCCAAAGCTCCATTTGACATGAAATTGGTCTCATTGGAAGCATTTTTCATGGGGATTCACTAAAAGATAATTTTTAAGATGAAATATGGAGATAATTGGGGTATGTTAACCATATATTGTTTGGTCTTTTTCTTAATTGATTGATGCCCAAATTAATTACATATGCTTTTGTTTGATTCCTTTTGTCTCATGATGCTTCTTGGATGGTATATTATCCTCATGCCCCCACAAAAATGAAGAGAATGATTTTAATGGTATGTGTAACAATAAATTAACTATTATCATTGTTTCAAAGCATGATTATGCTTATTTGAACAACTTATTAAAGTTTCAAACTTACGCACTTTTTTTGGAAAGCCATGGAACAAAAAAACTTAGTGTTGTGTGGAAAAAAGTACATAGATTTTTACGGGTCCATCTAATCCACAAAATAAAGGTTCAAGATCTTTAGACTTAGGTGGATCCAAAAAAATACTCTGTCGGAATTTAAAATGTAGTCTTCCACGGAAATAAGTCATGAAGTTGAAGCTAGTGTTCCGTAGGTCCAAGAAATATAGTGCGTTGTGGGTTTGTAAGGTTCACACTATAAAAAGAAGGAACCAAAAATTTATATTCCATGGAATAAATAAATGGGGATATGTACCACCATGTCACATGAAAGGTTGAGTCCACCGCGGCATGTGAAAGTTTGAGTTTTCCACAAAGAAAAAGAATGAAGTAATTCTATGTTTTGCAAGATTACAAGAGCATAGTGTTCTATGGGTTGTAAAACTCGTGCAACAAAGGTTGAAGACTGCATAGTGAAATAAAACAAAACCATGATGAGTTAGATGTTATGTAATGAAAGGAATTCATTCGAGATGCCAAACTCCACAAAGAAAACAAAATTCAAATTTCAATGGTCACCCATTGAACGAAGGAAAAAGTAAACTCACGCAAGACAAGGCAAAGAGACAAGGCCTCGTGACAAAGGAATTTCCCAAAGTAGATAAACATTACTCAAAGCTGAGAAATACTATGAAATATATGATGAGGTCATGGGGATAAGAATAATTCCACAAAGGAAGGAAAGCTTGTGCAAGAATCTGTCATATAAAGGATTTTTCACGATGTTGTTGGGACCGGGGTTTTGCTCATATATTTTGATCCAGAGCTCCATTTTACATGATACCAGTCCCATTAGAAGCATTTCTCAGAGGGTTTCACTAAATATTAATTTTTTATGGGATTTATGAAGGTATTTGGGATATTTTAGAAATGGAATTTTTGACCGTTTGAGTCATTATCGTTATCAATAAATGCTTGAATCAATTAAATATGGTTTTATCGATTCCTTTTATGGTATATTCTTCTCAAGACCCCACTAAAACAAATAGATGCGATGTATTAGTGGTCCAAAGATTACATGATTATAGCTAGAAATGGAAATTTTTCAATTCAACCCTCATCCATCTCCCCTAATTTTGTGGGAATCCATTTATTTAGGTTAAAGCTTATCTCAAAACCAAGCATCGAGGTTTTCATGTAAATCAAGGCACCCCATGGGTTTGGATCATCATGAGAGTGGGATATTACCTTTTGAAATAGTTCTGAGGGTGGTTTAGAGGTTTGAATAGGTTAAGCATCTCATATGACATCTTCAAATCCCTTCTCCTCCCTCCTATTAATGTAATGAGTTTCATAAGTGAAGGATCCTCTCTTGAATTCAAAGAAACTCGCCAAATTCATTTCTAAGTATTTTGAGTCTATGTAAACCCTTGTGCTAAATGGTGTAATGCATTCACTACCTTCTCAATGAATGTGAGAGATTGTGTGTTCTCAAGCAATAATATCTACTTAATTGTGATCATGATTTATCCCTTGGCTTGAGTTATTACATCTCACCTTTCTCTAATATTGTTTTATGATGTGTCCGAATTATATTTGCATAATTCCAATCCATAGTGTCTTTTATAAACAGGATTAAGTGTTGTTATAGTTCAATGCGCATTATGGCTCTTATCTTCCCCCTCATTTTTGCGTTATTTACCCTTTTTCTTGATCGTAGGGAGAGTGACCCTTTCATGCTCTGGTGGATCACCATTCTTTTTAATTTTCGGTAATCTTTCTTCCTCAACTTTTCAAGAACTTTAATTAGATTAGAGTAGTGGTTATTCTATAGTTTTAAAGGGAAGTAAGTTGGCCATCTCCCAAGGTTTATCTCAATGGTCGAGGTCTCACACTTTTAGAGATATCCCCATTGTTGTTCAGAGAGACCTTCAAACATTTGGTAACTACCTAAATAAGAAGGGTGCACATAAGTCTCTACCAACCATTTTGGCACACCCGATAGGACCCTTTTCCATTTTTGTTTACATCTTGTGATATTTCCCAATATTCTCTTGGATGTTCTTGTGAAATGTATCTAAGTTTTGGTGTTTTCTTAGCTCTTAATTTGTTTCGAACCTATTTTTGAACACATGGTGAATCTATAAACTTAAATGTCCTATTTTGAAGATCCAATTCTCCAAATCTTATGGGAATAATAAATACAAGTAGTACCTCTAAATAACATGTTGTACCCTGGCATTTGTCTCCTAAAAAACGTAGGAGAATTTCTCTACAAATATCTAGCAAAACTCCTAACTTTAATAGATTACTCTCCACTCTTCCACCTGGTGTTCATTCACAAATCCTACAAAGAAACCTTAAACCCTTAAATACCATGGATCATCCAAAAAATCATGTTTTTCCAGCCTTTAATGCTAGTAGTCCACTAGCTTTAAATGTGTGAAATGACCTCCCAGGTGTTGCTCTTAAAATCCTTCCCTATTTCACCGATGAGAAGATCATTAACCCTACCAATCATCTTAAGGACATCATCCGCTTGTGCTCAATCCACCACATAACCCAAGTAGATGTTGCAATGAGACTCTTGGCAGATTTGTTAAAAGGTAAAGCCCTAAAGCATGGTATAAAAGTCTTCCTCCCAATTCTTTTCACACATCCAATGACTTTTGGAGAAGCTTTGGTGAGATAATTTTGAGACAAGAGTGATTGTGTCTCATTTGTAGAAAACCGACAAAAATTAAGATGGCATATACTAAATATCTATTTGATTTCAACTACTGATTCTAGAAGTCCTGGTATAGAATCCCACTTTGGGTAAGGCCTTCCTCACATTCAGCTTTGATAAACTATCTTAGGGATTTGAATTCGTACATTGTTGTTATGATTCGATCTATGGGAGGTGTATACCTTCTTGTTGTATTTGATGTTACAATCTTAATTCACAACATTTTGATCCAAGTCAATAAATTGGATCCAAATACCCCATGCCATTATTCCCGAGTGAACCCCCACTTCGATAATCCATCCCCAACCCCTTCTCATGTAGCCATTAGTAGCCATTCATAATACCTCAGCTAATGAGTTCATTAAAGTTAAAGTCATGCTAAGGAATATGGCAAATGAGGTAACCAATTTCAAAAGGCAACAAGCCACACCCACTCAAAGACCTTCAGCAGACATATTATCTAGCCTACCAACTTGGTAGAGCATAACCTCGTAACCAAATCATCCTTTCAATGCTTATGAATCAAACATACCTAGCTCCTGTCAATCTTAATAGAGTAATTATCCCTATGTAAAACAACATGGTTTTATATCTAAGGTGTTTTTATCCTTGTTCCCGACCCCATGACTCTAACACTTTCCCTTATGGAGCGGTGACACAATTTTTAATGTCCCCATTCCTTCACTAAGGGCCTAATGGCTGATTTTCAATCTTATCCTTGGTCATACCTAAGGGGATAACGACACTAGAGGCTATTGGGTATGGATGTTTTATTACCACCTTGTTTTTTTGTTATATTTTTTCATTGAAATTAATATTGGGAAACTTGGTGGGAATTATTATTATATTTTTTCATTGAGGGAGGAATCATGGTACTTTATTATTCTATTCCTTTGTTGTAGGTCACTTAAGTCACTTTTGGTACCTAGGGGTAAAAGTAACTTAAGTTACTTTATGTTTATGTGGGTTTTCCCCTAAGGGGTCGATTATGGTTCTTTGGGCCCTTTTTGCATTGGATGGTTATAAAAGGTGGTGTTTGGGGAGAATAGGTCATCATTCATACACACACATATTTTGATATTGGAGAAACTATTATTTGCACTTCTCTTTTCTTATGGAGTAATATCCCACAATAATAGTAGCTTTAGTGGTGAGAGAGCCACTCCTAGTCAGCACAGTACTCTTTGGTGGTGAAAGATCCACCCTAGTTAACTAATTTGGAGCCCATTCAGAGTAGATTTTTAGGTAGATTCTATAGGGTTTTTAGGAAGTGTTTTCAGAGGCTATTTTCAAAGTCCGAGGAAGATAATTTTCCCTTATATTTCAACCATTTGCATTTCAAATTATTCACCGTACTTAGGGAAATTTTAACACCACTTCTAGAGGCATTTTAAGGAATTTCTATCTCCTTTCCTAGGGTGATGTCACCCTTGGGAGATTTTGTCCTTTGATTCTAGGGTTTCTGAGTGTCATTTTCCATATTTTAAGTGATATTTCAGTGGTATCAGAGTGACGTTCCTCTATCCTATTGGGTTGAGAAGATGGGTGACAGTGAATATTTTAATGTGGACTTGATGAAACAATTATTCACCAATATGGTTGAGTATCAAGAGATCACTAATCTATATTTAAGATGATGCACTGGAAAATTAGCTCATGGCATATTTCAGACTCATGCAAATAAGGGAGAAAATAATAATATGGGGCAACCCACTTAAAGAGGTGAAAGTGGAAATTCAGGACAGTGGCATCCCCACTCTTTTACCAAGCCTTTAGGACTTCAAGAACCCTCTTTCTTGAAGGATCTAAAATCATCACGGAGTGAGGCATCTAGAAGAAGTATTGGATGAGGAGTATTACTGGGAGAGGTACAAGTACTTGAGTGAGGGTTTCGAGAGAAAATGTCATTCCCAAAATACCGTAGAATGAAGATTGGCAATAGACTAAGAGAGATCATCAAATGTAGGTACCCGAGTTATAGAGGAGATTGAAATGTATCTCTATTCCACACTTCGATGGATCTAAGAAGTGTACATCATAATCCTGGATTCAAGATTTGAAGACATAATTTGACTTGGATCCCATGCGCGAAGATGATGCAACTAATTTTGTAATCCTACAAATTGAGGGAGATGCACATGACTGGTGGCATCATAGTCTCATTACATAGGGGCACATGCATATTGGTACCTATATGGAGTTCACATAGAGATTGATGAGGAATTTTGACATGAGAGATCCCTGGTAGGAATTTCATAGAGTTGACTCAATTAAGACAAATGGGTTCTTTTGACATGTACATTACATATTTTTAGAGGTTATCGGTCATGGTTCCGATGTTTCAACTATGATATTGACTTCAATTTTCATAGCATGGTTTACAAATGCACTAGAAATATTTGTGAAGGCATTTGAGCCTTCTTCATTTCATGATGCCATTAAGAGAGCACGGGATCGGAGTTATCTACTCCAAATTTGATGTTTCCACTAAAGGTACCTCCATCTAGATGAGATGGTTTTTAGCGAAATGTACCTCCACCTAGGTAAGATACAACTAATAAACCATTCATATCTGGTAGGTCAGGTTGTAGATGAGATGGGGTAAAAGATACTATGTTTTTATTGTCGTACATCTTGGGCTCTGGGACATGATAGCATAGGGAAAGGAAAGGCCCAATTAATTGAGGTATTTTAGGAGGATAACAGTAATGGAGATGAGGAGCGAGAGACTCAGGGATTGGATTATGGATATGGAGATGCTTTGGGAAATGTTGGTATTGAGTAGAAGGACGAGACATTCCCTGAGGATACTATTGCCACTTTTTCTAGTACCCCGAGGTACAAGGCATTCAGGGTTAGAGGAGTTTTGTAGGGTCAGGAGTAGTGGTGTTCACCGACAATGGAGCTACCCACAACTTTATTAACACATCATTGGTGGAGAGATGAGGTTAGCAAAAAGAGGATTTTTAGGGCTTCAATGTATTTGTATCCAATAGAGATTCTATGAGGTGCACATAGTGAGTACCATAGTTGAGCATTACGATGGGTAACTATACAATTACCAACGAATTTTATATTGTTGGTATTGGAGAGACCAAGATTTTTTTGGAGGATAGTGGCTCTATTCTCTTGGTGAGTTTTGGTCTAACTTTCGGACTAAAGTTCAAGTTTGAGGGTAGGAATGTGATCTTGAGGGGATTATCCACATATGCACCTAGGGTGATCATAGTCAAGTGGATTAAGAGGATTTATAGGCACGACATGGTGGATTGCATAGTGAATTTTTTGGTTATGACCAAGGAGTTAGATGATGGTCAAATAGAATATCACGTGGATGTCCAGAGCCTACTAGACAACCATACTATAGTTTTTGGTGATATACCTCTAGGTTTGCCTCCAGACGAGATTTTAGCATGTGATTGAGCTTGAGGACAACAAGCATGTGGTTACTAATTCTTACTGTCATCCTAAATGGTTTAAGGATGAGATTGAGAGACTATATATGATCTCATAGATATGGGTCATATTAGACCTAGTTCTAGTCCATTTGCTTCTTCAATAGTGTTGGTGAAAAAGAAGGATGTGACCATGTGGATGTGAATAGACTACCATGCATTGAAAAAGATAATAAAAATAAGTATCCAATTCCATGCATTGATGAGTTATTAGATAAGGTGCAGGGGCAATCTATCTTTCTAAAATAGATTTGTGATATAGATATCACTAGATCAAGGTTAGAGAGGAGGATTTTCATAAGAAGGATTTTAGATGTCATTATGGTCGCTTTGATTTTCTATTGATGTCATTCAATTCGTCTAATGCACTAGCCACTTTTCACTTTTATATGAACCATTTTTAATCGGCATTTGTGGAAGTTTGTATTGGTCTTCTTCGACAACATATTGGTATACAACAACACTTGGGAGGATCACATTAGAGATCTTGATGAGGTGTTGAGTATGTTGGAAGCTAATTCTCTATACGTGAAATTTTCTAAGTGTGAATTTGGTATGACAGGTTATTGTATTTGGGATATTGATTAGTGGAGATGGAGTCGAGGTTAAAAGGAAAAGACTCGAGTGATATTGGATTGGCCACCACCTAGGAAATTGACACAGTTGAGAGGGTTCCTAGTTCTATGCACATACTTTAGAATTTTTTGAAGAACTTCTCTTGTTTGACTACACCATTAATAGATTTTACCAAGAAGGTGGATTTCACTTGGTCATAATCGGAACAGTAGGTTTTTTATCACCTTAAGGAGGTGATGAGTTCATGTCCCATTCTATCATTCACAGATTTCTCTCATCCATTCATACTTGAGTGTGATGCATTAGGTGAGGGCGTTGGATTAGTTCTTATGTAGGATAGGCATCCCATTGCCTAAGAGAGTCATAAATTGAGACTGTGGAAAAGGGGTACTTAAAAATGGATTAGTAAAACCCAATTCTATGTATTCTCCATATTTGATACTTGCTCTTCAGGATTTGATCTCATTATGATGGTCTAGTCAGGTTGGGGGTGATCCAGACACCTTTGAATGATGTTCTTAGGCAATTTTATGTTCGATTAAGGAATTTAGTCGGTTGATTCGACGGTTAAGCACCTCGGTAATTATGTAACCGTCGCTCTATATAGAGTGGTATTTACACAATGTGTGTGAGTTATAAAACCACCTTGGTCTTCATTTAGCAAAATTCCTATAACTAATGGTCAAAAACATGGGATCTCAGTAATTTCAAATTTTTGAGCTTCCAAGATAATTCATGTCATATTTCCACGCATGTCCGAGTCATAAAGCTATAAATACAAGTCTATAGAATGATTCCAGCAAGTGAGATTTAGTGAATTCTATGGTGAATGAAGTTGAAGAAGTATTCTTAGTTTTTTGTTCATTAAAATGGAGTTCTTCAATTTTTGAGAGATTGTGAGCAAGTGATTACAATAAGAGAGAGTAATAATCTTTCTTGAAGGCCCATTTGGGAAGTGAGTTGTAATTTCTGGAGAATAACATAGTAAAGGGGAGCAATTTTCTCACCCACTGGAGTTTTCCCACATTGGGTTTCTCTAAGATAAATCATGTCTCCTCTTGTCTCTATTTTCTCTATTTTGTTCAACTTAATTGTGTGAATGGTATTGCACATTAAATTGGTAAACAAAGAACTCTGAATTTCATTCTTTTTCATGAGCATAGTGATCTGTTAGCTTTAAGAATCGTGAGTGTACTGAGAACAAATTGGTATCGAGTTGGTTAGATTTTGGTTTTGTGTGCTTAAATTGTGTTGAGATTGTAGTTAAATGCCCCTTATTCAAAAGGGAGAAGAAAGCAAAGTGAAGGTAGCCTTATTCCTTTTGAAGCGGATATTTCTACAAAGAAGTGGAAGCAAGGAATTTGAGAGATGGCACGAAGAGATGATGCAGATGATAGTGGTGAAGAATGTTTCTATAAGTTGGAGGTGAATGTGGCAAGTTTATCCAAGGATGTGGGAAGAATTCCTTTTCCATTGGGAAATTGGAGTCCATCATTGGACTGCTCATGGAGAAACTTGGTGTTACAAATGAGACGTCGGAAGACCGTGAAGAAGAGGTTTGTGAAGAATAATCATCCCATGCCATTCCCACACCTCCTCCATTCAAAGCAGAGGCCAAGATAGAGATTCAACCTTATGATGGAGACGTGAATGCTAAGAAGATAAACCATTGGCTAGCTCAACTGGAGGTATATTTCATTTGCATCAAATTAATGAAAGTCAGCATATTTCCTTTGCTTGGTTAAAATTAACCAAACATGATTTGACTTGGTTTGAAATTTATGTTCATACATTGGTTTTAAGAAGCTTCCTCCAATTACTAAGTGGGATTTTTTTAAGAAACTAATCAAGAAGCAGTTTTATCCTATTTGTTATGAGGAAGAGAGGTCCATGTATTGGTAGTATCTCAGGCAAAAACAAGGCCAGAATATGTAGGAGTACACTAGTGAGTTCCGGAAGAAATATATTTAGATGGGAAAGGATGTAGCAGACTGGGACTTGTTGATGAAGTATATTGGTGGACTCCATAGCCACTTAAGGAGACCCGTCCTTTTGGCCAAGCTGATAGATGTAGATGAGGCTTGTACACAAGCTCACTATCTAGAGATGGACAAGAAGAAGAGTTCATCTACCTCTCAAAGCAAGCTTTGAACAAAAAAAGTGATGCCAAGCAGAAAGATAAAGGAAAGGAAAGGGTAAGAAAAATGCTACTTCTATTTCTAAAAAGGATACTAAAATTCACCTGTGGGTGTTGATGAGACTGTGTGTTGTGCCTCCTTCCGTGGAGAGGTATGTTTGAGGTAGTAACAGTGTTTCTCAAGAGAATGAATTAACAAAGCTTTTCCATTTAAAAATTCAAGTAAAGAAAACTAAGGTGGATGCTCTTTTTGATACATGTTCTCAAGCTAATTTGATTAGTAAAGAGTTAGTGGACAGGCTGAAGTTGGAAACTTACAATCACCCGAGTTTGTATTCTTTGGGTTGGGTAAAGAAAGGTGTAGACATCAATGTTACTAAGTAGTGTAAGATAACTTTTGGTATTGAAAAAAATTTTATTGATGAAGTTATTGTGGATGTTGTTCCCCTTGATGTGTGTGGTGTAGTATTTGGCAGCCCATATATGTATGTCAGGGATGTTATCTTTGTAAGGAGAGTTAACCAATACCGCTTGGTAAAGGATGGTAAGAGCTACATCATTTCATCTTATTTAGGAGATTTGAAGATATCTTTGGTAAGTGCCAACAAAGCCTGGAAAATCATTAATGCTAGTGGTAAATTTGCATTACTTGTGTTAAGGGATATGCCAGATAATGAGATTGTTACCGCTAAAACCACTTGAAGCATGTTTTCTAATAAAGATCAGACATAGATAACAAATTCGGTTTAGCGAGTTCGAGAGAGGTATTCTAGGAACCTAAAGGGATGCCCCCAGTCAGGGAAATTGAGCATGAAATCCATTTATTACCTGATAGTCTGCTTCCAAACTTGGGATTATACAAGAAATATTTGAAATATGCCAACGAGCTAAATCAAAAATTACATTCTTTGATTCAACAAGGTATAATCCGTCCTAGCACTTATCCATGTGGTTCTTTTATTCTTTAGTACGTAAAATAAGGTTCATAGAGGATATGTGTTGATTATAGAGCCTTAAGTAAAATAACCATCAAGAATATGTACCCTATTCTTTACATTAATGATTTATTAGATCAATTAAAGCATGCTAAATATTTTACCAAGCTTGATTTGAATTTTGGCTATCATCAAGTGTGGATCAAGGAGGAGGACATCTGTAAGACAACGTTCAAGACTAGAAAAGGGTTATATGAAAGGTTGGTATAACTGTCTTGGCTATGCAATGCACCAACTACCTTCATGAGGTTGATGAATGAGGTGATGAGGCCATTTATTGATTCCTTTATTATTTTATACTTGGATGATATTATAGTTATCGCGAACTTATGTGGAACATATTAATCATTTGCATTAAGATTTGTAATTTCTTAAGGAGAACTCGCTTGTATTGAATGAAAATAAATGTGAGTTTACACAACAATCACTTGTCTTTTTGGGAGACGTGGTTGGGTATGGGGAATTAAGAATTGATCGACTAAGATAGAGGCCATTCGAAGTGTCTTAATCCTTCCAATTTGACAAAGACCAGAAGTTTTGTTGGATTAGTTTAGTATTTGCAGAAGTTCATTAAGAACTTCTCTTCCATAAAGCACCACTACATTCGGTGATAGAAGGGTAAGACATTTTATTGGGGAAAGAAACAACAACTTGATTTTGAATCTTTTAAATATAAAAATAATCATGATCTATTTTTGGCCTTACCTAACTTACAACTGCCCTTCAAAGTCAAAACCGATGCAAGTGACTATGCCATGGGGGTTGTCCTACTTGAGGAGGTAGACGGTATGCTATCACTCAAGTTATTTCATGGTGAAATTCTAAATCATTGTACTTATGACAAGGAATTATATGCTCTTGTTCAAGTAGTCAAAAAATGGAAACATTATCTCATAGGTAAGGAAACTGTAATTCATACGGATCATCAACCTCTCAAATATTTGTAAGATCAAAGTAAACTTCAGCAACAGGCTAGACATTATAAATGGATGGGTTTTTTTAGCAATTTCATTTGGTTATTAAATATAAGAAAGGTGTGACTAATAAATTGGCTAACATGTTATCTAGACCTCCTTTAATTTTAGTTGTGGGCACATTAACTCTTCTTGAGCCTTTTTTGTGTAAAGCATATTAGGAAGGCTATGAGTAGGATCCAGATTTTGCAGAGATATTTCAGCAGAAACCCCCAAGTGAGGGATTTTCACCTAAAGGGGAATATTGTTTCCAGGATGGTTTTCTCTACAAGAATGGGAAACTTTGTGTGCCTAAGGGGGAAAGAGTGTAGTTGATGAGAGAAGCACACACTTCTATGGTAGCTGGTCACTTTGGTGTAACAAATATTGTAGCACACCTACAGAGGTATGTTTATTGGCCAAACATACAAGCAGAAGTTGCTAAATTTATTAGGGGTTATGTTTTATGCAGTACAAGAAATCCTAATAATAGGAAGTTGGGATTATATATGTTGTTACCAGTTCCTTCCCGACCATGGGAGAGTATCTCCATGGATTTTTGGGTGGTTTTACTACCTTAAAAAAGGTCATGATTATATTTTTGTGATAGTAGATCGATTTAGTAAAATGTGTATTGTTATTCCTTGAAAAAAATACCATCAAGGCCAGTGATGCAACTGAGTTATTTTTTCTAATGTGTGGGTTCACTTTGGTTTGCCTATCTCTATTGTGTCAGACAGGGACTCACGATTCATAGGAAATTTTGGTCTACTTTATGGGAAAAGATGGATATGAAGCTGAAAATATCTACCTCCTTTCATCCATAGATAGATGGGAAAATGGAGGTGGTAAATCGTACTTTGGTTTAGATTTTGAGATGGTACAATAGGAAACATCCACAGAACTAGGATGAGAACTTGGTGTATATCTAGCATTCTTATAATAGGGAAATTCATGCTTCAACTAATCAAACTCCTTTTGAAACATGTTTTGGTTATTTTCCTAAGGGTGATTTTGATGTTGTTTTGAGGTTACCATGTAGAGGTGAATGAAAATCAGAATCGGAGGTCCACGAGGCTGAAAGGTCCATTGAGAAAGTTTAACAGATACACCTTTAGGTACAACAGAGGTTGATAGATTCATAGGCCAAGTACAAAGGATGACATGATCAACATAAGATTGGGCATTCTTTCCTTATTAGAGATAGGGTATGGTTGTATTTGATCCGGGATATACTAAAAGGAAAAGATAAGAAACTCAAACCTCTTCATTATGACCAATTTTAGATTCTGCAACAAGTGGGTAAGAATGTAATTCACTTGGATTTACCTCCTTATATGAATATTTATTCAGTTGTTAATGTTGAAAAATTACATATTTTTGATCCCTCCATGTTGGATGATGAAGAAGGGGGTATTGCTTCCATATATTAAGGATTTTTCTCTAGATAGTCAGCTAGAATTAGAGGAAGATGTGTTTTTATAAGCGGAAAGAAAGGACAACACAGAGAGGACTGCGAGGATAGGTGATTGATTGGGTTGAAATATCATCTATTGTCCAAGGCCAAGTGGTATTCCGAGAGAAGATGTGGGGAAGAAATTTCCTCACCTCATCATTCCTTAAAGCTTTTAGGACGTAAAAGCCTCAAAATGGGGAGGTTTGACCCAAAAATGGATCAGGAAAACCCAATTCTATGTATTCTCCATGTTTGATACGTGTTCTTCAAGATCTCATCTCATTATGATCTTCTAGTGAGGATGGGGTGATCCGAACACCTCCAAATGATGTTCTTAGGCCATTTGATGTTCGATCAAGGGAATTCAATCGCTGGTTACGCAACCACTAGTATGTGTTTAACATCATTCCTATAACTAGCAGTCCATAAACGTGGGATCTCAACAATTGTAAATGTTTGAGCTTCCAAGATGGTTTGTTTCAGATTTCCACACATCCTTGAGTCATGCAGCTATAAATACAAGTCTGTAGAATGATTCTAGTAAGTGAGATTGAGTGAATTCTATGGTGAATGAAGTTGAAGAAGTATTCTTGTTTGTTTGTTCATTAAAGTGAATTTTTCGTTGTTGAGAGATTGTGAGCAAGTGATTACAATAAGAGAGAGTAATAATCTTTCTTAAAGGCCCATTTGGGCAGTGAGTTGTAATTTCTGGAGAATAACATAGTAAAGGGGAGAAATTTTCTCACCCATTGGAGTTTTCCCACGTTGGGTTTCTCCAGGATAAATCCTATATCCTCTTGTCTCTATTTTATTTGTTTTGTTCAACTTAATTTTCTGAATGGTATTACACATTAAATTGGTAAACAAAGAACTCTAGATTTCATTATTTTTCTTGAGCATAGTGATCTCGTTAGCTTTAAGAATCGGTAGTTTATGGATCAAGGGTACTCAATTTATGGCAAGGAGATGTTGGCCAAGTATGCATGCTTTGGCCAAATTTAGACACTACCTTATGGGCAATAAATTCATGGTTCGTGATCGATCACAATAGTTTCAAACTTCTTGCAAGGGCGGAAGGATCTCAATGACTACCAAGATATCGGTGAATAAGGCCCAAACATATCAATTTGATATAGAGTACACCAAAGGTAAGAATAATGTTGTTTTTTATACATTATCTAGGAGGCCTCATTGTACCTTTATGCTTAGTTCTATGTCTGATATTTTAGTAGTTTGGAAGGCTCACATACTTATTGAGTATTCTAAAAATCAATTTTCATGTGAGATCATGGATGGAATTATACAGGATGATAGATACAGGATCTTGGATGACCTCATATACTACAAGGATATGATTTTCCTTGTACCAGAATCCAAGATGAAGGAGAAGATCCTTTGAGTAGTGCATGATACACCCCTAGCAGGATTATTGAATATTTTAAGACCTACAGGTACATCAGGGAGATATTTTCATGGAAAGTGTTAAAGGATGACATCCTTAATAATATTAGAAAGAGTTTGGTTTTTAAGAGAACCAAAGCCAAGCATTATTTTCTATCAGGATTACTAAAACCTCTTCCTATTCCAGAGCAGAAGTGGGAGAACATATCCATGGAATTTATCATGGGCTTCCCTCATTACACAAGCATGATTGCATATATGTGGTGGTTAATCGATTAACCAAGTATGCCCATTTATTTTCTATGCCTAAGGGGCATAAGGCACCACATGTGGCTCAACTATTTTATACATGTGTTTTTAGGTTGCATGGTTTGCCTTAAAACATTATTAGTGATGTAGCTAGAATTTACCAAATAACCCAGTGCACCGACACATCACTCAACCTAGACCGAGTGCTCACCCAAAGCGTGAAAAGGTACCGGGTCCTCTTTAGGGTTGCTTTGTGTAGGATGTTAGCAAGATGAAGAGTTAATGCATTCGAGATCCATAATTTGTATAACATTCTACAAAGCATATTCCAAATCTAAATCTAAAGAGTAATAGATTTAAGTAATATCCGTAATGAATTCTTCCATGCAAGATTTGGTTGTAATCATGTTTAACACCTTGAATCAGTAAATACACTCCATTATATTAAACAAAATAAATACACAAAAGCTTCTTACAATAAATAATACCCTAACTCATGCGCACATCATATCTCGACAAAGATAACTTCACAATAATTCATATCCGGTCCTCACATAGTCCTCTTATACTACACATATCACTACATATTTATAAGCGTGGGGACTTTCCCTTCACCACTTGCATGGTTCCCAAAATAGGTCACATGCTGAAAATAGCTATGCACCTTTACAATAATAGACACACATGCAAGTGTGCTAATAATAGATCTACTATGGTTAAATGGTAGTAAAAATTCTATTATTAGCTCAAACCCATGCAAAGTGCTTAGTAGATGTTCTTCCCAAAATATCCTATGCGTGTCGCGCAAGTCTTTATCTAGTTTGTGTGCTCTACATGCTATCTCCAAAAATAGCCCATACACGTAAAAATGGCTAATTCCTAAATCTACCCTTGTCTTTTGCACGTATATCCTTCCCCATCCTTTTGTTCCTTCAACGCACCCTGTTCTCATGCACAAACATTTTGTGTGCCTTCCGCTAAGTATCATACTTTGTTTGCTCAACTTTTCCCCACACAAAACTACATTTCTACCTAGGCAATAGTTGCCTCTTGATAATTTTAAAGAATAAAGAATAAGGAATGGAATGAATGGAAAGTAAATAATTTTTGTACAAAGAATGACCTTCACCCTAAAAAATTCTCTGTTTTGACCGAAAGAATCAACTCTAGATATTCCTCTTTGATTTCAGCCTCTAAGGCTTTCCAATCACTTAGTGCGGCTTCTACCTTTTCTAGAATATATGATGCAATAGAGTCTAACTCTTCTTGTACAATCTCTTCCTTCTCGTTCTATAATATGATAACAATGCTTGACATTGCAGTCACCCTTCCTTCTAAAAATCCATCTTCTAGGCTATAAGTTTCCAAATTTCATCCATCCTGTCCTTATGGGGGTCTTGGGCTACTGCAAGGGCCTCGCGCTTCTGCTTCACTAGCACCAATCTCTCCACACATCCCAATGTCTCATATTTCATTTCCTTCATGAATTAATTTTCTTCTATCATGGTCTTGATCGATATTATTGCCTTTAGAGCTGCACATATGTTCAATGCCTGGTCTTCCTTCTTCAACTCCTCCTGCAAGGTTTGAAGCAATGCCTCATATGATGAAATCTTCCTTACCACTGAAGCCCTTTCTCTCTCTGCTTCCTACTTAGGGTCCTTTGGTTCTGGCATCCAAACTAGTCCATCCTCAAGCACCAAATCAACTAGGGTATGCACATAGTGCATAGCCAAAGGGAACTTTTTGGTACCTTGGGCTCTAAGTGCGGTCTTTCTTACAGGACATGATCTCCGATCTCCTCTGCCATGCCGATGAGAACCCCATTCTTATTTTTCTCTAGGTCCTTCTCTCCTTTCAAATGTGCAATATTTGCATCTTTGGCTTTGATCTCTTCTCTTAGCGCTTTGATAGTGGCAGCTTTATCCACATTCCGTGCGCCACCTTTGTAGATACCTTCACTAAGGCATTACTCACCTATTCATCAGTCATAATAGTTGGCTTGATGGTTATGTGCCTATTTTTTATGCCTTCTTCATTCTCCTTGACACAAAGGACTCTTCACACACATCAAAATCAGGCTTGTCCATGTGATTTTACATGGACCATGAAAATTATTTCCTCACACACGTGGTTTCCATGTTAGGGTCCATTAACTCCCATCCATACAAGTCCTTAAGGCCCACTATATTCGAAATCACGTGCGGAAAATTTTACTTGTGTCCTCTTCATAGCCCATGACTAGTGCAGCATACTCTCCACTTTCCCTCCTTGATCTTAGTCCCTTAGGAACTTGAGAGCCAAGGTTTGGAGTTAGATCATCTATGTCCCGATCGGTATCTTGTTACTGCTTCTCCTAGCTTCTTTACTCCTTCAACCTTCATTTCTTCATCCTTGGGCTCTTCCACATCTTTTGGTTGTATAGGATATCCAAGTGTGCTCTCTTTAGAATCCTTTGCCTCCTTGTTCGCCTTCAATTTTCTCCTTCTCTTCTCATATGTCTCCTTCGAGGAGAGGACCGCAGATGATCTTCGTATCGGCGTGGAGTAGTGCCTTGAGATCTTGTTCATTTGGACACCCTATTAAAGTGACATTCTTCAGGGTCTACTCCTACTTAGAATTCTTCATCTCCTTCTTCTTGTGCCTAGGGTGGAGTACTTGCATGTTTAGCTTCTATTTTGTCTATAGGTTGCCTCCGGCCTCTATGTACCAAACCATCACTATCTTCATGCTCTTCCTCCTCATCATATACGTCTATAGGTTCGGTGGGCTTCAGAGGTGTCACATTCTCCCTTTGTATGCTTACACTTAGGTGACCCTGAAGCACGAACTCATTTTCTACATACTTGTTACCCTCAAAATTAGGCTTAAGTTAAAGGTATACCAATGTGGCTCCACTTTGTCTCCAATGGCCAAAATCACAAGGTTCATGTTTATCATGTCTGAAATTAGCCTCTCAATATAGGCAATCGACCTAGATATACATTTTTACTCCACATAATTTGGTAGTCACATTCTACCTTGTCTCGCAACGAAATTTAGGTGGTGCGCATACGTAAAACGATGGACTGATGCCTAGAAGTAGCGCACTATGAAGGCATATAGAAGTTTGCAATAGGGGCTCCAAGAATTTACTAGTAATAACCTAGGCATGCTGGCACATCACTCAGTCTAGACTGAGCGCTCACCAATGTGTGCAAAGGTACCAAGCCCCTCTTTAGGGTTGTTTGTGTAGGATGTTAGCAAGATGAAGAGTTAATGCATTCAGATCCATAATTGGTATAAAATTCTACAGAGCATATTCTAGATCTAAATCTAAAGAGTAATAGATTTAAGTAATAGCCACAATGAATTCTTCCATGCAAGATTTAGTTGTAATCATGTTTAACACCTTGAATCAGTCAATACACTCCATTATATTAAACACAATAAATACACATAAGCTTCTTACAATAAATAATACCATAAGCTCATGCGCACATCAGATATGGCAGCATAACTTCATAATAATTCATATCCAGTCCTCACATAGTCCTCTTATACTACGCAGATCACTACATATTTATAAGGGTGGGGACTTTCCCTTCACCACTTGCATAATTCCCAAAATAGGTCACATGTTGAAAATAGCTATGTGCCTTTACAATAATAGACACACATGCAAGTGTGCTAATAATATATTTCTTTTGGTTAACTAGTAGTAATAATTCTATTATTAGCTCAAACCCATGCAAAGCGCTTAGTATCTACTCTTCCAAAAATAGCCTATGTGTGTCATACAAGTCTTTATCCGGTTTGTGTGCTTTACATGCTATCTCCAAAATAGCTTCAGTACACGTAAAAACGGCTAAGTCCCAAATCTTCCCTTGTATTTTGCATGTGTGTCCTTCACTATCCTTCCACTCCTTTGAATGTGCCCTATTCTCATGTGCTAACCTTCTATGTTCCTTTTGCTAAGTATCATACTTTGTCTTCTGTGATTAGTTACTGAGGACAAAATTTTAATGAGCACCTTTTTGCATGATATTTTCAAACTTGCATGAATGGAATTGAATCCTAGCACTACTATCATCCACAGACATATGAGTAGATGGAGATAATCAATAAGTAGATATAGTGTTATTTGTGTACCTATGTGACAGGACATCAACATGCATGGGTTAGATGGTTACACATGGGTGAGTATTGCTACAATACCAACTACCAAATGAGAATTAATATGATTCCTTTCTGGGAAATGTATGGGTATGATGCTACATCATTCCCAAATTTAGTATTATCATATAGTCGAGATCCCAAGGCTCATGATTGGTTATAGGAGAACAAGGATATCCCGAAATCTCTTAAAAGAACCTTCGAAATCACGTAATCAGCGAGTAATATTTATGCAAATAGGCATAGGGTAGAGAGGTCTTTTGAGGTGGGAGATTTAGTATTCCTACATTTTCATCCCTATAGGAAATCCTCACTTAAGCAGAGTGGTGCTGAGAAGCTAAAACCACGGTTCTATGGACCATACAGGATAGCACGAAGGGTTGGGGTAGTCGATATAAGTGGAACTTCCGAGCACAACAAGATACACAATTTATTTCATTTTTCGTGCCTCAAAAAGGCACTAGGATAGTATATTTTGCCTTCTCGAAAAGTTTCCACAATTATAAAATGAGGGGAGTCTGGTCTTAAAACTATAATCTATAATTTAGGTGAGACAGAGGAAGCTCAGGAATAGGGTGATCATAGAGTACTTAGTGCGGTGGAGAGCCTTGCCACTGGAGGATGCTACTTGGGAGGGAGAGAATATTTTACAACATCCTAGTTTGCATTTTCTTGGGGACAAGCAAATTTTGGGAAGGGATGACTGTAATTTCCCCATTCCTTCACCGAGGGCCTAACGGCCAATTTTTAGTGTTAGCCTCTATCATACCCAAGGGCTAACAACATTAGAGGTTATTGGGTATGGATGTTTGATTACCACCTTGATTTTTTATTATATTTTTTTGTTGACATTAGTATTGGGTAAATTGGTGGGAATTATTGTTATATTGTTTCATTGAGTGAAGACTCATGGTACTTTATTATTCTATTCCTTTATTACGGGCCACTTAAGTCACTTTTCGCACTAGGAGGAAAAGTAACTTAAGTTACTTTATGTTTATGTGGGTCTTCCCCAAGGGGTTGATTAGGGTTTTTGGGCCTTTTATTACATTAGATGGTTATAAAAGGTAGTTTTTGGGGAGAAGAGGGGTTCATTCATACACACACATCTTTTGATATTGGAGCAAATATTGTTTACACTTCTCTTTACTTGTGGAGTAAGATCCCATAGGAACCCTAGCTTCGGTGATGAGAGATCCACTCCTAGCTAGAAGAGCACTCTTTGATGGTGAAATATCCACCCTAATTTGCTAATTTGGAGCCCATTCAGAGCATATTTTTGGTAGATACTATAGGGTTTTTAGGAAGGGTTTTCATAGGGTTTCAAAGGTTGATTTTAAAATATGAGGAAGATCATTTTCCTTATATTTCATCCATTTTCATTTCTGATTATTCCCAAGTGCTTAGGGAAAGTTTGGTGCCACTTCTAGAGGTATTTTGAGGAATTTTCATACCCTTTCCTATAGTGACATCACCCTTAGGTGATTGTAGCCTTTGATTCTACGTTTTCGGGTGACATTATCAATATTTTAAGGGATATTTCACAATCATTGGTTGTTTAGAATTATTTTGTGCATCCCAATCAAGTCAATGATCCATCACCATCATTTACTTCGGTGACTGGTGAGAGTCTAGTCTCATGGAAAGAGAAAGATTTACGTGCCACTAATCAAGTTAAGAGACTTTAACAGCCACAAGTGAGATCTAATTACAATAAGAGGTCAAAGAAAAGACTCTTGGAGATACAAGTTCAAACATATAAAGATCATATGGCAGTCATTTCAAGAGAAGAAAGCTCAAAACCAATAGATGTTCCACCTCACCTACCTAAGGCAAACAAGGTGTCTGTTTCTACATTATCCTATCATAGAGAAACCAAAGAAACTTATTAAGGCTCACAATTCTCAAAGACCCGTAACATTAGCCCTTAATATTGTTGAGTAAATGAGGAGAATAAATTTTCATGTCTCTCTATGGGATGTTTTGGCAATCCTATGACAAATGGATTTTCTACAAGAAGGATTGAGGCAATTCAATCTTCTTCCCAAAACTCAAAAGGAGGTAATCCCAACCCCATTTAATTTGTATCAGTCTAATGTTAGTGATGTGAGGTGTTCTCCTAAGCCCCTCCATTTTTCATATCATTGATTATGGGGAAATGTCTATCCCATAATTGTATGATTGATTTTGGGGATATCAAACACGGTCGAACCCAAACAAGTTGTTAATACACTTGGTTTGAGTTATACTTATGTTAACAAATGTGTTGTCCAACTAGATGGCACGTTGTAAAAATTGTGCATGTCATAAAAATCCTTAATCTAACCCTACATGCTTTCCCTAGTATCATTACCCCTCAAGATATTTCAGTTATAAACCTTCCCCTATCTTTTTTTGTGTTTTTCCAGAGATTTTATAGCTGACATAGAAGGATATCTATCATCGACTAGTTTCACATGTGCCTTAAGACTAGATATGGCACCATAATCACAATAAAGGTTGAGCCAATTTCCCAATTCCATGTGGAAACATATGACCCAAATCCCACTAAGATGAATTGTGCCATAACCTTTGACATTCAAGTATTTGAAGATGACCCGAACCTTTTGAAGTAAGATCTAAAGTGTCTGATGAGAAATTAGATGAATGGGCCAAAGAAATATGGAATTGTGATCCTTATGAGGCATTTGAAGAGATCAGGCTTGACACATATTGCCTAAGGGATGAGGGAAGTTTTATCCCTAGCCTATTGAAGTTAGAGACTAACTCAGATGAAATATGGACAATGTTTTTTGATGGTTCAAAATGCAGAGTTGGACCTAACAAAGGTGTTGTCTTGTCTCCCAAATGGAAATAAATTTTTGTATGCCCGCTAATAAACACATAATTTTAGATGAACTCAACTTCTCGAGGTCTTGCTTGAGATAGCCATGATGTGTGGAATTGAGAGGATGTTGATGGAAATTTAAAGGATAATTGGGGGCTAATAACGGGTAGATGAATTCCTAATAGCTAAGTTGGTAAAAGGGGAAATAGAGGCTATGAAGAGATAGTGTAAATTCCCTACGATTTGATTGTTTGCTTTGATTTGAATTCTAAACTACGTTGAAAGATCATTTTAAATAAATAAAGAAAGTAAATTTATTTTAAATAAAAGACAAGTGTATTTAATATTTTAATTAACTAAATTCATTCCCAATTAATTAAATAAAACAAGATAAACTATCTACTCTATTTGTCTGAGAAAGAAATGAATTGAAGGAAACTAACTAAACAAACATTGACATTTGCATTTTCTAAATTAATTAATTAAAATAAAATAAAATCTACATCTACTGATTACACGGGAAACAGTTGAACTAAACTACTACTAAATTAAAATAAACTAACCAAGGAATAATTGAACGTAGTTATTCCTCTATTGCCGGATGTGGAATTAAATCTAATCTAAACATAGAATGTATTCTGCAATTATTACTCTGAAAATGGAAATTTCTTCTAATCACTTTTGCCTTGGATTCATGGGAAAGAAAGAAAGCTTCTCATAAGCAATTTCTTCTTCACCCAGAACTTCCCCAATAAAATAAAATAAACTATACGAATGGTTGAAAATGAAGAAGTAAATGAAGAAACACGGATAGAGAATATTCCTCCAGCTTCTTTCCCTTGCATATACATAGGGATAAGCAAGGAAGAAGATATTAATGGAATATTTTTTCATACACAAACAATACTATAAATGAAGAAATAACAAATTCTACCACTTAAAACAAATGTTCTTCTTCTAATTTTAACAACAATAATCAAATGAAAGCTTAAAATAAATTAATACATCCCCAAATGTAACCATTGATTTATGATAGTATCCAGACATGATGGTTGTATTGTGTCTCCTCGGCTTCCTTTTCCTTTTCGAGATGAATTCTAGATGATCCAGTGTGAGCAATGCTAGTTAGTTGGTTGCAAGAAAATCAAGAAAGTGTTAGAGTTGGCTAGTTGCAAGCAAACTGGTCAAAAATGCATTACTAGAAAGAACATAGCAATGTTTTGTGTTTTTCTGTGTGATTCCAAGTAGGATTTTGGTAGCATAACGGTCCAAAATAAGTATCAAAAGTCCAACCCATCATACGGGTAAAATTATGGTTTTTATAAAGTTTGGGGAAGAAGAAGTCTAAACACATGTGTCTTTCAAGAAATGCCAAATCATCAAGAAAATGGGGAGTTAACCTTCTAAAGATAGTAAACTAAGAATAATACTCCAATATGAATCCAACGAGCCAAAAATCAGGTGAAACGGGCAAGAAAATCACTCACAAATTTGAAACACACATTACAAAACATGCAGTTTGAACTCACAGATAAAGTTTACATAATTATTGGTCTCACGCGGACTAGTGGTTGTGAAGCCTCATGGAATTTGTGTAACCACCACGGTGGCTACATAACTCAAAGGAAAAACTAGTACGAAAAGGTAAAAAAGTGGTTCACGAGGACACAACAAGCTAACAAACTTAGAAATATGAAGAAATAAGTTAAAACAAGCATGCTAAAGGTGAAGGGAGAGGATCTGGATCTCATCATTGTTCTAGAAAAGAATTCTTTCATCATTGGAGACTTATCGTGTCCTTCAATGTAGCATTGTGAAATTTTGGGTGCATACATATTTCCCCCTCGGAGGATCATTTTAGCCATGAATAGGTGTAAAACATGGATTTCGAGTATGGTGCTCCCAAATGGGAGAGGAATTTTACCTTATTCATTTATGTGTTGAAATCATGCCAATCCAACCTTCCCACTACCTATAAAAGAGAAATGGGAATCAAGTGCAGATATAAAACAAAATTAGCAAAATATTTTGAAATAAAATGACAAGATTACTTACCATATCCACGAGGATGAGAAATATGCCTGCTCCAAAGTGCATCATCCCTACATACACTCACTCAAAGAAACATTAGAAAACCAAATTTTAGCTATATATACCAATTTTTACTATTTTTAGAAATCATTTTTGCATACCCACTTATCTAAATTTGGAGCTCTGGATTAGTGATGACTGTTTTTCTCACGAATACGGCCTAATCGAAGAGTAATCAGCCCGATGGCGGCAACCAAGTGGCAGTAACGGAGGGCCAAAAACATGTAAGTTATGAGCATTTATTTTTTACCCTAAAATGTAATGTCTACTTGAAACTAGCTATAGGAGGGGATATTTTTAATAATTTTGTAGTCAAAATGACTATAAGAGGGAACTTTTTACATTTTATAATTAGTTTCAATGATTTTGGCTTTTTTTTTAGCTTTTTGTGAATTTTTTAGCTTTAAGGGCACAACCTTGTTTGGAAAACACGACTGTCATGGAGGTTGCGCAACTGTTGCTAGAATCAAAGCTCCGCTCTAGCAGAGTGGCAGTTATGCAACTACCACTCAGCTAAGAGTGACAGTTTTGTAACCATCATGAAATTTTGTGATTTAAAATCTAAGTATGAACTTTTTGTTGTTTTAATTTTCCATTTATATTGTTTTTTGTGAGATTATTATGCACTTATCAAATTCTAACATGCTCTTTTTTCCTTGTTTTGGATGCAGGGGAGTTATATTAGATGGAGTAGATCTCGAGAGAAGGATTGGTTGCCCAAGATTCTACAATTATGAAACCAATAGAGAGATGGGTATTAGAGAGGACATGCATATGGAGGATATCCCTGACACGGTGAGTTACTCCGACAAGTAACCTTCTCCACGAATTTTGTCCAATTGGGATATGGATCAAAACACTTTCCGATTTTTTTGGTGTTAGAGGGGAGTGGACCATCACGTTAGAGGATGTTTATAAGATCCTTGGAGATCTTGTCACAAGTAGGAATTTGGAATTAAAGAGCGTTAGCTCATCATTTGAGGCCTGTAGATGGGAAACATATCTCATAGATAAACAAACACTTGACACAGATGCCAATCAGAGAGTTAAGATTGGTCACCATTGAGACTGCCACTATTCCCACTTTGTGTAAGGCCATCATTGGTATCTTGGCCTCACATTTGATTGGAGTTTTGGGAATACTCTATGCAGGGGAAGTGTGTTATGATTCAATAATAAACCAAATCATGTAAATACAGAATTAGAAAATTCCCTAAAATCTATAGCAGTGGAAACATATACTAGAAAATCCAAATCAAAACAAAGTACACACACATAACACAACATGTACCATGGTTCACCCAATGTGGGCTACATCCACCAAAGATAGAGATCTCAATATATATAATAAACAAGAGTACAAATCAACTCTTCCCATAAGATTACAATGCATCTATCCAAGAGTATCTCCTCCTCCAGATCTATAAACGGATCTACATGAGTGCACTACAACCATGCCTCTAAACCACCAATAGATCTCACATAACCAGGAACTACTACATCTTTGAACTTTGCAACCAAGCTCTCATGTGAATCTATAAACAAGACCTCTCAAATGGGTCTACCAATGTGTAACCATAACTATACACCAAGAAGTAAGTCTGTCCTCCAACACTACATCAACCTGTGCAAACAAGAAGACAACCTCATCTACAATATCTAGATATGTTGGCAAGGAAATTTGTCGGGTGGAAAAACTTGTGGATTCCTTACCAACACTCTGGGAATCTAAGTCCCTCTACTTAACCTGTGCAACTACCGTATATGCATGCACGAGAAAATGTGGATTTTTGTGGTGGTATTTTGACCGGGTATCCAACAGGGGCACTCCATTGACCCTGCGGCAAATCTTGCAGATACTTGTAAGAGAGAACTTTTTCTAAAAATGGGAAAGGGAGTAAGAAAAGAGGTAGGAGAACTAATGTTGTAGGTAGGAAATCAAATTCCTGCACACACTAGTTAGAAAATTCGTCACATGCATTCATGAGAAGAAACAACCCTGCAAATGGCAACAAGACGAGATAAGATTGTGAACTCAAAGATTCTAAAATCTCCTCATCAAAGAGGCTAAAAATCCTTCTTGTATTGTCGCTTAAACAAAAATTGTACATAGTGGAGAAATGGAGGAATTTGAGAAGAAGGGGGGAATGGAAGAAAAATGGATATCTCCTTTGTTCTCTCAAAGTACAATATACTCTTGAGTTTCCAAGATCAATTGCCAATGCTCTACAATGGCGTGAAGAATCCATTAAATCTCCTCCAAGAAACGGTTACAACTTCTTTGTTAGCAAGAAACGGTTTACAATTTCTTTTCAATCATTCGCATCCATTTGGATTCTTGATTCGAAGAAACACCAATGGTGGAAAAACCATACTTTTCATAATGCAGCTATTACACTTGTTTTGTAACTTTGAATTTGAACCGTTCATCTTTCCTTTGAAACCTTAAATCAGAGTTGTACGCGTGAGAGAAATTTCTTTGGGAACGGGTGCAGAGGTTGCCTTTTGCATTTTTTGCCTTTTGGAGAAATGGAATTTTGGAACATTTTGGCCCGCTCACCCGCTTTTGATATGGTCATGAAATGTGGCTTCACTTGATTAGCGAAGGAGTCATGGGTCACTTTTTAACCTTACCTTTTTTTAATGCGGACTTAAAAACACAAATTGCTCCTCGGCAATCTGCCTCCCGCTTTGACTTTTCAACGGTGGGCTCAATATTTGAATTTCTCCTTTAAGCTTGATCGGGCCTACTGGTCACTTTTTAAATTTACAATTTTTTTACAAAGAGGCTCAAAATCTCAAATCTCCTCAATGGTCCGCCTCCCTGTTTTGAATCTTTTGATTGCGGGCTCAAGATTTGAATTTTTCCTTTTAGCTTGATTGGGGTTGCGGGTCACTTTTTAAATTTTTGCCTTTTTACTAAGAGGCTCAAAATCATAAATCTCCCGATAGTCCACCTCTCGGCTTTGACTTTCCAACGGCGGGCTCAAGATTTGACTTTATCATTTAAGCCCGATTGGCATTACTGAGTCACTTTTTAAATTTTCACCTTTTTTACAAAGAGGCTCAAAATCTCAAATCTCCTCGATGGTCCGCCTCCCTACTTTGACTCCTTTGACTGCGGGCTCAAGATTTGACTTTTTCCTTTAAGCTGATTGGGGTTGCGGGTCACTTTTTAACTTTTCACCTTTTTTACAAAGAGGCTCAAAAACAAAAATTTCTCCACCGACCCACTTCCAATTAGGTATGTCCACATACCCATGGATGATGGGGCCAAAATTTGATGGGGAAGAAAATGCCCATCATTCCCAACTGTGGAAAAAATGTAGAGAAGAAGAAAACTCCACCATTTCACACCCAATTTTCAAATTTCTTTCACGAGCTGAGGAATTGAAAACAATACAAGGTTCGATGATCCAGGGGCATAGAAAGATTGAAAATTTCATTCAAATGAGGACAACAATAAAATTTTCATGCATCCAGACAGGAAAATAGAAAATTTATCAAAACGAGCAAACTGGGGATTTGAAACAACTCTAGGGCATGGATTTCTCTATCTCTTCGAACTTTCAACTTGGCTTAAATACTTTAGGAGGGTGAGAGCTCGAAATTTCAAATTTAACTTGGAAAATGAAAAGTGGTTTTCGGGAGACAATAGTTGGCTCTAGCTTGGGGACATGGCATGGACTGAGCATGGCGAAGACGTGGTATGAGGATCCAGAATCTCAATTTTTAAACCGTATAACATTGACCAGTGCCTTATCCATTGGGCCTTACAGAGTCATGTACAATTCTGAGAAAGAATGAAAGAAGGAGGAAACACACAAACAAACACACACAATGAAGGGAAAAAACAAAACTACACAATGGAAAGGGAAACACACCTATGGTACAAGGGGAATAACCCACTTTCATTGATGATACAATTTCAAGTATTTCTCACTCCGAGGCAATTCCAATGGCGTTCCATCCAAATATGAGAGGAGAAAACACTCTCACCACAATGAATTTGGAATGGGTCGAGCCATAATGAATCAAAATTTCCATGGCTTCCCTTTGGTTCTCTTCTCTTATCCCATAGCAGGAAAAAGTCACCAACCTTGAATTCTTTTTCCTTAGCCCTCTTGTCAAATATCTTCTTCACTTTCAATTGGTGTTCTTTGATTCTATCCACCACCTGGAATCTATTTTCTTCCAGCTTCTCTAGAAATAGGATCCTTTTGTCTATGGAATCTTTGTATTGACCATGTTCTATTTCCTATAGCAACTTGAGAGCTGGCATCTCAATTATGACGGGAATCTCTACTTAACCTCCATATAGTAGTTTGAAGGGAGACATACCTATCGCCTTCTTGGGAGTGATCGTATCCACCCACAATGGGTCGTGCAACCTTTTGTGCCAATTCCTTTTATTCTCATCTACAAGCTTGTAGACAATGGTCACAATGTTCTTGTTGCTTGTGTAAACACCTAAAATTGGTTACTCAATTTGGTGTCCCCTGTGTTCGCTTACCTATTCTATTCTCGGGTAACCGGTGCACTTTTATATCACTAATTCTCTCTTAGGGTATTAATTAAATATCTAATTAAAATGCCTATCCTAAGTTTGTTCCACCCCATTATATTTCACCCATGGATAATTAAACATTAACCATGTAATTCTATCTTCTACATTTATTCCATTTCTACTTATTCACCCCATATCACTTCCCAACCTCCCGTTATTATTATCCATCCATCCCACCTATTTCTCCTCTCCTGGAACCATGTAGCGGGATTTTTCCCGTATTTGAGTTAGAGGGATAATATTCTTATCCTCACAACTCATCCCTTTTCGCCACTTTGGGAGTCTATTCCCTGATCGGTGCCAACTGTTTCTCGATCGACGCTGATTTTTAGAGCGGCGCCAATTTTACCTCGATCGGCACCGACTATAAATACACGACCTGAACTCAGTTCTGGTTAGACGGTAGAGACTTGAGAAATAGTGAAAAAGCTTGAGCGAATCTTGAAACTATCAATTGAGAGAAAGTGAATTTTGTCCAGATCAATCTCGGAGAGGTGCACCATTATTCTGCCCACATAATATTGATATCGCTTAGGTTCTTCAACCTCTGGGTGACTCCATTTCTCCCTCTAGCCAAGGTGGAACTCTTCCCACATCTCTGCAACTCCTGTAGGTCTCCACAATCGATCATCATTAGTCATCAGTCAAGATTTTTGTGATTTCTTCCTGCGTTCGACGACGACCCAACATCAATCGACACCAATTTGTCCAAATTGGTGCTGCTCCAAACCATCGATGTTGATCATTGTCTAATCAACGCTAACCATCTGCTCAGAAAGGGACGTAATCGGTGACACAATTTCATCTTTATTTTTACAGTTTCCTACTTTCTTTTAGTTTCTGTTGTTGTTTTTACATTCTGTCTGCAACTTAAAATTAGAAAATCTAAACATTTGCTTACATATTTTATCATGTATGCCTTTATTCTTAATTGAAAACATGAATTGACATCCACCGAGGAAGCTAATCGCTTCTGGACTCGCTTTCCGGGTAGTTCACCCTTATATCTTCTAACGTCATCTTTTTCTGTCAAGTATTCGTGCATCACAGGTTTCTTGGATCTACTCCATAGGATTGCTCATGTGCGCCCATCTTAATTCCATCAGGATTTCTCTCCATCTACGTCTTCGAATCTTGTCCAATTAATCAGGTATCGACTTTATTTGAGTTTTTCAGGGTTTTTGTGTTTAGTTTGGTGCATTAACTTGGACAAGTAACAAGTACAGAAATTATTGATCTACATTCTGGCACGCTCGGTGGGACCCCACCAAAGTCCCTTATTGGTAAGTTCATCTCTTTTCCAGTTTTGAGCTTTGTTCTTTTTCTTCACTGATTTTCATCAGTTGCTCTTAAGCATTTCCTTTCATCGTTTCGGTCTTGCTTCTTTCATTTCTAAATTTGCAAAGTTAGGTCCTTCTTTTTGCAAATCTCAATTCTAATTTCTATTTCTAAAATTAGTAAATTCTTCATTTGATTTCAAAGTTACATTTTTGATTCATCTCTTTGTGCAAAATTGTCATTTCCTTGAAAGTTTTCTAGTTTCTTAAAATAGAAATTCCCTTTCCACTAGTATCTTGTTGGATTTGTTTGTGTGTTCTGCTTAACCCTATTTTACGGAGTGGTTTGCTTGTTCATGGGATTGTTCGAGGGGAAGAGCTCAACAACATGCTTTTTGAAGTCCACACACCTTGGAGAGCTAAATCTATAGGTATTTCTCTTTTGTGGTGTTTTCTCCTTTTTAAGAACTTAAAAAGAACTTGTTTGTTTGTTTTTATCACACTCAAACACTTCGGTTTTGGTCCTTAAAATGAATTAATCACATTGGGAAAGAACTTGTTTGACTTTTCTTCATTGAAATCAAACACTTCGGTTTTAGTGCTTAAAAAGAACATTTTCTTTTTCATTCCTGATGTATGTTCTTCACTTAGTTCTCTAAATAGGTTGGAAAATTGATCAAAATCAGTAGTGACACTATTTTATTTTTTATTTTTCACCCTTGCACACAAATCCAAAATCACTAGGTATAAAGCATTTAAACAAAAACTCCTTCCCTGGCCTCACCTACTTAGAAGTGACATCTAAGAGGAAGAGCCTATGTGGTACTCAGGCCGCGCTATAAATTCATGGAAGTTTTGGTATATATTGGCAAAGCACCCGACTCCCTTATCACAATGGTGTGTGAAGTGTGGGGGTAGGCCCCTATATCAAGCCACGTACCAGTCTTTTACTGAAGTGCCTTCGGGACTCCTCACCAAAACATTCCCCAAACCATCCTTAGTTTGGCCAATTGAGTAGTCCCCATTCTAAAAAGCCTTCCCTAACATTTTCTTTTTTAAAAGCATGAAAATTTAAAAGAGATAATCACCTACACTGCTTGAATTTTCTATGCATTAATTAGGTTAATCTCTTTTTGTGTTTGTGCTTGTTTATGATGGTCATCACCCAGTCACAATCTAGAAAAATGGCTCAACTGGCCTCTTCCTCATCTAAGACCCCCACTAATGTGGATGTTTCGGCACCCCTCGGGTCTTCTTCGGGACCACTATTAGTTGGTTCCCCATCTTGGTCATATAATCCTTTCTATCATCCTAAAGTGATCCCATCACGACTGCATTCCCTAGTCCTTCAGAGGTGTCATCTGCTTCTAATATAGAGTATGTTCCTCATGGAGATCCTAAATTTCAGGCACTCCTTGACCATAACTTGGTAGCCCTTATGGACTACTTAGTGCATAAGTCTACTCGAATATCTGATCAGGGACCACCGATCCAACAGGTTTATGATTATTCTCATGAGCCATCCCAGGCTTTCATAGAGTAGTTAGCATGCTTCTTCTCACCTCGAACCACAAAAGAAGGTGGCACATCTATGCCTCCTTTTTCTCTTCCACCAACCATGTCGACTGGTTCTCAAATGACCCTGCCTATCCCTAGTGCCGCAGCTATCTATCTCAGCTACACCCCACCTACTTTTGAGAGGCCCTCTTCTTCAGCTATGATGAGTGTGTCCACACTCCCACAAATTGTGTTAATTCTTCTATGCCATCTATTGCGTCTCAGGGTCAATAATTCTTTGTGAGTCAACCCCCTCCTACGAGTAGTCGGTTCCTCCTTCTTATCTTCCAACTGATCTTTCTTTCAATGCTCCAGTGACAATGAATTTTACCCATCCTTTAGCATCAACACCATTAATAACTAATATGACAGTCAAAATCCTCATTCAGAGTTTGTTTCCCACCATATCAAATCAAATCAACACCCACATTTCTCAATCCATTCTAATTCAGTCGGCAAGTGTAGGAACCCACCAATCATAGGCTCCATCTTTCATTCAACCACCTTTCTCTCAACCACTTGTCATCTCACAGCATGTTTATGCTTAGGCTCCTTCACACCAAATACCTCGCCAGGCATCACCTAGAACACCTAGTTATTCCTCTTATCATCCTATTAATTAGTAGATGAATCCCCCATTAACGCCTCAGCAAAACATACCTTCTCATACGGGACATATCAACATGCCCCCTCCTCAATCTGATGTCATCCAACTTATTTTCAAGAAAATCACAAACCTCGAAGCCTCCACCAAAGGGGCTCGCCCTTCATACTATTTTGAAGAAGTATGTAATGAACCGATTCATCCATCAGTGCCTTTAAGCCTTATCCTCCCAAATGGAAACTTCCTAAGTTCTAAAAATTTCATAGTCATGAGGATCCTCAACAACACCTGCGAGCATTTAAGCATGCTTGCTACCTTATAGTCCAGGACCAAAATCTTATGCTCCGTACCTTTCCTATGTCTTTAGCAGGGCCCGCTTTAGACTGGTACAATAACATACCCCAACACTCTTTGTTTTCTTTCTCTCAATTAGCCTCAGATGTTTGTTGAAAACTTCTCAATAAACATCGCACATAAGATCTCGATCATAGATCTTTATAACATTCATCAATTCGATGACGAGTCTATTGCAGAAACTTTATCACTCGTTGGAGAGGAATAATAAATTAGTTGTCTTTCTCCCTCCCTCAATCTCAGCAAATTGAGTTGTTTACTCGATCTTGCGCTAATCATATTTCTTCCACTTTAAGGATTCAAACCTTTCATACATTTGAAGAATCCTTTACGATGGCACGCAAACTTGAGTCTCATGTCATTGAACAAGGAAAGTTAAAACTTTGTTCTAAGTCTAAACTAGATTTTTCTCGGTTTACAAAATCAAACCCTTCCGCTTCTAACAAAGACAAGAATCAGGGGTCCACAAATGCTATCGTATTAAAAACATCATGATCTGATAACACTTCTAATCAAACACCTCAGAGAGACTCTTCATCTTCTCGAAAAGGATCTCGGTCTTTTACTTCGTTGGGAAATCATATGCTTCTATCTTAGAAAAAATGTTGGAAGTTCACATGATCGAACTTCCTCCTATTAGAAATTTTGATGAGAACCAAGAACGACCATTCTGGTATCATGAAAATGACTTCTGTCATTATCATAGAAGCAAAGGCCATGACATTGAATGATGTCAGACCTTCAAAATCTCGTCCAAAAATTCATTGATAAAGGTGAGCTCATTCTAGATAACCCAAATTCCCCCCCAAATCAGGCGCTTGACATTTTTAAACAACCTTTTCCAAATCATTCCCAAACAATGACACTTTGGGTCTCAAAAACCAAACACGCATACTATCAGCTCCATTTCTATTGATAGTTATGCTTCTAATTCTGAACCATCCACAAACGTGCTGAATCGGAACTTCCTTCCACTCCTTCAAATTCTGAGATTCCACCATCCTTGGATGGTCCATCTTCAAGTCTTCCTTTATTGTTAGAAACAGAGTCATCTCCCTCTGCCTCTCTATTTGATCTTCCACCTATACCTGAGACAAGTGTCATCTTCATCTGTCTCGTCATTAGATATTCTTTCGATGCTTGAGTCATTTACATCCCTTCAAATTTCCACTATGGATACTTCTACTTTTGTCGCTCCCATTTTTGCCATGACCATGCCTTTGGTTAATGTACCCATAGTTGTACCAACTTCTATGCCTTTGGAAGTGTCTTCGATCTTAACTCTTCCTGTCTCTTTTCCTATAGTAATTACACCCACAATTACTGCATCTGAAGTACCCTCCTCACAAGAGGTTGCTTCTTCATTACCTACCTCTTCCACCATCAGTGCTTCCTTTCCTATTAAGGAAACATCTAAAGAGATAGCATCGACACCTATACTTCTGACTCCTGGACTCAGACATAAACAATTGGAGTTTAAGCCTAGGGTTACATCATCGGTATCATCTCCTTTACTTCCTCCGAAATGGTTACAATCACCTTATGCGGTTGAAGTTGTCACCATCCCTGAAAAGGGAAAACCAATATTTCAGACCATCAAAACTCTTGGTGCCCTTCCTCAAAAATCCCTCTTTGTGCCTCATAAAAGATTGGATTTATCCACTGAAAAGGTGTCTTCTTCTACAACACCATCTTCACCGGTGCCTCGTAAAGTGGATTTACCTACTGGAAAGGCATCACCTCTTTTATCAAAACCATCATCTTCATCACCAAAACCAAAGCACCTTTTGTGCCACCTATCAAATCTATTTTGGGAGCTCCTCCCCATCTAAATCAGTCTTATCTAAATCATCATCTGTTTTGGCCAAGCAACCTTCTTCATCTCCGAAGACTAAAACACTTGTCATGTCTTCATCATCTTCAAAATCTATCTTAGGAGCTCCTCCTCTACTAAAATCAATCTTGCCTCACTTGCTTCCATCTCAAGCACCTAAGGCTGCTTCTCCTAATGTTCAAAAAGAAAAATAGTCCCTAAAAAGATGTCAAACTAGATATGTAGGCTCTTTTACCTCCTATCTGCTGCTACGACTAAAAAGGTTCCTTCTTCACCTCTGTCCACATCTTCGTCTACCAGATTCTATACTGAAATCCTTCACCAACTTATCCAATCTTCATCTATATCTCTTCCTCCAATCAAACCCTATAATCCCAAAGGAGTAAAACCTTCATGGTTCAACTCTGATTTGATTTGCGCTTACCATCACACTCTAGGTCATGACACCGAGGGATGTAAAGCCCTTCAATCTGTCGTTAATAACCTCTTGGAAGAAAATGATCTCCTATTAGAGGAGGAGGAGGAACAAGTGTCTCCTATCATCCCAACTACATCTGAGCCTAAACGGTCTATTCAGGCCCCCAATTCTACTAATATCACTTTGGATGATCTTCCACCTTCTCAAATCGACACAATTTGTATTGCCACTAGAACCCAACGTACGATAATCCCTCATCTTCTCGCAACCTCTCAACCACAAGTCGTTATTTCTATCGCCCGAAGGAGTTCCTCCTTCCTCATCGGCCCCGAGACCTCGTGTCTCTATTCGTGCTTCACCTCGGGCTCAGATTCCCATGTCAGTTGAGGAGAGTGTTATGAAACAACTCACCCATGCTCCAGTCAAAATGTCTCTTTTTGACCTCATTCATCATCTCCCCAGCATCGACCAAGCTTTGATTGATAATCTACGCCATATCGCAGGTGAATTCAGATGAGCCCCAACCTTTCGAGATGGTTTTGGATTGAATAGACCGTCAACCACCATCTCCTTCAAGGATTTTGAAATTCCTCCCCTTTCTTCTGAGGATTTAGAGGCTCCTCTCTTTATCACAGTTCAAATCAATAACACTACGTTAAAATGCACTATGATCGACAGTGGTGCTGCACTCAATGTCATTTCCTCCCACACATTTGAGCAACTTAAGTTACCAAAGAACGTAGTGTCACCACCACCTTTCGCCCTTCGATCATTTAATGATCAGCTGGCGGTTACTTTAGGAACTGTGGTCCTGCCCATTCAGGTAGGCAAGAAACTTCTTCACGAGCTTTTTTACATTGTCGAAGGAAAATTCCACTACAATATGATCCTCAGATGCTCCTGGATCCATACAATGCACTGCATCCCATCAACCCTCCATCGATGCATAAAATATCAATATGAGGGCAAAATCTATACTCATCCAGGAGACCCTTTTCTGTCCGCACAATGTGACATGACCACAGGGTCTATCCCTCCAAAGGAGAATGTTGATTCTCCTGATGAGGCTTTGTCCTCTTCCATACCTACAACAAAACTACCATATCTACAAAATCTAGAAGATAAGTTACAAAGCATTTTTTGCTAGGAGAGCTTCCCCTTCTCTCTTTTGATGCCCATCTCAAACCTAATGAGTATGGTAGGCCAGACAAACAACCTAAATATCAACCAGATCTTGGCCACATCGTCACCATTGGTCTACCCAATCAACAGAATGACTTTGTCTACGGTGGTCTTGATACACCTCATTATCATCTAGATTCTCCTCCTAGGGCCAAACCCTATTCGGCAGGGTTTGATTATCTACAGAATCCCACGTTCGCAAAAACTTATCTATATCGATGCACGTGGAAGGGCTTTGGCCTGGGAAAGTATGAATAGGGTGTGCATGACCTTGCATCCATTCCAACTCGAAACCATTCCTTTTAACGTGTCTACACTTCTTAACGAAGCCATTGTCGACCTTAATATAGGGACTTCAAGACCCTCACATCATTAAGGTCACCAATCTCTTAACCCACAGGAGTTAGGAGATTTTGTCGCCTTTCTTTCCAACCATCGCCAAGCTTTTCCTTGGTCACATGAAGATATACTGGGCCTTGATCCTAACATCGTGGTCTACAATATCATTATTCTACCAGACATCAAACTAGTTAAACAAAAAAAGTGTAAGATGCATCCTCGTGTAGCTCTCCTCGTCAAAGAAGACTTACAGCGCTTGGTTTCGCAAGTTCATCCAACCCATTAACTATCCACAATGGGTTTCAAATGTAGTACTAAGTAACCAAAGCTACTAGCAAAATTTGAATTTACACGACTTTCAGGATCTTAATCTCACTTGCCCGAAAGATGATTTCCCTCTACCTAATATTGACCAACTCGTGGACTTAACTGCAGTCACGAGATGCTTTCTCTTATGGATGGTTTCTCTAGGTATAATCAAATTCTCATCACACCAGAGGATCAGCACAAGACTTCCTTCATCACTCCTTGGGGGACTTTCTATTATCGCGTCATGCCCTTCGGTCTTAAGAATGCAGGGGCAACTTATCAATGCGCAATGACCTACATCTTCCATGACCTCTTACACAAAACTTTAGAAGATTACGTCGACGACATCCTCGGTAAATCCAAACACCATCAGGATCATCTTCTCATCCTTGCCTCTCTTTGAGAGACTCATTCATTTTTGTCTTCACCTAAATCCATCTAAATGCATGTTTGGCATTCTCACTGGTAAACTCTTAGGCTTTATCATTTCTATTAGGGGTATTGAGGTTGATCCCACAAAAATAAAGGCTATCATCAAGATGCCTCCTCCTTCCAACTTAAAGCAATCGTAGTCTTCAAGGATGCCTTCAATTAGTGTGTCATTTTATCTCACAACTTTCAAACCATTGTCAACCTTTTCATCATCTCCTTCGTAAAAATGTTCATTTTGAATGGGATGAGCATTTCAAAAAGCCTTTGATGATCTCAAAGCTTATCTTCTTTCTCCACCTGTGCTTACACCTCCACGTAAGGGGGAGCCATTCTATCTTTATATTTTTGTGACTGACCATGCTCTGGGAGCCATGATCTTGCATCGAGATGCTAATGGTAAGGAACAAGTTGTCTATTATATCAGTCACACTCTTCATGAGTATGAAAATCACTATTCGAAGCTAAAAAGTTGTGTTGTGCTCTCTTCTTCATGACTTCTAAACTTCATCATTACCTCCTTAATCATAAAACTTACATTGTTACAAGTGTCAATCCACTCAAGACAATGCATGTGAAACCTTATCACAATGATCGTATCACTCATTGGCTCATGCTCATGACAGAGTTTGACCTCGAGTTCATCTCGCAGAAATCTATCAAGGGTCAAGTTATCATTGATCAATTAGTTGATGCCCCTCTTCTAGACACTCAAGTCCCCCTCACTCAATTCCCAAATGAGTACATCCAACAAATCAATTTTGGTCTGTCTCCATTTAAAGTAAAACTCTTCTTTGATGGGTCCAAGTGTCAAGCAAGGGGAGGCACAGGTTTCATCATGATTCCTCCTTGGGGTGCACCTATCCCTGTCGCACACAAGCTTAACTTTGAATGTACCAATAATATGGCTGAATATGAAGCCCTCATTTTAGGTCTTCAAAATTCCATTAATCTCGACGCTCACCATATTAACATCTTCGGTGACTCTGAACTCATCGTTAATCAAGTCACTGGTGTCTATCAGTGTAAAAATGATATCCTTCAAAAATATCACGATATCATTCTCTTTCAACTTCAATCTTTCGATAAATTTACTATCCAAGCTATTCCTCGCACTGCAAACTAATTTACAGATATGATGGCTTCTTTAGCCTCGCTTATTCCTCCATTCACTAAAGACTCGCAACTTTATGTGGTTGTTTAGCATTTAGACCAACCATCTCATCTCAGGTAGTTAACTTCGATCAACATTGTCATAACTGACACTCAAGATGAGTGGTATCAGCACATTTTCAATTATCTATCCTACTCAGTGCTTCCTCCAGATTTGACTTCCAATGGTAGAAGATATTTTATCCAATGCGTAAACTGCTATACTATTCTGGGTGGAATCCTTTACAAACGTGGTTTTGAGGGTATTTTGCTTCGATGCCTCAAAACCCCGAATCATCTAAGGCTATTTAGGAGGTCCACGATAATGGTATCTATGGTGGACATTTTGGTGGTTTGGCTGTGGCTAAGCATATCCTACGTTTAGGTTACTATTGGCCTTCTCTTAATCAAGACTATTGTGAATATGTCAAGAAATGTGTCAAGTGTCAACAACACGCTAATCTCACACATATCCCTAGTCCAAGCTTTGCAACCTGCAATAGATTTGTGGCCTTTTTCACAATGGGGTCTTGATCTCGTTGGTCTCATCAATCCGCACTCTTTGCAGCGACATCACTCTATCATTACTACCACAGAATACTTCACTAAATGGGTGGAGGCTATTCCTCTTTCATCGACCAAAGCTAAACCTATCGTTGATTTTGTCTATCAACACATCATTTGTTGCTTTGGTGTTCCTCATAAACTCGTTACAGACAATGGCAAGTCTTTCAAAAACAAATATTTGTAGAAACTTTGTGACACCTTCAATATTAAACTCAGCTTTTCTTCTCCATACTATCCACAAGCTAATGGCCAAGCTGAGGCTTCTAATAAAACTTTGCGTAATATCCTCGCAAAGGTAACTAGTCGAGCTGGTAGGGATTGGCACTTACACATCCCTTTTGCTCTCTGGGCTTATCGGACTAGCATTCGTACCCCTACCGGTGCTACTCCCTTCTCTCTCGTCTATGGGTCTGAGGTTTTCCTTCCTTTGGAAGTCCAGATTCCCTCTCTTTGCATCTCTCTTAGAGAGTTTGTCTCTGATGAAGACTATCATCAAAACCATCTAGCACAACTTGAGTTGTTAGATGAATGTCATCTCAATGCTCTTGAACATCATCAAGTCTATCTTGAGCGTGTCAAGTGTGCTTATAACAAGCATTTGCAGTAGTGTGACTTCCAAGTTGGTGATCTTGTTCTTAAAGAAAACCAAAATGTCACTACTCTGGAATGGAGTCAACGTGGTAAGTTTTCTCCTAACTGGATGGGACCGTACATTGTCACTCATAAGTACGGGTCCGAGGCTTATCACCTGTCTTCCATGGATGGTATACCTAAAATGGAACCTCTTAATGCTTTGCATCTAAGGCCCTTCTATTGTTAAAATCTATCTTACATGATCTTAGTCGCAAAACAGATCTTTCATCCATCTGCAACCAGTCATGCATTTCGTAGTGATTTGGAACTATGTGGTTCTCCACGTTATTTATTTTTATACCTTAAATATGAGTACCACGGCTCTACTCATGGCATTTTCCTTATGGATTTGTTCCTTCTCATGGTAGGAATACCTTAATCACTACTTCATCTGCCCTAGGTGTTCATCTTGATCAAATCCACTTGGGGCATGAGTACGTGCTTATATACATTTTCTTCCCCTCTATTTGATCTATCTGGTCTAAACTCAGCTTCTTCCAAAGCTCAAAAAGAGAGAGAGAGATGTTATCCTAGTCCCAAAAGATAGACTGATCCCTCGAAGGACAGCTATCCATGCCTTATCAAATAAATAAAAAATGTAGACCATTCCTCGAAGGATGGCTACCATCAAATTCAAAATATAGACCGCTCCCTTGAAGGATGGCTATTTGTTTTATGGCATTTTGAGCCTTTGCAGTAACAAACTTCCTCTCTCGGCCAATTTTTTCACTTGTTAGCATCTCTGAAAGACTTCCCGTATCGATCAGTCTTTCCATATCTAGCAAACTACCCGCATTGATCAGTTTGCTTTTCTATCAAAATAAAAATCATGAAGCTATGATATGAGACCTTTTTGATCATATGGAGACCCTGTTTTTCCCCATATGAGTGCATATTTAATCCTTCATGTGTTCTGATGAGATGCATACTTATCTCTCATCCTTATCTACCTCCTAGATCTAGTTTGCGACTAACTAGTGTCAGGTTTATTTTATCCGTGTCTATGGCCTTATGTGCATCGTCTTTCGATTTACCATCAAGGTCTCTATTTATGGTCGGTTAGGGGACTAACTTATCATTCTTTTTCCTATCTAGGTGTAGTGATTTTTATTTCTAAGGGATAAGATCATTACATCACTTTCTTTTCATCAAATCAAATAGACATTACCCATGTTCATTTGTTATTTATCCAGTTAAATTGACATTTAACATGTTAATTTAATCAATCAAATCTATCATCTATCTATGCTCATCTTATCTACTTCATCTAAAAACATCAAAGCAGCATATATTATGTGGATCCATCTATCCATCTATCTATAACATGTTAATTTAATCAATTATTCATCCATGACAAATCAAAATTAAATCACATCTATCTATCTGTATCTATCAAAGTTAAAAGCATGAGTCCAATCACATAACACAAAGATGCATATATATATATATATATATATATATATATATATATATATATATATATATATATATCAATGGCTTCAAATCGAGCCGTATACATCATATCAAAAATGCCTTCAAATCGAGGCTACATCAGTATCTCTCTACAAATCACATCTCTATATAGTAAAATCAGATAAGTGGAACATGTTGTCTCCTCCTCCCTCCTCGGGCACGGGCACTCTCTCCTGACCAGCACCTACAGAGTTGGAGGTGCCCGCATCATGACCCTATGACTCGCTCAATCTCCCCGGTGCTTGCACCCTCCGATGCACCGTTGCCAGTAGCGGTATGTCGTTGTCCTCCTTGCTCCGTAACGAGGCACATCTGGGGCATGTTGTGTCAAAGCATCCTCATAGTATCTCACCTCGGTAAGGAGATCCTGATAGGTACTCAGACTCACCATGTCGGGTGCTCTCAATGGTGTTGCTACTAGTGGTGTCCTCCTGTTACGGCACCCTGTGCCCGTGACTTTGATGTGGTGCATGTATCACCATATTTGGTCCTGAGGGCCTCTCTGTGTATGTGATATCAATCCCTCTGCCTGGATCATTGTATCCCGCTCCTGGTGAGTGGTGTCTCTCTCCTGTATCACGGTGTCCCTCTCCTCTCTCAAAGTCCTAATCTCCTCGAGAAGCCTCTGGTGTGTGTCTGCACTAAGGCAGCATGCTCTCCCTGTAGTCTCTCTAGCTCCGCTAATGTATCCTCCTCATCTAACTCCGTAGACGCTGTGAGATGTCGTGGTAGCTCCTCGTGATACCATGCCTCGTAGCCCTCATCTACTCCTGCATCATCATCATCATCATCTGTGGGAGGTAGGGCCTCCTAAGTGGATCTACTGGGACCAATATCGGTAGATCTGTCTCCCTACTATCCTGTCTGTATGGCACATATACAGTTAGAATAATCTGTATCAATCAATTGTCTCATCACCCATAAAAATGGGACCCACTCTAAAATCTCTGGCCTGCGGCCCCTGACCACTCTGTTGCATCTCAGCTCCACTAAGTGGGTGTCCTATCTAGCCCATGTAGGATAGACCCTGTATGGCCTCCATATCACCTGTGATGGTGTCAGACTCCTGAATCTTTGGGCATACCACTCTGATGATCTCCCTGTATCTCCAAGGGCCATGTCTACCTACCATCGTCGAAATCCATAATCAAGGGCTCCCTCTACTCCTGGCATCCATGGAAGTCTAGATGGTCTAATCACTGATATATGCTCGTAAGCCCAACAATGGAGTACAAAACTGACATCTATCCTAGTCCACCTGCCTATGGTATACATCCACAACTCATGATATATTTGTGCTAGTAACGCATCCGCAAATGCAAATACCTACATGAACTCTAAGATATCACAGACATAGTAAAGAAGGAGCATTGGAAATCATCCGCCTACGGAATCTGGTAGTGCATAGTAAGATATCACCATCTGGATCAAGGCTATCAGACTGCTCCTAGGGTCATCCTGCCAAACTATGAGGCTATCCTCACAGCCTCGGACACTATCTCTGCATCATCTTCCCTGTCCCCATATAATCGTACGGGGCCCTCCTTTGCTGCTCTCATGGAGTAATCTCTATTAGGTCCCCTATAATCAGCAACCTAAGGATCCTATAGATGTCCTCATGGGTGATAGTCATCTCACCCATATGAAACCAAAATGTGCATGTCTGGCTATCCCACCGCTGCACCAATGCTCACATAAGCTCCACATCTTGGGGTACCCATCGATAATAATAAAAACCCCTAGTCCGGCTAACTCCAGATGGCGCCACTCAGCATTTGTCATATCTGGCAGTATAGTCTCCAATAGCTCGGGAATAACATCTTGCATGTGTAGGACCTCTCATGCTTGCATCACATCAAACATCATCATTAGGTTCATACTTATTAAAATCAACATCATTAACATTTCATCAAAATCTTTCTCAAAAGCTTCCAAATGTCTAATCTTTCCCATTGGCACCGACTCATTTCCATCGGTGTCGTTCACTTTACAATTGACACCGATTATATTCCAATCGACACCGATTGCATAATAGTTGGTGCCGATTTGGTTAATTGATGCCGATTTGGAAGGTAGAGCACCAAAAAACCTCCCTTGCCTCCTACTACAAAATTACACAAATATACAAAGCTAAGGAGGACCACTTACCCCTGGCCACGTCCTCTTCCTCTTCTGACCGCTCCCGAAGCTTCCATGTTGCTCAAATTCAACTTTTTACTTTTTCTAAATCAATCGTCACAATGCAAATGAATCATTACCGTTCACCTTTTCTATATTTATAGGTTTTTGGAGCAGTCGGCGTTGATTATGTTGGTTGGCATTGATTCTTTTGGTCGATGTCGATTAGGTATGAGTCGACACCGATTGGAGCCCATTGGGGCCGATCGGGTATATTTTGATATATTTTCCCATCTCATCATACCAGGACATGCTTCATTCTCGTTTGATTATCCTATCTTGTGCATGTGTCACCCATAACACATTGTCACCATCATTGAGCCTTTATTTGGTACTTGTACCTTGTCGCCTTACATTGCCCCACATGTGTGTCACTCGTAGCACGGCTTTGCTTGTCGATTCCCCGCTTGGGGCATCTCATCATTATATCTTTTGCATGTGCCACCCATAGCACACTTGTTCTGCCTAGTCTGGCAGCATTTTTATTGCAAATTCCACTATAGTGGCCATGTTTCGTTTTCGTGGTAGCTCTCCTCTCAAGGCCATCACTTCATCCTCCTTGTCTAAGCATTGATGCTTGGCTTGTTTATTTGATCATTGTTCGACCTTATTTTCACCTTTAGGCACATCTATTCGGTGTTATCACCCATTCGTGTTTTCTCCCTATACATGGGTAACTCACATTTTTTTACAACCTAAAGATAGCAGTCTGTAGGCACTAACGTCGTCTCGTTCGAAGGCCATCTAGTTGTCCCTACCAATGTGTCACTCTTTGGTTGTTACTATTTTGCAGTCACCTTTAACTCACCAGTTTGTAGCCACTAACGTCATCTCATATGAAGACCATCTAGTCTGCCCTACCAATGTGAGTTCCTTAGGTCACTGCCTTTTTTATTTTTTACATGTGTCATCAATGATCAAATCTACTCCAAACGCTCTAGGGCATCCTCTCTTCTATTCTTTTTCATCTACCTTTTTCAAACTCGGGATCGGTTGGCTTTTTGGGGCCACCCCATCCCTAGTTTGAGGGGGAGCACATCATCAATATTCTTCCTTTTCTTCCAACTCCTTGTTTTTGTCTCATAGCATTGCTTATCGCAAGATACTCGACAAAAAGGGGCAAATGTAGACACCTAAAATTGGTTACTCAATTTAGTGTCCCCTGTGTTCGCTTACCTGTTCTATTCTCGGGTAACCCAAGGTGCACTTTTGTATCACTAATTCTCTCTTAGGGTATTAATTAAATATCTAATTAAAATGCCTATCCTAAGTTTGTTCCACCCCATTATATTTCACCCATGGATAATTAAACATTAACCATGTAATTCTATCTTCTACATTTATTCCAACTACTTATTCACCCCATATCACTTCCCAACCTCTTGTCTTTATTATTATCCATCCATCCCACTTATTTCTTCTCTCCTCCGGAACCATGCAAAGGGGATTTTCCCTTATTTGAGTTAGAGGGATAATATTCTTATCCTCCCAACTCATCCCTTTTTGCCTTTTTGGGAGTCTATTCCCTGATCGGCACCGACCGTTTCTCGATTGACGTCAATTTTTCAGAGCAGCACCAATTTTACCTTGGTCGGCGCTGACTATAAATACATGACTGAACTCGAGTTCGTTAAACAAGAAAGAATTGAGAAATAGTGAAAAACTTGAGTGAATCTTGAAACTATCAATTGAGAGAAAGTGAATTCTGTCTAGATCAATCCCGAAGAGGTGCATCGTTATTCTACCCACATAATATTGATATCGCTTAGGTTCTTTAATCTCTGGGTGACTCCATTTCTCCCTCCAACCAAGGTGAAACTCTACCCACATCTCTATAGCTCCTGTAGGTCTCCATAATTCGATCATCATCATCATCATCAAGCTTTTCCGATTTCTTCCCGATTGACGACGACCCAACATCAATCAACGCTGATTTGTCCAAATCGATGCCATTCCAAACCATCGACGTTGATCATTTTTCGATCGATGTCGACCATCGACCTATAGAAAGGTACATAATCCAGGTGACACAATTTCATCTTTGTTTTTACAGTTTCCTGCTTTCTTTCAGTTTCTATTGCTATTTTTACATTTTGTCTACAACTTAAAATCAGAAAATCTAAACATTTGCTTACATATTTTATCATGTATGCCTTTATTCTTAATTGAAAACATGAACTAACATCCACCGAGGAAGCTAATCACTTCGAACCCACTTTCGGGTAGTTCACCCTTATATCTTCTAACGTCATCTTTTTCTGTCAAGTATTCATGCATCACAGGTTTCTTGGATCTACTCCACAGGATTGCTCGTGTGCACCCGTCTTAATTCCATCAGGCTTTCTCTCCATCTACGTCTTTAAATCTTGTCCAATTAATCAAGTATCAACTTTATTTGAGTTTTTCAAGGTTTTTGTGTTTAGTTTGGTGCATTAACTTGGATAGGTAACAAGCACGGAAATTCTTGATCTACAACTTGATTCGACCTATCCGTTTCCTTGTAGATAGTTGTTAGAAGAATGAGCTAGGGATATTCGTAGCTATAGAAAAACTCGGTCAACTCTCTTGAAGAGAAATAGGTAGCATTATCTGCTACAATCTTTTGTGGCACTCCGAAATGGACTATGATATTCTCCTTGATGAAGTTGCATATTGTTTCAGTGTTGGCTTGTTTGGCCGGAATGGCTTCCACCCATTTGGTGAAGTAGTATGTTGTTGTGAGTACATAGGTGTGCCCCGCACTTGAGTGATGGTTCAGAATGCCAATGAAGTCTAGCCCCCACTGTTTAAATGGTTCTTTAATAACCACAAGCCTAAGTGGTAATGTAGTGAGTTGTGGTCTTCCAACGAACTGTTGGCATGCTTTGCATTTAGAAACCCAATCTCGAGTATCTGCAAAGATGGTGGGCCAATAATACCTTCCTCAGAGGATCTTGTGTGCAGTGACCATTTCTAAAAATGCCCACCACATGCTTGGTCTTGGTATGCTTTTTTATTGTTGCTCTTTATCTACGCACCTGAGAAAACAACCATCCATGCCTCTTTTGTAAAGTGCATGATTCCAGATCACAAACCTGGCTACCTTCAGCTTGAGTGTTCTTCTTTGTTTGTAATCAAGATGAGGAGGGAATTCTCCATAAGTCAAGTAGTAGGCAATATCAGCGTACCACTCATCAGTAGTGGTGACAAAGAGCACTTGTGGGTTGTCTTCTGAACAAGTTGAGAAAGTACCATTTTCTTCTCCATGTTGAACTTTGAGAGTTTCATCTTCAGCAATCAACTTGCACAAGCCATTTCCCCTTACCAGATTAGAAGGTCAAATCTCCAAGTCATACTCTTGAGTCTTTGCAATCCAATTTCCCCTCTTAGTTCCAGGGTCTTGTTGAGTCAAAATGGACTTGATTGCACTGCCAGGGACCATCACCATTGTATGAGAATTGAGGATGTAAAACTTGAAGTTTTTTATAGCCTTGACCACTGCATAGGCATGCTTCTCCAATTGGATGTACTTTAGCTCATGCTTCTTCAAAGGACAACTCATGAAAGCAATAGGTGCTTCAACATCTTCATCATTTTTCTAAACAAGAATAGCAGAGAGTGTATGCTCTAATGCATAACAATACATGATGAACTCTTTATTAAAATCTGGAGACATGAGGGTTGGAGCCTTAGCAATGGCTTTCTTGATCTCTTCAAATGTTTCCTTCCCTTCATTATTCCATTTGAAAATTGCTTGAGGTTTCATCATGGAAGTGATGTGCTTTGTCAATTCAGAAAACTCAAGCACAAAACGACAAAGAAAGTTTACCTTTCCAAAGAATGAATGAACTCCCTTCTTGCTTTTGGGTAGGTTGGGTAGGGCTAATGCTTGAATGGCTCTAATCCTAGAAGGATCAATGTGTGCTCCATGTTTGTTCACAATGTACCCCAATAACTTGCCTTCTATGAATCAAAAATGCAATTTTTGGATTTAGTGATATGCCATGTTTCATACACCTTGCAAGTATCTGTTCCAAGTGATAGATATGATCTCCGCTCTTCTTTGAAAATATTGTGAGATCATCAAGATATATGACAATGCAATGCTTCATATATTTGAATGCCAAATCCATCACCCTTTGGAATGTAGCTCCTGCATTAATTAGGCCAAAAGGCATTCTGCTATAGGCAAAATTGCCCCAAGGTGTTGTAAAGGTTGTCTTGGTGCAGTCTTCCTCTGCCACTTTGATTTGATTGTATCCTGAAAATCCATCAAGTAATGAAAGAATTTCAAACCCGGTGACTACTTGCAGGATATGGTCCTTGATAGGAAGAGGATAATTGTCCTTGAGTGATGCCTAGTTCAAGTTGCAAAAATCTACACATATCCTTATTTCACCATTCTTCTTCCGCACTAGCACAATGTTAGCCACCCATGTTGAATGGTGGATGGGAAAGATGATCCTTTTGTTAAACATGTTCATTACCACCTTGTTGATGGTATCAGCAATCTTTGGGTCAGACGGCCTTTTTTACGCCTAAAGGGCTTAACACCTGCTTCAAAGGAATTGAGTGATGCATTTCTTTTGGCTGGAAGGATTTGAGTTCATCATAAGAGTAGGCCAAGACATCTGAGTATTTCTTAAGTAATGCAACAAACCTTCTTTTTTCTTTAAGCGAGAAACATTTTTTGATATTGACCATCCTTGGCTCCTCAGGGGTACCAATGTTTTCTTTATCAAAATCAGCTGAGCACCGAGAAGATTGCTTTTCTTTCTCTTGAATGAATTTGTCATGTTTGTCAAAGAGGTCTTCTAAAGAGATTAGGCATTTTGAAATTTTGTTCCCTTTCAATTTGATTACTCCTCATCATCAATCCCTTTAATTCCTTCTTTCTCTTCTTTGGGATTTGTTTCTCGGTGTGGATTTTCACCTCCTTTGAAGAAGAAATTATCCCTTTGCTCAAAAAGGATATAATTTGGTTATCATCTTTGAAGACTTGTAATGATTTGTATGTATGCGGTACACTAGGTTAGAATACCATTTCAATGGTTCTTTGTGTCTTTACCAAAAGAAGGATGAGGTGTCACTAGGAAGCCGACATCGCAAGAGAATCAGCCTTTTCATTATGTTCCTTGGAATAGCTTCAATGGAAGATGCATCAAAAGATTTAATGCAATCCAACACTCTATTTCTATAATGCCTAAGCCTTGTGTTAGGAAATAAGGGATAAAATATGTGGAATAATCCCTCATAGAATCAACAAGAGAAACTAATATGTAGAAAATATTACAGATCTCAAATAAAAGTGCAAAATAAAATAACATAACACAAAGAGACGGTATTTAATGTGGTTCACCCAATTTGGGCTACGTCCACCAAGAATCACTTGCTCAAATTTAATTACAAGCCATTTCTCTCAATACAATACCCAGATCTGTTTTGGAGCTATGCTCAACAAACTCTATAGAATTCACACCCAAATTCAAAACACATCTGCAATGTTACTATGTTACTACCATATGCATAAAACCATATAAGTAGACATCTACTTAAACAGTTTTACAAAACCGTGGGTATCAAAACCATGAGAAAAAAAAAACTATGGGACAAAATCCCATGAGAAAAACACCTATGCACATTTTAAGGACAAAATCAATACCACCTTCAACACTTTCACACATGAAAACATGCTCCACAAAAACACGATTTTTCACGTAGTATATCTACATCACCTTTACATCTGATCTTCACATGTCCTCTGCTCCATTTTAAGGCCAGTTGTTGTTTGTATTATCAAAAAAAAAATTCAGCAAGGATACATGAAAATCTTCCTCTTCCTCCATGAGAAGTGTACAATACTCTTAGTGTACTTAAACAGCTTTACAAAACCGTGGGTATCAAAACCATGAGAAAAAACCAGTCTTAAGAAAAACACGCCAAAAATCGTGCACATTTTAAGGCCAAAAAAATTCAGCAACGATACTTTACAATACACATGACAAACATGAAAACATGCTCCACAACCTAACACCTTGGATTTTTCACCTGATATTGTTGGTGGACCTGCTTTACCACAATCTCTACATCACCTTTACATCTCATCTTCTTGATTCCCATGTCCTCTGCTGCATTCATGCCTAAGAGCAATGCTTCATACTCTGCAGTGTTGTTTGTATTATCAAATTACAGCTTGTAGGCAAAAGGGTACACCTCATTGGAAGGAGAGTACAATACTACACCAACTCCTGAACCTGCTCTAGAATGACTACCATCAAATTCCATTGTCCAAATTTGATCTTCCTCTTCCTCCATGAGAAGTGGCAAGTTCTCCTCTTTTTCTGATGTGAGGAAGTAGTTTCCTAGCCCATAATCTTGAAAGAGAATGTTTGCTTTCGGATCATTAGACTTTCGTACTGTGAACTTCATCTTTCTTCTTTTGTAGCAAGAACTTCTTAATCTCACCTTTTTGGGATAGTTGCAGATGACCAATCCGTTTTTATTTCTCCACCTATTTCTCTCGCAAAACTTCTACTCAAAAGCATACCAAAATATGTTGGGATGTCTCGATACTAGTATGGTTAAGAGCCCCTTCTTATCTGGAAAATCAGCTAGTGCCACCTGTGCATCCTTGATTCTTCCTACCAATGGAACTTGTTTGGATTCCATTGATTAGCATGTTCCATTTACCAAAGTCAAAGAGAGACCTAGAGCATTTGTAACTTTTGCTGGCATCACATTGTCTGAGGCTCCAAAATCTATGATGAAATTATTCAGCTGGAAGCCTTTGATGAGGAGTGATAGGTAGAAAGGTTCAAATCTGTTGATGTTGGAGGCACTGAGGGCTAGCATGTTTTGGGAAGGTGGTGTGGATGGTGTGGGGAGTAAGCCTTTAGAATTTGGGCTTGAAGAGATAGGGTTACCACCACAAACTGCATTGATGAATCTGTCAAATTGGGCAGGATGTGTTTGTAGGTATTCTATTTCGAGAGTTGGACTTTGGTTTTTCTTGCATGTTCTACAAATTCAAATGGGGAAATGGTGGGTGAGGAAGAGGCTCCTGAAATGGAGGAAGATCTACATGGTAGAGAATTTTCTACTTTTGGTGTTGGGTTCTCCTTTTCGGATGTAACAATTGGCTTGGAAGGGGGTGAGGGTGTAGCCTTTGACTAAACTTTAGATGTTTTTGCAGGACCAGCATTTAGAAGAGAATTATTCTTAGCAACTTTTGAGTTGGAAGAAGAATCAAATGACTTACTTGGTATAGTAGCATGCTCTTTGGCAACCAGTGAGTCTAGTTTTTCTTTGGCTGATTCCATGGAAGGTGGTAATGGTGATCCTCTATTGATGATTTTATTTTGTGTAACCTCTGGAGGACAATCTTCTTTATTCTTCTTCTTATCCTTTGTTATAACTTTTGGGGCTGAAATCCCTTTCTTATATTGAGCACGAGTGAAAATAGCACATGAGAAACTTGTAACTTCTTCATCACCTTCATCTTTATCATCAACATAATCAATCAGGCCATTGTTTATATCAACTTCCTCAATCTCAAGATAGTTTTCATAATCTTCCATGTTTTCTTCTTCAGTTTCATCAATTTCTACTTCCTCCTCTTTGGCTCTTTGGTGTCACAGATGGCATTGACTGGTGGTGCTTCAAGAGCAATCCGATGAGGAAGTGGGGCAATCCTTGGCCTATCTAGAGGGTTTGGTCCCTCTTGAAGCATTCCACATTGTGATCGAGATAACTACTTCTTCAAGGCAACCAAGTCATTTGCCAATTTTTTTAACATCAAATTAGTGGTGATAGAGTTTGAATTCTGACCCTTTTGTTTCCCATTAGGGCCTTTCACCTTTCCAGAAAGGATTAGATCATCATCGGTTTCTATTACAAAGTCCTGGTCTTGCCTCAATGTTCTTGGTTGGGATCTTCTGAGGAAGAAACCTACTTCTGATGGCAGAGCACTAATGAAAAACCTCTTCAAATTATTTTTGGGAGGCACTACATCTTCAGTGATCCTTTTATCACTCTATCATATCTTGCTACAAAGTCCCTCATTGACTCAAAGGTTTCTTTCTTCATTTGTACCAATTGGACCAAAAGATCCTGACAATATTCTGTGGTCTTGAACCTGTGTTCAAATGCACTTCTTATATCTTCCCAACAGGTGACAGACCTTAGGGGTAGCATGTAGAACCATTCGGCAGCCTTTTCTTGAAGTGACTCCTTAAAGAGTCAGACTGACACATCTTTGTCCTCAACACCCAACACACCGCAAGTAGTGATAAATGTTGTTACATGCTCTTCGGGAGTTGAGAACCATCCCCTCTAAATTTTGGGAAGTTTTTTCTCAAGCCTCTCGGTAGCTCATGGAGTGGTTGAGCAAGAGCCAGTGGACCATTGTTTCCTCCCCATGGTACATTAGGCCTACGACATTCATGATCCCATTCACACTCACAATCCTGATCCCCCATTTTGTATCTATTTCTATCTTCTATCCTTGCTAAGGTTGTGGCTTCCATTGCTTAATTTTTCATCTACCTTGGCTTGAAGACTCTTGATATTTTTGAGTTGAGCTCTTATTTCTTCATTGGTTCTTGCTTCTCTTTCTCTAGCTTCTTCTTCAATCTCTACATCAGTGAGATCTTCAAGGTTCTCGTTGATGTATGGAAATTCACCATCCATGGGATTAGCAAGACTCAGTTCCCAAAATGACTGGTTGTTTGAGAAGGTGGCCTTTGGATTCCGAGTAGCTCTTGTCTCCTTTGAAGTTCCTCAAAAATGGGATCAGTTTGTCCTACTTGTCTCTGTTGGCAGGTGTATCTTCTATCTGCTAGCTTGAAAATCTATGCTCTTCTTTGCGGTGCTAGAATTTGTCTTTTCCTCTCCAATTCAAAAGCGTGTTCTTCTTGAGGTCCAGAATTCACATGGCAATGAAGTAGTGATTATCACTTTTTCTATTATGTCAGATAGCTTCCCTCAAATCTAAAGCAACATCTTCTTTGATGTGGAAGAGAAATTTGGGTCTTTTAATAGGAGGATTTCCTAAAATAGCCATGATTTGATTCCAAATGGCTCATATAGCCATTCAAATTCTAGAAATTTTCTCTTTTTTGAATTTTTAATTTTTATGACCTTGTCGTCACATTCAGGTGCAGATGATGCTAAATCTACCCCACGGTGGGCACCAAAACTGTTGGCAAGGAAATTTATCGAGTGGAAAAACTTGTGGATTCCTTGCCAACGCTATGGGAATCTAAGTCCCTCTACTTAACCGGTGCAGCTACCGTATATGCATGTGTGAGAAAATGTGGATTTCTGTGGTGGCCTTTCGGTCGGGGATCCAACAGGGGCACTCCACTGACCCTGTGGCAAAGCTTACAGATACTTGCAAGAGAGAAATTTGTCTGAAAATGGGAAAGGGAGTAAGAAAAGAGGTAGGAGAACTAATGTTGTAGGTAGGAAATCAGATTCCTGCACACACTAGTTAGAAAATTCGTCACATGCATTCATGAGAAGAAACAACCCTGTAAATGGCAACAAGACGAGATAAGATTGTGAACTCAAAGTTTTGAAATCTCCTCATCAAAGAGGCTACAAAATCCTTCTTTTTGTATTTTTCTTAAACAGAAATTGTACATAGTGGAGAAATGGAGGAATTTGAGAAGAAGGGGGAAACGAAAGAAAAACGGCTATCTCCTTTGTTCTCTCAAAGTACAATATACTCTTGAGTTTCCAAGATCAATTGCCAATGCTCTACAATGGCGTGAATAATCCATTAAATCTCCTCTAAGAAACAGTTAAAACTTCTTCTTTGTTAGCAAGAAATAGTTTACAATTTCTTTTGAATAATTCATGTCCGTTCGGATTCTTGATTCACGAAGAAACACCAATGGTGGAAAAACCAGACTTTTCATAATACATTCATTACACTTATTTTGTAACTTTGAATTTGAACCATTCATCTTGCCTTTGAAACCTTAAATCAGAGTTGTACACATGGGAGAAATTTACTAGAATGGGCACAGAGGATGCCTTTTGCATTTTGTGTCTTTTGGAGAAATGGCATTTTGGAACATTTTGGCTCACTCACCCACTTTTGATATGCTCATGACATGCAGCTTCACTTGATTAGTGAAGGAGTCACTGGTCACTTTTTAACTTTACCTTTTTTTTAATGTAGGCTTAAAAACACAAATTGTTCCCTGACGATCCACCTCCCTGCTTTGACTTTCCAATGGTGGGCTCAAGATTTGACTTTCTCCTTTAAGCCTGATCGGGGATGCGGGTCACTTTTTAAATTTCTCCTTTTTTACAAAGAGGCTCAAAATCTGAAATCTCCCCAACATTCTCGCCTGCTTTGACTCCTTTGACTGTAGGCTCAAGATTTGACTTTTTCCTTTAAGCTTGATCGAGGTTATAGGTCAATTTTTAACTTTTCACCTTTTTTACAAAGAGTATCAAAATATCAAATCTCCTCGATGGTTTTCCTCTCCCCGCTTTGACTTTCCAACGGCGAGGCTCAAGATCCGACTTTCTCCTTTAAGCTTTGATTAGGGTTGCGGGTCACTTTTTTAATTTTCACCTTTTTTACAAAGAGGCTCAAAATCTCAAATCTCCCTAACAGTTTGCCTCCCTGCTTTGACTCCTTTGATTGTGGGCTCAAGATTTGACTTTTTCCTTTAAGCCTGATCGGGGCTGCAGTCACTTTTTAACTTTTCACCTTTTTACAAAGAGGCTCAAAAACACAAATTTCTCTGTTGATCCACTTCCAATTAGGTATGTCCACATACCCATGGATGATGGGGCTAAAATTTGACGGGGAAGAAAACGCCCATCATTCTTGACTGTGGAAAAAAATGCAGAGAAGAAGAAAAGTCCACCATTTCACGCCCGATTTTCAAATTTCTTTCGTGAGCTAAGGAATTGGAAACAATACAAGGTTCAATGATCCAAGGGCATAGAAAGATTGACAATTTCATTCAAATGAGGACAACAATAAAATTTTCACGCGTCCAGACAAGAAAATGGAAAATTTATCAAAACAAGTAGACTAGGGATTTGAAACAACTCTAGGGCATGGATTTCTCTATCTCTTCAAACTTTCAACTTGGCTTAAATACTTTTGGAGGGCGAGAGCTCGAAATTTTGAATTTAACTTGGAAAACAAAAGCATTTTTTCGGGAGACAATAGGATACTATCATGTACCCACAAGTTATCCAATGAGCTACAATATTAGATCTTTATGGACCAACAATACAACATGGTCTCATGGATCTACAATACAAAATCTCAAAACAACATGTGCATCTACAAGAAGAAACCCTATGTGTTTTGCATACTATGCAAGCCATTACATTGAGATAGAACAATACAAAGGAAATACAGTAGAAGACATTACCCTCTTCTCACCATTTAGATGTACCTGTAATTTCCTTTTGTCCAACTTCTCTCCATGGAAGCTTTGTCTTCATGCAACCTTTTTCTTTTTCTTCTTCTTCTTCATCTCAACCAAGGAGAATCAATATTCTTCCTCAACTCTTATGGATTCTCACCTTCTAACCCTAGCTTTCTAGCTTATATAGGCATATACAAACTTAGGGAAACTTAGCTATGCATTTACAACCTTTAGATCACCTTTATAATCAAAGGTTGGATCTAATCCCACAACTTAAATAAAAACATTCACACACAGTGTAATCGATTCCACCACCCAATCGATGTCGGTTACTCCTGTGTGACTAACATTGGTCAACCGACTAATTTCGGTTATTGTGTAAACTCCGCAAGTTTCAAATCGATTATTTGTGAAGCAATTAAGCTCCACAACTCAACATAGAGATAAGGGTGTGGACATGTTTTTATTTTGTTGGGCATCGATTATTGAGAGAATTGAGCTCTATGGGAGAGTGTATTCTGGGTAATTGACATACTTGGTAGTACTTATCATGACTTGTACCATATTTTTAGATGTGGGGCTAGATTGTTTACCCATCCAACATTAGTGATGTCACGGGTTTATGAATGGATTATCCCCTACCATATAGGTGTTGGGATAGCAGATCTCGAGAGAGATCGGGACCTCCAGATGGATAAACATGGCTCCATTCGGGGCCATGCCTCGCTTAGCATCTACATTGATTACAACAGATATGGTAGCCCAACCATATCAAGATATAATATGTTGATGGGGTGAGGAGGGAGTTATATTGACTACTTGTGCTACTACATCTTAGTTGGTTGACCATAACAGTTGAGTTGAGATACATATAGTACTTCAAGTGCGCCAAAAGTTTGGGTTGCTTTTCTCATACGTTCTTCCAGTGGTTGTTACTATGTATAGGGGCATATGAGAGGCGAGATCTAGTTACAATGGCCAAATTTAGTGGACAGTTGTAGTGTTTGGGGTTGTGATTGGTACACTAGGAGATGCACAAAACCCAATTGCTAGTTTTACAATTAGACTCGATGTTGATTCTATATATTGGTGAGGGCTCGGGATAGAAGTGGGGAGGAGGAGGCCAAGACAAACTCGAGCTCAAAGGAGTCGGATCCGAGTGGCAAGGTATGGGAGAGGCATCGGCGGGCATCGAGATGAGGAGGAGATGGAGGAGTCTCGTGCATCCGGATGATATAAAGGAGGGGTTATTCCATCTACAAGATGGAGGAGGAGGAGAGTGATGAGGAGGAGGCCATAACGGCTCCTACGGGAGGTGTAACACCACAGTGCAAACCCGAGATGGGTTCTTTGGAGACCTGTTGGTTGGATATTTTGTCAATCCAAAATATGAGGTTCAACCACAGTATATGGGATTAAATCCCTCCTCAAAGACAGGTGAGGCTGCCTGGTTACTACTAATCTAAAACACAGTAAAAACAATATATACAGTATTCACACTAATCTAACCATTGGGGGTTGGGATAGAATCCCGAAATCCACATTCACACGATTCAAAGGTATTGCTTTCGTAAATGAACGGGGTTAGAAACTATTACAATGAAAGAAGCACAATGGAAAGGAAATGAGAGAAACGTATTTTCTTTCGAGTAAACGCAGAGCACGAAATAATCATACGAGCTTTAGATCATAAATATAATGTCTGAGATGATTAGAAACAATAAGATGCTATGCAAAGAATAGCTTAAGATCATGAACGTAAGAACAATGTCTTAAGAAAGATATATCCCACAACACAAAGTTTGCGAAATAATATCAACTCCTATTCTTCGAAATGATTGAACGAAAACACAAAGTTTTTCTTCTTTCCAATAGCTCCGAATATTACAAAAATCTCGACCTTTTGGAATGCATAAGCATCCCTTATTTATAATAAAAGGGAACGAGAGAAAATAGGATAAATCCTAGAAAATAGTGTTCTTTAAAAAGAGTTCTATTTTGCTTGACTCTCACGCAGGAGACCAAGTCAAAATTTGCTTCCTATATGACGAAACAGAAATGAAAAAGACATGTCGATTTCAAGATTGAAATGACATGAAACATCAAGAATTAATCTGAATCATCATCTTTCGCTCCTTCATCTTTCTCTTCCTCCAGTTGCGCCTGTTTGTTCTGAAATTCTTGGAACCTTCGAATTATGCCTTGCATTTCGTTTTCGTCAGGTGCAGTAGAATGATCATTCCAAATTTCACAGGTTTCATGGATATCACTAGCACCGCCGGGAAGCTTTTTCAATCTTTTGCTGAGCTTTCTCAAGGCCTCAAAAGAATGTTCAATTCTTACAAATCGATCAATGATCTCAATACCAAATCCGTGCGTTGGTTCATGCTGAACAGACTCTTGGACTTGTTTGAAAAGATCATCTGCTGATAGGACACCTGAGTTTCCAACTGACACCTTTGGACAAATCTTCAGCAACTCTTCTTCCAAATCACTTTTTCCATCAATCAATTTATCCCTTGATTCTCTCAACTTACCGCAGGCTTCGTTGAGAATCCTCACCCTGAACCTGATGGCTTTAGTCAGCTGAAAATGCTTATCCGTATGTGGGATAACGCCTTCTTCTACCAAGAGATGTGATGGTATTTGCTTTAATACTTGGAGAGCTTCATAAGTCAAATCAAGATGTCCAATTTCTTGAGAAAACTCATCATCCATCTTCTCTCCATCCTTCTGAATGTCCCCATGATTGATGAACTTTCACAACGTCTTGTATCACTTCCTTCCCCTGTTGGAGCAACCTTTGGATCCATTCATCGACCACTCTTCCTTTTTTAGCAATCTTCTCAATTATAGTACGATGAGAAATTGAATCTGACAGGAAGAAGATGGTATGGATTCAAGGGGTTTTGAGAGTTTAAGCAAAACCTCTAGTCAACTGCTCCACTTTTCCTTTAAGCTCATCTCTGTTGTCTTTTGTTTCTTTCAACTTGCACAAAGACGTTTGTGGCATCCACACATCTTGTTGCACCCCTTCTGCTGTCACTCTTCCTAGAGCCACCCTGGTTATCTGATAATCAGAGGCTGTTATGTCCTCTTTAGTTTTGTCAGTCACGGGAGTGGCGATCTCTGCGAACTTATCTCTGAAGCGTCCACCAAAACCCTTGAAACTGTTTTGGGTTTCTTGGCTGATTTAGCAGTAGGAGCCTTGAGTGAGCTGAAATCAAAGGCTGGTATGGGCACAATCACCTTCCTCTTCCTCAGAGTTTGCTCGAGTAGCCATTGCGGCGTATCAGAGGGAGTTGCCACGGTTGTAGAAGCTGGTATCATACTCTCAAGGGGAGAAGATTCTACTAGTGGAGGGGGAATAGTTACCAATGTGGTAGTAGATCCAATAAAAAGAGGCACAGGAGGGGGCGTGTTGGTGATCACTTGGGTCCCAGCAGAGAGGGGTGAAAGTCCAGAGAAAATACTGGCCATTACTGAAGAAGTTGATGGAGAATGAGGAGGTAGGAGTGGTTGTGAGGAAAGAGGCACAGATTCAGACTCCAAAGCCTGGGATGCAAGAGATAAGGTCCCTTCAGTTGGGCAATCAACAAATGATGAAACCAGAGGCTGGCTTCCTTCTTCTTCCAAAGTAATTTCTCCTATTTCTGGTGGTGTTGGTGATTCTGGCACATTCACCATTTCAACTAGAGAAATAATTGAAGAGATTTCTCTTTCTTTCCTCTTTTTGACAATCTTGACCTTTATAGGCCCCCTAGAAGATTTTCTATCCTTTTCCTTTTTGGAGGGCCCCGCCTCTGAAGCAGCCAACTTTGAAAACTTATCATCTTTAAAACTCATTCCCCAAGAGGAGAGCCACGCTTTGGTGGATGCAAGAATCAAAGCTGACCTATCTGTGATGGAGGCTTTTTCACTGATTGACCAATCAATAGGTGGGAAAACATATTGATCTTCATTTAGTCCATCATAGGAAAGATCCAAAACACTTTCATTGTCACTAGTACCTTTTGGTAAATCAGCAAGCTCAAGTGTTTGAATCTCAGCAATTGTCAATCTGCTATGATCCTTTCTGCGAACAGCAACCTCATCACGCAGATCAATCCAAATGTCCTCTATGCTTGGCCTGTGCAGGTGCAGGGTTCCATACGCCCTGAGGACTCCTCGAATGTCAAACCCGTCTCGGGGCTTCATATGCTTCCTCAACTTGTCTTGAAGCTCATGGATAACATTTTTAGCTTTCACCACTGTCGAACAAGTGTATCTCCCAATAGAAATTGGGAAAGATACAGCAGCCTTATGTTTACTTTGTTGGAATTTATGGAAATCAACAACGGTTTGCCTAACCAATTCCATCAATATCGGTTTATCCCATGGATATCGCAAGGCATAAAAAGGATCCCCGAGTACATAACCACCCGAAGATATGTGAACTTCTTGAATTGTAAGAAGACACATCCCCATTTGGAAACTTCAGCCCAGGCCTCATCTGAGACTCTTGTCTTCCTCAACTCAGGGTTTAGCCTGTAGATGTTTTCATAAAAGAAGGTGTCATTCACCCTTCTGAATTGGTCTTGGGATCCCTTTCTTGTCAGTTGAGGGAAGTATTGATACACATGGTTCCCCATCCTGCTTCCCTTGGTATCCAACCCGGGATAGTTCCTCATCCCGGCCGCTGCATATGTGACATATGAAGACATATAAAATTTCCCTGTGGACAAGACTGTTGTCAGTTGGGAATCTATCTCATTACTAATGAGAGTGCCCCAGTCAATCCCTTGTTGATTCTTCTTGATGGTGATCATGAATTGATACATCCACCCTTGGAACACATTTGATTCGGGTAAACCGAAAACCCGACTCAACAAAGTGATGATGTCATTGATCTCCTGGATGAAATCACTCCTGGGGATAAGTCTTGGGAATCTGGAGACAGCCGGTTTGGCCTTGATCAGGAACTTCTTATTTACATGCTTGATACAATCTTCCTGATCGTTATCCCAGGCTTTCTGAGCTGACTTGACATCCAACTCTCCATATTCTTCAAAATTGGGTAGTTTGAGGAGGTCATCAAAGTAACCTCCGTCCAATTTGATCACTACCTCTCCTGCCTGATTTCTCACAGAACGAGAAATAGAATCATAACTGGAAGCGCAGGCTAAGATGAATTCAGGGCACTGAGCGAGACATGGGAAAACCCACTGCAAGAGGTAAGCCACTATTGGCTATCGATTTCATCCACGGAGTTTGGGAGGAACTCCTTACCCTACTCCAGAAATCTTCAATATCTATATTCCCGAGCTCTGTATCTCGGATGTCATAATTGCAATCGATATATGATGGAGACTCCACCTTTCTGAACTTGTATTTCATCCTTCCTGATTTCTCAGTCTTTTCTTGTGATGGACCAGGGTCCGACATGAAGGATGTCAAAGGAAGAGAGTTTCGGAGATCAGGAGATGTTACACACTATGAAAATCCCGACCTACTGGAGATGCCGGAAGAACGGAAGAGTCGACACACTGAGGAGGATGTCGGGGAATCCAAAAAACCCGATGCGCTGAGGATGTCGGAAACTTTGGAAAGCCCGGCACTTTTGAAAGATGTCGGAAACTTGAGAAATCGACACGCCAAATCTTCTGATATACCTCGGGTCTTTGATACTGCACAACACCCTTCAAAACCCGAGAAGAGGAAACAGGGTTTTTGTTGAATTTAAAACATGCAAGTTCTTTCTTTACCATTCATACACCAAACACATTTTAATTCCAACAACAAAATTCTGGGGAAATATCACAAAGTGGTAATTCCAAAGAAATAAACCCTAAAACATAAACCCTGTTTGGAAAACAACCCCAAAAGGAAAAAGAATAAAAACCCCACAAACCTGGTAAGGGAATGGGAAGAATTCCATACATAATCAATCCATAAAAACCAAGAACAAAGAATGGAGAGAGAAATACCTTCAACCAGAGCAAGAAAAGATCGAAAACGGGCAATTCAATCGGGCACAGGTGAGTTTCGGGTTTCGAGGTTGGAGAAGCATGCGTGAAAATCCACGAGTTAAAAATACATCCGGTAAAAATGACGTGGAAATCCGCATATTTATAAGAAAATTTACAATTAATACACTTCGGCTGGCACGTGCCAACTCACCTGACAACTCGGCATTAACGCCATGTCAGCATGCTCGGGAGGTCCGAAAACCCGACACAAAGGTGTTTAGAGCAATTTGGGTTTCGGGTTGCGGGAAACAATCAACACAAAGCATGAGATGTTTAGGTGCTTCAAAGTTCCGAAAACCCGACATGAAGGACTAAATCGGACTTCGGGTATCGGAAGACAGGCGACACAAAACATGTTCCGGATAAGGCATGTCCCGATGCGCCGAAGGTCCGAAAACCCGACTCGACTCACTTGAAGCGGGTTTTCGGGTTTCGGGGAACACAAGACATAAAGCATTCAAAACACATGTTGACCTGTTGGTGAAACCCGAAAACCCGATTTTCTCTAATAAAGGCAATTTTGCAAAACCAGCTTAAAAATTTCGTAGGGTTATCTGATAGTTTTGTCATAAACTCAAAACTGAGATAACAAGACCGAGTGAGTATTTACAAACATCTCTTTCCTTTACTTCCTAGATTATATGTTAGTAAAATTTCTTTCTTTTTTTGTTTTCTAACTCGTCATTGTTTGTTTTCTCTTTGCAGCCACGTTTGATGGATGGAAAGACCTTATTAGGTGAACAAACCTAGAATTATTTATGAGGGATAATGGCATGACTCTAGAGGCCTTACTAGTAGACCTAGGAGCCTCGGCACACATCGGCCACCACACTAATGTTTGTGCAGCAGCTTAGTATGCAAAAGCAAATATCACTTGGCTAAAGACTAAGATCACCATACTACGGGATAAAGAGAGACAAAGAAGATCTTCACGCAACGAAGTTGTAGCCACCGGTCACTCACAGACATTCTCACCATTCAACTCATGGAGACTCTCATAATACACCCAATAAATTTTTTTATAGGAGTCTTAGTAGGAGCCCTCACCCTGCCCCTTCGTAGGGATGACAGAGGGGAGGATAGGTCAATGGCCTTTATTACTTCAAGTCCATTTTTGTGTATATATCAATTTTTTGGTATTTTTGGCTCACGGTTGAGTATTTTTACCACACTTGTCCTTCGATGTGATGACATTGTATCAAGACACTTTGAGATATATATATATATATATATATATAATATGAAATTTTTGGTTCGGCATTCCTTTACAAGAGTTAATTTCATTATGGTTCATCTCATTTGTGTACTCTTATATGGTTAGGAATTTCGATATTTTTATGATTTTGAATGCATGTTATGGATAATGATGCAATGTGATAAACAAAATGATATATATGACTATGTATATGGTAACAAACTGTAATTAGGAGACTTTATTTTGTAAGTAATGTTTAACATTTCTATTACATTGGCAAAATGTGTTGAATATGGTATGATGATAAGATAACCTCACTCCATTATTGACTCCACGAAACTAGTAAGATGTGAGGGCTCATCACCAAGATCCAAGAAGGACACAAGATATGTGATTTGAAGAGTGTGAACAAGAACGATAACCATTTTTCAAGAACTTTGACAAATATTTATTTAGAAACTTATAACCCAACCCCAATCAAGATTAACTAACTAGTTCAAGATGAATTCTTCTTGCAAATTTTGACTAGACTTAGATCCATGGATGGCCTATTAATTGATAAGATCTAGTTTAAGGAATGATTGTCTCTCCTAACATATGCATCTAATTCATTTTCTTGGGAATTTTAGACTTTCAAGCACTTTTATTTCTTTGTTTATTTAGAATTTTTGATTTTTGATATGAACCCCTACGTCTTGCCCCATGCTACCAATAAGAAGCATGGGCTCATCACCAAAGGTTGGGAGGGATGAAAAGTGTAGTTATTTTTAATAAGAATATTTGTATTTATTTTGTTTTTATTTTTTATTTTATCTTTTTGGCTTTGGATTGCACTTTTTAGGAGGGAACATTTTCCCTAATCTCAACCCCACACAACTAGTAGGATGTGAGGGCTCATCACCGAAGGTTGAGATAGGAAAACAAAATTTATGGGTGAAATGATTAGAACCTTTTTTTCATAGAGAGAGTTATTTAGGGAAGATCTATCATCAAGAATCTTCTAGAGAAAACTATGAGCAAGAAACACCGAATTGGAAGAAACCATGAAGAAGATTAAGCATGCAAGTCCTTATAACACCAATGTCAAAATTTATCTCATGAATGGAAATGATGATAAGGATTATATAATTTGAATATGTGAAAATAATGTAGAAGAGGTATGATTGAGATATTTTTCAACATTTAAAATTTTAAGAATCACTTGAAAATTAAGTTTTCATTTTACAATTTCAACAAAATGATAATGCAAGTGACAAGAAAATGAAAATGCAAGAGAGGACAATGTGGAGATGTAATGACTATATAAAGAAGTTTCTCAAGTGATGTGAGTCGATGGTTTCATCAAACTCCTCACCTTCTAAGGTACATAGATAATAAGTAAGATTCTTGAAATTTCCATTTACTTGACAAGGGCCTAATACTTTAGGTTTAAACTTACAACCCTTGCCCACTATCTTATCCATCCGAACATCTAATCTTATCGTAAGACCACTTGTTAGAATGATACGTTCATAAACCCCTTTGTTGTGTTCTTGAATAATTATGCCTACATGAACTTGATGATGTTGCTCAACTTTGTTCCCTACATTTGGATGTAAGGTCACATTTCGCATTTGTCGTACTTATGGGGTCATGTCTCAAGGAAAGAAAAATTTTGGTTTTGACACGTTTACATCTGGACCAAGGTTGAGAATGGAAGAAGCCATAGAGAAGGCTTTGGTGAAATTTATTTTACTCTCAACATCCTCTTCTTCCCTTGAGATTTTTACCATGCATATTTTCATGAGATCATCAGTAGGAAGAGAGGCTAGAATGAGGAAATTGCCAACTCCTTGTGATTCAAAGGGGAGAATTATTTGTGAATCACTTTCTAAGAGTTTTACAATCTCTATTGTGGTTTTTGTGGGCATGGTTTCTACAGGAACATTCTTAATCTTATCCATTTTTTCCACTTCAAATGTTTTTATCTCGTCGATCTAAAATTTAGAACACCCTTGGAGGTTGTAACCAATTCTTTTGAGGGAAGCGGTTTTTTTAATTGGTTTGTAGGAGTTTATACTCAAAATGAATTCCACATTTCTTATTGAGGTTCTCCATATTTATATCGAAGGGATTAGGATTCACTTGAGTGACAAAGACTTTACCCAATTGGAGGAATCGACCTTTTAGAACAAAGTTGAGGGAATGGGCTTCATCCAGGTGAATCCATGGTATTCCCAAGAGAATATTGTAGTTTGTTTCCTTATCGGTGTTATAAAACTCAATTAGAATGGTTTTCATCCCAAGTGATACATGAAGGACTATGGTTCTAATTGAGGTAGCCTTAATATTATCATACCCTCGTAAGTTCTTAGAATATATATATAAGTATATAATGAACATGAAACTACCAATAGTAAACAAAAAAATGACTTAGAATATATATATAAGATGAAATAAACAAAGACTTTACCATGCAAGAACTAGATTCAATCATGTTCAACACCATTATCCAGCCAATATGAACCATTGTATTAAATATTTAAAAAACAGAAGCTTCTTACATTACATAAGTATCTCCATGAGTCATGTGCGTGAAAAAACCAAAACATAACTCTATAATTTAATCACACACACACACACACACACACACACACACACACACACACACACACACACACACCTAAATCATGCAAATCAATAATATATATATAGGGGTGGGGACTTTCCCTTCACCACCCATGCACTTCTCAAAATAGGTCACATGCTAATAATAGCCATGCACCTTTACAAAAGGATGCACAACATGCAAGTGCTCTTAAGAATAGACTTCCTATAGTTAACTCTGAGTAGAAATCCTATTATTAGCCTAAACTATGCATGGCGCTCAGTTGTTGCTTGTTCCCAAAATACCATTGTGTGGACCACAAGTCTTCATGTCTTTGTGTGCTCAACGCTATCTCCAAAAATAGCCCTTATCCACAAAAATGGCTAAGTCCTTGAATTCAAAGTGTTGTAGTGCGTGCTTATTCTGCTATTCTTTCATGCCCTCAAATGCGCCTTCTCAACACACACATCCTTTATGTGCCTTCACCTTAGAGAAATATGTTATCTGCTCAACATTACCCCACACTAAAGTACATTACCACCCCCCTAAAAATGGGAATTCCTTCTTATGTCTCCAACAATAAAGAATAAGGAATGAAATAATGAATGAAGAATTATACAAAAGAATGAAGTTTACTCTACAGTACCCTCTTCCTCAAAGGAAAGACTAACTGGATATTCATTTTTGAGTTCAGCCTCCAAGGTCTTCCAGTCACTTAGCAGTGCTCCCTATCTTTCCGGAATGTCATCACTATGGCATCCATTTCATCTGAGTGATCTTTTCCTTTTCATTTTTAGCACTTGGACAACATGTGCCATACTTGAGACCATTCCCTCCATGGAGTCCATTTTCTATGCTATAAGTTTCCCAAGTTCATTGATCCTATCTTTGTGTGGATCTTGGGCTGTTGTAAGGGCCTCATGCTTTTGTTTTACAGGGCTAACCTCTCTCTATGCACCCAAGTGTTTCATCCTTCATTGCCTTCAACACTTCATTATCCTCTGCTATAGTTTTGATTCTTATTATGGCATTCGATTACTGCACACATGTTCAAAGCTTGATCCACTTTCTTTAACTCATCTTTCAATGTTTGGAGCAAGGCCTCAAAACTTGAAATTTTCCTAACAATGGTAGCCCTTTCTCTTGTTGTTTCTTCTATAGGATATTTTTGGTGTGGCCATAACAATGGGCTCTTTATTCAAAACTAGATCCACCAGAGTGCACAAATAATGCATTGTAGAGGGAAACTTCTGAGGAACTTTAGACTCCAAATGAGGCCTTACCTTAAGGATATGATCACCAAGTTCCTCAGCCATGCTAACAAAGGCCTCATTCTTTTCCTCTTCTCATTCCTTCTCTGCTTTCAAGTGCTTTATCTCTGTAGTCTTATCCTTGTTATCTTCAAGTAGCACTCGAATGGTGGTTGCCTTATCAATGTTCCTCCATGCCACTTCAGCAGATACCTTGACCAAGGCATTGCTTACTTGCTCATCGGACATTACAAGGAGGTTTGACAAGTCATGTGCCTAATCTATGGTTTCTTCTTTACCCGAGCGTGAGACACATGACTTCTCACACACATCAAAATTTGGTTCATCCATGTGTGTCTGCATGGACCAGACAACTACTTTCTAGTCCATGCATTGGCCTTTTCTAGGTCCATTAACTCCCAGCCATATAAATCCTTTGGCCCTACTATGCTCTTGGAACCTAGTGTGAATGATCTTGTTGGAGTCCTCTATGTACCCCATAGCCAAGAGTCACATAGTCCTCACCTGCCTTTCCTTTCTTTGTCTTCTTGCCCTTGGGAACCCGAGTGCTAGAATCTATAGTGGGTCCTTCACCTTCTTCATGTGTGGAGTGAGGTGTGCCAGATGGCTCACCCATCTCCTCTTTATCTCCTTGACCCCCTCTTCATCATCTTTCATTTCCTCATCATGAGGCTCCTCTATATTTTTGGGCTGCACTGGGGTCCCTGGCGTGCTTTCACCAGACTCATCCTCTTCATCCTCCTGAGCTTTAACTTTCTCCTCCTCTTCTTCTCAGGTACTTCTTTTTAGGGGAGATCTGAGGTGATCTGCGTGGAGGTTGTGATGGCCCCATGCTCTGAGTCCTTGTCCTTCTAAACACCCTTTTAAATTGGTGTTCCTCATTTATTGGGTCTGCATCTAAGTCTGGTGCGTTTGTTTCTAAGTCTTCCTCCTCTTCTTGTTTCTGGGAGGAGTAATCTCATGCTCACTTTCCTTAGTGTCTGAGGGTTCCTCCATCCCCTACACACTAAACCACCATTCGTCCTCTTGTTCATCTTCTTCTTCTTCTAATGGTGAAGTGGGATTTTCAACCATTAGGCTCCCATTGTATATGTTTCCCCTTTGGCGGGCCTGGTAGCATAAATTCATTTTCAACATACTTACCATTTTCCAGCCTAGGCTTAAGATGGATATAAATTAGTGTGGCCCCACTATCGCCAATGGCCAAAACTGACATGCCTCATGGTTATATCATCTGATATGAACCTCTCAATATAAGAAGACCTACAGGGTATGTGTAAGTCTTTCTCAAGGTATGGTAGTCACAATCTACCTTGTCTGCATTGTAGATTAACCTTCGTGTGCATTGGAAAACCTGTGAACTGCCACCTGGAAGAATCATGTTGTAAAGGTGTAAGGGAGTTTTACACTAGGACTCCATGTCCCATCCCATCCTTCATTACAAAAACACACAACAATGCAAAAGTGTTGGTACACAAAAAATTGTACCGACTTCCCAACTATTGATGGCAACTCCTTAGGAATTCTCCATTCCTCTTGAAGGCCGTGAAGTCTATCATACCACATCTTTGCCCTTTGCTTGAATGGGCCACTCATAGATCCCTCACATAAATACTTCTCAAACCTCTCTGCTAGAGACTTATTCTCTATAGGATACTCCCAAATCTTGTTCTTTGGCCCATCGGGCACTCCAATTTCAACAAAAACAAGAGATAGAAAAATGGTGCCAAAGCTTATCTTCTCACCTTTGTGCTTCTTCAATGATGGTATCTATTATGTATCCTTGCCAAGTTGTAAATTTCTCCCTGTGACATCTTCTTGGAAATGTGTAGCCACATGGTGTTCACTTGTGACCACCTCTCTGATCATTCAACTTTGTGAGTAAGTGTGTGCCACCTGCACAATAGGGTACTTCCTTAGCTTGTAAATATCCATTTCCGTGGACCCTTTGAGTAACCCACTCCTTGGGTGGCCAAAATAGTTCTTTTTTAGATAAGTCATTGGTAATCTCTATCCTTGTTCCCTTCAAACCTTTTAGGCTCGTAATTAAGGGCACGGTGATCCTCATCATCCCAACAAAATAAAATAAGTCCTCATGGACTCTGCTCATAAGCCATTGATATAGTTTCTCAGGTTTTCCAAAGTAAGGGAGTTCATATAGCTACAAGACCCCTACCTTCTTCAACAATTTCTCTCAACATCATCATAGACAGGCATGTCATCGATTGTGCACTTTTTTTTCTTTCTGCTTAACAAGTGCATCAACTCTTCCTTGTTGTCAGTTGTGTGATGATTGTAGTCACTTACCTTGCTCCTGCAAATGTGAGAATCCCAGTCACGTCCCATGATTACATCCTCTGGGTACTACATTTCTGAAAAAAACTTTCTTTTGGGGGCATCCTCGATCTCCACCTTGGTTTCTACCTTCTTCTTCCCCTTTTTTCCTACTCCAGGTGCTCTCCTTGGTGCCATGGTAAGACAAGGTTGTGCCTTTTTTACTTTTATTGAGAAAACTCTCCATGCCCTAGCTCAAAATCACATGCCCTAGCTTGAAATCACATGCCCTAGCTTCTTCTCAAACCCTAGCACTCTATTTCTCCTCTCCATGCATGCCTCTGCTTCACTCAAACCCTTCTCCAATGGGGATGCAAGCCAATTTCATGCACAAATCTACTCTCTCTCCTGGTTTCACAACTCTCTGCACCTCAACGTGTCTTTCTCGGCTTGGTCGTCAATTAGCTCACTCAAATACTCATGATCGCAAAGGTAAAAGTGAACCCACATCATGTCCTTATATAGATTTGGAAAAATTTATCACATTTATTTGCTCCTCCACCTACCACCGATCCTCTCATTAATTGACCATTTACCAAATTTTGTGTGATACACACTACGTGCACACCACAACTATAACCTTCTAGCATGCCTTTCTACCTTTTGGCTATAGACCTCCTTTCATGTGCTTCCATGCCAAAGTACCTCCATTATTCCTTCCTCTAAGTAGTTTCTATGGCCGCAACTTACCTCACGTGTTACACTATGCATTCATTTTTTTCCAACTATGGTCTTCTTTAGGAGAAATTTTCTTTCTAGTAGAACACCTTTCCATACTATCTACACTTTCTAACAAGAGAAACCACCTGCACAAGTATTTCCTTATGCATACCCATCTTTGAATGAAAACCACCCCACACTAAGGGTATGTGTAGTCCTCTGCACATAAAAACACTTCAGATTGTAATCAGCTTCTGTGCGCAAGCACAGCTTATTACACAAAACACTGAACTAAATTGACAAAGCATAACGATGAAGAAGGAAACACATTAAGGAAAAAAAGTAAGGAAATCTAATCTAAATGGAAATATTGCCTTATTACAAACACCAAGAAGGCTTATTTATAGTAGGGCTTTAGCCTACTCCCATTGAAGTAAGAAACCGTGTTCCATCAAGCACCTCTAGCTAGCAAGCACCTGAGTCAAGTATATGAGTGATAACATACGGTCCCAACCAATGCACCTTAAGCTTTCTAGGTGGCGTAGAAACTTTGAATCATAAAGAAGTACCATCTTCCCAACCTCAAGCTTCTTTTCCTTGATGTTCCTGTCATGTCATGCCTTTTCCTAGATTTTTCTTTCTTTTGACTCCATCGTGTTATGGTGTGCCTCTCATCCAGTTGTATCAACTTGTCAATTCTCTCTTCCAATGCTTTCTCATCAAGCTAGACCCCATGTGCATAATACACAAAGAAGGTAACATGAATTCCATGGGAAGAACTACCTCTGCACCAAACACCAACTGAAAGGGTGTTGCCTTATTCAACCTTTTGTAGGTTGTTCTATATGCCCAAAGCACAACAGAAACTTTATCATCCCAATATTTCCTTCCAACATCACAAATTTTTTGTCAAAGTTTGGCTCAATATCTTGTTGAAAGCCTCAGTAGTCCCATTTTCTTGAGGGTGATAAGGTGTTGTCTTATGGTGTGCAACCATAAATTCATCCAATAATATCTTGATGGTCTCATTAAGGAAATGAGTGCCTCTATCACTTGTCAAACTTAAAGGACATCCATACATGGTAAGAATATTTTCCCACAAGAACCTTTGTTGTTGTTGTTGTACAATCCTTTGTAGGTGTGCCACTTCTTCCACCCACCTTGTAAGATAATTTATACAAGTGATGATGATATAGCAGTGTGATCATTTAGTTTGCGCGCGTGGCTAGGGAAATAGGACCCACAAAGTCAATTTCCCATTTCTCAAAAGGTTTTATGCACTAGTAATAGGCCTCAAAGGCATTTCATCTCTCTGCCTAGGTTTTCCAAGGTGCTGACAGTGATCACATGCCTTACAATACTCCTTGCAATCCTTGTATAAGGTTCCCACCATAAACCAGCTAGTAGAATCTTTGTGCGTGGTGGCATCACCTACATAGTGTCCACCTACAATACCACCATGAGCCTCCTCCATGATTTTCATGTGCTCATGCTCTACACACACACCATGTAATACTTCATCTCAGCCTAGTTTGTATAAGTCACCATTGATCAACATGAAAGGTGCGTGGCGTGAATTGCAAGTTGTTTCTTTTCCAAGGCCTTCATTCCTTTGGGTGCCATACATGTGCGTAAAAAGACAACAATATCCTCTAACTCTAAAGGGTGTGGTTTAACCTGTATAATTGTGCATCGACATTGTATCTTCAATACTCTGTGTGTCCTCTCTGATTGAATCCTTGATAAATGATCTGGACCAAAATTGCTTTTACCTGGCTTTACCACCACTGTAAAGTCAAACTCTTGGAATAAGAGAACCCATCGGCATATGTGCCCCTGTAAAATGGGCTTATTTACCAAGTATTTCAATGCCATGTGATCTGTATAGAAAAAAAAGGTGTTGCTAGCAAGTATTATCTGAACTTATGTACAACGCGTAGATCATTGACAAAGCCTCATGCTCCGTAGTTGTATAATTTTGTTTATGCAGAGTCAACTTTTCTGCTAGAAAAGTAGATAGGATGATCTACAATACCTTCTCCAGGATGAGCTAGAACTACACCAATGGCCATGCCAGAGGCATCCACATGTACATGAAAGGGTAGATTCCATGAAGGAAAATGTAAAATAGGCATCGTAGTAAGCCTTTCCTTCAATGCTTGAATGTGCGTTGTTGTGGTTCTCCCAATAGAACTTCCCTTTACCTTTTAATAACTCCAAGGGCATGGAAATCTTAGCATATCCTTTGATAAATTTTTTGTAATACCCTGTGTGGCCCAAGAATCACATGCACCTCACTCTGACTAGTGGGTTCCTCCAAGCCTAAAATGACTGCAATCTTAGTTGGATCTACTAACAAACCCTCCTTGCAGATGATATGCCCTAACAGAGTTCCAAAAGGTGTAGAAAATACACACTTCTTGATATTTAAAGAGATGTTTAACTATCTACACCTCTCAAACATTAACCTCAAATTGTCACAATGATCCTTGATAAGCCCATACATGGTCCAATCATCCAAGTAAACCTGCAAGAATTTGTGAATAAAATCTTGGAATGCTTGAACAACAATGTGTGAAAATACTATAGGTGTGTTCTTCAATCCAAAGGGCATCACTATGTATGCAAAAACTTCCCCATTTAGTGGTGAAATTTTTCTTCTCTTGATCCTCTTTAGCAATTCTTACTTGATGATACCCAAGAGAATCCATCTGTAAAAGAGTAAATTTTGCCCTGCAAATGCCTTCCAATATTTCCTTAGTGAATGGTGTAGGGAAAGGATCAATCACACATGCAACATTCAACTCCCTGTAGTCCACACAAATCTTGATTCTTCCATCTTTTTCTTTATGTTGATTACCATAGGGCTAACCCACTTTGATTCCTCTATGGGCTCAATAATGCCAGATTCCAACATCTTGTCAATTTCTTCTTTAACTTTTATATGTAGGTTAGGGTTCATCCTATAAGGTCTCTTCCTAACTAGGCACACACCTTCCTTTAACTTAATTTTCATCTCACCCAAAGATTCATGCACTCCTTTCAACTCATGGTAGCCCCTAGGAAACAAGTCCTGGAAATCATGTAGCAACTCAATTATCTTAGCCACTTCAGAGAGTTAGACCAATAATCTCAATTATGGCCTCCTTAGGTTCAACATCCATGCCAATGTTCACTTTCTTCATCTTCATAGGTTCATGGTAGGCACGTGCCTTCTCATCCACACTATCTAAGACCTCATGTGTACCCTCTGAATGATCTATGTCCAAATTTTCCACTTCTTCATCATCCACCATATAGACCATCTTTCCTTTCTCCTTCTCTAGGAAAGCGTGCTCTCAAGTAGTTTGCATTTGTCTCATCTACTTCATCAAAAAATGTGCTTCTAGGTCTGACTCACCAAATAACTCTGAATGAGTTCTTCACCTTTGCACTATCTCCCATAGTCAAGTGCTTCATAACCTGTAATGCCTCTTTCACGGAGGTTTTTAGAGAAGTAGTCAAAAGTATGGATCATTCCTGTAGTCAAGTCTTGCCAATTTCTAGTCTCTCTATGCAACTCCGCATAAACATACCAAGCAGTGTGCGTGTACCTCGCAAGGTGAAATAAAGTTTGTGCACCCACAATGAAGGTGGTAAAGCTTCTGCCCCTCTATCCAGAGTCTCTCACACTACTGAATGTGGTGTTGAACAGGATTATTACCATGATATTCACATATTTGAGTAGGTGCATTACTCTTGAGAAAACTTGGGTTGATAGAGAAATTCTCACTTCTCTCCATTCTATGAGATTATCCCTATGAACCATCCACCAAACACGTTGTTGTCCCGTGTAGGGTATAAACTAACATATTCCTTTATCCACTGATCCTTCCACTTGTACTTCCATGGCTGTAGGAATACCTCAGGGTTTCCTTCGCTAGTGTATCGGGGTATCGTGTTGTTGCCTATTGCCTAACACCTAACACAACACTACTGCCTACACATGCGTATGATTATGCATGCTTCTTACCTCATGCCCAACCATCTCATAAGTGTCATGTGCCCAATTTTCATAGGAAATACTTGTAGTATCACTGATGGAATATGCATCATCCCATTGGAGAATTCCTTCCTTAGATGGCTCAAGTGCTTTTGGATCTCGAATGTGTGCACATAAATTTTGTTCAGGTCTTCTTCACTTAAGGGCTCAACATAAGGTGCAGATTTCCCATCTGTCAAAGGGATAATAACTCATTCTTCCTTGTTCTCAAAACTGATATATCCCTTATTGAACCGTAGATCAACATTATTTGCATAGCACCAAGGGTGCCCAAGTAGAGCTGGGAAGTTGTCCACTTCTGCAAGTGCTAAGACCTCAAAGTCCCCAGTGAACTTGGCCCCCTATATAGTAATGGATGCATCCTTCAATACTCCAATTGGCATGGCCTTAGTCTGATTTTCCATATACAACACATTGGAAGATGGCTGCAATGGAGGTCTTCCCATCTGAACCCATGCATCTAAGGTAAGCACATTCACTTCACACCTGTGTCAATCAAAATATTGCTCAAAATCCATCCATCCACAACAACATTAGAGTGATCTCCTTGTCATAATCCAAGCTATGGGGAGGGAGATTAGCATGTAAAAATTTGTCATCCATTCTCAATACCAGTGCATGGAGTGTTTCCTTTAACCAACTCCCTAGTAATGGAATAATGTTCTCTCTGATGCAACATCTTGCATACTTCCTTCAGATCATCAACATCATTGGAAAGTCTCAGTTGCCTTCTTCTGTTCCAACTTTCATGACTTGTTCCTTTAAACATTGTATTTCACCCTGCAGATTTCTAAGTACCTCCATGGTTTCCTGATAAACCTCCTTTGATGTGTAGGGTCTGGATATTTTGCATGTAAAACCTCCTCCTTAGTAATGGTAGGATTTTGTTGCAACATTTTCTGTGTGTGCGCATGCCCCTCGGTGCATGTAGTAATCTTCACAGGTACTACCTCAGGATCGGTGCTAACTTGGCATCCATTGGTTTTCCATGGTGCGTTGTATTCTAACCATCCCTATGCCCTTGTTCTCTATGTTTTTTTTCTTCTTCTCAGATGTTTATATAAGTCTGGGCACTCTTCATAGTTATGATTCTTTCACAAAAAGAACAAGTAATGTTTGAGGACATTTGCACTGTAATGGTTCGGGGGATCACATGTATAACATGTTCCATGAGGGAACTCACTTCATCCACCACCATGGCCTCGGCCTCTGAATCCACCATGGTATCCTCGACCTCTACCATGGCCTCCCTCAAAGCACCCTTCATTTTGATCATAGCCCTTGAGTGTGATCATGATCATGTTGCTCACTTTTATCCTTAGAGTTATTCAAAACTCCATCTATCGTACACCAATATCAATGGCATCATGGATCTGATCAATCAACCTACAATCTTTAGTATTGTGAGTTGTGGACTAGAAAAATTTTATAGTAGCAAGGACACATTCTTTCTTTATCATGCATTACAATAATGGACAATGGCTTACATCATGGTCTAAATGACATATCTCACATTCTAGTAACAAGGAGCACACCGATCTATGAGGAAAACTATCCTTAGTATGCCCCTCTACTTCACAATTTGTGCACCAAATTCCACTGTGTGTCTCATGTGTTGTATTGGCTGATAGTTTCTCTAACTATTTTTCCATTTTGCATAATCTGAGCTTCAAGAATGGGCTCACTCCAGTGTCTATGCTCCTGACTGCCTCATGTGCAAAGCTGCTTCAAGTGCCTCATGTGGGTCTATATAAGTCTTATGTGAGAGTGCACCCTCCTAAAAGGCATGATCAGGCCTCGATGAACCACTGTGCATGTTGACTTGCATGGATATCATATGATAGTTTAGACAAGAGTGTTTTGAAATGAGCATCATATTCTCGGACACTCTCAGTAGTGCCCTACTTGATATCCTTGAGTGCACTTATACTTTTCTGCTCAAACTCAGGGATATAAAATTCTTTAATGAAAGCATCTTGTAATGCCATATAATCCACACAAGTCTGATCAGGGTCAAACTTCTGTACCACCAGTTATGTGCACGCATCCCTGCAACGTAGTTACAAACTAATTGGCCTTGTGCTCTAAAGTTGTAATTCCTTTTTCACGTGCCATAGTATCTCACACATATGGACATGCTCAACAACATCTTCTATTCCCCTATACTCTGGGAGATGAAGTGACATCTCCATGTAAATATTTTGGGGCTAGTGAGGACCATGCCCACCAGATCTAGAACCTCTGTGTTACCTCCACCTCCAGATCCACTAGATCCACCAGATCCCGAGCCACTATTCCTCTGATCCTCCACCTGTAATAAGGAATTGAACCATAGAGGATGCACTTGCCTTGTGTCCCAATAGTGGTGCTAAATTGAACTCCTATAGTCTGTGAAGTTTTTGCTACTCCCGATGTGAGTCCAAAGTTCTATGTGCCTATGTTCTATGCCGATGATGATGCACCTGAAAAGGTTCCTCCAACCGGTCCTCCAAATAATAGGGAAGATGTCTACCCGAGCCATAAATGTACTTGTTATTTGATTCACTCTGAACTTGTTGATAAGTCACTCTACCTCTTACTACTCTACTACCCAAACTAGCTTGTTGACTATTGGTTGTACTAGAAACTAGAAAACCAAGCACAAGGGCTAGGTTTCTAGGTAGATTCAGATGTGTGCCCATGGCCCATGTTGTCTCTCTGTTGGTGCACTCTCATAAGAGGCTGATGAGGGTTCCCTGTCATGCTTTCCCAAATGGGGAGTTCTAGATGCTCTGGCTCCACGTCCTCTGCGTGAGCTCCAAATCCTTCATGAGCCATCTCTCTCCTCAATGCCATCCATTATGTAATCTCACGTTGCTTCTCTAAATCCCTCTCATGTGCCTCATTGAACTTAAGCCACCTTTCTTCTCTTTTCCTCTCTGCCACTAGGTCCATGCCATCCTTCACCACACCTGCTCCTGCCCCCGTGTGGTGGGGTTTAGCTAGCCATCGACTTCTCTTCCAAATTTAGGGTTACCATCAAGATTTTGATCACTAGTGGAATGCCTTGTAGATATGCTCCCGGATAACGTAAAAATTGAAACTCAACTACCTCTGGACAAGAGTAAGTGGAAATTGAGTACTCCAAAATATAGCTATTTAGAACACCATGGAACCAAGTATCCACAATGCGCATGTCCAAATTAGATCAGCATCATAGAGAGCCTGAAATTCTTCTTGCATCAGACAAGTGTGTGAAACCTCCAATTCCTTTTAGATGCATAAGCAACCAGCCACTTGTATAGTTCTATTGGGAAAGATAACAAAAAGAAGCTTTCATATAAGTAGTCATATAAATTCTGCTCCACCCACATGTGCGTGTGTCAAACTTAGATCCAGTGTTGAATCTCTGAGTATACTCTTCTTCTAGATCTATTATCCACTCCTCAACACTTTCCAAGGTCAACTGGTACGTCTTCATCATGCAACATCTGAAAACAAGCTGAAAAAGAGGTCCGACAATGGAACCAATGATGCACCTAGAATTCATTGTGAATAACCTAGTGCATGTTGGCACATCACTCAGCCTGAGCTGAGTGCTCACCCAAAGTGTGCAAAGGCACCAGGTCCCTCTTTAGAGTTGCTTGTATAAAATGTTAGCATGATGGTGCATATAGGTATTCAGATTCATTACCAATAGTAAACAACACACAGTGCATAAACCAGATCTAGATCTTAGAATATATATAAGATGAACTAAACAATGACTATAACAAGATTTACCATGCAAGAACCAGATTCAGTCATGTTCAACACCATTATCCAGCCAATATGAACCATTGTATTAAATATTGTAAAACACATAAGCTTCTTACATTGTCTTCATGTCTTTGTGTTCTCAACATGCTATCTCCAAGAATAGTCCTTATCCAAAAAATGGCTAAGTCATGAATTCAAAGTGTTCAACGCTTATTTTGTTATTCTTCGCACCCTCAAATGCATCTTGCTCCAGCGTGCGCATCCTTTCTATGCCTTCACCTTAGAGAAATATGTTATCGCTCAACACTATATGAGTTTCATCCTGCAAGAAATAATCGGTGGGAAGATGTTGTGAATTTTACTCCTTTGTTTGATTTATTTCATTAATTTCTTATTCGATTTCTAACTCAACTAGTCCCAAGATCTTTTTCTTGTTCCTTAGGTCTAAGTTAGGAATAAATTGAGCATTTTCAGAAGTTGGAGCTTCATGATTGTTGTTTCCAATAGTAATACCCTTGTTTATGTTTTTAGGACCTACTTTGTCTTCTTCAAGACGTTTAGGGAATGGATCTCGATAGATGCCTAGGTTTAAATTCTGAGGTGCAACGGGTCTTGTATAACCAGGTTGCGAAAGTTCCTTCAGATTCACTAAAAACATGTCCACAAAGAATTGCATTTTCTTTTCAGGGAGTCTTTGAATAAAATTTTGCAATCCCTACACGACCAAAAATCATGACCAACAACACAGTCAAAATCATAATATAGATTGGGATCATAGTCTCTTGGTATTTAATTAAGATTTTGTTGTTGATTATAACCTTGATTGCAGTTTTGAAACTGTTGTTATAACTTTAATTCATTGCCCCTTGGCCAGGATTTCAATATTGGTTCGGGCCTTGGGTTTGAGCCTGTCGAGGAGGGAGATGGTTGACATCAACCGTATTGATAGAGGAAATAGAATTAGGACATATTTGATTTCCCATGTTTTTGTTATTGTTTTTTAGTGTTACCATTGTTTATAAAACTAGTATTGTTTATTTGGTCGTAATACCATCCAGTAAAGAACACCACGATTGTGATTCCATACCTTGGGTCCTTGGTTTTTGGCTCCATTGTTTTAATGGTTTGTGTTGTTGTTTTCAAGGATACCAATTTCCATTGATATCGTAATTCTTACGTCTATTTTCAATAGTGGCTTGGTCAATTCGAAGTGCACCTTCCAACACTTCCTCATAACCGCTAAAAGGAAACTTATATGCTTCCTCCTTGGTCTCTTAGTTGAGTGATTAAAGAAAGAGGTCGTAAAGCTCCATTCGGTCCATGTTAGGTGCACTTTGCAAAGGAGTTAAGAACTTTTTGCCATCTTTGGATGAAATTGGTAGAAGATTCATTTTGTTCCTATGTGATATATAAAAATCTCTAATTCTTGTTCGCAATAACTTACTCATGACAAAATCTCTAATTAATTCATAAACAAGTTATTTGAAGGAGTGTATGGAAGCCTAAGGAATTCGATAAGTACATTAATCCAAGGCAATTCCTTCAAGAGTATTCAAAATATTTTAGCCACTACACCATCCCAAGGAAGCATTTCCCTAATGGAAGTAGGGTAGGATTTGATATGATAATTTAGATCTCCTTCTCCATTAAATTTGGGAAGTTCTGTAAACGGTGTGGAAGCATGACACCATGTATGGTGAATTCAACGGGTTTGTTCAAGTATTCAACATAAGTGCCCACCACATAAGATTCCACCATTAAAGATCGTTTATGAGGGGGAAGAGAAGGAGTTGGGTAAGATATGGTGTAAGCATTGGTCGGGACATATGGATTCTCTTGATACTATGTGTAAGGACCAGGAAAAATATATTTGTCCATCTCAGGGGGACTTCGAATACATATGGATATAGGGAGGAACAACACTAGGATATGGGCTAGAGGTGTAAAACAAGGAACGCTCACATTATTTGAAGGAATAGTAGTCAAAAATTTCAAAGTTAAACCTTCCCGAGACACCCCCAAGTCATTATATCCCCAATATTAGTCCTATCCTATCATTAAAATGATCCCTAATTGGTTTTCATCAGTCCCCATAGGTTATTTAAGAAAGTAAAATCAGTCCCATTAGGTGATTTAGGATCTTTTAGAACATTCAAGCATCAAGCAGTTTTGGGAAGGGCTACCATCAACCTTCCTAAGACTAGTGCAACATCCCCAGAGTTGATCGAGAGAATAAAAATCATCACAGAGGAGTATTCAAGTGCTAAGAACACTAAGGATCTGATTTTGGAAGATTTAAGGAAGTTTTGGAGATTTTGGAGCCGATTCACAAGAAGTTTTTGGGCTTGAAGGAGCACACACTGTGAAAGAGGACCTAAGCTTCAAAGAAATATTTTGGAGATCCATAGTGATTTTAAATCCTAAAAAAATTACCTATGGAAATAATTTCAATACTATCTACATGGTGGAAAATATGGGACATCTTGAAACCTCATGCACTTTTCTAGGTAGCTCACTCTTTCCTGTGTAGAACGAGAAATCCGAGAAAGAAGGAGACATTTTGAGGTGTTTCAGTAAAAATTGAATCTTGGAACCATCATCATTGGATTAATACATTTTTAGGGTGGAATCATATAAAATATCACCCAAAAATTCATCCAAGAGCTCGAGATATCATCTTCGCAAGTTGGCTCCCAAGGTACGCTATCCCATACTTAGTCAAATTTGAAGTTGGACACATGGAACCTATGGTGAAGGCACATTTTCATTTCCCCTTCATCCCTTTTAAAAGGTTTGAAAGGGACATAAAAATGTTCCCTACCCTTTATTTAGCCTCCGGGTCACCAATATGACCATGCACTTACCCTTCCAAGCCTCGTTGACTAGTTTGACCATTCACCCACCTACCGTTGCATGTACGCCACTTGTCATGCCCAGAATGAGGCACAATTTCATGTCACCTTATGTACCTTTTGAAAAGGGATGAAAGGGACATAAAAATTTTCCCCATCCCTAGCAAGCCCCCTAATCCCTCATGTGACCTCAAACCAGCTCTCAGTGTGCTCCATTCAACCCCCTCTCCCAATTTGCTCATCAAATGAAAACATGACAAGTGTCAAGCCTAGGATGAAGTGGAATTTCATGTCCCCTTTTCACCTTTCAAAAAGGGATGAAAGGGATAAAAATTTCACCCCATCCCTCCTCTTCCATTTCAAACTTTAAATACTGATACTTAGTCATTTTTTCACCATTTTCCCCTCACACCTCCATACCCTACGGAATATTGCTGCTAAATTTTTCCAACAAATGAATCCACATTTTTGCATTTGATTAACTCCTTGAAACCCTCCATGATATGAAAACAAAAAACTCAAAAATAATGGATGAAAAAAAAAAATGGAGAAAAAATGAAGATTTTATGTTGAAAACCCTCGAAGTCACTGAAACGAAAAATCTTCATATATTGCAAACCATTGAAAAATAAAGAGACATTGAATTTTCTTGCATTCCTTAAGATTTAGGTGCCTAAACATTCTTAAGAAATTTTTGCATGTGAAGCGGATTTTTTGGAAAAGAAACCCCAAGTTTTCCATGAAAAATTTTAAAATTTAAAATCTCTCAAACCGGTGAATGGGTGAAGCTAAAATTTCAAAGGAGAATAATATTGAAAAAAACCTATATCAGAAACCTTTGTTCCATCACAATCCGAGCACTAGAGACCCACTTACTAAAAATAGTAAGCCTTCCTACATGGGTGGCTATTATTTTGGGTAAGTCATCATCGAAAATATATAAAGAAGAAAGGTAGTATGCACTAAGGGGAAAACAAGGTCGGATTGATCAGTCGGTCTGAAAAGTAGTGGAATTCATCACTTACTAAAAATAGTAAAGTCATATGGATGTCTTCATATTTTTAGTAAGCCATCTCAAAGAGGGAAATTAGAGGGAAAGAAGTGTACAAACAGAAGACCAGTCAAGTCAAGTAAAACTCATTAATCGGTGTTGTCAATTTGAGCCAAAATCACACCTTACTTACAAAAAAATATTAAGTTTTCTTGGAGGTGCTTCTATAAATAGTAAATTATTCCATATAAACAGCATATTTCCAAAAAAGTGAAATGAGAGGGGTAAATCGGGCCAAGGTCAATTGGGATCTATGAGTTCATCTAGATTTTCTAAAAATAGTAATGTTTGATATTGTAGGTATTTAAAAAGTTTAAATTTTTAAGTTTAAGAGGTTCATTTAGAATAGGGTAATGTCATTCACGGGGAATATGACATTAGAGTGTACTATGAATGGGATCACAAGGATCATGGTAGTGCTTCATGTCATGTAACAAACATTCTTCACTATCTATCTTAATAGTACATCCTCTTAGATGTTCATGGCTTTATTTCTCAGGTATGAGAGATCTCAATAGTATCTTTCGACACTCATCTCTATTGATACCAAATTGTTTGTACTCATTCATGTGTAAAGAGGTTGCATCGTCATCATCAAAATTTTCAAGTTATACTCCATTGGAACTTTCATATCAGCATGAAAGTGTTGCAAAAGGTCATTGCAAGGGCCATTTTCCATTCTCAGCATTCTTCAGAGTGGACCTCCATGAGCAGCACCCGTAGGACATCAAAGTGATCATCTAAAAAATGTTCCTAAACACTCAAGCTCAAAGTGTTTATGGACCATCTGAAGGAGGTTTCTCAAGGCGTAAGGAATTTGGGGATCCAGATTTCATCATATTGGAACATTCCATTAGATCAAGTCAATAAGATCATCTTGTTCTTCGTCATCGTGCATGATTCTTCCTCCTTCTTTCTCTTCTCTCTCTCTCTTCTCTCACCCCCCCAAACTTTCTCTCTCTTCAATGTTCTAATTTTCATTAGTGGGTTATTTTTCATATGTCTTTAATGTAATAAAAGGTAACCTAAGGTTTCTAATGTAATAAGTCACCTTTATGTTATAAAAAGGGACTTCATGTTTTCCTAGGGAGATGAAAAGTTTTAAGTTATGTTAAGACATATGAAGAGTCATTGGGGGTAGATGAAGAGTCATTCTCTTCTTATAAAAGGTAAATGATTCTCATTTCCAAGGGTTACAAATTTGTGAATTCATGAGAGAGCATTTTCCTACTTGTGGAAGAACAAAGAGTTAGCCATTTTTCTTCTATTTTCCCCTCACTATTTTTCCTTCATTCTTATACTATGTACAAATTTAATTGAAATTCTAATTAAGGAAGAAATTTATTCTTTTCTAAGGCATATGAATATGTGCATATTTTTATGCATGGTTTCCTATAGCTAGTAGCATGGAAGTTTTTGTTGTTTCTTCTCATAAATACATGTGTTAAAAATTCTAACTAGTGTACAAAGGAATATGAGTTTTTACCTGCAATATTAGTTCTCCTATCATTTATTCTCACACCCTTTCCGCTCTTAAGAAAAAGTATTCTCTACCAAAGTGATATCTATATTTTCCGCAAGGTCAATGGAGCCCTTGTTGGATCCCCTACTACAAGTTCACTAGGAAAAACCCACCTTTTCATGTGCATGAAAGCATGGAAGCTTCACCATTTAAGTAGAGGGACTTTGATTCCTAGAGTTTTGGAAAGAAACCCACAAATTTTTCCACATGTCAAATTTTCTGTCCAAGACTTTTTAGCACCCACCGTGGGGTAGATTTAGCAACATCTGTACCCAAAAAGAAAGTTAAAATTGCCCAAAAATATTTAAAAATTAAAAAAAATTAAAAAAATAGAATTTGAAAAGCCACATGATCCTTATGCCTCAAAACCATGGCTATTCGAGTAATCCTCATGTTGAAAGACTTGAGTTACTATTCCACATCCAAGAGGATATTGCTTCATATCTCGTGAGAGGCTATCTTGTAAAATAGAAAATTTTCACTCAATAATTCATTATCACCACAAGAGTATTGGACCTCAAAAAAATGTCACTAAATTATAAAGACAAAAAGGAAAGTTCAGGCACCACAAAGAAGAGCATAATTTTTAAGTTGGTGGATAGAAGGTACACTTAGCAACAAATACAAGGAGAAAAATTGATCCCTATCTTGAAGAACTTCAAAAAAGAAGAACAATCTGCTCATAAATCCATGGTCTCCCCTTCATCAAGAAAACATTCCCATCAGAATTCCAAGATTCATCAACCCATTGGGCATTGAATTTCTAGAAATTAATGAGAACATTGAAGAAATTTCATAGATGTTGAGAAGAAAAAAGGAATCTAGAGAAAGAGAAGCAAGAGCTGAAGCTAAGATAAGAGAAAAAATTGAAGAAATTGAAAGATCTCTAACCGAAAGAGCACAAAAAGAATGTGAAGCCACGACCTTAGAAATGTTGGAAGGTAGAATCAAGAATGTGATGGTGGATTGTGAAGAACATAGACCAAATGTACCATGGGTGGAAATGGCCCACTTGCACTTGCACAACCACTCCATGAGCTACCAAAAAATTGGAGGAATAACTTCCAAAATTTAGAAGGAGATGGTTCCCAACTCCCCGAGGAGCACGTAACAACATTCATCACCACTTTACGATGTATTGGGAATGGAACATGAGGATGTGTCAATCTAAATATTGGTGGAATCATTGTAAGAGAAAGTTTCTGAATGGTTCTATATGTTACCCCCAAGGTATATCACTTCTTTGGGAAGACATAAGAAGAAGATTTGAGCATAGGTTCAAGACTACGAAAATATTGCCAGGATCTTTGGTCAATTGGTGCAAATGAAGAAGGAAACTTCCGAGTTGATGAGATATTTTGTGGCCAAATATAACAGGATAATCAGAAGGATATCCTAAGATTTGTATCTCCTAACGATAACAATATGAAAATATTCTTCATCATTTCTTTACCATCAAAAGTTGTTTTCTTCCTCAGAGAGCCCAACCCAAGGATTTAAAAGAAGCACAAGACTATGTGATCGAGACTGAAGATGATTTAATATTGGATCTAGAAAGGTGAAGGGTCCTAATGGAAAATAAAAATTATAGAGCTCAAGCTCATCTCTCACATTGATCCCATGATCCAAAATATGGCTAATGACATGGTTTCCTTGAAGAAATAACTATCTCAAATCACCATGTGGAATGCTCTAAGAAATCCTAATCCTTTGAACCATGAGAATCACCCCACCTCCCGTAGGCTTACTCTTAAAGCACCAAAGTTAACATTCCATGTGATTTGATGAACCACAGGAAGAAGTGAACCTAAAAGAAGAAGGGAGATGATGATAAATACTACCTTGAGGTCAAAGAAGTTAATGGCGAGACTCAAAATGGCCTTATTGAATATGTTTTGCTAGTGAAGATGAAGACGATGAAGATAAACCTAGTTTCTCTTGTGTTCTTTTCACACGAGATCAATCAAAGAAAAATAATCTTCATCTTCAATAGTGTGCAATGAAGAAGAAGAAAGAGGATCCTCCCGTTGAAATTCTACATAATAATATCATTAGCAGAGGGTCATTTTTTCTGCCATCAATGGACTCGACCAAGGAGAAACCATGCCCACTAGCAATCAAGAATTCATTTACCACACAAGTAATTCCTCTGGTACTCCCTCTAATCCAAAATTCATTTCTAAAAATAATCCTTCATCAAATGCTACCCAAGATAAACCTACTAAGGCTCAAGCAAAACCAATTTCTCCCTCTCCTTCAAAACCACTACCACATCCATCAAAGAAACTCAAGCTCCTAAGGCAACATCATCCCACATTGTAAAAAACTATTTTCCTACTAACATTGTTTGTACTCCCCACATCCCCATTTGACTATGTCAAACATGTGAATAGAACTAAATTTCAAATCACAGAGATGAAGTATTTGTAAACACACCTTACCTAGTTTGAGAGGTTTGTTAACACTGTCTGAAGTGGCACCCCAAAGCCTCATGTCACAAACCCCAAAGATAAAGGTCTTCTCACACTATGCCCCATCTGCACCATCCTCACAAAACATGTTAGCACTTAACATCTAAAACCAACAAGGTAGAACCCTTCTACCTATCTCTCTTAGTCAAAGGCTACCAACTCAATAACTTCATCATAGATTTTGGAGCCTCTGACAATGTGATGCCCATGAAAGTTATAAATTGCCTTAGGACTTACCTTGACACGTGCAAAAGAATCTTGTTATTCCATGAAATCAAAGAAGTGTCATTGGTGGTAGAATAAAGGATGCTCAAGTCACTTTGGCCGACTTCCCAGAGAAGAAAGTTACTATTTTGGTATTTAACATTCCAGCCTCGTTTGGCATGCTCCTAAGAAGAAGTTTTGTAGGGATTTGGGTGGTGAAATCAAAATGGACTGGTCCTTGTGACCATACCTGTGAAAGGGGAGATGAATAAACTATTTCCGGTGTGAAAGATGAAATACATAGTTCAAAAATCAGATGATCCAAGGGAAACATTTTGTTTCAAGATAGTGGGATAGGAAACTATTTCTTCACATCAAAGAGATGAAAATTTTCTTTCCCTCACTAAGAAAGAGATGTGGAGATGGAACCACCATTCATCAATTCATTCTGGCACGAAAGACAACTCATCGAGGAGTAACATATTCAATAGAGGAAAATTCTTGCTACATAATGGATGATTTGATGCTTTTGAAGACTCCACTAACAATGAAGAAATACAAGATGTCAAATTTGAGGTAATCACGGATAATCTCTTTCAAATTTTATTTTTCAATTAATGATAGAATGGAGATATGTGAAGAAGTGAAAGAAAGCCACCTAACATCATGGACCGAAAATGATGAATTCAATATGGTCATGGATGATCTACACTCTATTTTGGTTCTTCAAGTGACGTGGAAATGTTGAATGAAGAAATAGAGACAATTGAAGAATCAAATTCTCTTCCTAATTCAATCATGGATGAATATATGGAGGAGGCCAATTTATTTCTTGAAACCAAGGAGCAGGATGATTATCATGAGGATGATATGGATTTTGAGCTTGAAGGAGTTCCATTCCCAAAAAGCATGGACCTCTTCTCCTTGTCAAAAGGGTCATGAATCAAGGATGTTTGTACCTACATGAAAGTGAATCTTGGGAAACACAAATCATGGAAAGAAGTGAAAAGGAGTTTCTTTGAATGAATCATGGGAAGGTATGGATCAAATTTTTAACCATCTCCTAGAGGCACAAAATGTAGATTATATTTCAATAGAAATGAAAATGAGCCTATGATGAATTTGGAAGAACCATCCATGTGCAAGATATTTTGAAGGATGTAGAAGAAACTGAAAATCCTCATCTTAGCCTTGAACTCTTGACTTGGGATATGGAGATGCAAGACAAGTATGAATCAATTTTCTTCTCATTTTTATACACCAATGTTTGATGTGGAGATGGAGCAGTTGGATAAGCTGGATGACTTCCTCAATGAAACGTGAAAGTGAAAGCATGTCTTTTTTTCTTCCACATTACATGAAGAAGTTTGTGAATGAAAAAGAAGAAAAGTTCTTGGATCTCCTTTGGACATCTCCAATTTTGAGGACAACACCTTTGCCATGGTGGAAGATAGTAGGGAAAATATTGAGCTGACTCATGTTGAGGAGAGTTTTTCGTGGTGGGAGCATTGGGAATGTGTTCAAAATCAACTTGGTCACATCACTTTGGAATATTCTTCAGTACAAAAAAAGAGTTCATATGGAAAAACACACCCAAAGGTAAAGATGAGCTTTAGGTGGTTTCAAATAAGGATTCAATACAAGACATTTTAGAAGTGGCAGAAGACACAAGAGATCCTAAGCTAAGTCTCAACCTCTTAGCTCAATCCATGGCCCTACAAGATGGATATGAGGTCATTTTTGATCCTCCATTCAACATTCAAACACCTCATATTGATATGAGTCAAAAAGTGAATTCGATGCTTATTGTAGAAAAGATGTATAGGAATGTGAATACGAGAATGAAAAGAGATCAAAAGATTTAAACAACTCATACAAGAATCAACCCTAGGGAAATAATGAGATAGTAAATAAGATGTCAGTGATGTGGATAAACAAAGAAGACAACTGTCACTATGAAACTGATTTCAAAGGAAACAAAAGCAATGGAATTTTGGAGTGAAACCTCAAGCATCAAAGGTTTCATGTAGTCCCACCCCTCTCAAAGTACAAAACAATCATGAAAGCACCTAGATTTCATAAGTAGTTAAGGAGAGGAGGATAATTTATGGAACTAGTCAATGGCTTTGCAAAAATTTTCATTACTTAAGTGTTTCCCACTCAAGGGTGACCTCTTGAGGAGAGAAAAGTGTTATAGTGAAAGTGGGTTGTTCCCCACATTTGTACCATAGGTGATTTTTAAGGTGTTTATTTCCCTTTTATTTTGTGTGTGTTCCTTCCTTTCCATGTGTTGTGTGTTTCCTTTTGTCATTGTTTGTGTGTGTGTGTGTGTCCTTCCTTTCTTGCTATCTCTTACAAGTTGTATGTGAGTCCTGTAAATCCCAATGGATAAGGCACTAGTCAACATATCATAAATTGAGATTTTGTGATTTCTCATGTCATGTATTCATTGTGGTCAATCCATAACATGTCCCAAAGGTAGGGCCAGTTGTTTTCCTGTTTTTTTGCAAGGAAACATTTCTATAAAATAGGACAACCATACCACAATGTCAAAAAAATTCAAAGTTATACCTTCCCAAGACACCCCAGGTCAGTCCATCCCTAATGCTAGTCATATCCTATCATTCAAATTATCCCCAATTGAATTTCATCGGTCCCTCTAGGTGATTTAGGAAAGTAAAATCAGCCCCCTTAGGTTGTTTGGGATCTTTGGAACATTCAAGATCAGCAGTTTTGGGAAAGGCTACCATCATCACCTTCCTAAGACTAGTGCACCATACCTGGAATGGATTGAGAGGATTAAAATCATCACAGAGGAGTATTCAAGTGTAGGAACACCAAGGATCTCATTTTGGAAGATTCATGGAAGTTTTGGATAGGTTTGGAGCCGATTCTCTAGAAGTGTTTTTGGGTTTGAAGGAGCACGCACCGTGAAAGAGGACCTGAGTTTCAAAGAAAGATTCTGGGATCTCCATAGTGATTTGAAAGCCCAAAAAATTATCTATTTAAATAAATTTCAATAATCTACATGTTGAAAAAGACGGGACATCTCAAAACCTCGTGCACTTTTCTATGCAGCTCACTCTTCCAAAGACACAACAAGAAATCCTGAGAAAGAAGGGTAAATTTGGAGGTATTTCAGTAAAAATTGGATCTTTTTTCCATCACCATTGGATTAAGAGGGTTTTTTCAGGTGGAATCATATAAAATTTCACCCAAAAATTCATTCGAGAGCTCGAGATATCATCTTCGCAAGTTGGCTCCCAAGGTACGTTATCCCATACTTAGTCAAATTTGAAGTTGGACACCTAGTAACTTGTGGTGAAGGTGCATTTTCATGTACCATTCATCCCTTTTCAAATGTACTAAAGGGACATAAAAATTTACCCTACCCTTTTTTAGCCTCCAGGTCACCAATATGACCATGCACTTACCCTTCCAGCCCCATTGACCAATTTGACCATTCACCCACCTACGCTACATGTATGACAAGTGTCATACCTGAAAGGAGGTGCAATTTTTTCACCTTATGTCCCTTTTACAAAGATATGAAAGGGACATAAAATTTTTCCCATCCCTAACAAGCCTCCCTATCCCTCATGTGACCTCAAACCGGCTCCCGGGTGCTCCAATTCAGCCCCCTCTCCCTAAGTTGCTCATCAAACGAAAACATGACAAGTGTCAAGCCTAAGATGAAGTGTAATTTCATGTCCCTTTATAGATTTTTAAAATGGATGAAAGGAAAAAAATTCCCTATCCCCTCCTCTTCCATTTCAAACTTTAAATATTGATACTTAGTCATTTTTCACCATTTTTCCCCACACACCTCCATACCTTGCCGAATGTCAAGCTAAATTTTTCCTAAAATATGAATCCAATATTTTTACATTCTAATAACTCCTTGAAACCCTCCATGATCTGAAAACACAAAAACTCAAAAAAGAACGAATGAAACAAAGAAAAAATGAATATTTTATGTTGAAAACCCTCGAAGTCGCCTAGGAATGAAAATTATTTGTATCTTGTAAACCATTGAATGAATCAAGACACTATTTTTTGCATTCCTCAAGATTTCTAGGCACCTAAACATTCCCAGAGAAATTTTTTGGATGTATGAAGCATATTTTTTCTAGCGAAGAAACCCCAAGTTTCCTGTAGAAAATTTTGAAATTTAAAATATCTCAAACTGGTGAACAAGTGAAGCTGAAATTTCAGAGGAGTACTATTGCGAAAAAACCCATATCAAAAACTTTTGTTCCATCACAATCCAAGTGCCAGAGACCCACTTACTAAAAATAGTAATCCTTCCTACACATGTGGCTATTATTTCAGGTAAGTCATCATCAGAAGAAGTTATGAAGAAAATGGTGTGCACTAAGAGGGAAAACAAGGTTGGATTGATCAATCGGTCTAAAAAACATTGGAATTCATCACTTAATAAAAATAGTAAGTTGTATTATATGCACTTGTTATAAATATTAAGTTGTTCCAAAATCATATTTCACAAAGGGAGTGAACAAAGAGATAACCATTCAAGTCAAAATAATCAGTTTGGGACTAAAGAGGCAATTTCGAAACTTGCTCAAAATAGTAAGTGCTTGTTCCAAGTATAGTAGGTGTTTTAAAAGCCATGAAGTTCAAGTTTTCAAGTGTAAGACCAGTTTATGGGTACTTTAAAAATTTGGAGGATCGAATGTCTGGTGGGAATTGTTCCAGTTTGACACCTAGGTGTGTACTCAGAAGATCACAAGGATGGTGGTGTTTCATGTCATGTAATAGAAATTCTTCATTGTCTTCAATAGTACACTCATTAGTGTTCATGGATTGATTTCTCGAGGTATGTGGGTAAACTCAATAGTATCTTTTGACACTTGTCCTACTGTACAGATTGTTTGTAGTTCAATCGTAAAGGGGAGTGGTAATCATCATCATCAAAATGTTTAAGTTATACTCCATTAGAACTTTTAGATCAGCATGGAAGTGTTGTGAAAGTTCATTACAGGGGTCATTTTCCATTCTCAACATTCTTTAGAGTGTACCTCCATGAGGAACACCCACAGTCATCGAAGTGATCATCCAAATAGTGTTCCTAAACACTCAAGCTAAAAGTGTTTTTGGACCATCGAAGGAGGTTTCTCAATTCGTAAGGAGTTTGGGGATCTAGAGTTCATCATATTAGAATATTCCATCAAATCAAGTCAGCAAGATTAGCTCTCTCTCTCTCTCTCTCTCTCTCTCTCTCTCTCTCTCTCTCTCTCTCTCTCTCTCTCTCTCTCTCTCTCTCTCTCTCTCTCTCTCTCTCTCTCTCTCTCTCTCTCTCTCTCTCTCTCTCTCTCTCTCTCTCTCTCTCTCTCTCTCTCTCTCTCTCTCTCTCTCTCTCTCTCTCTCTCTCTCTCTCTCTCTCTCTCTCTCTCTCTCTCTCTCTCTCTCTCTCTCTCTCTCTCTCTCTCTCTCTCTCTCTCTCTCTCTCTCTCTCTCTCTCTCTCTCTCTCTCTCTCTCTCTCTCTCTCTCTCTCTCTCTCTCTCTCCCTTTGATGTGGTTATGCTTTTCATATGTCTTTAATGTAATAAAAGGTAACTGAGGTTTCGATGTAATAAGTTGCCCTTTTGTTATAAAAATGGACTTCATGTTTTCCTGGGAAGATGAAAAATTTTAAGTTATGTCAAGACATATGAAGATTCATTGTGAGAGCATATGAAGAGTCACCCCTCCTCTTAAAAATGTAAAGGCCTCTCATTTTCAAGGCTTCTCTAGTTGGTTTCAAATTTGTGAATTCATGAGAGAGCATTTGCCTACTTGTGGAAGAACAAAGAGTTATCCATATTTCTTCTATTTTCCCATCATTATTTTCCTTCATTCTCATACTATATAAAACTTCAATTCAAATGCTAATTAAGGAATATGTTTCTGTTTTCCAAGGCATCTGATTGTGTACATCTTTGTATGCATGGTTTCCTCTAGCTGTGATAGCATGAACTTTTGGTTGTTTCTTCTCATAAATGCATGTGCTGAAATTTCTAACTAGTGTGTACAGGAATCTAAGTTTCTACCTACAACATTAGTTCTCCTATCTTTTATTCTCACTCCCTTTCCCACTCTCTATAAAAATTCTTCTCTAAAAATATATTTCTAGCTTTGCTGCAAGGTCGATGGAGTGCCCTGTTGGATCCCCGACCACAATGCCACCGGGAAAACCCACCTTTTCATGCACATGTAAATACGTAAGTTATACCATCTACATAGAGGGACTTGAATCCCAAATTTTTGGTGATAAACCCAAAAAAAATTCCATACGACAAATTTTCTCGCCAACATATAGCCAAAACTTGCAAAACTGTCCTAAACTTGGTAAAAATACCCCACTTTCTCAAGGTTAACTAGTCCAAAAACCAACAAATTCAAGGCTTGAGGTCCCAATGGAATTATCCAAACATTTCACCCTATTCCTAGACCTTATTACATGCCATATCAACCATCAAAATGATGCAAACCAACAAAATCTTCAACTCTCTTACCTTTCCTCGAAACCACTCTCCCAATGCTTCTTAAGAACAAACAGTCTACAATAATTTTCTGTCATACATATCTTTTTCTACACAATTCCAATTGTCTTACAAATTTTATATCTTCTATTAGTCTCTACAAAGAACATATTTTCCAAATTTTGTGCATTTTTATGGCATTCAAAAGTTATGATTGTTTTTCCGAGCAGACATTATATCAAACAATTTGCATGCTTCCTCATTAGAAAAAAATTTGTCATCATTATCTCCAAATTTCACCCATGAAAACTCAAAATTCCTTTTGAATATGTTTATGTACTATTTCATAGATGTTACTACCAATTTTCAACCTTTTCTATGGAGTACAATTCCATTTATGCATGTTTTATCCTTTCCACACAACAAGGAAATACTACAAACAATTTACTTACCTCCTATGAAACTTGACTTCATTGATGTTCCATCCCCTTCAAGAACTTCATTCACACATTTCAAAACCTCTATTACATGTTATAATACTTGTAACAACATTCAAAAACTATAAACCAATAATATTCATTGATAATTCCACATACATTCATCAATACACAATTTTTACTAAAAGAAGCCTTCTCATTTTTATCAATTCAATGGAGTACAAGACTTCTTGAGCCACATGGCTCTGAAAAAAGTTTCTTTCTTCACTACTAACCCTCTTACTACTCACCAAATTCTCTCATTAACCTCTTTCATTTGAATACATTTTTCTTTTATGAGAAAAGTAGGTAGTTAGGTTGAGAAACCAACTAACATAACCATGCTTAGCTTCGACCTAGTGAGGTATACGGTCTAGTTAATAAATGAGTTAGGTGCACACACAATTTAAAACCTTAGTACATTATTTACTCCCCTTAAACTAACATCTATACCTACAAAGCTATGAAGTGACAACTCAAATTTTCAAATGATCCATTTTGGAGGGAACTTCGTTATGAGCTCCTATTACAATTTGATGGGTCCACCTAGACCAAAACACTTCCTAAACCTCCTAAGACACCCTAACAATATTAATCAAGCCAAAATTGAATATATAAAATATTCCCTTACATCATAGACCTTATTTAGGATAAGCATGAGATGGGTGAGGACCCATTCCTAATGTGTCGATCCCAGTGAGAAGAACACCCAAGTTTGATTGGACAAGATAACCTTGTTGTATAAAATGTTGCATTGGTTGTGTGTTGGTAGGGGTGTATCCTTTGTTATCAATAGGATACCCCATGTTCTTCCCTATTGCATAAGTCAATTTTGAATTTTGGGAACTCTCTAACTCTCTAATCCTCCCTACTAAGGTAGAAATGACATCATTTGGTGAGGATTGAGCCCCTTGTGTAGGTGCATGTTGTGTGGGGTTTGGTTGAGAAGACACGTGATACCCTGTTATAAATTGTTTGGTGTTGGTATTCTTATTTTCCTTAAAAGTAGGAGTTTCAAGGTTTGTAGTTGATACATTATTGTTGAACATCTCATAGGTACGAGTCTTCATCCTTTCAAGGACTCGTCTATTGTATGAAGTGGATTAGTAATTCTGTAAAAGGTTATCCTCTATCAATTGCATGTTAATGTGAGGTCTTGAAAAGACTCTAGTATAAGGACCAGTTTCACCCATAAAGGTCATGTTGTTTGAATTGGATTGACCATATTGCATGTTTAAGGGTTGGTCAACCTCCTCTATTCTCACATGACTAGTAGGATTTGAGACATAGCTAGGGGAGGTTTGCACGTTGTTTGTGTAGTTGTCAGCCCATCCTGAAAGGGAAGGGGATTGTTATGGTTGAACATTGGAATAATATCTATCAAAGCCAAATGGCCCACAAAATCTCTACCATACATATTTGAGGAGGTATAAAATACCTACCAAATAGGGGAAGAGAAGAAAAGGTGAACTAATGGAAATGAAACTAAAAGGAAACAAGAAGGAACTAGTCCTTCACATCGAGTTCACCAATTTTGTATGCTTGAAAATAAACACGTGATTTTAGATGTACTCAACTTCTCAAGGTTGTGCAAGACATTCGGAATGTTTGGAATTGAGAGGATGTTAATGGGAAGATAAAGGATAATCAGGGGCTAAGAACGGGTAGCATGAATTCCTAATAACTAAGTTGGCAAAAAGGGGAAATAGAGGCTATGAACGGGTAGCGTAAATTCCCTATGATTTGATTATTTGCTTTGATTTGAATTCTAAACTACATTGAAAGATTGTTTTAAATAAATAAATAAAGTAAATTTAGTTTAAGTAAAAGATAAGTGTATTTAATATTTTAATTAACTAAATTCATTCCCAATTAATTAAATAAAACAAGATAAATCATCTACTCTATTTTTCTAAGAAAGAAATGAATTGAAGGAAACTAACTAAACAAACATTGACATTTACATTTTCTAAATTAATTAACTAAAATAAAATAAAATCTACATCTACAAACACAAGAAATATATTGAGCTAAAATGCTACTAAATTAAAATAAACTAAACAGGAATAGTCGGATGTAGTTATTCCTCTGTTGTAGGAAGTGGAATTAAATATAATCTAAACAGATAATGTATTCTACAGTTATTACTCTAAAAATGGAAATTTCTTCTAATCACTTTTGCCTTAGTTTCACGTGAAAGAAAGAAAGCTTCTCAGAAGCAATTTCTTCTTCACCAGAACTTCCCCAACTAAATAAAATAAACTATACGGACGACTGACAATGAAGAAGTAAATGAATAAACATAGACACAAAATATTCCTCCAACTTCTTTCCCTTACAGATCCACAGGGATAAGCAGGGAAGAAGATATCAATGGAAGATTTTTTTGTACGCAAACAATACTAGAAATGAAGAAATAACATTTTCTACTACTTAAAACAAATGTGCTTCTTCTAATTTTAACGACAATAAATTAATACATCCCCAACCTATAATCATTGATCTGTGATATTATCCAAGTGTGGTGGTTGTATTGTGTCTCCTCAGCTTCCTTTTCCTTTTCCAGAGATGAATTCCACATGATCCAAGGTACGTAATTGTGGTTGGTTACAAGAAAATCAAGAAAGTGTTGGAGCTAGTTGGTTACAAGCAAATTGGTCACGAATACAAGATCTTGGAAGGAACATAGCAATGTGTTGTGGTGTCTATGTGATTCCTAGTAGGATTTTGGCAACATAACAGTTTAAAAATATATCAAAACTCCAATCCGGCATATGGGTAAAAGTCTATTTTTTATAAAGTTTGGGAAAAATAATTCTAAACATGTGTGTCATTCAAGAAATTTCAAATCATCAAGAAAAGAGGGATTTAACCTTCTAAAGATAGTAAACTTAGAAGAAGACTCCAATACAAATCCAACAAGCTAAAAATTAGGTGAAATGGTCAAGAAATGAGTGAGAAAATCACTCACGAATTTGAAACACACATTCCAAAACACATAGTTTGAACTCATGGATAAAGTTCTAAAGACGGGAGTTTTGCGCACAGCGGCTACATAACTCAAAGGAAAAACCAATATAAAAATGGTGAAAAGTGATTGATAAGGACACGACAAGCTAAAAAATTTAGAAATATGAATAAATAAGCTAAAACAAGCATGTTGTAGACACAAAATCACGTACTTTAGGTAATTATTTAGTCTCGATCACATACTATTATGCTTATGGTTCCTAAGTAAGAAAATTATAAATTAACATATGTCTTTAGCCACATTTCTTTGCTTTATGCTTCTGATTTTAATCTTGCACTCTTACTTGCTCAGTTTATCTTTTTGCCTTTCAGCATTTGTCATTCTAGACACTAACGCCCCACTAGGATGCTAACGTCAGCCACCCCCATCCCCTCCGGGTGCCCTTTGTACATTGGTCACACTTTATGGGTCCTTTCTAGCTGTTTAAGCATCTTATCTATTTGGTAGTCGGCCTTTTTGGGGTTAATTACAAAATTCAAGCAAATGAATCATATAAATATAAATTTATGTGATCATAATAAGGGACCAAACATTAAGCATATACTATCTCCACCTAAGGTTGCATCCATCAAAGGCATCTATAGCTCCATTTGCATCCATCTAGCTCCATCACAAGGGACAAAGGTTGGTTCATCTACATCACACTTCATAAGAGGGGAGTCTATTGTTTCCATACACACATTATTTACATTCTACATCTAGCTACTTTCTCACTACTCACAAAGTATGATTGAGACAAGAACAACCTAGTGTGCGCGCAAGCGCGACACACACACACACACACACACACACACACACACACACCTAGAACTACATTGGGTCTGAGATGTAGTGCAGCACTCAGTGATAAGTCCATCAATTTGGTAGTATGACCCCTTCATATGCAACTTTCTTTTTTAGGGTTTCGATTCTTTTCTTGGGGTTTTGAAGTTGATTCATTCATTCTAGATTTACAACAACATCCGAAGTTGAGCGGCATACACGTGACGAGAAGCGAAGCGGTTCAAATACCTAGTGACCATATCAGAACTAGGTTCGACCATTTATGTAGACCAGGGCACCCAAAAATATGACCAGGAACCCACAGGCACCATTGTCCCTCTCCAGGCACCCCACTCTAGTAAAATCTACTATATCTACAAGTTTTGTGGCTTTTGTGTGACGGTCCTCCATTTTTGTTCAATCGGCCTCCACTGCGACACAGTCCAACAACCTCTACAAATCAGCTAAGGCTCTTCTAACCCTCTTTGCACATTAGGGTTTCATATTTTCTAGCTTAGTTTGCTTGGGTATTATTTCATTATTTCATTATTCATTTATTTACTGCAAACTTGCATTAGATTAGGCTATTATATTACATTTTATTTTAATCACGTATAAAGGTGAAGGGAGAGGATTTGGATCTCATCATTTTTTTGGAAAAGAAATATTTCATCATTAGAGACTTACCATGTCCATCAATATAGCACCATACAATTTTAGGTGCTTACTGATTTGCTCTTTTCCCATAGACTATTGTTCAATGTATTAACAATGTTAATGAATATGAAGCCACGATTCAAAGGCTAATAATTTTTAAAATAAAGGGTTCAATAATTTTATGATCTTTGGGGATGTCGAATTGGTTTTTCATTAGATCAAGTCACAATACCTAGCTAATAACCCTCTCTTCAAATCCTGTAAACATAGAGTATGGGACCTCCTAGAAGATTTTGTTGCCATTAATTTTAAGCTATACCAAGAGAAAACAATTGATGCGGATGGGATGAATTTGATTGGAGCTTGATTTAATCCTTCCAAAGACATTATGAATGTTGTATACCATCATGTCAAGTTGGCGAGTCATACCAAAAGTGCCTAATAATGACTATCGTTGGCAAATTTTTGATAGTGATAAGTAGATTTCCCTCTTCATTCAAAGAAGAAGCTAAAACTGTCTCAAATTTTGTAGCCAAGGTTACAAGAAAGTTATGGTGAACAAATTATTCATTAGAAGAATAACAAGTTACCCAAAGGTTTGATCACTCTGGAAATCATGTTCACCCTGGATGATCGGTTCTAAGGGATAAGTGGAATTTGAAAATCAAAGAGAAGGACTATAATGAAGTGGTTATCTCTAATGGAAAAAAATTGAATCTTGGAAAGGTATGTACATCCGAGAAACGGTATGAATTCTTCCAAGTATGCCAAGAATATGATGATATTTTTGCATGGTCTTATAATGACTTTAAGATCTATGATCATAATATCATTTAGCACACCATTGAATTGTCCTTTAAAGCTAAAATGGTGAGACAAAAGCAAAGGCCGATTAATCCTAAGATTGAAAATTTAATGAGAAAGGAGTTGACCAAATTGATTGAAGTGAATATTATCTTCCCGTCAAACACTCATCTTGGGTTCTTTGAAACCTCGTCCCTATTAGAAAGAATAATGGGAGATAAGATTGTGTGTAGATTTTAGATATCTCAACAAGGCCTCCCTTAAGTATCATTATCCCTTACCTTATATGGACCAAGTATTACATCAGCAGAGGGGGCTGATAGGTTTTCACTTTTGGATGGTTTCTTACGTTATAATCAGATTATTGTCAAGAGTCGACCAATATAAAACATATTTCACCACTAAGTGGGGATATTTCCTCATCAAAAATGCCTTTTGGACTATCGATGTTGGTGTTAACTTTCAAAGCACAATGAATTTAACTTTTAAGGGGTTGATTAGTGATATTGTCTACTCTATTTGGATGATATTACTATTTTTTCTAAAAGGAAGGAAGATCATCTAATGCACCTAAGGTATATTTTCGGTAGATGCGAGGAGCTTGGAATATCATTGAATCTAAAGAAATGTATATTTTTTCCTTGAAGTTAAACTTTTGGGACATGTTGTGTTTAAGGATGGTTTGGCTATTGACCTAGATAGAATTACAACTATCTTGGCTCTATCTCTTCCCTAACACAAGAAATCATTACTGATCATTCCCTGGAGATGATCAACTTTGTAAGAAATTTCATCACTAACTTTGTAGAGTTGGTAAGGCCCATCACATTGATGCTTAAGAAGGGTAGTAATTTCAATGGACACAAGATGCCAAGGGAAATTTTGAAAAAATCAAGTAGGCTATAACCCAAGCTCCCACTCTTATCAAATCTAATTTTGACAAAGACTTTATTTTATACGCCTTTGGAGGTGAGAGAAATATTACCGCTATTCTAACTCAGGAAAATCAGGAAGGATTGGAGCAGCCAATAGCTTTTACAAGTCAAACACTCAAATATTATGAGCTCATATACAACTTTTTTGAGAAGCAAACCTTTTTGTTTTGAGGGCTCTAAAGAAGTTCAAAGACTTTATCTAACAATAGGATTAGAGTCTTTGTTACTCATCCAAGTGTTAAGCAATACATTATGAGCACTGAAATAAGTGATAAAAGAGCTGCTTGGATTACTAAAATCATGGAGTTTAACATTGAAATAAAGTCCAACAAGTTGATTAGAGGTAGAGCATGGTGTCAACACTCAATTGAAAATGAAGGGCTCGTAGGAGAATCAGTTTGTCTAATTAGCAAAAGTTACAAAAGAAGGAAGCAATGAAATTAATTGGTTTGAATATGGTTAAATACCTTCACACCGACAAGTTACCCAACGCTTTCAGAGTAGAATTCATTCAAGACATTTCAGATTATAGGCCATTAACTATGAGTTGTTTAAAGGTTTCCTCTTTAATAGAATCATAGATGGTATGATGTCGAGGTGTGTGGAACCTGACAAGGTTGAGAGGATAATCATAGAATTTCATGTAAGCTTTGATGGTGGGCACTTTGATCCTCAAACTACTACAACTAAGATCTTGAGGGCTGGCTATTTTTGGCCAACTTTGTTTTTATATTGTTATAAATGAATAAGAATTTGTAAATAATGTGCATTCTTTATTGAAATAAAGAGGAATGCATCCTACCACTTCAACCCATTATTGTTGATCAACCCTTCTCCCAATGGGGTTTAGATTTCATTAGTATGGTGAACCCTCCTTTAAGTGTTGGCCATCATTAGGTGTTGATTGTTATATATTACTTCACAAGGTGGGTGGAGGTTGTACCTCTCAAAGAAGTAACTAAAAATGTCATCATATACTTCCTTGAGGAAAATGTGACCAGATTTGGTGTTCCCGTACATTCATATATGATAATGTTAAGGCTTTCATTGCAGAAAAAGTGCCTAATTTTTCCTTAAGATATGGGATTTACTTGAAGACATCTTCAAACTTTTACCCTCAAGGAAACAACCTTGTTGAATTCTCTAACAAAAATTTGATCAGAATCATAAAGAAAACAATGGAAGATAATTAGATACAATGGAACACTAAGGTAAAAATAACACTTTGGGCTAATAGAATCACACCTAAGAAATATTTTGGGAACTCTTCATTCATGCTTGTATATGGAAGAGAATTTAGGTTACCCATTTCATTGGAGCTTCAACCTTTGGATTTTTCTAACCAATTGGAGTTAGAGCATCATGATGCAATAACCATAAGGATTATTGAGTTGGTTAAGTTATAAAAAAAAAAAAAAAGTAGCTAGAGATAAATTATAAGACCACCAAAAATTTATGTGTTGGTGAAATAATTTTTCAGGTGGAAAATTGGGTTCTCTCACCAACAAGTGTGTGGGACTAGGTCCCTTTATTTCAATGGGGCATATCCATTTTTTTGAAAATAGGAAATATTTACACTATTCTAATTGCTTGGGGTGGCCTTTCGACCGATTATCACAAAGGGGTACTTCCCTACAATAGTGGCAAAGTGTTTGTAGATACTACAAGGGAAGAAAATATTGAGGGAGAGAGGTGTGAAAAGAATAACGAGGGTTGTAGCATTCCCATTTTAAGACTTTAGAAACAAGGGGAAAAAAATTTACATAATGTTCTCTGTTCTAAATAATCATAATTTAGAACACACATTCCATGCCAATCAATCTCACAACAGATAACCATATGCAGCTGTAAATGACTCGGTGAACTACCGATCTCTCATTTCATGACTCAGTATTCCAACCAATCTCTCATGTTAAATTAAAGTATTGATTACTACGTGTATACTAAGTATACTTGGTTCTCTTACCCATTCTAGGTATTGAGTGTTCTGTTTAAGAAACCTATCTGAATATTTGTTACCAATATTCATATGAAATCTCATTTCTTAAACTAGGTGACATATGACAACGTAACCAGCAACTTGTGATACTTTGGCCAAAGATTTCCAACATACTATTCATGTTACTATTCCTAGACGGCATACTCGTCTAATGGAATACGTCCTTCACCCCACTCATCTATTATCTAGAATGGTCTTTACTAACTTTTGTTAGTTCACTTGTCCAAGGTTTGACCCTAGATCTGGTTAGCAACATGATTTAGTATAGGAACCCATTCATGATGACTAAGGGTATATAGACATACTCAATCAACCTAAGTCAATTGGGTGTGTCTAGTTATCCTAAGTCATCATGAATCACTTCTGTACTAAATCACATTCCTAATATGACCTAGAGAGAAACTAAGATCAAGTCTAGATTTGATTATATTTAAATGAACTAATGTTGAGGGTGTTCAACATGTCAACTGCAACATTGTATCCTCGTGAAGACCCTAGCCTTCACAAAGGTACAATCCTGCAATTGGCATGTGCCAACATCTGACAGAATTACCCATCTTGATGTACACACCTCGAGAAGAGGTCATTTTCACCCATTTATATTTTAATTAAGATTCAAATTATAGCCACCCTACTTAACCTTAATTCCAACAACCCTTAAGTTTTTCATATCTAATTGAGTTGTTAAGTTAATACGTAACTCATAAACTTAGGATTACTTTTATGTTCATTAACTTTTTGCTTAACATTCATTAATCGAAAACAGAAACAACATCCATCATAAGATTTATTTAATGTGTCTCAACCATTCAAGGAATGTATAAGAACCAAAACAGGTTATATTACGGTAGACTTCATAGATATGAAGTCTAAATGGTTAATGAACTCATATACCATTCATTTATTTTGTATCCTTTTGAGAGGAGGAGAACCTTCCTCTTTATGGTTAAGTGTTAGGATTTATTATACCCTTATCCATTTCACACTTCCTGATATTTTAACTATATGTTCATTAACATCATAATAAACCATACAAGATTAGGTAAAGAACATCAATACATGCAACTTAGTAAGTTGCATTCAAGTAAGGGAAATTGTACTAATTCCCATTTATCCAACTCATTTAATGACAACAAAAATAAGGATCCAATCAGATATGAATGACAACATCAAAGATAGGATTACAAATTTCCTTCATATTATGCACAAGAGAATTGACATAATCAATTTAAGTAACTTTAGTCTTTTCAATTCATCATGATAAAATACACATTTTACAAGACTATGCATTACTGACATATTTCATGTCAACAACATCAAGATCATTAAAGAATACAACTTTTCTTCTTTCAATACATCTCAATAATGAATCATAATTCTCTATAAAAGGTCCAGACTTTTAAGCAACCAATACATCATATAAGTTATTACCTTCCTTTATCACTTACGAATTCCATCTGCAAAAATTGCTAGCATGGGTCAGTTCATTGAACTGAGCATGATAATCATTAAGCATTAAAATGATGTGCTTTTAACTATTTTTTTCATAAAACCAACTCTACTTTTACGAAATAGTAAATCCAAGAAAATAAATAAATCATAAGTAATAACAACCATAAAAAAGAAGAACAGGTTGATCACCTAAAGTAACATTAAGAAAAGATCATGATATAATCAGCACTTTACTGACATTATATTGGATAAGTAATATTTCAACCAATTTACTTATCTATATCAAATAAAATTACTTACTACCTATCTCTTGCATAATTCAATCTGAATTAGTAATACAGAACTAACTCAACTATTTTCCAAACATAGAGTCACGTTAAGAAGCAGGAACAACAAACTCAAAGCATTATCAAAATTCCCTAAAAAGACATCTACAGACCAAGCAAATTCCAACATCTTGAAAGGTTTAGGGATGAATTATTTACAACACAAAATAAGAGAATCCCCTTTCAAATGCTACGCCCCAAATTCATAGTCCACAATATAACCTAAGCTCTCAAGTTAGGTCATACCTTAGAATTAGGAAAATATTCACTCAATATAAGGCATATAACATTAATGATCCAAAACAATGTTAATCCCTTCATTACAATTCAAGTGAATAAGAGAGGAGTATCAACAACTACTCGATGTATTCTAAAGAGTAATGTAATAGACCTATCCAATTATAAATACAATGATTACACAAAAAGGAAAGGACAAACTATGATAACAATAAGAACTTTTCGAATACCATTTCACAACTAAGAAAAGAGAATGCAACACAAATCTCTTACAGTTTCCAAAGGAGATAGTGATGACTCAATACTTTAGAGAATAAAAGAGAAAGGAGTCAATCGACATGGTTAGATAAGGATTCCAACATTCCTTTACAAGAAAGGATGGTCATAAAAGGATTGGTACAGACCCAATCATAACATCCTTAGACTCTTTTAAACGTAGAAACCATGCACCAAAAATTGTTAGACTGAATCATACGACCACAAAATGCAAGTCGAGTTTCAAAATAAGGTTCACCCAAACATGAAGCAAAAGCAGTAGTAGTATTATTATTCTCATCAAGAAAGAGATGTAATAATCAGAATTGCTAACAACTTGCAGGGAATTAATAGCCTTCATCATTCATTCAAAAATGTCAAAGTTTTAGTCAAAGTAACCAAAGACTATCCATCGTGATTCAATTTCAAAGAAGGTGCATTCCAAGATCGACATGGCTTAGCTACAGGTGCACAAGCTATCAACAGAGATGAAAAAGTACTTTTCATTACATTTCTATGGATAGTTCAACTGCACACCTCTACAAATTGATAAGGTAAATTATCCCTTCCAATCTTACCCAGAGAACAAAGAAATGGAAGATTCCAGAAAACCCCTTACTCGAACTGATTTGGTTAGTTCTAGATCAAGAAACGTCAACCAAAATTCCAAATAACATCTTTAAAGCTTCACAAAATCAAAATCAGGAAGGATTCAACAAGTTACTCTAGCAAGTTACTCAAGAGGTTAACCCAGATCAGAACGTATTCAAAATCAACAACATCTAACTCAACAGAGAAGTAGACAACATGATCGACATCTAGAAAGATCAAACAGAGCTACGAGAATAACCCAAGTATCGACTCAAAAAAATCCGACTCTCAACATGTCCTCAACCAAACAGGACCTCATCTATTTATCCATTAGTTCAGTCCTCAAAAACTTAAAGAAAGACACAATAAATAAAGATCAGAAGAGAAGACTTCACACATAGATATTCCCAACAAGATAACATCAAAATCTAAGAGTCCAAGAAACAATTATCTCATAGTTTCCATAAAAGAACTTAATTCAAGCAACTCAATTTTTAACTAAAAAGATAAGAGGAATAATAAAACATTCACTCTTGTTTCCATACAAGATGAATCCACAAAAATAGAGATTCCAAACACCCAATATCTTCCCAGCTCCCATCGAATACCGAATTTGAAGAACTAATAGATTATACAAGTAAGTTCAAGAAGAAGTCACTTATTTACTATTTTCTATACAAATTTGAGTTCATAAAACTCTGAATCGAAGTATTCATAATAGTACAGTTCCAACAGGAGTAACAAAACTTCAACAAAACAAAGATGCGATAGAGAAGGATATTCATTTACCTTCTAACAACCCAAAAAAGCAAACCCAATTTGAAACTTGAAGCCACATTTCATTTCCATAAACCCATTTTCAAACAGACAAGTAAGATTCACACATGCACATCATTACTCAAATCACCACAAGATTTAAGGTGGGATTCAACATTAAATGAACAGGAAAACAACCCATCTCCTACCTTATCAAGAAGAGATTCCTCAAAAGAAAAATAGAGATTTTTCAAGCAAGAATGCATGGTAATCATAACAAAATAAAAGACCCATTTATTTCACGAGAGCAGAGTTGTTTTAATGAAGACATTTAGAGAAAAGCATAGCAGCTTAATGGATAGAGCCTATCATGCCTGATAGTGCTTCTATCGATTCGAAGAAGATTTCCATCGAGCCTTCACAACTCCTTCTCCAAATGAAATCAACAACCAAAAACTTCCTTCTCAAATGCCTCATATACTTCCATTAGATTAAAAATAGTCCAAGGGAGTTAAAAATAGTAACAAACTAAAAATAGAATTGCTGGTTCAAAGAACCAGATAGCTCCATGCAGAGCAAAAATTGAAATACATGAGTAACCAAACAACCCCCAAGAAATTCACTCGCATGGTTTCCAAGGCGGTTTGCTCACCAAAACCAATGACCATAGATGCCATTAAACTCCACTTTCCCACCTATATCTCCATGCCATCGCCATCTAAAGTTGGCGAGTCCAATTTCAAAGATAACATGCATTACTTAACTTTAGTGACGATGCCAACTAGGATTCCCTCTAGTTTCCATGCTCTGCCCGCCAAACCGAGTACTACAATGCTTTAAATTCAAAAATCAAATCAAATAAATGAATTATAAATTATCGTCACTATCTCATACTTTACATTTTAACCCTTAGGTCCCTTTCCATCCTTGCATTAGTTTAGGATAGATATCATTAGCTTAGGATCCACCTTAGGTTAGTTTAGAAAGTATTTACCTTAGGTTTTTAAACATTTCCTTAGGTAAATTTTCCATCTTAGGATAGGCCATACTTCATACCAATTTAGTATTAGGTAATAGGTTAGAAATAAACCTATAGTTACCTTAGGTTATTTCCAAATCCCCCACTTTGTAAAACATACAACTTAGGTTAGGATGCAACAAGATTAGTGTAAACATAGATATAAGGTAGGTCTAGTTTACCTTAGGTTAGAATCCCATTAGGATAGATCTTAAAGATCTAGGACTTAGGTTTTTACCCTCAATAGTCCTAAAGTAGACCTCCATCCTCTTTACGCCATTCAGTGTCCTAGAGAAATTAACAAGAAGATCCGAGCACACTACTTACAGTAGAATGCAAAGCAAGAACTTCCAATAAGATCAATGAAATTATATAAATACAAGAGTTTAATCCTTTATTTCCTTCAACCTCTGAATGTCAGTTTACCATACAGATTAGGTAAGAAGAATTAAAACATACCTTGGATCAATGGAATTGATCAAGGTTTCGTTATTATAAAGAGGTAATTTGCAAACAACATTACCAGTTTACAACCTTTCTTATCTCAAATAGAATGGATTCCTTGCAAGCAACAACATTTCAGCAAAATGAATCCAAGAACATAAATAAATTATCCATGGCAAGCATGATTTCTAATAGTCAAAAGAATACACCTTCTTAGGACAAATCACATGTCAATGCTTGCAATGCAAAAGAGGAAAATTTAACATTTTTCCACATGTGTTACAAGGGTTTTGCACAATAAATATCATAGAAGATTTTATTGCCTCAAAACTAGAATATACCCATAATTTCAATGAGAAGACACCATTAACATGGAACAACGAACAAGAAACAAAAATTAAAAATTCTCATTACATTCTATTCAATAAGTACATGTTCATGGACTATAGTCAAGATGGAGAGGAATGCATTAGACAAGGAAATGGAAGAAAATCAGCTAGGTTGTATCTAGAGAGAAAATGAGAGCTAGAAAGCAACAATAACCATCCTTGAAGTGAAGAGGTCACCCCTATTTATATCTTTACATTGCAACCCTTCATCTACCCCCACATGAATCTTCATATTCTTATTCCACTTGTGACTTTCCATCTTCCTAGGAAGTGAGAAAATAAGTCCCCTTTTTATAAATCAAAAGGGACTTTTACAATGCAACATTAGAAAGTCACTTAAGTGAAAAAGACAAAAATTCATGATTATACACAATGAAGAATTAGAAAGGGAGAGAGAAGGAAGAGGGAAAAAGAGGGAGAAGGAGGGAGAAGGAAAATGGAATTGACTAATTGTTTGATGAAGAATCCTCCTTTGATGAAGAATCAACTCCTGTCAATTTCCCGGAATATCTCCAATAATGAGACTTTGACCTTTGACCATCTTGTTGAATCTAGCAATCGCAAATGATAACTTCTCAGATTATGGGATTTGCACATGTTCCAATGTGTGGAGCCAAGTATCAAGGGTGGCATTGAGCTTCTTACATTGATTGAACCACTTCTTATGTTTCCTTATTGTATTAGAGATGGAACCTCTAATTTCTAAAAGGGATTCCAAAGTGTCACCAGTGAAGGATAGAGGATCACCGATATTTTCTTGAACCAATTCTTGAAATGAATTTTGAAGATCCTTCAAAGAAATGTTCTCATTAAGGAAAGGATTTCCAAACTCCTACATGTTTGTATAGAGATCCTCTAGAATTATTGATATATCTTCTTCATAGGATTCCAATTCAACAATGGCCTCTTTTACATCATCACACCTCGAGATTATAGTACAAGATCAACTCGGAGGAAAGTTCTACGAGGTGTATGAAAACACATTTGAGCTTTCTAAGGCATGAGAATCAAAATTATTCATGTCTTTCACCAATGATAAATAATCCTCCCAAAGGACCTTCTCTTTCTTGATCTATACCTTAGTATTCTTGATTTTCAACTCGTGGTCAAGAGGAATGTGAACAAATAGATCATCTCGCAAAGAGAGTGTTCCCTTTTCCATGATCATGCTTACCCATTGGTCACATGCCCTTCCTTACATTGTGAATGATTGAGTTTTTGAGGAGTGAGGATCAAAGTTGTAAATGGGATAGATTACTTCAATCGGAGGCAAGGATGATGAATCGGGTTCAAGAAATGATTGCATATATGAAGACAGTCCTCACATGCTCTTCCAATTGATCAATGGCTTGCTTGTATTCCTCATTCAATGTAAGTATCTGAGATGAAGAATCTTTGAACAAGTGAGCATCACCCTCATGAATGTATTTCCCCAAAGATACTCTTTTCATTTCATATTCATAGAGTTTCATTTCCTCCACAAGCTTGATGACCTTTAGATTTGTAACCTCTATAAACTGACCTCTGGAAGCCTCGATGAAGAACTAAGAGGTTGTTTGCATTTTCTTACTTCTCTTAGTTTTTATGTACTTGAGATGTCCTTGAAGTTGGGTGTCACTTCCTATTACATTGTTCTTAACTCCTCTCTAAGAAAATTTTTGATCCATGGGAAGGGATCGAAAGGAGTAGAAAGGATATCAGACACCTCGGGTGTTTGGTAGGAAACCAAAGAGTGACTAGGATTGGTTGGTTCAGCCACCTCTGTAGGGAAAATTAGATCTACCAGATGCTCAAAGGAATATAAAGGATCTACCTCTCCTTATTCAAGTTTCTCAACATGTTCCCTTCTAAATTTCGATCTCTTGTACATCTCCTTTGAAGGAGATGTTTCTCTAACTTATGCAAGTTTCCTCTTTCTAGACTAAGATGAGTTTACGCCTTTATTGGATGCTTCGTGATATACAACCAAAGAGGAAATGGTAAAATCCACTCACCCGAGGTAAGTGAATGTGGAGAATTGTGTGAAGAATCCCCCATACCTTGTGATCAATTCCACTACTTTAGGTGAAATTATCCGTTCTAGATCTCCTTTGAGCAACCTGATGAGGTACATAGTGAATGTATCATTCACTCTTGTGAAATGTGAGTTTCTCCCTAAAAGTGAGTTGCCGATACTTTTCAAATGCGGGGACCTTCTAAGAAAGAGAGATAACATGAAATGGTCTTGTGTATGTGAGGGCATACACCAAGTAAGAGGTCATAGTGAACCTCTTAGTGATGAAAACTACTCAATTGTGTATGAATATTGTCATTGATGATTTGACCCCAATCAATAATTTGATTTCCTTCAATGACCACCAACAAGAATTATTCCATCCATTCATGGAAATACCTTGTATGTTCTTCACCCATCACTCTATTCAAGAGCACAATTGCATCGAATATGCCTCGTGGAATTCACTCTGTGACAATGTCTTGGGCATCCGAGAAGGTTTTCTCCCCTGCTTGAGCCATGAGCCAATTACAATTCCTTGAAAATAGGAATAATTATTTAACCATTCTTGGGATGAAAAATTTCATGTGATGATTACCATTTTACTCTGGGTTGGAATTTTCAAGCATTGTGAGATTCCATTTGGGTGAGAACTGCAAGTAGAGAATTGTTTTCATTGGAGATATTCCTCGTGGTAAGATCATAGTGTCTTACACTAAGCTATGACTAACTCAATGCTTTGCACAAAGAGTGGATTTCCTCCTAATTTGAAAATTCCTCTAGTGAAAAAATTCTGCTCAACATGCCTTCTTTGTTGCCTCAATATTCAAGTCTTCAAATCATCTAGGTTTAAGTGTGCCACATCATTGTCTCCTACATTCGGGTACTCAATGACCAAAGTGGAAATTTGCTTGAATTTGGTGTACTTGATCTTCATGATGGCCAGAAATAGTGAGGGAATGGGTGATGGAATTGTGTGTGAAATTTGGGTTTGATAAGAATACTTATTATTTTTAGTAAGTCACACCTCACCCTTAGTTTCTATTTTTAGCCAATTTTTCAAATTTTCAAGTTTTGTAGTTTTCTAAGTTATGACGTGGAGGATTGCACCAAGGTTTCAAAAATATTGTTTCTTTCTCATCAAAACTTACTATTTTTAGTAAGTCTCAGCATCCAACTTACTAAAAATAGAATTATTCCTTTTGGGTGTCCGATTGAGCTAAAATTTGTTTCATTAGATTAGGAATTTTTATGTGATTTCATGCTCTAATTTTTAGGTATTTTGATCTCCAAAATTTCCAGGATGTGAAAAGGAAAGCATTTTCTCTAAAATTTTCTAGGGTATGCTGTAAAAATGTAGGGTATAAATGGAAATTAAATTTATATCATCTTCAAGGCATTCAGGAAAGCAAGCTACAAGCAAAATTTCATGGAAAACTAACAAAGATTAGGGAGATATGAGCAAATTTGTGGTTTTGGCAATGAGGTTTCGGAAGTTTTGGCAGCATAACAACATACCAAAAGAAATTGAGGGAAATTAAATATAAAAATGATTCAAAAATGGTTAATTTTTTGTTATAAACTCATCTCCCGTCACTAACCTAGTTAACTCACCGCTTAACCTACTTGTGACTCACCTTGCTTAACCAGGGCTAACTAGCATGAGAGAGTGGGTTAAAACTTACTAAATGGATCTTGGATGTCCCTATGTCCCTTGCCACATTCATTAAGGTAAAAATTGATGTAAGGGGTTTAAAAATGCACCATGGGGGCATCATGAGAGGGGATAAAAACAAGCAAGTTGTGAAGTTGAGAGTGCAAGCCTAGCAAACAGGTTAAAAGTTTTAAGTGACGAGAGAGGGGTTGTTCATGTGGTGGGGCATTATGATGTCCCCCATTTCCATTTTTCAAGGGAAAAAGGTGACATCAGGGCTTTGAAAATTCACCAAGGGTATAGTTCTCATGGGGAAGGGGCGGAGTTTGAATTGTGTGTTGAAGACCTCTTTCTAACACTTGAAGTTATGATTTAAGTGACAAAAACTTTCCCTCTATGTGGTGGCACATTCTGATGTCCCCATGTACATTTGAAAATTTTAAAAATAGACATCAACTCCTCATAAGTGTGCCTAGGTTCTATCCATCATGAGGAAGGGACCAAATAAAGTTGTGAGTGGATAATACCTTCCTAATACCCCAAATGAGCCTTTAAGTGACACAACCTTAAAAATGAATATCTCACCATGGTAGCACATTCTAGTATCCCCCATGTCCATTTTTAATTTTTTCAAAGGTAAAAATTGACATTAGGGGTCTCAAGTGCAAAATTAGCACTTTTGGAAGCTTGCCTTCACCATTGACCGCTAAAAATAGCATGTAGGAGTGTCTTCGCCACGAGAGCTTCCCTCGGTGTTCCATTGGAAAAAACTATATGATTTTGAGTGGAAAAAACAAATGAATCCATTTACACAATTTTTAGGAACTAGTTCTACATCCTTTTTTAAATTCAGACCCCTTTTCAAATTTGGCCATGAGCGGTTCTCGGAAGGTCAAACTACCACTAGAGGTAAATCTACAATTTTTTCTAACTCAAACCATGGAATATTTAGAGGATTTCCTTTTATTCACTTTGGTATTTAAATCAGCTCTCAAATCTCCTTCCAAAGCACCCAAAACCTTGATTGAGTCATCACAGGATCAAATATTTTCATCTACACTACCCAGGAAAAATATGAAAATATGCTACTTAGAATATCTTGAAACATTTTTATATGTGAATTATGAATTCTTATATTTCTAAAGAGTATCTTATTTCTTTCCAATTCATGATGATGCTCTTGGTACATCCGGAACAAGCCAACTAGCTTTTTCACTGCTTTCATTTCCTTACACCATGTTACAACTAGCTTGGTGTTACATAACTTGTTCCTAAACTTGATTTTTCTTGCAAAAATTTCATAAACTACCTCAAATTATTACATTTCTCTTATAAAAACTTCTTGGATGCTTTATCTTTTCCAGGTTTGTTCCGGAGGGTGCTCACTATGTGTAAAAGGCTAAAAATAGGCCTTTCGAGGCCTCGAGAATCACTTGTGTTCTCATATATCTCAAATTATTCATGAATAAATTTGAATAATGGTATTTCACATGAAACACACTTAAAAATCACATTAGCACATTCCTTATGGCCATTATCAGGATAACAGAAGATGCTGCGTTGGCTAGAGAGGATGATTTACATCGAAGGGAGAAGGATTTTCAAATGTGGCTTAGGTTGTCATGTAAAAAATTGTGAATTTTTCATGCTACACATTTATCATTACAACAAATGGCTTGTTCTAGGTACTTTTCTGGATCAAACACAATGAGTATAAGGAAAGCAGAACTCCAAAATTTCAAGATACTATGTGCACCAAAGTGCCTTATCCATTAGGCTTAAAGTCTGTGAGAGATATGCAATGAAGCTTCATTTATTGAACACATAAACACAACACATAACATGAAATGGAAACACATAACCTAAAATCACCTATGGAAGAGGTGGGGACAACCCACTTTTAATGTTTGTATAGTTTCAGATATTTCCCACTATGAGGAAATTCTAGATGAGTATCATCTATGTATGAGAGATGAAAATTACTTTCTCCAAAAGCTTCCCAAATCTAAAATGGTTTGAGCCATACTGAGTCAAATTTTCCATGGCGTCGTTTGGGCTCTCTTATTTTATCCCATAGTAAGATAAGATCACCAACCTAGAATTCTATTTCCTTCGCCTTCTTTTCAAAGATCTTCTACACATTCAATTGGTGTTCTCGGATCTGATCATCCATCATCATCCTATCTTCACCAAGCTTTTCCAAATATAAGATCCTCTTATCAAGATAATCATGGTTCTAAACATCTTCATTTGTCTTGACCAACTAAAGAGCAAGTAACTCAACTATGAGGGGAATCTTGACATTAATCCCATAAATCAACTGAAATGGAGACATGTCAATTGCTTTCTTCAGAGTGATCTTATCCACCTAAAATGCATCATAAATTTTTGTGTCATTTCCTTTGATTTTGATCAAAAAGCTTCTAGACTATTGTCACAATTTTCTTATTGCTAGATTCATTTTGACCATTCCCTTGTGGGTAATAGTCGATGCATGTGTAAGAGAGATTTTGTAACTATAGCAAAACTCAGTCAATTTCATTGATGAGAAATATGTTGCATTATCAACCACAATATTTTGAGGTATTCTAAAATGAACAATGATGTTCTCCTTAAGAAAGTTACATATTGTCTCGAAGTTTGCTTGTTTTATGAGGATGGTCTCCACACATTTAGTGAAGTAATACATATTTTTGAGTACATAAGTATGGCCTACACTTGAGTGGGGATTAAGCACACCAATAAAATCCAAGCCCCATTGATGGAAAGGTTCCTCAATGACCATTGGTTGAAGAGGGAGTGCAGCAAGTTGGGGTCTTCCCACAAATTGTTGACATGGCTCACACCTAGAAACCCATTTCTAAGAATTTAAAAAAATTAGGAAAAAGTAGTACCTACCCTCGAAGGATTGTATGTACATTCACCATGGTAGAAAAGTGTCCACCACAATCATGGTCATGATATGCCTTCAAAACTTCTCTTTTTGCTCCTTGTCAACACATCTTAAAAACATCTATGTAAACTCCTTTTCTACAAAACATGGTTCCATATGGCATACCTTGTTGATTTTAATTTGATATTTTTCCTTTGTTTTTAATAAAGGTGTGTCTAACACTCTCCATAGGTAAGATAGTATGCAATTTCAGAATACCACTTATCGATGGTGTTTACAATGAGAACTTGAAGGAAGTCCTCACTTAGGCATTCATAGTACTAGAATTCATGCTTTTCCTTTTGATTCATTTATGACTCATCTTCAGCCATTAACCTTCATAACCCATTGCATCATACCATTTTTGATGGCCTAATGTTCAAATCATCCTCCTAAATCTTAGCCACCCAATTTCACCTCTTATCCCCTAGATCTTGTTGAGTTAAGATTGACTTTAGTGTTGATCTGTAACCATGACTATAGTGTGAGAGTTAATAATATAGAACCTAAGTTTCTTGATTGTTTTGACAACAATATATGCATGCTTCTCTATCTGAGTGTAATTCAATTCATGGTCCTTCAACGGATAACTCATGAAGGCAATTGGAGCTTTAATACCTTCATCATATTTTTGAACTAGGATTGTTGAAAGAGTGTGTTCAGAAGCATAACAATAGAGAATAAAATATTTATCAAAATTTGGGCATACCAAGGTAGGGGATTTTGTAATTACTTATTTGATTCCCTCGAATGCCTCTTTTCCTTATTTACTCCACTTGAAGCTTCCTATAGTTTCATCATACTAAAAATGTGCTTTGTTAGTTCGAAAAATCTAGAAAAAATGGTGGAGAAAGATTACCTTACCGAAGAATGAGTGAGCTCACACCTTGCTTGTGGGCAAGGAGAGTACCTAAATTTCTTTTATCCTTTCAGGATCAATCTTATCTCCTCCTTATTCACAATGTGACTAAGGAATTTTCCTCTATAACACCAAAAATACATTTTTAGGATTTAAATATATCTCATGTTGTCGGCATCTGATCAACACTTATTCCAAGTGTTTCAAATGATCTCCTCGATTTTTAGAAAATACCATGAGATTATAGAGACATATGAAAATACAATTCTTGAGATCCTTGAAAGCAACATCCATTGCCCTTCCAAAAGTAGCTCCAAAGCATTAATTAGACCAAAAGGAATTTTGTTGTAGGAAAAAGTGCCCCATGGAGTGGTGAAAGCAATTTTGTTTCTATCTTCCTTTGCTACCTCAATTTGATTATATCTAGAAAAGACATCAAGGAAAGAAATCATTTTGGATCCGGTGACTTCCTACAAGATATGGTCCATAATGGGAAAAGGATAGTTATCCTATAAAGAGGCTTGATTCAAATTTCTAAAATCAACACAAATTCTTATTTATTTTTCTTTTAAACCGGGACAATGTTAGCCACCCATAGTGAGTGATGAATGGGAAATATAATTCTAGCATTCAACATTTTTAGAACTTCTTCTTTGATAGTGCCAATGATCTTGAAGTTATATAGCCTTTTCTTCTATCGAAATGGCTTGGTTTCGGGTTTGAGGGGTATGGAATGGTGCATCCCTTTTGGTTGGAATGATTTCAACTCATCATATAAATATGCTAGAACATCATAATACCTCCTCAATAATGAGACAAAGCTTCTTTTTTCTTTCATCGAACAAAACTTTCCAATGTTCACCATTTTTGGCTTCTCTGGAGTGTCAATGCTTTCTTTTTCAAAAAAATTAGTGGTGTAACGAGAGGATTCTTTTGTTCTTTCCTTGATAAAATTTCCATGTTTATCAAATAAGTATTCAAGATAAACTAATCCTTTTGGAATTTTATTACCGTTTAATCGATAACTCCTCTTAATCAAATTTTTCAATATCACCCTTTTCCTCATATAAGGAGCTTTGAGCATTTTCCTTCATAGAATAGATTATTGGAATTATCTCTTTGCTCCAAAAAAATAGAGAAGATAATTATCATCATTAAACACTTTCTAGTGATTAACATTATCTAGCACACTTGGTCTAAAACCATCTTAATAGTAAATAGGTCCTTATTGAAAGAAGGGTGTGGGGTCATTAGAGAAGTTCATACTGTGAGGGAATCAACCTTCTCATTCTAGTCATGAGGAATGGTCTAAATAGAAAAATCATTGAAAGACTCAATGCAATCCCACACTTTATTCATGTAGTTCTTAATTATTGGATTCTTGACTTGATACTTATTTATGACTTGTTTGACAATTACTTTGGCATGTCCTAGACATTTTAAATTTTTAATACCCATGGATTCAACTACGTCCATTCCTAAAAGGAGAGCTTCATATTTAGTTGTATTATTTGTATTCTCAAATTGCAACTTGTAAGAAAAAGGGAACAATTCACCTAAAGGAGAGATTAGGACAACGCCCCAGAGCCCGTATTGGAATAACTTCCATTAAACTCCATAGTCCACAACTGATATTCATCATCTTTATAGAAAAGCAAGGGTAGATTTCCATCTCTTTTTGTTACCATGTATTGTTGTCATGAAATAATACATCAGCCCTTGGAACTTCTTATTTCGAACAATGCATTTCATCTTTCTCATAGGTAGTAATTTCTTCATTTCTCATTTCACTGGAATGGTTTCATAAGACCAATCCATTTTGATTTCACCTCCAAATTCCGATAGAAACTTCTACTTAGTAACATTTTGATGATGTCGAATGTCTACGCTACTAATATGGTCAAGAAACTTTCTTATTTTGGAAAGCCAAAGCAACATGTGCATCCTTAATTCTACCCACAAGTGGAACTTCTTTTGACTTCATAGAGTAACAAGAGCCATTAAACCGTGTCAAGGTCAGTTTGAGAGAATTGGAAAATTTTATGGGCATCACATTATCAAAATCTCCCAAATCTATTATGCAGTTGTTCAACTGATGGCCTTTAATAAGGAGGGAGAGATATAATGGCTCAACTTTTTTGGTCTTGGATCACTCAAATAAAGCATGTTCTAAGATGGAGGAGTATATGGAGTAGGTATGAATCCTTTGGAATTGGGAACTTTAGCATTATAATTTGAACTACTACCTTTGATATAGTGGAAAATCCTATCAAATTGTTCGGATGAGTTTGCAAGAATTTAGATTCATAAATCTAAACTTTAGAATTGTTTACATGTTAATGATGTCAAATGGAGTGGAAGGAGATGAGGTATGTACCCCAAAGACTAGTGGGTGCTTTGGAGGGTGAAGGAGGTACTACCTTTGAAGTTGGAATATATTTAGCCATGGGAGTAGGCATTTGGGGAATGGTGGTGATTTTTCAAAGCACTTGAATATTTTGAAAGACCAACTTTTGTAGAAATAGAATTAGAACTAGGAGAAGCATTGGTAGACTTACTTGGAACAACATATTTCTTGCTTGTTACAAGGTTTGGCTTCTCCTTTGTAGACTCCATGGAAGGTGGAAGTAGAGATTCTCTATTTATTATTTTTTTTTGTTGAGTTGCCACCAGAGGATCTTCTATCTTCTTCTTCTTTGAAGTGGCATCGAGGAACCTCCTTTACGAGATTGGGAGCAAGTGAACACTACACATGAGAAGTTTGGTGCATCTTCATCATCATATTCTCCATCTCAGGAATACTTGAGGAAACTAATTTGCACATCATATTACACTTCTTCAATATTTATAACATTTTATCCTCATTTTCTTGTTTCGGATCTTCAATTTCTTCCTCCTCCTCCTCAGCATCACAAGTTTCATTTATAGGAGGGCTTCTAGAGAAATTATTAGCGTGGTGGATCAATACTTTTCTTATTTGTAAAATTCTTCCTATGAGCATACATATATACATGAAGGCTGGAAAACTACTTCTTAAGAGAGAGAATATCATGTAGCTATTTTTGTACTAATGAGTTCGTGCTTCTGGAAATTGAACTCTGGCCCTTCTCTTTGTTTGGACCCTTTTTATCTTTCTAGACATAATCAAGTCATCCTTCACCTCAACTACAAATTTTTGTGCATCCTCCAAATCAGTTGGTTGAGTTATTCTTAGCATGAACTTGACTTCAAGAGACTGTGCATTAGTGAATAATCTTAATTTATTATCCTTTGTGGGTTGAGCAGCTTCGAGGATCTTGTTGAGCATTATATTTATTTTCCACAAACTCCCTCATGGGATCATATGGTTCTTTCTTTAACTAATACCATTGAGCAAGAAGAGTGTGAGCATCCTTGACTGGTTTGAGTCTAGATTCAAACTTGGATTTCATATCATCCTAGCTAGTAATAGACCTCCTTGGTAAACGATAGAACTAGTTTGCATCAACATCTTGCAAATATTCTATAAACAAACGGGTTGATACATCTTCATAACCTATACCCAATACCCCACATGATTTTATTAAATGCGTAATGTGATCATCGAGTGTTGCTTCCCATCTTTGTAGAATTTAGGAAATTTCTTTCGGGACCCTTTGGGTAATTCATGTAAAGGGGTGTTAGAGCCAATGGGCCCATGTTTTATCCCAAAGGAAAAGGTACTTGTTGATCCATATTTGGTTTTTTTTAGATGCTTCTCTATTGCTTCTTCTTCAAATCTTTCTACAACTTATTATGTAACTTCTTCTTCTTCAGAGGAATATAATTTAATGGTTCAATTGTTGATCTCTTAATGGAATATTCAAGAGGCAAGGTGGGATCAAATTCAGGAAAATATTGTTGACATGTTCTTCTTGTAATTTGAGTGATTTTAAGTCTAAAATTAGAATGTAATTGCTCTTAAAAATTCATATTAATCATAACTAGCTCTAGAGGACCTCGTATACCTTCTCTTTGCCACTTGTTTAGATGAATGCACGGTTTATAACAAATTTCTTCTAATCTCTTCTTTGTTTATTTAGAGTTTTTCTTACACGTAGATCTTGAACACATTCTTCTTCAAGGTCAAAAACTCTTGAGGTTGTGTGGTAATGATTAAAGCTCTCTTGGTTATGCCAAATATAGTTCTTCAAATCAGTGAAAGGTCTTCTTGTGTATCTGGAAGAAAAAAGGAGATTATGCTGCAACACATGAGAGGATTTCTAGGGATAGTCATGAAGGGGAAAATGTAGACCAAACATGAAGAATCTTATGGTTTGAAATATTTGATAAAAAAATTAGTATTTTTCATATATTTAATTTTTATGGATTTGGTTTATGAGGTGGAGCAGAAAAAAAAAAATTGCCCCACGGTGGGCACCAAAATTGATGGAAAAATTTTTTAGGTAGACAAATTAGTGATTCTCTCACCAACACCTTTGTGTGGGACTAGGTGCCTCTACTTGAATGGGGAATCTCCATTTATTGAAAAAGGGAAATATTTACACTATTCTAATTGTTTGGGGGTGGCTTTCAATTGGGGATCACACAGAGTACTTCCCTACACCTGTGGAAAAGTGCTTGTAGATACTACAAGGGAAGAAAAATCTTGAGGGAGAGAGGTGTGAAAAGAATAGCAAGGAGGGTTTTGCACAATAAATATCACAGAAGAGTTTATTTCCTCAAAACTAGAATATACCCATAATTTCAATGAGAAGACACCATTCACATAGAACAAGGAACAAGACACAAAAAGCACAAAGTCTCATTACATTATATTCAACAAGTACATGCTCATGGAGTGTAGTTGAGATGGAGAGGAATGCATTAGACTAGGAAATGGAAGAAAATCAGCTATCTTGCTTCTAGAGAGAAAATGAGAGCTAGAAAAAACAATAACCATCCCCTTGAAGTGAGGAGGTCACCCCTATTTATATCTTTACATTGCAACCCTTCATCTACCCCCCACATGACTCTTCATATTCCTATTCCACTTGTGACTTTCCATCTTCCTAGGAAGTGAGAAAATAAGTCCCCTTTTATAAAATCAAAAGAGAATTTTACAATGCAACATAAGAAATTCACTTAAGTGAAAAAGGCAAAAATTCATGATTATACACAATGAAGGATTAGAAAAGGGGAGAGAAGGAAGAGGGAGAAAGAATGAGAATTAGGTTAAATAATTGTTCAATGAATAATCCTCCTTTAATGAAGAATCCACTCTTGTTGGCTTTCATGAAAGATCTCCAATGATGAGGCTTTGACATTTGACCATCTTGTTGAATCTCGAAATTGCAAATGATACCTTCTCAACTTTTGTGATGTGCACATGTTCCAATGTGTGGAGCCAATTCTCATGGGTGGCATTGAGATTCTTACATTTATTTAACTACTTCTCATGATTACTTACAATATTAGAGATGAAACCTCTAATTTCTACAAGGTATTATAAAGTATCACCACCTTTGAAGGACAGAGGATCATCGATCTTTGCCTAAACAAATTCTTGAAATGAATTTTGAATATCCTTCAAATAAATGTTGTCATTGAGGAAAGGATTTCCAAGCTCATGCATGTTTGTCCGAGATCCTGTAGAATGGGATTTCAAGTTAGCAATGGCCTCTTTAAGAGCATCACACCTCCAGGTTATAGTATGAAACCAAATGGGAGACAAGTTCTCTGAGGTGGATGAAAACACATTTAATCTTACCAAGGCATGAGAATAAAAATTATTGAAATATTTCACCAATGAGAAATTATCCTCCCAAGGACCTTATCTTTCTTGAGCTCTACTTTAGTCTTCTTGATTTTTCAACTTTTTGTTCGAGAGGAATGTGAATAAATAGATAATCTCAAAAAAGAGAGCACTCCCTTTTTCCATGATCATGTTCACCCATTGGTCACAAGCCCTCCTTGTAGTGTGAATACTTGAGCTTGTTTGAGGAAGTGAGGATCGAAGCGAAATAGGATACATTGCTTCAATTGGGGGCAAGGATGATGAATCTGGTTCAAGAAATGATTGCACATATGAAGACAAAGTCCTCACATGCTCTTCTAGTTTCTAATGGTTTGTTTTTATTCCTCATTCCTTGTAAGGATCCAAGATGAAGACTATTTGAACAAGTGAGCATCACCCTCATGAGTGGTTTTCCTAAAGATACTCTTGTCATTTCATAGTCATTGGGTGTCATTTCCTCCATAGGCTTGATGATCATCATATGTGCAAAGACCCTCTACAAACCGAGCTCCGAAGCCTCGGTGTAAAGAAGAATATAGAGTTTTTGTGCTTTCTTACTTCTCTTGGTCTTGATGTACTTCGAGATGGCCTCAAAGTTGGGTGCCACTTGCTTGTTGTACTATTCTTGACTCCTCTCCAAGAAAATATTTGATCCATGAGAAGGGATCGAAAGGAGCAGAAAGGAGATCGAACACCTCATGTGCTTGGTAGGAAACCAAAGCATGACTAGGATTGGCTGGTTCAACCACCTATACATTGACAATTGGATCTACCATATGCTCAAGGAACTACAAATGAACTATCTCTTCTTGTTCAAGCTACTCAACATGTTCCCTTATGACTTTAGATCTCTTGTACACCCCCACTGAGGGATATGTTTCTTCAACTTCTACAAATTTCCTCTTTCTAGATTGAGATGAGCATGTGCTTTCATTGGATTCTTTGTAAGATGTGGAGAGAGAAGATTACATCGATAAGGTAATTAATATACTCTTTTAATGCAAGTTTCCCTCCTCTTTTTATACCAATTTTTAGACCTTTAGATCACATGTATTATTATCTCTTTAATGTCTCCAGACTCAATGATATGCAATGAGATGGGAGAAGGAGATGCATATTATGTCACTTTTTACTCAGGATCAAAAAGATTTGAATCATCATCAGGAACACTTTGATCAAACAAATCAAATTAGAAAGAGTTCAGTTGTTTAACTGACATCCTCATGTATTCCCTTTTTTTGACTCCCCAATCATCGACTGAGTTGACCAAGAATTCTTCAATTTGAGGAATGTCATGCGAAATTTAGGTAACCACAAAGGACTCATGATTTGTTCGATATCAAAGTTATCCCTAGCCACATAGGATTCCATGTTGAAGGAAATAATTAAGGTCTCAATGTTTGAATAATCAACCAAATTCTTACATGAATAAATTCCCAATGAGATGGGAAAGGTGACACCCTTTTTTCTTCATAGCCTTACATTCGATATGAACCTGATCTAATTTCCTACAAAACTCAATCAAGAGAATCTTATGGCTTGGGTACCTCGGAAACCTAAGAGGGACAAGGTCAAATCCACTCACCTTGAGGTAAGTGAATGTCGAGAATTATGTGAATAACCCCCCACACCTTGTGATTACTTCCACTACTTCGGGTAAAAATTCTTCATTCTATATCTCCTTTAAGCAACTTGATGAGGTACATAGTGAATGCATCATTCACTCTTGTGAAATGTGAGTTTCTCTCCCTAAAAGTGAGTTACCGATACTTTTCAAATGTGGGGGCCTTCTAAGAAAGAGAGATGTCATGAAAAGGCCTTGTGTATGAGAGAGCATACACCAAGTAAGAGGTCATAGTGAACCTCTTGGTGATGAAAAATACTCCAATTTCTTGTGAATGTTGTCATTGATGATTTGACCCCAATCAATCATTTGATTTCCTTCAGTGACCACCAATAAGAATCATGTCATCCATTCATGGAAATCCCTTGTATGTTCTTCACCCATCACTCTATTCAGAGGCACAATTGCATCATAATATGCCTCGTGGAATTCACTCTATGATAATGTCTTGGGCATCCGAAAAGGTTTTCTTCCCTTCTTAAGCCATGATCCAATTGCAATTCTTAAAGATAGGAATCATTCTTTATCCATTATTGGGATGAAAAATATCATGTGATGATTATTGTTGGAGCTCAAACTTGCACCCATGTCTCGGATCTCGTAGAACCGAGTCATTTAAAACAACAATGGAACCATCTCTAAGTTAAGGGACCTTGAGCACTTGAGATGGATCTTTGGAGAAGGTTGGTTCCTCTACCTATTTCTATTGCTACTGCTACTCCTAATGCTAGAAGGGAAGTCTAAGATAAAATGCCAAGGGACCAAGGATAGAAGGATAACAGAAAGGAAAACTAATTAAAAGGGAGGTGATAGTATCAGAAAAGTTGGATGAACACTATTTGTTCTGAGTGAGAACTAAGGAGAAAGCACGAAATAAGGATAGGCACATGTAGCACAAACCAAAATTCATTTACACCATTGACTTCATGAAACACAACTAGAAAATGGAATTGCAAGGTACTTAAAGTGACACAGCAAGCATACAATGTAAAAGAGAGGCAAGGAAGAAGAATATAAAATGTTAAGACAGAAAATAGTCACAAAACGATGCTTTTATTACTTCCAGGTATGCACAGTTGGTTACAATGGCATTTGAAGGCTGATATTCACATGCACAAACTATATCTAGAGGTCTACGACTCAGAATGTAGAGATAAAGAATCCTTAGCAAACACTAAAGGATGCAAAATGTCCAACCCTTTACAATGAGTCGAGCTCTTACATTTATAGATAAATCCATGAGAGAAAAGAGGAGGGAAATCTAATTTGAAAACTCAACCACCAGTAATGAATGCCTACAAATCTACTTATAAATATGTCAATTCCACTTCTCCATGTCTCTTTGGCATGCTAGAGAAGAAAATGGGTGAGATCTTGAAGTGGATTGGGTGGTTAAAGTAATCAGATATACTCATTAATGATGTGAAAGATTTTATAGTCTCTCACTTACCAAATCCAACTAAAATTTGAATTTGTATAGTCTATCATGTATCCCATGTTAGATACTTTCCAAAAATTCTAGGCACGCAAGGATCTAAGTACTTTGGAACAAAATTTATAAGCTGTTAGAGGATCTACATTGTAAATTGGACACGCAAGACACATTATGTCCACTAATTGATCAAAGGTCAGCCAATTGTACATATCCTTTGTCATTTTTTCCACGTGTCACCTAGCGGTTTATTATAAGGATTTGGTCCCCTATTGGCGTGGTTTGATTAGTTGCGTGTAGCACACTCAAGCTTGTCAGATGATGATGTGGCACGGGGAGCGCAGAAGAAGGTGCAAAGGCAAGAGCACAAAATAATGAGGTACGAAAGGAAAACAAAGGGAAGGCTCATGTAAAGGTGACACGTGGGAAAGGAAATGGGAGAAATACCAAGGAAGGAACATATGGCCAAGGTACAACTATTACAAAGTAATTTGCGGGGTGTGTGAGAGTGTCGGGGACTTAGTTGGATTAGACAACAAATCTATGGCACGCGCGCAGGTTTCTAAACCTGTAGGGAAGATTTTGAATGCATGAAGGGTGCGCGTGACGGAAAATGGAACAAAGGGGAAAAGGAAAATGAAAGGATGAAGAAAATGAGGAGCGTGCAAGGGCACGTGAGGAATCTACAACCAAGACTGTTCCAAAGGAGCAAATGAGGTATGCGCAACTTGCAACATAGAACCACAAAGCTAGAATGTAAATAAAAGTTGTCCAATAACTAGGGGATTTATTTGGATAACAATTACCATGTTATTCTAGGTGGGAATTTTTTAATCATTGTGATATTTCTTTTGGGGTGATAGCTAGTAGAGAATTGTCTTGGCGAAGATAGTCCTCATGACAAGATCATAGTGCCTCACATAGGTTATGACCGGCTTAGTGCCTTACATAGAGAGTGGATGTCCTCCTGCTTTAAAAATTCCTCTAGTGAAAAAAATTCTCCTCGACATTCCCTCTTGGTTCCCTTAACATTCTAGTCTTGAATCAAATCGCCAGGTTCAAGGTGTGACACATCATTGTTCTTACATTTGAGTAATCGGTGACTAGAGTGGAAATTGGCTCGAATCCAGTGTACTTGATCATTATGATGGCTAGAAATATAGAGGGAATAGGGTGATGTAGGTGTGTGTGAAATTTACTCTTTTTGTAAATCACACCTCAACCTTAGTTTCTATTTTTAGCCAATTTTCCCATTTTCATGTTTTACGCTTTTATGAGTTCTAGACTTGGAGGATTGCATCAAGGTTTCAAAATTGATGTTCCTTTATAGTCACAACTTACTATTTTTAGTAATTATCATAATCCAACTTACTAAAAATATAATTATTCCTTTTGGTGTGTCCGATTGAGCTTAAATTTGTTTCATTAGATTAGAAATTTTAATGTAATTACATGCTCCAATGTTTTAGGTATTTTTATCTACATAATTTCCAAGATCTAAAAAGTAAAGTTTTTATCTAAAATTTTCAAAGGCATATAGTAAAAAAATTATGAGATCAATGGAAATTAAATTTATATCATCATCAAGGCATTCGTGCAAGCAAGCTACAAGAAAAATTTCATGGAAAACAGAGCAAAGATCAAGGAGATATGAGCAAATTTGTGGTTTTGGCAATGGGGTTTCTAGAAATTTTTGAGGCATACCAACGACAATATATGGAAAGGAAATATGAAAAATGACTCAAAAAATGGTTAAGTGTTTTTTTATAAACTCATATGCCCTCACTAAAAATGGTTAACTCACCCCTTAGCCCACATGTGACTCACTTTGCTTAACCCGGGTTAACTGACATAAAAGGGTGGGTTAAAACTTACTAAATGGGTTCGAATGTCCCCATGTCCCTTACCACATTTAGTAAGGTAAAAAGGGACATCAGGGGATGAAAATTAACCATGGGAGGAGGCATCAATAGAAGAGGGAAAACAAGCAAGTTATGAAGTTGAGAGTGCAAGCATAGTGAGCGAGGTTCAAGGAAAAAGTGTGAAGTAGAGTGTGCAAGCCTAGTGAACAAGTTGAAGGTTTTAAGTGAATAGAGAGGGGTTCTCATGTGGTGGAACATTCTAATGTCACCCATGTCCATTTGGTAAGGGAAAAAGGTACGGCATGGGTGTGAAAATGCACCAATGTTTTGGTTCTCGTGGGGAAGGGGCCAGGTTTGAACTATGTGTTAAAGACCTCTTTCTAACACTTAAAGTTGTCATTTAAGTGAAAAACAAAATCCCTCCATGTGATGGCACATTCTGATTTCTCTCTTGTACATTTGGAAAGGAGAGAAATGGACAAAGCATGGGTGTGAAAATGCACTAAAGGTTTTTTCTCATGGTGAAGCGCAAGGTTTGAATTGTGTGTTCAAGACCTTTTTCTAACATTTGAAGTTGTGATTTAAGTGATGAAAATTTCCCTCCATATGGTGGAACATTATAATGTCCCCCATGTCCCTTTGGCAAGGGGAAAAAGGGACATCAACCCCTCATAAGTGTACCTAGGTTCTATCCATCATGAGGAAGGGGCCGAATAAAGTTGGACCTGGATAACACCTTCCTAACACCCCAAGTGAGCTTTTAAGTGATGCAACCTTCAAACATGAATATCTCACCATGGTGGCACATTATAGTGTCCCCCATGTCACTTTTGACTTTGGTCAAAGGAAAAATTGACATCAAGTGTCTCTAAGTGTGAAATTACCACTTTTGGAAGCTTGCCTTCACCATTGCACTGCTAAAAATAGTTTGTCAGAGTGTCTTCTTACCCCAAGAGATTCCCTAGGTGTTCCATAGGAAAAAATTATATTATTTTGAGTGGAAAACACCTAAGGAATATATTTCCACAAATTTTAGGACCTGTTGTTGCATCCATTTTTAAATTCGTGCCCCTTTTCAAATCCGGGTCATGAGTGGTTCCTAAGGTCAAACTACCACTAGAGATAAATATACAATTTTGTTTAACTAAAACAATTAAAAATGTATATTTTTGAGTTGTATTCGCTTTTTCATTTAATCATCTCTCAAATATCCTTGGAGATCTAAGAATCTTCAGTTTAGTCATCACTAGGATCGAGATCTTCATCATTCGCATCACGGAAAAAATCTGAAAATATCATCCTTAAAATCTCTCAAAATTTTTACAATATTAATTAAAAATTCTCATATTTCCAATGAGTATCCTATTTCTTTTCAATTTATCTTGAGGCTCCTAGTACATCTAGAATAAGCCAACTAGTTTTTTCACTGCTTCCATTTCCTTACATCATGTTACAACTAGCCCTGTTATATAACTTATTCCTAAACCTGATTTTTCTTGCATAAATTTACTAAAATAACTCAAATGATTTCATTTATCTACCACACAATTCTTGGATGCTTTACCTTTTCCCTATACGTGCCCAGAGGGTGCTCGCCAAGTACAAAAATCTGAAAATAGCCCTCTCAGGGCCTCTGGAAGCACTTTTCTTCTCATAAATGTCTAAATAGTCATGAATAAACTTGAATAATATCCCCTACACATGAAACACACTTGAAAATCACATTAGCACATTCCTCCTAGCCATTATGAGGGTAACACAGTGACTGATTTGGTCGGAGGATAGGTTTACATTGACCGAGAGAAGGATTTTCAAATGTGGCTTAGGTTGTCATGGATTTTTTTTTTTATTATTCTACACATTTAGCATGACAACACTACGAAAAAGTGGTTTAAGTTGAAATCCCACCCTCAACAATTTAAATAAGGAAAATTGGTCCTGAAATGGGATGAATACCAATCCAAACCAAGGAAACATAAGAAGTTTGATGTTATTTGGAGCGACCCTTATTAGATTACAAGGATCAAGAGGAGTAATGGTTTTGAATTGGCAAATCTTGACGGTGAAATCTTGTTTATCCTAGTTAATGGGATTTTTCTCAAGCCTTATTTCTAAATATTTCTCTCCCTCCTTATACGATTGTAAATATGTTTCTTCTCCCTACCTTTTTTATTGTTCGTGTTTTCCTAGCCCCGGTTTTTATACTATTGGTGTTTGTTGCTCTAATTTGTGTTATCATTCGTTTTGCCCATTTTTGTCAAGTCTAAACCGCTAAAAAAATTGGTGGGGACTATGTGTTTCCCATTGAGCCACATGGTCAAATCTCTCAATCTTCAATGATTGTAGTATAATTTTTTATTTTAATTGTCTTCAAGTGTGCACTTCTGCAACCTTACAATTTCCTTATTCATCCACTAAGAAAACGAGTTTACCCATACATCTTTTGTTTCTCTGTTGAAAAACTTGTGGATTATTTTTAACATGTTTTAGAGTTTCGGTATAGAGGCACATGTTTACAAATCAATTGAACACCTATGGGAAGGAGAACTTGAGATATAGGTAATTGATAGCTATCTTGGGGCACCAAGAATATTCAAGGCCATGCGGTTTCCTTGCGAGAAAAGGATAAAGTTGTGGGAATTCTAGGAATTTTTTCGAGTTTTACACCGAATCTATTCACAATGGATGCACAAGGTAATTGGTTCTCACAACTAACAAGTAGATACCCCCTTTAATTCACCAAAATGTTGCCAAAATATCACCCATGTTTTTTTAAACAATGTATTCGGCCAAACTAAAGCATTTTTGTTTGGAAAACTATGGAGCAAAAAGAACTTAGTGTTTTGTAAAAGAAAGAACATATTTTTGGTAGGTCCACCTAACCCGAAAAACAAAGGTTCAAGAGCTCTAAACATAGGCAGCTCTAGAAAAAATGTCTGCGAGGAGTCAGTAAAGTCTTCCGTACAAACCAGATCGCGGAGTTGAAGTTAGTGTTCTAAAGATCAAAAAAATATGGTGCATCACGATTTTGTAAGGTCCATGCTACAAAGAGAATTGACCACGAAGTTATTATCTATGAAACAAATCAATAGGGTTGTGCACCACCATAGCATATGAAAGGTCGAGTCCACCATGGCATGTAAAATATTGAGTTCATCGTGGAGAAAAGGAACGAAGTAATTTTATGTTCCATAGGATTGCAAGAACCTAGTGTTCCACGGGTTTTAAAACCTACTCAACAAAAGTTAAAGACCATGGAGCAAAACAATAAATATTTGTGATGAGATAGATGTCACAAAATGAAAGGAATGCCATCGAGTTTCCAAGCTCCACAAAGTAAACAAAATTCAAATTTCAATGATCACCCGCCGAATGAAGGAGCAAGTAGCTGCATGAGAAAGGAATTCCACAAAGGATTTAAATATCGCTCAAAGCCATGAAAGACCATGAAATCAATGATAAGACCACGGGTGGTAATAATAAGTCCACAAAGGAAGGAAATGATGAATAAGAATCTGTCATACAAAGGATTTTTTGTGATGATTTCGGGACTGGTTTATGTTCATATCTTTTAATCCAAAGCTCCATTTTACACAAGACCAGTTCCACTAGAAGTGTTTCTCAGAGTGTGTCACTAAAGATTAAATTTTTAGGGGAATGATGAAGGTATTTGGGAGATTTTAGTGATGGAATTTTGGACCATTTTGAGTTGTTGTTTTTTGTTGTAGACACCTAAAATCTGCTTACGTAGTTTTAATACTAAAATTACACTAACTATCCTCTTTCCCATCATTTCTATAATAATTAGTGGTTTCCCACTAATTAGCTAACATTTTCCTTCATTTTGGTTAATTAATGACATTATGTTAATTAATTAACTTCCCCATCACTTCGGATGCCAATTAACGACCTTTCATTAGTTATAATCCAATTCTAAATGATTAATTAAAACATTATTAGTTAATTACACATATTTTAATCAATAAACCCCTTTTATTAGTTAAATTCCCCTCTTACATCCCCCGAATCATGCTAATTTTCCTCTAAATCCTTCCTAAATATCTTCTACAAGCTTTTCCCGACCTATAAATTAATCACATTTGATTAGTTAAACCCCCTCTCAACTACCCTAAAATGCATATCCTTTGTATTTCCTCTTTGGTGTTTGTCCCACATCTACCAAATTACTAGTCTTGCCCAAACATGAAAACTATATAAGGAACCCTCCTCCTTCCCTTTCTTCTTACACCTCATTTGCACTAGTGAAAACTATAGGCATTTTGATCTTGAGTCATTCTCCATTGTTGGAAATAGCTTCTCCATCTTGCATCCATTCTCTCAAATTGAGGAGCATGGGAAGATCCAAAGATGGCCTTGTAGCCATTTCTTGGTGAGATCTCATCCTCAATTCTTGAGGAAAACAACACCAATTTGATTTCTAGGTGATCTAATTAGGTTCATTCTTTAGGTAGCAATCACAAAGAGTAGGAATGGCTTAGAATTTAATGGTTTTATCATGTTTATGCATTGAAGAAGTTATTTTCCCTTAAGCTCTTATCTTAATGGTTCTATAGTATATTTATCTTAGCTTTTAGACTACTAGGTGTTAGTCTATTTTAATTATCTTTGCAAGTTTATTATGTTCACATTTGGCACGCCTGGTGGGACTTACTCCATTTTCCTAAGCATTTGATTTCAAGCTTTGTTAGTTTTGTCTCAATTTTGGCTAACCTTTATTTTGCACATGTTAAATAACTTGAATTCCTTGATGTATTTTGTTAACTTTACATGTGTTGAGTCTCTTTTGTAGGTTCAAAGGAGATGGGTTGTTGCTAATTTTGGGTTAAGAGAGAAAAGTTTTGACCTTTTTGAGTTTTTTCTTGGTGAAGTACTTGTTCATGACATCATTCCGATTGCCACACGTTAATGTTAGGTTGCCCATGCTCTTTGTTATATGTCAAGCATTATTATTGAAAGGTTCACGTTATTTTCATTCCAACCGCACTACCGTGATGCTTTTATCTGTCGGTTTATGTTTTCTTACCCTTACGCTGGTATGACCCCCTCCCCCTGCGTTATTGCTTTCTATTTGCGCATTACCGCAACATTATTTTTATGGTTGTGTTATGTTGGTAGGGTCACGTTAGTGTCACTAGGGATGTGTATACATCTCTCTACCCATGTTAGTGTAGGTTTATCTATTGTCGGTTTGTGTTTTGTATCGACGACCCGTGTTATCTTGAGATCTCGGCGGCGTTTTCATCACTAGGGTCACGCTCGCTATTGAGAGGCCCGAGCTGGTGTGTTTTGTTCAAATTTAGGCTCTGTTTTTTAGGTTTACATAATTTGGTATTTGATATTTCTAACATTTTTAAAGTTTTTAATGCTAACTTTTGTTTGTAGGGTGTTTTGAATCTTCTTTTGCTAACTTGTTTGATGGTTTTTAATGAATGTTATTCTTTCATATCTTAGGATGGAGTTGCGTATGCTCTTCCCTTGCACCTTTTAAGCGATCTTGGGAATCAAAAACAACTCTAATTCCATTTACAAGAAATTCATTAAATTCATGGTTAAGGGAATGAACAACAATTGGTTAAAACAAGTTGCCTAGTCATTTGATTTACAAGATTTTCCATTTTCAATATAGTTGGGTTACTTGTTGTGTATGTTCTTCTCTTACATCTTAGGATGATCTTGAGAATCAAAAACAACATTTAATCCTCTTTCATGATGTTTTGATCTTATGGAAAACTATTAACCTTTGCGTGTAGGACCAATACTCATTTGTCAAAGAAAAAGGATCTAAACCAATACTAATATAGTTTGTTGCAGGTTGTCAACGATGTACAAAACCAAACTAAGACAAAAGATAAAAACACACCACTATTCAAAACACTGTATTTGCAGGTTCAAATAAGAGCTATAGCTCGTCCACTTTAACTAGGGGAAGTATCTTGGCATAAGCCATAAAACTCATTGTGAGGATTACCCCAGAACCCCAAAGTAGTCCACACCTTGAGAGAACTAGTGGATGAAATGGAAAGTGCCCCACTACCCACTATTTCTAGTAAAACCCTTGTGAGAAAAGCTTCATGTTACCCATATGAGGCCTCATTCATTAATTTTATTATGGGGTAATGGTCCACCTCTCTAGGAGAAATCCTAGAAGTGTGTACCTCTCTTAGGTAAGAATTGGTGAGTGTTGCGAAAAAAATCCATAGGAAACCATTTGGAATGTGGCCAAATTTACCTTAACCAATCGTGTTTCAAATAACTTTCACAAAGTGACAACTTTTTAGAGTTAAAACCTTGTTTGTTGAACAAGGAGAGTCCATCAAAGTTGTAGCCACGTGTTACTCATCATGAAACTTGTTATGCATTACTTTGTCTTAGTTTCTACCTTGTACTTTAAACAAGGAAAACTCTGCCAAAGTTTAGCTAGGTTGGTTTCATCCCCACTTGAACTATCTCCTTTGCTCTCTTGTTGATATTTTTGATCAAAAGAGGAGCAACATACGAAGTGTTACTCAAAATTATGTCCACCACTTTTACACCCACTTACATCCTTCCTTATTGCGACTGCAATAGTAAGCATTGAAAGTGTGTTGGTACATCTTCATATTTTGGGTAACCTTGTCTTGATACCCAAATCAAGACATCTCATTGTAGCTAGGTCTTCTCATCATTTATTCCCCTTGAGGTGTTACTTTGCTCACATTATATCAATACATTTTTATACTTACATCTTGTTTTATTTAAAAACTTGATATAAGTGTCTAAATTGTATTGTTATGTTGCTCGCATATTATCAACTCCTTGTTATACTTAGACTTGGTTTCTATCCAAACATTGCCTTGAATTTTGAAAAGTGTTTTCATTACTTTGTTTGCATCATGTAAATATTATTTTGATACTAATATCTTGTTTTTCCTAAAAGCTTGATTAACGTATCTAAGTGGTATTTTTGCACTACTCGCATTTTCAGAACCTCCACTTTTTGAAGTTTGGGCCTTTTTGTATTTAAACTTGTTTTTGTATACCTTGACTCGAGATCACTTCAACCCATTATTAATACTTATGTCTTGTTTATTTTAAACTTGACTTAAGTGTTGACATTGTGTTGATCATTTTTCATCAACCTATCATTGAGACAAATTTTACATAGGGAGTAGTTTCTTATAGATTGGATTTGTGTGCCAAACTTGCGTGATTATTCCTTGTGATATTCCATCTTGTAGACTTGTTTCCTAGGACAATCATTTTTATCCTTTGATCCTTTGGTTCTTTATTCTTTTCCATAGGACATTCTTTGGCCATTGTTTGACATTCATAGAAACCTTCACAGATTGTCACACTACTTGATTTTTCCTAGGTTCATTGTAGTACTTGTACACATTTTTCAAACCTTAGCAAAAACATTTCCTATCAAGCAACTTTTGAGACAATTTGAACATTGGAAAAGTTTCCTTTGTAGCCATTATGTTGCTAAATTTTGATCAACCATTTTGACATTTACACTTGCAACTTGTTGTCCAAACCTTATTGGATTGTCAAAATTGTGTCATCAATATGTTTTTTTCCTTAGATACCCTTTATAAAATCACATAAAAATCCCCTATTTTTTGTAAAATGTCTAGTTGGTTATCATTACACTGCCTGAATTGACATGGAACTTCCTTACATTTGAAGGAGTTCAATCATACAATCTAGGTCTAGGCATTTGAACCCACCAATGTCAATCATGATTGACTATCACATGGCTCCTCACACTTATGACAATAGAGAACCTAGGTTTAGGAATTCACATCGAAATACGCCCATCACGAATAAACCTTGATTGGTTCTTTGTGCTAGAGAACTCATTCAACTACCCCTTTCCCCACCTTTATCTCATAGTCGTTGGTATGATTCTAATGATTCTAATCCATGTTATTATTCTAATTCCCCTCAATATTATGATGATTCTAATCCATGTTATTCTTTTGATTCCCCTCAAGTATCCTAATTATTTTGATCCATGTTATTATTCAGATTCCCCTCAGTCTCCTGAGCCTCATCTCGATCAAATTTCTTCTAAGGAATAACTAGTCACCTAAACGATGTTTTCCTCCTCTAAGGATTTGTGTCACCAAAAATTCTCCCCATCATTCCTCTAATTTGAATCCTAAGTTATGGTCCTCCCTTTCTTCGCAGGACCCCCTTTATAAGTCACCTCAATGGTGTCTTCCTCCTTTGAAGATCCGTGTGACTCTAAGTTCCTCCAATCAAACTTTTAATTCAACTCTTGAGTTGTGGTCCTCCCTTTCTTCACACAACCCCTTTATCAATCGCCTCAATGAAATCTTCCTCCATTGAAGATTTGCATGACTCAAAATTCCTCTAATCAATCATCCAAGTTGACCCCTACATCATAATCCACTGACTAGCTACGTGATCCTCTTTGTCTACCTGCACTATGTCATCTTATAGGAAAACCTATACCAAGCTATTTCAAATCCACATCTTCTTCAACTCGTGAGATGTCCAAATCCAAATCAACTTTGTCTCTTGAGTCATCTTCTTCTATCAATCAAAATCCAATCCCTCTTTGGCCCTTGATCCCTTTCAACTATATCTTACCATATCCTTATCAATCTTCTAAAGACCAATGTTTACGTCCACATTGAACAATTAACAAGAAATAATGTGCTAAGATATCTTTTCAAAGCACTATAAAATACCTTTGTGGGAGAAATAAGGTCAAACCTTCCCCTCATCTACATCATCAAACATCTTCTAAATCTTCCACACTTGTTGGACCTCTTTCTTCCAATCAACCTATTATCATCGACCAACAATGACCCATACCGATCAATTTATTTCAAAATGAAGAAGCAATCAAAGAATTCATGGGGCTGCACGATGACATTCCTCTAGAGGATCATGAGCAAGGATTATATTTTGACCTTAATGCATTTACGTATTGTGGGGAAGAAGTTGATTCCTTTTGTTAGAAAATAGAGGAAGATCCTAAGATCATCAAACTTGATCCTCTTCTTGTTCTTCCATTTTCACATTCCCCATTACATGGAGAAACACTTGGGTCTATCATTGATCCTTAGCCTATCTTCTCATCACCCAATCATTCCTTACATATCACAATTCCTCAATCACAATATCTCCTTGGGTCACCTCCGATATCCCTTCATCTTCTTCTATATGTGGGCCACCTCCTAGTAGCCCATCTTCATCTTCCCTTGGGTCATGTCCTAGTAGCCCATTATCTTTTATATGTGGCTCACCTCCTAGTAGCCCATTATCTTATATACTTGGGCCATGTCCTAGTAGCCCATTATCATATATTCTTGGGCCATGTCTTAGTAGCCCCTCATCTTCTATACTGGGCCACATCCTAAGTATCCCTCCATATTCTATTTATGGGACACCTCCAGGTATCCCATTGTCTTCCATCTATGGGACACCTCCTAGTAGCCCATTTTATTCTATACTTGGGCCACATCCTAGTATCCCTTCATCTTCTATTTATGGCTCACCTCCTAGTAGCCCATTTTCTTCCATCTTGGGGCCACATCCTAGTAGCCCTTCATCTTTTATCTGTGGCTCACCTCCCAGTAGCCCATCCTCTTCAATTTTTGGACCATATATTCTTCTCCCATCTTATCATCCTTCTATCAAAAATGGTGGTAAGCCCACCATCATTCCTAACATTCCTATCATCAATCCCAAACATCCACTTTCTTCTCCCACTTCTCGGGATCAACAAAATCACACATTAGCTTGTAGGAAACACCAACAATTTCTTCATCAAGCTAAGATAAAAAATCTGAAGATCTCTAAAGATCCAAGAAAATCCAACACTCACAAATATAAAAATCAAACGTGATTCAAGAATGCACACCAATGCAAATGCCAGGTATGGAAAAAAGTGTAGAAACCTATGGATAGGGAACTCAAGATCCCACATACAAAATCCATGTTGAAATATAAGTCACAATCACTTATCAAATATGATCTCACTACGGTCATCGAGATTGGAGATAATATCACTCTTGATAAGCAAAAACTCCTAGTCTCCCTCATTAAAGAAATCGCAAACATTGTTGTTGGATCTCGATCACGCCGAGTGACATTGCTTGTCCCAATTTTAAAAATACAAAAATGAGAAAACATTAAAACATTAAAAAAAAATCAAAGGTATAAAGATCAAACATGGCAATCAAGTATCGTGCATACACATGGATGTTCTTTCTTCCCTTTATTTCTATTCTTTTGCAAGTCATCCACCCTATTCATCCCTTCGATGATATTTGTTTTGGTCTATCCGTACTCATTTTGTGACATTTATCTTTATAGTATCTATTTGACTTTGGTCTTTCATCACCTTGGTAAATTAAAGAACAACTAACCTCTTAGAGAACCAATCACTATTTACATCTAATAAACTTGTTGCTAAGAACTTTTGGGAAATATGCTAGTATCTATTTGGGGGTTTTACTTTAACCATGCAGCTCATGAACCATAGTTGTATAGTTTTGCAACAAGTAAGCAAGTTTGTTAAAGAAAGGAAATATCTAATGAAGAAGGAAATAAAAAACATAGGAAAGAAAGAGGGAAGATATGTAACCCAATCAATAGATTACAGAGTTGATTGCATGCACATAGACGTAACCAATAGATATTAACACAAAATTATAAGAAAAGGCGGATTTCAGATCTAGATCTAGAATAACACAAAGTTTATAAGTAGATCTAAGACAAAAAGCTAGAAACAAAATGCACCGTGACACAAAGTTCTTCGGAAATCTGCTCCTTTCTATTCCTTTACTTCAAATAGCTATAAGGATTTTAGCACAAAGTCTGGAACACAAGAATGTTGCTTACAAATTCTGATCCTTAACCCGAAGGTTCTTCCTCTACTTATAATGTAGAAGGGAAATTACAAATGGGAAACTCAACTGAACTAGAACATAAACAAGAAGTAAAGATAACATCTGGAAATCATCTTCCTCTAATTCCTCTCCAAGTGACATGCATCGGATCCATAGTCAAACTTATACACATTTGTCACTTAACTTATAGAATCGTTCCACATAACTTAAAGTAATGGTTTTAAAACCAACAACTTTAAAGTTTTACAATTATCATCGGGAACGTGGAAAATAGAAGAAGAAAGAGTAGAAGAAGAAAGATTCGCCAATTGTAACATCTACATCTTCTTTTTGTTTTGATACTGAATATACTTGTCGAACATGTAATTCAACAACTTCCCATCTATTTTAGCCACAACTTCTTTTTTTTTCGTCTTGAATTGCAGCAAGCCTTCGTTCAAAACCCCGATGCATGCTTCCACATCCTTCAAGCTAGGCCCAAACTTCTCAATATCTGACTACAACATTACCATCTTACTGATGGAATCCATCGTGAAAGGCCTAATAGCTCCATCAATTCTCTCTTGCACCATCAAAAGAGATCCCTCCAAGGAATCAGGCACTTTGCTAGGAATGGTCCTTGTGTATGAAGAAACGTTCCCGACCACTTCCTCATTAGTGAAAGCAATGACATTGTCTGGTAAAGATGATGCCATACTCTCAAGTGCCTGCATCCTTTTTAGCATGATTTTGAAGATCTCCAAGTGGAAAGATACTGCAAACTCAAGTTGCTTCCCCTTCTCAACTGATCCATCGGGCACAATTGTTCCACAATCAACACCTCCCTCGGTAGTTTATTTATTTCGACCAAAGTACTATGTTACTTTCTTTAAAGCTCGTGCTCATGTCTATCGTGCTCATCACCAATTGCTTTAGCTGAACCGATGCATCCTTCATAACCTTTAGATGGGCTGGTACCTCTCCGAGTTGTACAGAAGCTTGGCGAATGATTAGACTCTTCCATTCATTGATAGCTTTAACCTGGTTACTTGCATCTTCCACTTCCTGCATCAGATGATCACTCACCTGCTTATGTGTTGAAATGGGCTGAGTGGAAGATTTGGCAACTTTGGCAATAATCTCACACAACTGAGACACCTGCTTCTGAAGTTCAACTTTCTCCACCTTTTCTTTGTCAAGCCTAAGGAATAAAGCATCTATCAATGTTTGTGTGTCTTGCTTCAATCCTTCTGTGGTGGCTTGACCTATGGGTACTCTGGTCACTATTATATCTTCTGCCGTGAGCTCATCCTTCTTCTTCCTTTCCTTCGCTGAACTCGACATCTCAAAGAAACTTCTACCCCGACTCCTCAATAATCAACCTCAAGTCACCTTAGCAACTTTAGGTTTTCTGTCTTTTCCACCCAAACTCAGGAGCAGCTGCAAGTCATGTTCCTCCAAGTTGATCTCCTCTCTAGCCTCTGGAACCAACTGTGAAGCCAACCATTCTAAGAAATTACTTCTCGAGAGAATGAGAAGTTGTCGAATGTACCACCATCTCATGCTCTAGTTCCTCTCCATCCGAAACTGCTACAGTGTTGTGGCTACCATCCTCTGTATTGTCCAAAGACAAAGCTCTTTCAAATTCTGCCATCTGCAACTTCAACATTTCTTCAGGAAGAGGTGTTGAATGGAGTGGCTGAGGAGAAAAGACAAATGTTGCGGATTCAATGGAGGAATGACAATATCTTGCTGAGGTGCAAATAGTGGTGAAGTACTTGATGTTGGAGAAGTCGGAACTAACACCATAGCCAGAGAAGTGATCTTTCCTGAATGAGACTTTTGTGCACTTTAATCTTTTCAGCCTTTTTGCTTTCTCCTCGTGCTTTCTTTTTTGAGGGAATCTCTATGCCTTGAGGTTTCCTATGATCGATTCATCAATGCTTCATCAAGGCAATATCCCTTTTCAACAACCAGTTTGAAGTATTGACCAGAACGGCGGCAGACCTTTCCTCGATCGTATGGCAAGCCACCTATGCTCTCCTGAAGTACAACTCTATCTCCTCCCATCCGATGGTATGCATCAAGTAACACAGGCCCATCATCTTTAAGATCCGTAAGTATCCGTGCTAATCCAAAGTCAAACACTTGTGCGCGTTGATAACCTGCTGAAATATTTCTTTCTAACTTCGTACTCGCTTCTGCACTTCATCCAGAAATCTTCCAATGAAGGCACATGCGCGTACTCCTGGGAGATTGTCTTCCTTGCCACCCCATATGGATCAAAGTTGAGTCGTGCTGGGAAGAACTCTTGCTCGTACTCAGAGAACATCTCCGCTTCAATTCCTCGGGCTTTATGAATGCTCTGGCAGCTGTAATAGCCCACTGTGATCGGGAAGAAGCCTGTAGACTTGTGTCATTTTGACTGTAGGTCATGCATCTCCACGAGTTGTCTGCTCAACTCCATGATGACCAATCTATCACTTGGATATCTGGGCAACTTGACTGGTTCTCCAAAAAGCCGGTGACCCTGAGGTATGTAAAGTCCACAAACTAGATGAAGATACTGCCAATCTGGACACAACTTCCCAAGCTTCCTTACTTACCCCTTGGCCTTTAGATCACATTCATTCACCGCAAATGAATCCATAGAAGAATCCATCGTTGACCACCTTATAATCTTTATTGCACAAAGCACAAAAAGTTATGGATAGCACTCAAAAATAGGATCCTTGAGAGAGCACACCATGTCTATCCAAACTTGAGAAGATACCTGTGAAGCTCTGCATATACCAAATATGAAGTCATTTGAAGTCGTAAGTCTGCCTCACATTCCGGAGCTGCTCACCGATGTTATCACTAATGATTTTCACCAATTGATTATAGAATCTGCTTTGTTGATTTCAATGGTCCTGATGAAGGCATACATCCATGAGCGGAAGTTGTGAGCGTTAGCTTGCCATTTATCCTGCATAACAATTTGGTAATGTCATCCACCTCGTACTACCAGATTGGATCATGGAAGAGTTCTCGGGAACTTGGATGGAGATCTGGGCTTCTTCATGTATCTGTTGTTCATTATGCCCACACAGTCAACTTTATGCTTTTTCCCATCTATTTACCGGCATCCAGTATGCTAATAGTAGTCACCACCTGTCATGTTGGAATCTTTAGACAATAATTGATGAACTGTGCATCCAATCGGATTATTGTCTTCCCCGTAGCATCTTGGACTGATCTAGATAGTGGGTGGTAAGACCTAGCACACTCCATGATGAATTCTGGCAACTGAGCTGTGAATGGGAATGTTGAAGCTCGAATGATTCCACTGCTTTTGACTGCACGCATGAGAGAAGTCTTTCCAGCTCTGGATCTATCAATCAATTCGGAAAGAGGTTTTGGACCTAGATCTGTATCTCCAATGTCAACAAACCTGGAAGTAATGCATGATTTTTGAGCTTTCTCTTTCATCTCGCTTTGCCATGGCCGGATCTATCTTTGTCTGAGAAACTCTTTTTTTTCTCTTTATTTCGGAATTCTTTACAACCGGTGCAGATCTGAGGATTTCTTTAGATTCAGAGGATATATTCAATGTATCTGACATTGATTTAAGCTCCCTTTCAATTATATAAGCACATGTAATGAATACCTACGTAATTAATTCAGACAAAGATGGCAACCGGAACATGAACACTTGATTTTAATCATAAAAATCTGCATATATAAAGCCTGCTGCCCCAAAATTTGAGGTTTTGTTTGCATGCAAAGCAAGCATGAATTTTGTCAACTTCACCTGAGCACTGTACCACTATGCAGACAATTAATCAGACTTAAATCAAGCTCCTTCAAACCTAGGCACCAAACTTTGAAGCTTTCCGGCAGTGAAAACACCTTCCTCTGAGCAAAATTCCTCCTTTTGGGTGCCAAAATTGTCTGGGCTGCACTTCTTTGCTAAAGAATTAATTACTTCATTAATATGGCAGCCCATGCTTATATAACCTTCATCATTCTATAATTAATTATTGCCTCTCCTATTCCTAGCAATTAATTAATTAATAAACATGTTTTTCTCTTCAATTTGGGTGCCTATTTTGTGCATGCTCATGGCTGCCATTAAATAAATTAAATTTATTTAATTTTAGCTTTCTACTTCAGTCCACTTTGACTTCACACTATGCTTTGACCTCATGCCAAAAAAATAGGAATTAATTCCATCAATAAATACTTTAAAAAGTATTATTCCTCCTCTAGATGGGTCGCACTTTTTGCATGAGAGAGGGCTGCATTAAATAAATTAAATTTATTTAATTTTAGAATTTTATTTCCAATTTCCTTTATCCTCTCATCCTGTGTTGACTTTTCCTCATGTTTGGGCCAAAATTTGGAAATAGAAACAATTAATAAATGCAATTAAAGCTTATCCTTCTATTCCAAAAGGGGTCACACTTTTTGACATGGCTAATTTCTATTTTTAAAAGTCAATTTCCAATGGGATTATTCACCCTGCACCGCAGCTCCAAAAATCCCATGATCCACTTAAGTTGTTTGACTTTCATAATGGGATTTTTTACCCTGCAAGGCAGGTAAGAAATTCCCATCAATGCCTTAAGTGATTTTCTTTTATTTCACAATGGGAATTTTCACCCTGCAAGGCAGGTAAGAAATTCCCACCTACCTGCTGCCTCTAATTTTCCCATTATGACTTAAGTGACTTTGCTTCCATGGGAAAAAGTACCCTGCAAGCAGTACAAAATTCTCACCTGCCTGCTGCTACCAAAAATCCATCAGTAGCTTAAAACCTTCCTTTCCCAAAAATGTGACCTGCCCAAAAGAGGCCTTTTTTGTGCATGACTTCATCTTTTTAGAGAGAACCAGACCTCCTGTGGAAAATTCCTTCTGGCATGATGTCCGTAGATGATCTCCAGATACTCCAGGAAAGAAAACAAACTGAACTGGCAAAGGAATTGACCTAGAGAAATTTCACAAAAAACAAAATGAGAAAAATACCAAAAATGCAAAACGTTGTAAGTCACAGATAAAGCCCAGGATTCATTCCTGGTGGAAACCCTACTGGTATATGGGAATATTGACATGTAAAACCTCAACAGGGTTAAACCGGAGCACAATTTACCTCAAATGGGGCTTAAAATAATTAAATAAAAATTTCCCGCAGGAAAACCCCAATGACAAAATATAACGAGTTTGGGCATCTGGGTATTTGTGAAATTGGCTTATATGACTCTCTGGGAATATCTTGACACAATACAAACATTTTCTAGCAATAAAACACAAAACGACCCATTATTTTAAAAGTACAATTTTTTTACATGGGGTAGTCTCAGATTTTAGGGTGAAATCTGGGGACACCATTCGGCTCCATCTGTGGACATCTTTACCTCTATCAAAATGACAAGGGTAAAGATGAGATCCCAACATCTCTGGTTTCGTATCTTGTCCTTTGGGCTGGGGTCAGAAAAAAAAAACACAACACAAGAAAAAAATAAGGAAAAACAAACAAAGTTTTATTTATATACATACAGGTTTTACCTTGCTTTTTTATGTCCAGAACAGCTTCAAGTGTTGCCCATTCAAAGGAAATGGCAATTCAACTCCATCATGATGAGCAAGAATGAAGCTATCAGCTCCGGTGATCTTTTAATCACAAAAGGCCCTTTCCATAGTGAATCAAATTTCCGTGCATGCCTTTTGTTTCTCTTCTTTTGTCCCATAAAAGGACCCAATCATTGATCTCAAACTTTCTTTCCCTGGCCTTTTTGTCAAAGATCACCTTTCACCTTCTTTTGATGCTCTGACAATCTATCTGTGACTTGAGCTTGTACCTCTCGCAATTTAATCAGATACATTATCCTTTTTCAATAACATCATTGAATGTAGAATCCTCCAGGGCTCTAGAAAGTTATAGGGCAGAAATTCCAAGGTAAGAGGCAAGCTCTGTGTCTCTTCCATATAATAGCTGAAAAGGGGACATGCCTATAGCCCTCTTTGGTGTAATCCTATCTGCCCATAATGCATCAAATAACTTCTTATGCCAAGTTCTTTGATTTTCAGTTACTAGCTTTCGCACGATAGTCACCAAATTTTTATTACTTGATTCAGCCTGGCCATTCCCTTGTGGATAGTAGTTGGAGGAATGTACCAGCTGGATCCCATGAGTGTAGCAAAAATCAACCAGCTCCTCAGAAGACAAATTTGGAGCGTTGTCTGCTACTATTTTATTAGGTACGCCAAACCTGATAACAATATTTTCCTTTATAAAATTACACACCTCCGTGGAAGTGGCATTCTTAATAGGAATGGCTTCTACCCACTTATTGAAATAATTAGTAGTTGTCAGAATATAATGATGACCGGCACTAGAGGCCGGGTTGAGCATACCAATAAAATCCATGCCCCATTCATTGGAAGGGTTCTTCAATTACAACTGGTTTTAAAGGTAATGCGGGTAATTTTACATGCCCAACAAAGTGTTGGCATGCTTGGCACTTAGACACCCACTCTGCAGTATCTTGAAAAAGTGTGGGCCAAGTAATACCTTGCTCGGAGGATCTTGTGAGCAAGTGACTCGGGCTGAGAAATGACCACCGCAAGCCATGTTATGAAATTGTTTTAAGAGTTGATCCTGCTGAGCTTTATCTACACATCGGAGAAACACACCATCAATTCCTCTTTTGTATAAACCATTGTCCCAAAGAACAAAATATTTGGACTTTAGCTTAATAGTACGTTTCTCTTTTTGAGAAAGTTGATCTCGGGCATTCTCCATAAGTCAGAAAATAGGCAATGTTACTGTACCACTCTTCTACCAGATCTATAAAAAGGACCATAGGAAAATCTTGATCTACCTCTGGCGTTGTTGCTTTCATCTCAGTCATCAATTCACACAAACCTCTTCCTCAAACCAGCTTTGTAGGTTTGATATCCAGGTCATATTCTTGAACTTTCATCACCCATGTGCCTCTTAACAACCCTAACTCTTGTTGGGTGAGAATAGATTTCACTGCAGTATCTGGAACCAGACCACAATATGTGAGGAAAGAATATAGTACCTGAATGCCTTACATGCCTTTACCACTGCATATGCATGTTTTTCCATGGAGTATATTTCAACTCATAAGCTTTGAGAGGCATGCTCATGAAAGCAATCGGAGCTTCTACATCCTCTTGATTCTTTTGCATCAAGATTGTTGACATGGTGTGTTCGGAGGAATAACAATAAAGAATAAATTCTTTACTAAAGTCAGTGAAACCAAGACTGGGGCTTTTGACAGGGCCTCCTTAATTTTCTCAAATGCTTCCTTCCCTTCGCTGCTCCATTTGAAATCATGTGTCTTCTTCATCATATTTGAAATATGATGAGTTAGCTCAGCAAAGTCAGGATGAATCTCTCTGAGAAAATTAACTTTACCAAAGAAAGAGTGAACCCCTTTTTTGGATGTTGGAAATGGAAAAGTCTGAATAGATTTGACACATTCCGGATCTATCTTAGTTCCTTCCTTTGAGACAATATGCCCTAGTAGCTTTCCTTCTGTCATAACAAAAAGATAGATTTCTTAGGGTTTAGAGAAATACCATGTTTACGGCATTGGATGAAAACCTCTTCCAGATTTGAAATGTGTGTGCTTCTATTCTTGGAAAAGACTATAAGATCATCGAGGTACACCACTATGCTTACATCCTTGAGATGAGAAAATGCTAAATCCATAGCTCTTTGAAACGTAGCTCGACATTGATCAAACCAAAAGGCATTTTGATAAGCAAAAGTTCCCCAAGGTGTAATGAACGTCATTTTATATTGATCTTCCTCAGCCACCTTGACCTGATTGTAGCCTGAGAAACCATCAAGCATGGAAAGCATTTCAGATCCAGTAATAACTGCAGAGTGTGATCCATGATGGGGATGGGGTAGTTATCTTTTAATGAGGCTTGATTAAGATTGTGAAAGTCAACGCACAATCTAATCTCGCCACTCTTCTTTCTCACAGGAACTATGTTGGCTAACCATTCAGAGTGATGTATGGGATAAATTATCTTTGCATCTAACAACTTCTAGATTTCTACAAAGATAGTTCCTGAAATAGTAGGGTTATGCCACCGTAGCTTCTGCTTGAAAGGCTTTTGTTCTAGTTTTAATGGGATATAGTGTTGAACTTCTGCAGGTTGATATGTCTTTAGATCCTGGTAAGACCAAGCAAAAACATCCATGTATTTCTTAAGAAGCTTTGTAAAAGCTTCTCTTTCTGCCTCTGAACAACACTTACCCAGATTTACTAATTTGGGATCATTGCTTGCTCCCAAATTTAGTAACTGTGTATCGAGAGGAAGAACCTTCCCCACTTTCTTCATTCTTTTTAAGCATCTGATCATGCTTGTCGAACATTTCCTCAAGAGATACTAAGCCTTTAGGAATTTTATTTCCCTTCAACTGGATAATCTCTTGACTTCCTGAGACCTTTGCATCCATTTCTCCCATAGTAGTTTGTCTTGGAGGTGAGTTGCTTCCCTCATAGTAGATCTCTTCAAAGTTGTCCTTTTGTTGGAGAAATGCAAGCAATCTGCTTGTCATCATTAAAAACCTGCCATTGTTGGACGTTATCAGGAACCTTCGGGTGGAAGACCATCTCAACTTTGTAATCCCCCGTCTAAAAAATGTGGGAGGCTGATCTATGGATTTAATAAAGCTGCAGTCACTGCAAGTGAATCAGCTCTAGAATTTTGCTCTCTCGGAATGTAAGATACCGAGAAAGCTGAAAAATCTAGGATAACAGAGTAGACTCGATCTCTATAATGCCGAAGTTTGTCCTTTTTTACTTGGTAGAGACCTCTTATCTGCTTAACAATCAGCTCAACATCTCCCTTTGCATGTAAGAGCTTGATTCCCATTGTTTTCGCTGCTCCATACCTAACAACAATGCTTCATATTTTGTCATGTTGTTAGTATTTTCAAACATTAATTTGAAGGAATGTGCATGCACCTTTCCCTCAAGAGAAACAAGAACAACGCCTACACTAGATCCAAATGAACAACAATCTACCATCAAATTCCAGAGACCAAACCTTATTATCAAGTTGATGTGGTTCTTGAATCACAGGTTGAATTTCTTCTTTATCCATTTCTAGATAATAGACTCTATGATCAGATTCTTGAAACAAGATCTGAGATCTAGGATCTTAGATTTCGATACTATGTACTTGGATTTCTTCTCAAGTTCTAACTTTCTGATTAACTCCTTTGATTGGTATGTGCACAAGACCAATCCATCTTGACTTCTCCCCAAGCTCTTTACAGAAATTTCTACTCAACAACATGCCATAAGACACTGGGATGTCTGCTACAAGGATAGTCATTTTTAATCTCTTGTCTGGGAAAGAAGCAAGTACTACCTGTGCATCTTTGATTTTCCCAACCAGAGGCACTTGCCTTTCCATTGAATAACATCTTCCGATGGTTTTTGTTCAATGTGAGACCCAAGGCATCAGCAACTTTGGCAGGCATGACGTTGTCAGAAGCTCTAGAGTCCAAAATGCAATTGCTCAATTTGTATCCATTAATAAGCAATGACACATAGAATGGCTCGATCCTTTCCGATGTAGTAGGAGAAGAAGTAGAAGGAGAAGAGCTTGCAGCCACATTATTTGAAGGAGGAGTAATCTTCTGGACTGACAAGATACCCCGTGAAACATTATTTGTTGGAGTGTTGGGACCATTACTTTGCACATACTTGACCAACCTATTTAGTTGATCAGGAAATGCCCTCAAATACTCAGCTTCTGACATTTGGACCTTGGTCTTTTTAATGTGATCAATAATGTCGAAATCTTGACTTACTTCAGCCGGATGCGCATTGGCCCTCTACTGTGAATTGAAAGAATTTGCATGCTTATCTTTGGGAGCTAATGAAGAAGGTAGCGTACTACCTCTTTTTAGGATAGTAACATCCGCCCAGGATCTTCTCTTTCTCTTCTTTGGCCGCTTGTGGATGCTTTGGCATTTTGGCGTGCTTGGGACCTTGTGAACACCGCAAATGTGTGACCATCAGAATCTTCAAAAGATTCATAATAGCCCTCATCAGATTCGTAGTCCAAGTAACCAATGTTGGAGTCGCCAGTGGGATCTACAAAGTCCTCATCATCAAATGATTCATCAATGCCTAGATCTTCTTCATTAGTTTCCAAGTTATTCCTTGGAGCAGCTTCAATTGCCAACCGCTGTGGTGCAGCAGCAAGTCTATTTCGATTTTGATTTTGACCATTAAAGGTCCGAGTAGGAGCTATTCTTGAAGGGGTCACATTTCCGCTTGAGATATTTGCTTCTTGATTTGTAGCATATCATTAGCCAACCTTTTGCAAAGCAAAGGATCTGAAGTACTTGAAGAAGCTCCATCACCTTTGTGGGGTGATTGTTTGATTTTTCCAGCCATGATCAAGTCATCTTCAACCTCCATGGCAACATTTTGTGCTTCTAGTAGATTCATAGGTCTTGCCCTTCACAACTGATATCCAACTTTGGGCAACAGAGCATTTATAAAAAATGTCTTTTGATTTTCATCACTCAATGCGGTAGAAGTGGGGATTTTATATAAAATCCTTTGGAACCTTGCAATAAAGTCCCACATGTTCTCATTTGGCTCCTTCTTCAATTGCATCAGTTGAGTGATCAATGTGTTAGCATCTTCTTCGCAGCTTGAATCTTTTCAAAAATTTCTCTCGCATGGATGCCCAATTTGTTATGGTTCCAGGGCTAACCGATAGAACCATTCGTCAACCAAGTCATGTAGAGTCTCAATGAAAAGTATGACCGAGACATCTTCATGCTCCACTGCAAGCACACCACAAGATATGAAGAATGCTGCCAAATGATCATCCGGATTTTTCTTACCATCTCCAAAGAATTTTGGAAATTCTTTCTTGGATCCTTTAGGCAGATCGTGCATAGGTGGAGTCAAGTTCAGTGGCCCAAAAGTTGCTCCCCATGGGACAGGTACTATCTGGTTTTGATTTTGATTTGATTTTGCATGATGAATGGGGCACGTCTTCTTCCTTGTGTAGACTTGGTGAATAATTCCAACTGCCGGATTATGTTGAAGACGATCCGGATCTGGATGAGTGTGTACTCTCCTTCCTGGTGAGAGACTAGATCTGCGGCTTCTAACTTGAGGAGGATGATTGAAATTGAATTGCTCCTACAATCTGAAGAAATGATCAGTCCTTCCTTGTGCCTTCATAGATCGGTGAATGGACATTCAACCAAGTTGAAAGTTGAATGGGAAACACTCTGATCTGCAAGAGATAAGCTTTGATCTGCAAAGATAGTTGTTCCCAGCAGAGTCGCCAAAAATTGTTGGCTAGATTTTCTACATAGCTGAAAACCTAGGCAGTCATGAGATAAATCTCCTCATTTACCGGTGAGGCTCCCATGTAAGATTTGTCAATTAAATATGCTAGTATCTATTTTGGGGTTTTACTTTAACCATGCAGCTCATGAACCATAGCTATATAGTTTTGCAGCAAGTAAGCAAATTGTTAAAGAAAGGAAATATCTAATGAAGAAGGAAATAATAAAACACAGGAAAGAAAGAGGGAAGATGTGCAACCCAATCAATAGATTACAGAGTTGATTGCATGCACATAGATAAAACCAATAGATATTAACACACAAAATTATAAGCAAAGGCACTTTCAGATCTAGATCTAAAATAACACAAAGTTTATAAGTAGATCTAAGACAAAAAGTTAGAAACAAAATGCACCGTGACACAAAGTTCTCTCGGAAATCTGCTCCTTTATATTCCTTTGCTTCAAATAGCTATCAGGGATTTCAGCACAAAGTCTGGAACACAAGAATGTTGCTTACAAATTCTGATCCTTAACCCAAAGGTTCTTCCTCTACTTATAGAATGTAGAAGGGAAATTACAAATGGGAAACTCAACTGAACTAGAACATAAACAAGAAGTAAAGATAACATCTGGCAATCATCTTCCTCTAATTCCTCTCCAAGTGACATGCATCCGGATCCATAGTCAAACTTATACACATCTGTCACTTAACTTATAGAATCATTCCACATAACTTAAAGTAATGGTTTTAAAACCAACAACTTTAAAGTTTTACAATTACATCCGGGAACGTGGAAAATAGAAGAAGAAAGAGTAGAAGAAGAAAGATTGCCAACTATAACATCTACATCTTCTTTTTGTTTTGATATTGAATATACTTGTCGAACATGTAATTCAACAATTTCCCATCTGTTTTAGCCACAACTTCTTTTTTTCCATCCTGAATTGCAGCAAGCCTTCATTCAAAACCCCGATGCATGCTTCCACATCCTTCAAGCTAGGCCCGAACTTCTCAATATCCGATCGCAATTTACTTAATCGATGGAATCCATCGTGAAAGGCCTAATAGCTCCATCAATTCTCTCTTGCACCATCAGAAGAGATCCCTCCAGGGAATTAGGCACTTTGCTAGGAATGGTCCTTGTGTATGAAGAAACGTTCCCAACCACTTCCTCATTGGTGAAAGCAATGACATTGTCTGGTAAAGATGATGCCATACTCTCAAGTGCCCACATCCTTTTCAGCATGATTCTGAAGATCTCCAAGTGGAAAGATACTGTACAAACTCAAGTTGCTTCCCCTTCTCAACTGATCCATCGGGCACAATTCATTCCGCAATCAACACCTCCTCGGTAGTTTATTTATTTTGACCAAAGTACTCTAGGTTACTTTCAGCTACTATGCTCATGTCTATCGTGCTCATCACCAGTTGCTTCAGCTGAACCGATGCATCCTTCATAACCTTTAGATGGGCTGGCACCTCTCCGAGTTGTACAAAAGCTTGGAAAATGATTAGACTCTTCCATTCATTGATAGCTTTAACCTGGTTACCTGCATCTTCCACTTCCTGCATCAGATGATCACTCACCTGCTTATGTGTTGAAATGGGCTGAGGAAGATTTGGCAACTTTGGCAATAATCTCACACAACTGAGACACCTGCTTCTGAAGTTCAACTTTCTCCACCTTTTCTTTGTCAAGCCTAAGGAATAAAGCATCTATCAATGTCTGTGTGTCTTGCTTCAATCCTTTTGTGGTGGCTTGACCTATGGGTACTTTGGTCACTATTATATCCTCTGCCGTGAGCTCATCCTTCTTCTTTCCTTTTGCTGGAACTGACATCTCAGTGAACTTCTACCCCGACTCCTCAATAATCAACCTCAAGTCACCTTAGCAACTTTAGGTTTTTCTGTCTTTTCCACCCAAACTCAGGAGTAGCTGCAAGTCATGTTCCTCCAAGTTGATCTCCTCTCTAGCCTCTGGAACCAACTGTGAAGCCAACCATTCTGAGAAATTACTTCTCGAAGAATGAGAAGTTGCCGAATGTACCACCATCTCGTGCTTTGATTCCTCTCCATCCGAAACTGCTACAGTGTCGTGGCTACCATCCTCTATATTGTCCAAAGACAAAGCTCTTTCAAATTCTGCCATCTGCAACTTCAGCATTTCTTCAAGAAGAGGTGTTGAACGGAGTGGCTGAGGAGAAAAGACAAATGTTGCCGGATTCAATGGAGGAATGACAATATCTTGCTGAGGTGCAACAGTTGGTGAAGTACTTGATGCTGGAGAAGTAGAACTAACACCATAGTAGTAGAAGTGATCTTTCCTTGAATGAGACTTTTTGTGCACTTTAATCTTTTCAAGCCTTCTGCTGCTTTCTCCTCGTGCTTCCTTTTGAGGGAATCTCTGTGTTGAGGTTTCCTGTGATCTGATTCATCAATGCTTCATCAAGGCAATATCCCTTTGTCAGCAACCAGTTTGAAGTATTGACCAGAATGGCGGCAGACCTTTCCTCGATCGTGTGGCAGCCACCTATGCTCTCCTGAAGTATAGCTCTATCTCCTCCCATCTGATGGTATGCATCAAGTAACACAGGCCCATCATCTTTAAGATCCGCAGGTATCCGTGCTAATCCAAAGTCAAACACTTGCCATGCTGATAACCTGCTGAAATCTTTCTTTCTAACTTCGTACTCACTTCTGCACTTCATCCAGAAATCTTCCAATGAAGGCACATGCGCGTACTCCTGGGAGATTGTCTTCCTTGCCACCCCATATGGATCAAAGTTCAGCCATGCTGGGAAGAACTCTTGCTCATACTCAGAGAACATCTCTCGCTTCAATTCCTCGGGCTTTATGAATGCTCTGGCAACTGTAATAGCCCACTGTGATCGGGAAGAAGCCTATAGACTTGTGTCATTTCGACTGTAGGTCATGCATCTCCATGAGTTGTCTACTCAACTCCATGATGACCAATCTGTCACTCGGATATCTGGGCAACTTGACTGGTTCTCCCAAAAATCTGGTGACCCTGAGGTATGTAAAGTCCGCAAACTGGATGAAGATACTGCCAATCTTGGGACATAACTTCCCAAGCTTCCTTGCTTACCCTGTTGGCCTTTAGATCACCATTCATCCTGCAAATGAATCCATAGAAGAATCCATCATTGACCACCTTATAATCTTTATTGCATGCAGGCATAGTAAGCTATGGATAACACTCAAAAATAGGATCCTTGGAGAGCACACCACATCTATCCAACTTGGAGAAGATACCCTGTGAAGTTGCTGCATATACCAAATACGAAGTCATTTTGAAGCTGTAAGTCCGCCTCACATTCCGAGAGCTGCTCACCGATGTTGTCACTAATGATTTCTAACCAATTGATTATAGAATTTGCTTTGTTGATTTCAATGGTCCTGATGAAGGCATACATCCATGAGCGGAAGTTGTGAGCATTAGCTTCACCATTTATCCTGCATAACAATTTGGTAATGTCATCCACCTCCTGTACTAGATTGGATCGTGGAAGAGTTCTCAAGAACTTGGATGGAGATTTGGGCTTCTTCATGTACATGTTGTTCATTATGCCCACACAATCAACTTTATGCTTTTCCCATCTATTGCCGGCATCCAGTATGCTAATAGTAGTCACCACCTGTCATGCTGGAATCTTCAGACAATAATTGATGAACTGTGCATCCAGCCGGATTATTGTCTTCCCCGCAACATCTCGGACTGATCTAGATAGTGGGTGGTAAGACCTAGCACACTCCATGATGAATTCTGGAAATCGAGTCTATGAATGGGAATGTTGAAGCTCGAATGATTCCACTGCTTTTGACTGCACACATGAGAGAAGTCTTTCCAGCTCTGGATCTGTCAATCAATTCAGAAAGAGGTTCTGGACCTAGATCTATATCTCTCGATGTCAGCAAACCTGGAAGTAATGCATGATTCTGCTGAGCTTTCTCTTTCATCTCGCTTTGCCATGGCCGGATCTATCTTTGTCTAAGCAACTCTTTTTCTCTTTATTCGCCAGAATTCTTTACAACCGGTGCAGATCTGAGGATTTCTTCGGATTCAGAGGATATATTCAATGTATCTGACATTGATTTAAGCTCCCTTTCAATTATATAAGCACCTGTAATGAATACCTGCAATTAATTTAGATAAAGACGGCAACCGGAACATGAACACTTGATTTTAATCATAAAAATCTGCATATATAAAGCCCTGCTGCCCTAAAATTTGAGGTTTTGTTTGCATGCAAAGCAAGCATGAATATTTTCAACTTCACCTGAGCACTGTACCACTATGCATAATTAATCAGACTTAAATCAAGCTCCTTCAAACCTAGGCGCCAAACTTTGAAGCTTTCCGGCAGTGAAAACACCTTTTTCTGAGCAAAATTCCTCCTTCTTTGGGCGCCAAAATTGCTGGGCTGCTACACTCCTTGCTAAAGAATTAATTACTTCATTAATATGGCAGCCCATGCTTATATAACCTTCATCATTCTATAATTAATTATTGCCTCTCCTATTCCTGGCAATTAATTAATTAATAAACATGCTTTTCTCTTCAATTTGGGCGCCTATTTTGTGCATGCTCATGGCTGCCATTAAATAAATTAAATTTATTTAATTTTAGCTTTCTACTTCCAGTCCACTTTGACTTCACACTATGCTTTGACCTCATGCCAAAAATAGGAATTAATTCCATCAATAAATACTTTAAAAAGTATTATTTCTCCTCTAGATGGGTCGCACTTTTTTGCATGAGAGAGGGCTGCATTAAATAAATTAAATTTATTTAATTTTAGAATTCTATTTCCAATTTCCTTTATCCTCTTCTCCTGTGTTGACTTTTCCTCATGCTTGGGCGCCAAATTTGGAAATAGAAACAATTAATAAATGCATTTAAAGCTTATCCTTCTATTCCAAAAGGGGTCGCACTTTTTGACATGGCTAATTTCTATTTTTAAAAGTCAATTTCCAATGGGATTATTCACCCTGCACCGCAGCTCCAAAAATCCCATGATCCACTTAAGTTGTTTGACTTTCATAATGGGATTTTTACCCTGCAAGGTAGGTAAGAAATTCCCATCAATGCCTTAAGTGATTTTCTTTTATTTCACAATGGGAATTTTCACCCTGCAAGGTAGGTAAGAAATTCCCACCTGCCTGTTGCCTCTAATTTTCCCATTATGACTTAAGTGACTTTGCTTCCATGGGAAAAAGTACCTGCCAAGTAGGTACAAAATTCCCACCTGTCCTTGCTACCAAAAATCCCATTGTAGCTTAAAACCTTCTTTTCCCAAAAATGCGACCTGCCCAGAAGAGGCCTTTTTTGTGCATGACTTCATCTTTTTAGAGAGAACCAGACCTCCTGTGGCAAATTCCTTCTGGCATGATGTCCGTAGATGATCTCCAGATACTCCAGGCAAGAAAACAGACTGAACCAGCAAAGGAATTGACCTAGAGAAATTTCACAGAAAAAAAAACGAGAAAAATACCAAAAATGCAAAATGTTGCCAGAAGTCACAGATAAAGCCCAAGATTCATTCCTAGTGGAAACCCTACTGGTATATGGGAATATTGACATGTAAAACCTCAACAGGGTTAAACCGAGCACAATTTACCTCAAACGGGGCTTAAAATAATTAAATAAAAATTTCCCACAGCAAACCCAAGTAAGAAATGATATAACAAGTTTGGGCATCCGGGTATTTATCAAAATTGGCTTATATGACTCTAGTTCAAATCCCGCTAGCGCGATCCCTTCGGGGTGGTTATCGGTGGTGGTGGATGTTGCATCACCAGTGGTTACGATCTGGCGGTTATTCTCGGCGGTGGCGGACTTTGCATCGTCGGCATTGGCGTTTGTGGTGGCTGGTGGCTCTAAAAACGGCGGTGGCGGAAATTGCATCGTCGGTGCGGGCTCACTGGTCACGGTCTAGGTTGGTCTAATTGTAATATCTTGTCTCAGGACATTGGTTGTAATGGGTGGGGTCCTAGGAAACCCTCCGGTTCATAGCTCCGGTCAAAAGCGTTTATCAATCAAAAAAAAAAAACTTCCACATGCACACACTGGATCTCGATGAGCAAAAAATATTAGTATGTTACTAAGTGTTATTTGGAACTTGTTCAGAATATTATTTTAGTCCTTATTTTGTCTCGAAATTTGTGAGTTTGGCTAATCACATTTTGATCACAAATATTCTAGCTACATTTTTCATATCCTTCCATAGCATTCACGTATTTTGTTTGCTTTATTCAGGACATCCATGTGTATAAGATTTCCTTTTACCATGTTTGAGGGAAATTTTGTCCCTTCTTTCAATAAACAATCTTCTACTTCTTTTCTATCATCTTTTTCTTGGCCATCTTGCCCTGGGGCATGCTCGCTCCTTCTTAGCACTTCATTAGTTTGAGTTCATCATCATGTTGAACCTATCCTTCATGGCCCCTATCCATCTTATCTTCTTATTATATATGCGCACAAGATTTTCCCTTGTATATTCTCACCTCTTGTTAGGGGCATCTTTGCATCTTCGTTTTCCTGTACATAGCTTCGGAAAACTTTCAAAAATCCAAAACATTCAAAAATCCAAAAATTGGTATAATTCCAAAACTCAAAAAATTGGTATGATTACAAAAATAAAACAAATTGTAAGAAATTCACAAAATTCACAAAATTAGTAAACACAACATTTACTCAATTGAATTTTCCGTACACACTATCCTCAAACATCAAAATCATCCTACAAAACATCTCTCTTCAATTCTCTCATGTTCTTGCGCGTGACTTGCAGGTCATTTTGGCCTACCTCCATTAACAAAATTTGATTCACCTATTATGTTTGTACTTCCTTGCATAAACGAGTTACATGGTACTATTTCATAGGGCACATCTACTTTTTCATAGGACTTCATTGTCCTCCGTTTATTCACCTTGCAATGTATTGTTGTTTGGGGTGTCATCTTTAACCCTTATTGTATAACTTGAACAAGTGGAATCGAAGCTAGATAACAAAAACATTGATACAATTGTCTTGAACATTATTTGTTTGAGCGTATTTATATGTACTTGTTTGGTTATTTGTCTGCTTTTTTACTTTCTAATACAAAATTGCATTTTGTATGTTGCTTTGAGTCAATCCTTGCATGTATATATATAATAAAGAGCCGATGACGTAGATCATTAAGAAAAATGATGAAATAAAGTTGTTTTTACATCATCTGGATGCAAGCTATTTCCATTCTCTTCATCTTCATTTTTTCCTTATCATTTTCTTCTATCACACTTTTCTTCAATAACACCTGGGGCAATAGGGATCACCTTTTATCCCCCTTTCCCCTTTCATTTCTTCTATTTGTTTCCTTCCTCTTTTTTGATCGTCGATCGACCTCTTCCATCACTTCATCAACACTCGACAGGCATCCTTCATTATACCGATTTTTCTTATATCCCTTCAAAAAATTTACTTATCTATAATTGTCTATTATCTTTGAAGTGGCATCGTTTACACCACCCCAAAGAGGGGCAAATGTAGACACCTAAAATCCACTTACGCAATTTAATACTAAAATTGCACTAATTATCCTCTTTCTCATCATTTCTGTAATAATTATCACTTTCCCACTAATTAGCTAACATTTTCCTTCATTTCGGTTAATTAATGACATTTCGTTAATTAATTAACTTCCCCATCACTCCTAGGATGTCAATTAATGACCTTTCGTTAGTTATAATCCACTTCTAAGTGATTAATTAAACATTATTAGTTAATTATGCCTTCTATTTTAATCAATAAACCCCTTTTATTGGTTAAATTCCCCTCTTACATCCCCCGAATCATGCTAATTTTCCTCTAAATCCCCTAAATAGCTTCTACAAGCTTATCCCTACCTATTAATTAATCACATTTGATTAATTAAACCCCTCTCAACTCCCATAAAATGCACATCCTTTGCATTTCCTCTTTAGGGTTTATCCCACATCCACCAAATTGCTAGCCTTGCCCAAACATGCAAGCTATATAAGGAACCCTCCTCCTTCCCTTTCTTCTTACACCTCATTTGCACTAGTGAAAACTATAGGCATTTTGATCTTGAGCCATTCTCCATTGTTGGAAATAGCTTCTCCATATTGCATCCATTCTCTCAAATTGAAGATCATGGGAAGATCTAAAAATGGCCTTGTAGTCATTTCTTGGTGAGATCTCATCCTCAATTCTTGAGGAAAACAACACCAATTTGATTGTTAGGTGATCTAATTAGGTTCATTCTTTAGGTAACAATCATAAAGAGTAGGAATGGCTTAGCATTTAATGGTTTTATCATGTTTATGCATTGAAGAAGTTATTTTCCCTTAAGCTCTTATCTTAATGGTTATATAATAGATTTAGCTTAGCTTTTAGACTACTAGGTGTTAGTCTATTTCAATTAGATTTGCAAGTTTATTATGTTCTGATTCTATCAATTGATGCCCGAATCAATTTCATATGCTTTGTTTGATTCCTTTCATGGTAAATTCTTCTCAACTCCCCACTAAAACAAAGAGATGAGATGTATTAGTTGTTTAGTACATGTTTATGGCTAGAAATAGAAATTTGTCAATTTGACCCTCATCTATCTCCCCTTATTTCATGGGAATCCATTGATCTAGGTTAAAGCTTGTTTATTTACCAAAGATATGAGTTTTTCTTATGAATCAAGGCACCCCATAGGTGTGGATCATCATGAGAGTGGGAGATTACCTTATGATCCAACCCCGAGGGTTGTTTAGAAGGGTCAAAAACAGGTTAAGCATCTCATATGGCATCTTAACATGCCTTCTCCTCCATCCTCCTTCTATTAATGTAATGAATTTCATAAGTGAATGGTCCCCTCTTAAATGTAAATAAGCTTTGCCCAATTGGTTTCTAAGTGTTTTAAGTCTTTTTGTGTTGAATCTTGTGTAATATATTCATTGCATTCTCAATTAATATGATAGATTATGTGTTCTCAAGCAATAATATCTAGTTGATTGCGATCATGATCTATCCCTTAGCTTGGGTTATTATATCTCACATCTCTCTACTTTTATTATATGATGTCTATGAATTATATTTACATGATTCCAGTCCATTGTGTCTTTTATACAAAGGATTAAGGGTTGTTGGAGCGTAGTGTAGATTGTGGCTCTTATTTTCCCCCTCGTTGTGTTCTTCACCCTTTTTATTGATCGTAGGGAGAGTTACCCCTTCATACTCTAGTGCATCACCATTCCTTTTAATTTTTAGTAATCGTTCTCCCTCAACTTTATAGAAGCATTAATTATGTTTAGAGTAGTGGCTGGTCTAGGGTTTTAAAGGGAAGGAAGTCGGCCTTCTCCGAGGTTTATCTCAAGGTTGAGGTCCCACACCTCATATGTATTCCCATTGTTATTGCAGAGACCTTTAAACATTTGATAACTACCTAAATCGAAAGGGTGCACATAAGTCTCCGATAATATATTCTCCTCATGACCCCACAAAAATGAAAATAATGGGTTGAATGGTCTATGTAACAAGAAATGATTATGCCCAAAAATAAACATTTGGCAACTCATTCTTTATCTATCTCCCCTGATTTCATGGGAATTCATTGATCTAAGTTAGAGCTCATCCACATAAAAATATATGAAGGTTTTCTTGCAATCCAAGGCACTCCCATGGGTGTGGATCATCATGAGACTGAGGAATTACCTTTTGAGCTAGTTTTGGGGTAGTTTGGAAGGGTCAAATAGGTTAAACATCTCCCATGGCATCTTCAGATTCCTTCTCCTCTCTTCTCCTTCTATAAATGTAATAAGTTTTATAAGTGAAACCATCCTCTCTTGAATGAAAAAAACTATTCCCAATTAGTTTCTAAGTATTCGACTCTATGTAGACCCTTGTGTTGAACTATGCAATGCATTCACTACCTTCTTAATGACTATGAGAGATTGTTTATTTCTTAAGAAATAATATATAGTTTATTATGATTTTTATATATCCTTTGGCTTGTGTTATTGCATCTTACCTTTCTCTTTTGTCATTGAATGGTGTGTATGAATTATACCGCATAATTATAATCCATTGTGTCATTTATATAGAGAATTAAAGACTCGATAGAATTAAATGTTGATTATGGCTCATATATGCCCCTTTGTCACTATATTTTTCCCTTTTTCCTTGATCTTGGGGAGATTTATCCATTTATACTCGGTTTATCACCATTGTTATTAAATTTCAAGTAATCTTTTTCCGTACATTGAAGAGTTTTTAGTTATATTAGAGTAGTGGTTAATCTATAGCTTTTAAGTAAAAACCTTAGCCCTATTATGGAGGTTTAGCTCAAGGGTTAATGTCTTACACCTTAGAGATACTCCCCTTGTTGTTAAAGAGACCTCCAAACACTTGAATAAGCTGTCTAAATCGAAGGGTGCACACAAATCTCTATTAAATGTTTTTGGCATTCCCAGTTGGACATATTTCTTTTTTACATCTTGGGAGGTTTCTCAAGTATTCTTCTGGATGTTCTTGTAAAATACAACTAAGTTTTGGTTTTGTCTTAGATATTTTTGTTTATGAGCCTATTTTTTTAAACTTATAGTTGTTTACAAGATCTAGTGAATTCTTGTGAAGTGAGAAATGTCATTATGAGTGACTCCACACATTTTAAAATGCATACACAATATAAGGATTCTTATTATTTACCTAAGAGGTTGATTTTTGTTTTGTGGTATTCACTTATGCGCATATCCTTATATAACATTGTTCTTCTCATATAATTGCATATCTCTTCGTAAAGGCCTTCTTTCTATAAAAATGTACAAGCTTTGAAAAATTTTGTAATCACATTAATTCAGAGCATATACATAAGTAACTTGAAGTCGCTGACAATAGATACCAAATTCTCACTTGAAAGGTGCTATAAGGATCAACCTACGTATAATGTTATTATTTCAGATACAATAATACATTTGGGAATTTGTTATATACTTGGGGAGATGATATTATAATGTATACAAGTTGATGGAGATGTTGACATATGGTATACATCCCCTTAGTTATATGTTTATATTATATGGGGCCATTTTTGTAACTTGAGGAATTACTTATATTAGGTAATGAGTTAACCTTCTTTGGGATTAGGTGTTACCCTAGGAGTAATGCATATCAATAGAAAAGATGTGAGTATCATTATGAAGATGTTATGTATGTGAAGAGCCTTATAATTTATATAAATAGTTGGAGGTATCCCCCTCAAAGCGTAATTCCCATATTAGGAGATCTTGTTGGGTTATTTGTTCCCTAAGGAGTATTGCATGGTGTTTCCTACATTAAGGGCATTCTTCTATTTATGAGTATAACTAATATTAGTACATATTGGTTGAAATATCTATCATGTGTTATGTCTATATTCATTATATTCTCCATATTGTCTTAATTGTTCATTTATTACATGTGAAGATCCTAGTGGTATCATAATATTGATTTGGGAAAATTTTGGGTTAAAAATCTAATTTTGAAGATTCATATATATATTACAAATGGATGGGATTGTTTTTACAAAGTTTTACTAGAGTTTAGAAACTATTCCATAAAGTTATTGTCTAAATTTAATAATATTTTGATTTATTTAGTGGAAGTTATTGTTATTTTATGTTTCTTTTAAATCGGTCCACATGCCGTGATTTAATAAAATAGATTTCCTTACCTTTTGGAAATCTCTAAAAATAAGGGTTTCATTCTCTGTGTTTTTGACTTGAATTCGATTTCTTTCCAAATTTGGTAGGTCAAATCTTGGTCAAAGGAGTATATTTTGAAACCCTAAATTTTGTGCATCATGGGGATGCAATATTTCTATAGAAATGGTCATATTAATGCAAAAGAATGGTGGATCCAATTTAAAGAGACTTATTTTTCATCGTAATGATATGGTTTAGATTTTCAAATTGGATTTTTGGTCCAACACAAATTTAGTTCTCTCAATTGAAACAAGAGAGTTTAGATTGGTCTTGGGAGGGAATGAAACATGTTTTCTTGGGTAGATGAAACATAAAATAAGATGAAGAAGAAGAAAATAATAGTTATGTTGGGTAAGAGGATGTAAATGATGATAAAAAATAAGAAGAAGAATACAATGATGATAATGAAGATGCTACAAGTGATGTGAAAGGAGAAGAAGACGATCACAATGGAGTAAATGATAAGGGTTTTGACAATGTAACTCTAAAGAAAAAATCTTGATATTTCAATTTTAAGGGTGCATTCATAGGAAGAAGGTAATTGTTTCCATAAACACTAGCAACAAGTATACCTTCATCAACATGGATGTGGCTCAACATCCACATGTTCAAATAATGAATATTAAGGAAGCTCAAGTGGATAGTAAGAAATTGCAAGTTTATAAGGATTTGAAGCTCATATGGAAAATAATGTTTTACATTCATATTTTTTTGTTTTAGATATTGATGGTTTAGATATTGTTCTTAGCTATCCTTGGTCATGGACCTTGGGAACCATCAATATTAATGTGTAAAATAAATTCATGAAGATTTGGTATAAGAGAAACAAGGTCACATTACACAGGATATCACACTTAATGAATAACAAAGAAAGATCAAGATTGAACATGAGGGTGAATTCGAAGATGATAAAGAGGAGAATAATTAATAATTACAAGAATAAGATCAAGTAATTGAAGGAACATATGAAAATACCAGCCCATCTACTCAAGATAGATTAAGACACTAGAAACCAAAAAGGTGGAAGAGGCAAAGGAAGCGGAAGAGCAGATTAAGGATACAAAGGGTGCAGACACCTATGTCATCATGAAAGGAAACAATACGAAGGAATGTCACCTCACATTAGAACAATAATCAATATAAATTTATATATCATTGGAATCACAACCACTATGGTTGCATATGCCATGAATGGAGTAACAGTGATGGAACACAAAATCAAAGGAATAAACACTATGGATGGATATGGAAGTCAAGGAGGAACAATTATGGATATGGATGGAATCATAATAGTGTAGAGGATTATCCAACCATGTTTATATTGCCAACCAAGATCACATATGAAAAATAAATGATTAATCATGGTAACATGTGTGTCATAATTTGAAGTACACTCATTACATGGTTTCTTGTCATGTTTCAAGGACAAAATATGTCTAGGAGATATGACATGTTATGTACATAAGGATATGATATTATAATGTATATGGGTTGTTTGGAGATGCCAATATGTGGCACACATCCCCTGAGTAAGATATATGTTTATATTATATGGGGTCACATAATTGACTTGTGGAATTAATTATATTGGGTAATGGGTCAATTTACATTGGGACTACGTATTACCCACCCAATAAGAGTATTGTATGCCTATATAAAGGAGATGAATATCAATACGAAGATGTCATGTATGTGATGAGTCTTATATTTAATAGAAATAGTTGGAGGTATCTCCCTCAAAGTGGAATTCCCATATTGGGAGATCTTATGGAGTTATTCCTTCCTCAAGGAGTATTGCATGATTTTGCCCTACCTTAAGTGTATTCTTCTATTTATAAATATATTTAATATTAGGGAATATTGACCCACAAATATATCTTATGTTCGATGATATTCATTAGATTTTGCATACTTTTTTAATCATTATTTTATTACATGTGAAGATCCTACCATATTTCAACAACTTTCGCAAATTTTACGCCACCTCAACAAAGTGATTAGACTTTGACTGCGCACATGTCAAATCAAATGCCAACACACAAGATGTCGAGTATTGTAATAGATGGAATACAAAGTCACAAGAGGAATTTGCAACATCTCACACATGGATGTTGAAGCATTTGGAACTCCATAATAATTATTTATGAACACCTTGATAAGGAACATGCACGTTTTTAAAGTGGTTAGTAAAGTTTGGTTCAAGGTTGGAGGTTAGCTATATTGACTAAGTAATAAACATTTCATTTTCTTCTCCATGCAGTTAGATGGCTATGAGCTTAAACTTTCTTAAAGCCCACAAGTTGATTTAATGAAAATTAAATCTATGTAAGGACATTGTTGATTAGATAAATATAACAATATTCAAGCAAGAGTGAAAGATAGGAGACAAATATGACTCAAATTTAAGAATATATATTTCTCATATTTCATGACAAGGAATAGGTTTTCACATTATCTTGGTGGTCTTGCATGGATTTGGTTTTCGAGATTAAAAATGAAAGGAAGGATTGGTCTTGGGAGGAAATGGAACAACATTTTATGGATAGATGGGACCACAAAGAGGAAGAAGAGTCAAAGGAAGATGATGGGGAAGAATATATTCAAGAATCAAGAGAGAAAGAAGATGAAGAAGATTCAAGGAAGATGATGGTGCAGCATATATTGAAGAATCAAACGCAGAAGAAGTTGAAGAAGACTATGAAGAAGAGGAAGAAAAACAAGATATTGATGCAGAAGAAGATATTATAGCTCCCAAGAAGGAAGATACCATATTTCAGTTTCATGGATGCATTCAAAGGAATAAGATAATTGTTTCCATAAACCCTAACAGCAAGTATAACTTCATCAATAAGGATATGGCTCAACATCTACATATTCAAGAAAGTAATATCAAAGAAGCTCAAGTGAATGGTAAGAAAATTCAAGTTTTTGAAGATTTAAAACTTACTATGGACAAATATACTTTACATTCAGATTTTTTTGCCTTATATATGGATGGTTTGGATATTGTTCTTGGGTATCCTTGGTTAGAGACATTGGGGACAATTAATATTAATATGAAAAATAAGTTTATGAAGATTTGGTACAAAAAGAAGAAGGTCACTTTACATGATATCAAGCTTAATGGAAATCAAAGAAAAGTCAATATAGACCATGAGGATGATTTAGAATATGGAGAAGAAGGGAATAAGGATGATTCAAAAGAGGAAAATGAAGAAAAAGAAGGAAATGATGATTCATCTACTCAGAGAAAAAGAAAATATCAAATGTAAAGGTGGATGAAGAAAAGAAAGTTCAGAAATAGGTTGATAAGGTTGAGGATACTACAACTACAGCATATGGAAATCCACATCAACATGAGAGAAAAAAATCATGGAGATATCCCAGGGCACATCATATTTCCAACCAATATAGATATATAGGTAATTGGAGGAATAATCACTTTATTTATACAGGGGATCAATGGAGCAACAATTATGAAGCATGGAATCCTTATTATGGTTATCCTTATTATGGTTATACATGGAATCCTTATTATGGTTATGCATTGAATCCTTATGTTGGTTATGCATGGAATCCAAGGATGATAAACTATGGTCACGAATGGAATCAGAGTAGCACAATGGAATATGGATATTAGTTCAGATATGTATCATCTACCAGGATCACATATGGATGGATGATCGATCATGGCGCAAAGTGTGTAAAAATTTACAACACACTCATTACATGGTTTCTTCTTATGTTTTGGGGACGAAACATGTCAAGGAGGGAAGGAATGCTATGCACCTAGGGAAAGGATGTTATGATGTATATGTATTGATGGAGATGCCGACATGTGGCACACATCCCCTTAGTTATATGTATGGGTTCACATGGGATATGATAATATAATATATATGGGTTGATGGAGATGCCGACATGTGGCACACATCCCCTTATCTTATTATATCATTCATTTATGATTTATTATGCTTAGGAGGTCGGCCTCAGTATTGGCCATAGGTTAGAATGGTATATATAGGGGTTAGAAGGTTGTAGTTAATCATCATATTGAGTATTGGAGTGTTATTGTATGGTTTGGAGGTTACCCCCTCGAAGTGGTATTGGAGGTTGCCCCCTCGAAGTGGCAAAGCTATTATATGAGCATATTGTCATCATTTATCTATATTTTGGTGTTTTCTCTTGTTATTCGATGTATATGTTCGAATTATACAAGTAATATCCTTTGAGAATAGTGTCCCTTGAGCTAGGATGCCCTAGTGTTAATCACACAAAGAACAACGAGCTACAAATAATTTGTCCCACTATAAAATGTGTGGTATGGAATTCAGAATAAACATTCTTATGCAGTGAAATACACAATCCCAAAATGCAATCCTTGATTTAGTATATAGAAAATATTATCTCCTTGTAATAGTATGTGCCTCTTTAAATGTTTTCCTCCTAATGAGGTTAAGTGAGACATGTATATATATTATTCCTTCACTTAAGTTTCATCATTAACAAGTTAAAGGTAAACCCAAGTTAATAAATAAAGATAACAAATATGTAACATCCAAAAAATTAGAAAAGGGGAGAAGGAGGAAAGAAGCACCCATAGGAGACAATAGCGCTGAGTGTTGTTGTCCCTAATAGGTGGTTCTGACAGGTGCTAAAAAGATGAAATATTGGAATCATAGTTGAGAAAGATGTCGGATAGTATGTAAAAATGTAAGGTGTAAGTCTAGAAACAATAAGCAATAAAGATAAGAAAGATAAAAGTAATGTCAAAGCAAAACAAGTATTGTTAATGACTAGTTCTCTTACTTAGGAATCATGCATATAAATGAAGTATTTAGAGGCTAGATGTACATAGTAAGTGCATGATTTAGTGACTACATTTTCCCCACTTTATGTTGGTGAATAAGGATTTGGTATCATAAAGTAGAAAAGAAAATCATACCTTGGGGAGTTGAATGAATATTGTGCCCAGAAGAGTGTCAAATGAGTGTTGTAGTGTGCCGAATGGAATAGTACAAGATGTGTACCATGGAATTCTAAGGGAAGGGAAGGATAAGGATCCTATGGGTGACCTTTGCATGCATAGAGTGATAATGATGTGTGTGTAGTTCCTTGGAATATCATCTTTGTCAAAGTGTGTTTGAGATTTGCTTCATGGTTGTTTGTGTGCTTTGCCTTCATTGGGATAGGATAAGACCTGCAAAAGAAAACAAGTGTAGTCAATGCTCATGGTAAATGCAATTGAACTTTAACTTGAACAATATGTAAAAATGGAAATGTGTATTGGAAAAATCTAAAACAAGGGGTTAAAGTACACCTGAAATGTTGAAAGAGAAAGGGGTATAAATTTTTTCCTACTTGTAGACTTGTTGCTTAGGAGCTGGTTGGAATAATATGAAGGATTTGGGCATCATATTGCCAAACTAGGGATTTGAGCGTCCCATCACTAAAATTCATATTTATGCATCATTTTTTCGCTAAGGGGAAGTGTATTGGGAGATCTCATAGGCTTAAACCTCTAACCATTAACGCTTCCCCATGGATAAGTACCACTGCAAATGATCACAAACCCAATTTGTAAGTTATCTCATGTAACACATTGTTCGGACATATCATTGTCCTACATATGCCTTAGGTGTCACTTCCTACTTTGGTTCTTGATTTAGTTCTGGGTAAGTGGTTAATTCCTTATTTAGTTGTTGTTAGTAACTGATTGCAATCTAAAACTAATTGTGTAACTGTTGAAAATTGTTTTGTAATTGGTTTTGCCCCGATTAACTAAAATATGAAATTAATCTATCTAAGTTAATCTAAGCAAGTACAACAAATATAATAACTGATATGAACTAAAATATGAATGCTAAGTAATTTTATTTGATATTTAAATGAAATGAAATAATTGAAATAAGAGGGATAAGGTACTAACCTGAAAATGACTTACCTCGCTGAGATTTGGGACTGAACAAGATGATGTGTGGATGGAGCAAAGTATGATGGTATAACCCATGAAATAGCATTAAATGAATATTTGATCGGCCGGGGTGCACTGGAAGAGGATCAGGGCTCATGTGGGTGCCCTAGTCTGTAGTATGGGCTCTGGTTTGTAGAACATCTCAGGGCCGAATCTGGAAGTGTCACTAGATCTTTGCAATGTCTCAATCTTTGTCACGTGATTATCACAATAACTTCGTTGATGATGTCATAAACCTGCAATGAAGATTCACCTATAAAACCCCATATAAAGCATCAAACCCCTAAAAAAGAAAGATGCATATCGAGGAGTCGATTGTTCTTAGCAGCCACAATGGAAGACTTACAACTAAATGTTGTACTACATTCTAGACCCAATGTACTCTGTGTGCTTTATGTGTGCAATGATGTGCCTAGGGTGCCCTAACGCTAATGACACAAAGATAGGGGCAATAGCTAGATAAAATGTAAAATGGTGGATGGAATAGAATAGACTTCCCTTTCCTATGTAGTGTGTGTGATGCAATGATGCCCAAATGTAGTCCCTTGCCTTAGTAGATAGCTATCCCTTAGTAGTAGATAGTTCACCCATAAGATAGTATGTTATGTTTATATAGGGATATCTTGCTCAAATTTTGACACTAATGACCCAACATGCCAACTAGTACCTAGGGGAATGAGAGGAAAATTATAAAGACCGACCTCAAAACTCTAAATTAGACCCAAGTGTTACGGGGACCAAGGTGCCTAAAATTAAGGATTGGGGTGCCCATGGGCACCCCAATCCTACCCTAGGCACCCTAGTCAAAGACTAGAGATGAAAAATGACCAAATAACGACACCTGAGACTCCCTGAGCGAGGACAAGAATTGTGTAAACAACTAACGATCATTTGTGCAAGCCAAATGACAACGACTACCAACTACTAATGATAGGACTAGGGGATAGGTCATTAGTGAATACTTTTCTTACGCGAGATCCATATATAAAACAACATACTTGGTGGTATAAATGTAATAGTAAGTATGTGATTTTGTGACTACATTTGCCCCCACTTTATGTTGGTGAGTGGAAATATCGGTAACATAAAGTAGATAGAGATGTGTACCTAAGAGAAATATGGAGAAGCTTGTGTTGTAGTTAAACGTGTAAATGTGGTAGTAAAAGTGTGCCGAAAGAAACATATAGCGTGACGAACCATGGATCAGCGGGTTAATCCATGCAAGGTAGGGAAAAGTATAAATATCATGATGAAGTGAACTAAATGAGAGTGATGATTATAATGTTGGATGATTGATGATTTTTGAGTGTCATATAATGACAATGAGATGGGGTAGGGAGTGATCAGTTCCCAACCCGAACACATGTACATGAATAATCAACTAGAGGATTTTGGTGTCCTCGCCACTTGCAAGAAGAGTGTAGGGAGAAAAGTTTGTTACTCTCCAATTTCTAACTACATGTTCAAGATCTAGCCATTACAGACGAACTCAAATCAAATATTTGTGGTTTTGGATCCAAATAATTTCAATTAAACAGTTGACCCATATAGGAGTGGTATAGGAAAGGCACTCTTGCCCCCACTCCATGGGTGTCGCCGCAATGTGATGGATTCCAAGTTAGGTCATCTAGAAGCAAACACGAAATGTATGATGGCTTCCAAGTTAGGTCATCTGGAAGAAAATGCCTAATGGATATAATAACTTCCCACATTAGGTAATCTGGGAAAGCAAAGATCTAATCTCCAAAATTAGGTCATCTGTGAGGTTGCACGTAACTCCCAAGTTAGGTCATCTGGGAGGCTGATTGTGTTGAATTTGTATTGATGATATGATTTTTATTGTTAGAAATTTGAACACGTTGATTGATTGATTCAATTTGATTTATTACTCGTAGAGATATTTTATGCTAGTTACCCCAGGTTAGGTCATTAGGGGATTCGATAGAATTTAGTGAATAATCACATGGAAATATTTTTAATTTCTTGTTTCTCCTAGGTTAGGTAATTAGGGGAAGTGATGAAATGTCGCATAAAATAATTGTACATTTGTTGCCCCAGATTAGGTCATTAGGGGAATTAATAGTGAGATGTCACGCGATAAATTAGTAAATGTTTGAAAATGATGAGTTAGTAGTGTTGATTAATCACATGGTAATGTAAGGGGAATTATAGGATGACCCCAATGATATGCCCCCCTTTGGTGAAAGGGGAAGTGATGATAAGAACGAACACTAAGCCGAAAGTAAGCACGAGATAAATAGGAAGTGTGATAAAGATTATTGAAATGTGTGTGTATTGATTGAAGGACAATGTGAAGGAGAGATAACACATGTGTAATGTGTATGGTACGATGGTAGGAAAAATTCTAAAAATAACACCACAAAATGGGGTGTAAATCAGAGTAGGAATGCTCAAGATATGACAAAAAAAGAATGGTGTGTATTAATCGAGAATAAGCGTGAAATAATGGACATAATAGAGTAGGTGAAAAAGTAATTATAAGTAGTGAAGTGAAAAAAGTTTAGTCACTTCATTTGTTGTTTACGCAATTGTGAGATTGAGTGTGAAGTGAGTGAAAATGTCACAAGTGAGAGCAACACGTCCTAGCCGGTTTGAGCGGGTGATCGTCAGTAAAGCATCGTGCACGATTGCGAGTTGGTAAGTGCATTGTTTTTTGAAAAATGTATGGTGTAGTAGTCATTTCTATTAAATTTTTGTAAATTTTATAATTTTAATTTTCTTAACATTTTAGACCTGGACAATAGTAGTGAAGGCGCTAATGACCCCTAGGGACAGAGTGCCGGGGCGGGCACTAGTGTCCTGCTCCTAGACACCCCAATCCTGCATCTGGGTGCGTTGGTCAGAATGTGTGTATTTGGTGTATAATGATGAAAAATCATATTTCTAATGTAAATGAATGTGATAAGTGAGTGTATTTGTACTTGTAAGGTGTTCTAATGTTGTGTTTGTTGTCATTTTGTGGTGTGCAAAGGGATATTCACTCGAGGGAGTTCCGCAGTGGTCATCACATGAATACGTTGCTTGGATTGGGCCTGTTAGATGATGATTGGGATGTCATGGACCATGTCACTGTGGCACATAGCATGGATGGGGATGTGCCCCACAATATGCCCATGTTGACTACATTATGCGAGAGGTGGTGTGTGAATATGTGTACATTTTGGTTGCCTACGGGGAGATGATTATTACTTTAGAGGATGTGTATTGCATATTGCGATTATCGCTTGTTGGAGAGAGAGTATAGGTGATGCCATTAGAGGATATGGAAAGATAGATGCAAGCTGCTAGACGGTATTTTGTGGGGACTTGAGTACCTGTCAAGGTGCATAGGCGCTCCTATCTAATGGGTGGTTTTTGTACTGGTGCTTTAGAAAGATAAAATAGTAGAATCAAAGTGATAAATATGTCAACTAGTACATAAAATTGTAAGGTGTAAGTCCATAAACAATAAGAAATGAAGATCAGAAATATAAAAGTGATGTCAAAGAAAAACAAGTGTTGTTAATGAATAATTCTTTTTCTTAGGAAGTATGCATATAAATGAAGTATTCAAATGCTAGATGTACATACTAAGTGCATGATTTACATCGACTACACAAGTATGAGAAAAGTTGTAGGATTTAATCATGTCCACTACGGATTGATTTTCTATTCTACATGTTTTTCGGTTTTGTAATAATTTTGAAGTGTGTTATGTGTGTGTCTTGTAATTCCTCATTAAAAAATAAAGATAAGGTGTGTTATTTTCCATTATGTACACAAACCGTGTGCACGTGTCTATTATGGAGAGTTAAATTCCTTAGTTGCATGGTATAACATGGTTATTCATTCAAATCACTAATCATGATTGCATCATTTCATTAGTTGAAACAAGTATTTTCCTAATAGAGGAGTCGACTATGATTCAAATGGTAGGATTTCTAAAGAAGACAAAAGAATAAATACTCGTCATTGACCCAAAATGGTACTGGATGAAGAGGTAAGCGGGAGGAAGAACACGTGGATTAAATAAAACAAACATATATGAAAATGGGGCATCAACATGGAAAAGTTCCACAACACTAATGAAGATATAAAATAGGTTTGTGAGAGAAAACTTTAGGGTAGCTAAGTGGAAAATAATTCTATCAAATGAAATAATACAATCTCAAAGAATGTAATCTCACTTGTGAACATGACCAATAGCCTACGTAGGAGTAGAAATCAAGTGAAAGAGAAAATGTTGATGGCTAAGCTAAGGCTGAACTTGTATCATCCTAGATGTGAACTAATTAGTAGGTGGAACACGCTTTAGAGAGAGAGAGAGAGAAAAAAAAAGAACAAACATGTTTTTTATTTAAGAGTTTGGAGAAAAAATGACACATATAATGACATCTAAACCAAATACATTGTTAACTTTAAAATTAACACTCATACCTCCTTCAAACTAGATGAAACAACAAAGTTTTAAAAATCAATATTCATAATAAAAAACATAACATTTGATATATATATATATAAAGTAAGTCAAGAGTAGATTTATGCGGGAAAGTCCACTCTCCGAGTCACTACCATATTCTTGCATGACGCCAAGATAGTTGTATGATATCATGAATTAGTTGTTAGTAATCCGCATTGTGAGATAGTTGTATGATATCATTAATTTTCTATTGGGAATTGTTTTGTATTGAAAAATTAGTCAAGCCACATCACATTAATAATCATGCACATCAAATTGTCTGCAACTAACTCACTAGCATCCCCTGTTGATATCCCTTGTAAGTTGCATTCGGTGTAAGTAAATATCGACATCGTCTAATTTGTCTTGCTTTTAACAAAATAAATAACAACCATGACTATAAATGGCTATAAATATAGTCAAATGAATCCATACGATAATCAAACCATCTTGTAACCAAGTTTACAACCATCAATGTATGTTACTTGTAAGATCATTCCAAGTAAAAGGTTATCATTGTTCTTTGTAATTTTTACATACATTTATGTATATTATCTATGGATGCATAGATTTAAGGTATTGACTTGTGAGTTGTGTATCTATGTTCAACACACAAGGGTGTGGAGTTATGTATGGCATCAACCAATGGAATGATGTTATGTTTGAGATTGTGATTCCATTTGGTATGGTTTACTTAGTTTAAACAACAACCTTTGATCCCAAAAAGGAGGATATAGCTAGAATTGGTCTCATTTTCATTGGACCTATTATTACTAAAAAAATGGATAAAGGGCCATTTTTATGAGGTTTGATGAACCTTGTCGAGCATTTGGCCCCACCCTAGTTAGTTGGGCATAAAAGCAACATTAGATTTCTTGGATAGGCCCTTTTGTTATAACTTGCCTTGTTGGGATCGTTGATGAGTTTTTCATGATTCGATATGAACACACTCACTACTAGTTGGTGATCAAGGATTATTGAGATTCAAATATTAAGTATGACTTCATTTTTAAGAGTATATTATACCTTTATTTTTATTTGGGTTCAAACATGTGACCACGCAAGAAAAAAAACATTTCATCTTAGTAATTGTGTATAAGTGCATGAGAGTATATGGACACTTTTCATTTGCTATTGTAGTTAGGTGGATTCTTGTGAATAAAATGGACTTCTATTGTGAGTTATTAATTATATTACACTCTTAGTGTACACAGATTAGTTGGACATTTTTAAAAATATTTAGAGTTCTACCAAAAATAAAAAAATAATATGTATAATTTCATTAAGTAAACACGATAATTCGATGATGCCACTTCTAAAGTGCAAATGTCGAGTTATTCAATATTTTGAAATTTAAAAAATGATAAAATATAATGATGACTTTTCAATCAGTTGAATAATTTAAGTAACTTCGACCTTTGATGTATAATGGATGGTGTCTTGTGCTTCTAACTTTAACAAAGGATGATGTATATATAAACAATTTTTTAGGATTGCATTTTTTTCTTTAATGTGGTGTACACACTTTTGTTTTACAAGCAAGAATTATATTGGATTTAAAACATGTAGCGACTATCAAGCTTAACCAAATAGAAATTTGATGACACTAATTTGATTAAATTAAAATAATTTAATTTCTTTTAATTGTGGACACCTAATTTATCTTTAAAATATCTTAAATAATTCTTCTTAAAATTCAAAATTCAATTCCCTTGTGTTGTGGAATTGTTATATTTCTTGCTTCGTATTCTCGATTCATAGATATAAAAACCAAAATTAAATTCGAATGGGTTGTGGAAATGTTATATTGTTACCTCATATTGTCGATCCATATATATGCCAAATAAATCTTAATCTCCCATTTGAGGGAGGCTACAAGTCATTAAATTTGTAAGTGTTTTACAAAGCACTCCAATTTGGTATTTTGGAGAGGATTTACATTTATAAAGTAAAATAATTACAGATGAAATCACACTAATGACATGTTATATATGTCAAACAAGTGTTAATTTCCTACTCAAGGAGGACACAAGTCATTAAAAATTAATTACCTTACCATCCATTCTAGTGTGTGGTTGTGAATTGACATATGAAAATTTTGGTATCCATGCTACACAGGGCATGATAATGCCTCGATGATTAGAAAAAGGTCTCGCCATGAGTTTTGATGCCCATATGCCTTTTCCATAACTATCTAGACATCAGGTTTTCGTCACCCACCTACATCCCACATACATGCATTAGTCTATTAAACCTAACATTATCTAATTCACTCACTCACTTTGTAAAATCATTTTTCACCTTTTGTAAATTATATTTACCTGTCAAAACTTACCATAACCTCCCTAAAACCTCATAACCATCTTTAACCTATCCTTACCCTTCTTACCCCTAACCTCCTAATCTCCCAACCTCACCAAACCTCTCCCATAATCATTCACCCTCGTCCACATACCGAAATCCCCATTTTGGAAGTGGTTGAAACCACTTCCAAATGGATTTCTTTGAATTTCCTAGATCTCCGATGATTCCAACAAATTGCCCATGATTATAAATAGGAGCACAAATTCTTATTTATGTGACCTTTTTGCATCTTCACCCTCAAATTTTTAAACCTGTGAATGAAGTATTATCACTCCAAGAATCCCCATTCCTGCAATAAGACTCTCACACCGAAGATCCACAACATATCATTTTTCAATAGTCAAAGCATCCATACATCATCAAGCGTCGATAGATCAACATCCCTAACTTAATCAGCCTTCATGAGCACCTTTACAACCTATTTCACATTCAAGGTAATCTCCTATCTACTCACTCTTGTTACCATTTTGTTTTACATCAAAACAAGATAAAATAATCATTTTAAACTCTAATTTCATTCAATTTTACCGTTTATCAAATAAATCCACCATTTTATAAGAATTCCCCATGATTCCTTATAATCGCGCGATTATCCCTAATCACCCACAATTTACATTAAATTAGTTTCCTTTATCAAATCATTACATTTTATCAATCATTGTTTATATAAATGGACTTAATATGTCTACTTAAAAGCATGTCTCTATTGTAGATGATTGTTCCAGTCAATCCCATCCGATCACAAGCATCTACGATCTCGTGATCATTCAACATTCATTCATGTGGGAGTAGTTCGATTTCCTCCACGAGTTTACTATGTGCACTATCAAATTTCACCGACCCTCAAAGACTTCAAAAATAGCTTGAGATCCTTGCCATGATCGACAAGCAATTGAAGATTATTGGTACAATTTTGAGGATCTTTAGACTGTCACCACTCTTGTTTGGGCCACCTACGAAGTAGACCAAGATCTTCCCATTCATCTTAAATTTTAGCTTCCTTATCATTATCATTATTTGTCTTATTATATTTATTAATTCACTTAAGTGTATCAAAATGAGTTGACATACTTTAAGAAAGTTCCTTTGGATTCCTGGAATTGGCCTTTGTCGAGTATCTCGTCATCTTATTTATCTAATATCTTTTTTTTAGTTGTTTTTGCTTATAGGCCTCTTCATTTGGCGAAAGGATAGCTTGTTCATTGCTTATCCCTCATCACCCTGACATTGCGATTGTCGGCACAAGTATCATTAAACCCTTTCATTTTTAGTTTTAGGTACTTTTTGCACTTAATAGCATTTACCAAAAACCTACTTGATACATTCCCCACACATCCAATGGGACCATAGTCCCCTTTTCATTTAGATTTTCATTTTAGTTTCTATTTCTTTTTTCTTTTATTTTCATCTAGCTTTTTATATTGGACCACGTTGTTGTTGTTGTTTTTGTTGCTTAAATCAAAAATTAAAAAAATAACCACATGTATGTTTTCTTAGTTTCTAGCATTCCATTTTTTTTTGATGTCTTCATTAAAACAATGTTTCTTTTGGATCTAAAACGAGTCCTCATATATGCTTGACCACATATTTGAATTAGGGGTTAACAAATTGCATTCACTTAACTTCCCTCACACATAGCCAAACCATGTCAAATACAATCTGCATCAAAGCACTCCTACCCAGGTGGACCTACTTAGATTTCATCACCAAGAGGATAAGCTAACTCGGTGTTCTAGCCAAGTATAAATAAGTTGGTGGGCGGTATATCAGCTAAGAACCTAACACCCTTATCGTTGCGGGACCGTGAAGTAAGGGGGTAGGCCCCAATATCCTACCCATCGACACCAACATAGATTCATGTCTCATGTACCTTTGAGTATATCAAGGACTCTGAAATTTAACATCACTTGAAACTAACCCTATATTGTCATTTCCTAGGACCTCTTAAACCATTTTTCACATTTCATATTTTTAAATTATTCAAGATAACAAAATTTTCTTGTGTGACTTGTTTGTTTGATTGTAATCAACCCTCTAGATTATTTTTCTCTTTTAAGTGATCATGTGTTTTTTTCATGGTCCTAACCAGACAAGTCCCATCAACAAAACTTCAAAACATGGTTGAGCATTTACAACAATCCCTAAAAACATCCAGTCTCTCCTTGACAACATTCTACGTATCACGAATCACCATCGATCACTCTCGGTAGACAATCAAGAACCCCACACTCTCCTAGCAATCAATCAACCACATCATAAATCCCTGATCCGTTTAGTCCTTGTTTATTTAATAATGAAGATCTAGTATTCATTGAGATCCTAGATTCAAACCTCGTCACCCTCAATCCTTACTTAGCTGCGCAGAGAGGGTGTCCTTCTTCGGCAATCTACACTTGAACAATGACCCCCTGTCACCAACACTACTTACAAATTTTCCTAGCTTATTGATCCTAACCATGAGTTGGTCATCCAACAAGTTCATCCTAATCCCGCCGCTAGTGAATCAAAAACATCTAATCCCACGTCTTCGTCCCCCATCATCACTTTTGACCTCAACGTTGTTTCTTCACAAGACACAACTAATCAACAATCATCATCCTCACCAAATCCCTCATCTAGCTCTGCCTCATCCCAAAAAACACCAATGCATCCTCATCTACATCTAGTCCTCTAATCTCCTCCACTATCCAAACACCTCTTGTAAGTTCAAGTAGCCATCCCACTTAGTGTGTCCCAACCTATCCCATCTCAACAACCCACATCATCTATTCAAAATGTGTTCATGTCCATCCCAACATCGACACCCCTCATTAATACCAACTCTATCTCTAGTGTCCACCCCTCTTCACAATAATCGTCAACCGCCCCTATTTCACAAATCTTCTCTCAAAGACATACCTCAAAAATCTCAGCCCCTTGTCCACATTTCCATTCCTTTCTAGCACATACCTCAACAATCTCAACCTTTTATCCACACTTCTATCCCTTTTTAACATGTACCCTATCACTGCAACCCCTTTTAAACACATCCATGCCTATCCAATATCAATACATCCAATCTTCACAACCCATAGTCTCGCAACCCGCATACAACATTCCTATGAACACCGCTCTCCAACATAATATCCCTTTTTCGTACCAACCATATCGGGAACTAAGTCCACTTTCATATAATCAACCAAACCCTTCATCATTCAATCCTCAATAACCATCACAAAAAACCCTTTTCGGGCATTAATGATGAGGATCTCCAACCTTGAAGCAGCCTCTATGGGTCCCAATAACACTCTGCCTTACAAAAAAAATTGTAATGAACCCATCCATCCATCGTACCATATAAAGTGTATCCTCCACATTGGGAACTTCCTAAGTTCCTCAAATTATATAGAAAATAAGGACCCTCAACAACACATACGAGCCTTCCGACACACTTGTTACCTCATTGCAAACGACCAAGATTTCATGCTAAGAACATTCCCCATGTCCTTAGATGAACATGCACTAGATTGGTACAATAGTATCCCCTGATACTCACTCTTCTCATTCGCAAACCTTGCACATCTCTTCTTGGAACACTTCTTCGTTAACATTTCTCATAAAGTCACTATCATCGATTTATATGCAATCAATAATTCAAAGACGAGTCTATTGTAGATTTTGTCACCCAATGGAGGGTATTATTAATCAATTATCCTTCTCCCTACCATGGACAAAATTAATCGATTTATTCTCTCACTCATGTGCCAATCATATATCATCGACAATATAAATCCAATATTTTCAAACATTCAACAAAGCCTTTAATATGGATCACAAACTTGAAATTTGTGCTCTTGAGGATGGTAAGGTCAAACTTAGATCAAAGAATCCTAAACTTAAGTCCTCGTTCAAACCATCTTCAGTCATGACAAGTCTAAAACATCGGAAAATGTAGTCATCATAAAGACTCCTAAAGAATTTTCAACCTCCAAATGCACCCGTCCTCAACACAATTATATGTCTATTGGTGAATCTTACAATGTAATTTTTGATAAGATCTTGGCTACATGTATGATCACCCTTCCTCCCATCCACCCCATCAACACATCTATCTCAAAACCCTCTTGGTATCGATAAAATGATTACTATAAATACCATAGGGTCAAGGGTCACAACATTGAAAGGTGTCGTTCATTCAAAAACGTCCTTCAAGACCTTATCGAAAAAGGTGAGTTACAATTGGATAACCCAAATGCACCTCAAATCAGAATTTGGACATTTTCAAATAACCCTTTCCAAACCATGCTCCATCCACAAGTTAATTGTAGTCTCATGTCATTCACTCTCATCATACCATCAACACAATCAAATATCAGTCATCCACACCCATAATGTCTAATGCTCCTATCACAAAAGCACCATCAAAATCATCGTCAAATGATTGTGTCACAAAAATAGTAAAAAAATCAACCACACCATCTATGCTTAGTGTTGCCATCATAGGAAGCACCCATTGAAACAAGTACCTCTCTTAGTCTCACCTCTAACAAGACCACGAATCTATTCACATCCATTCCATCTACCTCAAACTCATCTACAAGCTCTTCACAAGCCCTATAAAAGGAACTTATCTTACAATATGTGAAAAGATCCTATGATGACCATGTCACTCAACATTATGTGCATAATCTTAAGAAAATCGTTACGTGACCACCCATCCCTTCATCCAAAAAAAGAAATAATCATATCACGTGATCATCTGAATTCTTCAACACATAATCCAAAATCCATGCCTTCTATCTTAGGACCGCACCCCTCATCGAAATTTTTAGTCATTATTATAGAGTCTAAGATCATTCCCAAACTTGCATCTAAAGGTGTCACATAGAAAGTGATCCCTTTATCACCCATATCATCAAAATCACCACCAGTTCCATTAACCTGAGATTCAAAAGGACACTATGTAGTAATCCTTGAAAGGATCATCCAATAGTCCATCATAACCTTACCCCATCTTAAGTCATTTATCTCTTGAGGGTGGAAACCCTCCTGGCATAATTTTGAATCCTTTTATGATTATCATTAAACACGAGGACATTCTACAGAGGACTACAAATCCCTTCACGCAAACATTCAAAACCTTCTCAATAAAGGTCTTCTTCCCACAAATCTAGAATCCTCAAATCCAATAAAAACCCCCATCAAACACTTACAACCACTACATCCAAACCATCACCTACATCCACATCTACTAAACGTGAGGCCTCTTCTAGGAAAGACTGCTACATCAAATTTACGTAGTACATATCACTACTAGATCGACACACAGAAGACCCTAAGACTTCATATCTAAGTAAGTTCAAGGTGTAAACACAAAATCACGCACTTTGAGTCATTATTCAGGTCTCGGTCTTATACTATTGTTCATATGGTTTTGAGTGAAAAGAGTAATAATTAACCCATGTCTTTGGCCATTATTACATTGCTTGTTGTCGTATTTTCAATCTTACACTTGCACTTGCCCATTTTGTATTGTCATTCTATGTTATTCCTATTTCTGACTAGGGTGCCCAGTTTGACCTGGGCACCCAGGCCCTAGTCCCCTTTGGGGTGCCATGATCCTCTTTAAACTTTACTCTCACCTTTTGGGCACTTTCCAGCCATTTGAGCTTTCTATATTTTTGGTGATCGGCCTTTTAAAAGTTAATTACAAAATTAGAACAAGATAACAATATAAATATGAAGTTAAGTGACCGTAATGAGGGACAAAACTCTTTGGGCATATACCATCACCATCTAGAGTTGCATCCATCAAAGGCATCTAAAGCTACATTTGCGCCCATCAGCTCCATCACAAGAAATTTGGTTCATCTGCATCACACTCCATAGAGGGGATTATATTGTTTTCATGCACACATTTACTACATTCTACATCTAGTTATTTGCTCTCTACTTCATAAAGTGTGAGTGGCACAAGAGCAACCTAGGGCACGATTTGCACACATGTCCGGAACTACATTAGGTATAAGATGTATTGCAACACTCGGTGATAAGTCAATTAATTTGGCGGTGAGGATAGTTCAACCCCTTCATATGCATCTTTATTTTTTAGGATTTTGATGTTTTGTCTTGGGTTTTGCAGGTGATTCTTCCATCTCTTATTCAAAACGGCATTTGATGCGGTTCAACGACATTAGTATAATAGGAAGCGAACACAGGTGAACATCCAATGACATTCCAGAGGAGGTCGACTGGTTATTTCCACTGAGACTAGGGTGCCCGGATCTCGGTCAAGGTACCCACAGTGCCTTTATCCCTTTCAGAGCCCAGTCCGGCCCCAGATAGCTCGGATCTATGCTTTCTGGGCTTTTGTGTGGTTGTTTCCTCTACATGTTCTCCTAGGTTACACTTCTGCAACATAGTCCCATGACATCGGGAATCAGCTAAGTCCTTCATAACCCTCTTTTCACATTAGGCTTTTATATTTTATAGCTTAGTTTGCTTGGGTGTATTTTAATATTTTATCATATCATTTATCTAGTCATTTTTTTGCTCCTATAGCATTTAATTACACTAGAATATTTCTATTTTAGTTAATCATTTGGTGAACCCATACTCGATCTTCACGCTTCTAGGGTCTTCATTCTTTGTTTATCATCCTAATGTATAGTCATCATGAGTGTCTCAATCAATAGTTATTTTCTTGCACATCCCAATTTAAGGCAAGTCCAACATCTTCTTGCTACTACTTGCATTCGTGTTGATATGCATCCTGACTCCGTATATAAAACTTTCGTAGATGTATTTTCTCGGCACATAGCATTTGAGTCAAATCTTCTCGTTGATCTTTACACTTTTGAAAATGACCCACCCTTGCATATTATGATTCGAATTTACAATGTGGGTATCAAGCACACTTTAATTGATAATGGATCTAAACTTAATATTTTTCCTATGTCATTCCTTGAAAATATTGGTCTTTCGATGCCAATGTTAGTCCATCATCTCTTTCACTTCATGCATATGATGGTTCAGTTCACCCATGCGTAGGTCACATTGCTCTTCCTATCACTGTAGGGTCAAAAAATCTCAATACAGTCTTCTTTGTCATTGACTTTTTGGTCTCATACAACTGCTTACTTGGTAGACCATGACTACATGTTATGAAAACCATTGCTTCTACCATACATCATTGTGTTAAATTCCTACATGAAGGCATTCAATATATTTTTTTTTATTCTGCGATCATTCCAACATTGTGTGAGAGATCCTAATACTAGTCTTCCTATTCCACACACTTTGCTACTATAGATGATCCTCAACCCATGGACAAACCACCTCCTTTGCCACCATTTGAAGGTGCTTTTTGTGTGATAGATGTAGTCTCTTCTATACCGCCAATGACTACTACTACTATGAATCTTTATCATGGGCGTGTCTACTCTACGCACGTCACTCTATCTCCTACACCTTCACATGCACCACCTTCATTAGCATGCTCACCATTTGTTATGCACCTAGGGAAGGGATTCATGATGTATATGTATTGATGGAGATGCCGACATGTGGCACACATCCCCTTATCTTATTATATCATTCATTTATGATTTATTATGCTTAGGAGGTCGGCCTCGTATTTGCCATAGGTTAGAATGGTATATATAGGGGTTAGAAGGTTGTAGTTAATCATCATATTGAGTATTGGAGTGTTATTGTATGGTTTGGAGGTTACCCCCTTGAAGTGGTAATAGAGGTTCCCCCTCGAAGTGGGCAAAGCAATTATATGAGCATATTGTCATCATTTATCTATATTTTGGTGAGGAATTCGGGCCAAAATTAGGGCAAAAACCCTAATTTTTTGTTTCTACCATTTATTTTGAAGAGGGAGCAAATTGGTAGGAGATATTTTTACATAATTGAGAAACATTTCAAGTAAGGTTCCTGAAAATTTTAGACTTTTGTGATTTATTTTTGCATGAGTTATTACAAATTTAGGTTTTTCATAAAATCGCTTCCTAGGGTGCAAATAGTGGAATTTTTTCATGTTCTTTACATTTTCAGAAAGCTCTAAAAAATAGTATTAGTATATGCTCTGTGTTTTTTCCTATTTAGCCAAATTTGTATGAAAACCCTAAACCCTAAGGTTTGACATCATAGTGAGGCCTTAACAAAGCAGAGCAAAAAAGAGATGGTTACTCTGGGTAAAAAGAAAATGATGGGGTAGTGATTGAAGAGTTGGATTCAGAAGGGGTAAATACAAATTCCTCAGCACTAGGGTTTACTTTAGTTGATCATAAGGTGAGCCAACTTGAGTATGAGCTACAAAATGTACAATCTGAGATGGCCTCTAAAGGAGACATAGACCAAATCAATCAGCGGTTGGATGATATCATGCGACATATAAAGGGTAAACAGTATGTCCCAAATCAGCCCCATATCAACCAAGGAGGATATTTAGTTCAAAATAATGGACAAAATAACCATGTTGGATCACTTTTCCAGCCCAATCAGAATCCAACTTATTTGCAACACAAGAACATGAGGCCGAAAGTGGATATGCGCAAATTTAATGGGAAGGATCCATTGAATTGGATAAATCAAATGGAGAACTTCTTTGAGTTACATCAAACACCATTAGGAAAAAAGGTGACCTTGGCATCCATGTATCTTGAACCAGACCAATTCATTTGGTATCAAAGGTTATGTGCTCAAAGGGAGAAGAATGGTCTCAATGTCACTTGGATAGTTTTTACCGAGGAGTTGCAATTGCATTATAGTTCCAGTGTTTGAGAGAACTACATAAGTCAATTGGAAAAGTTAGGACAAATAGGATCGATGAAGATTATGTGCATCAATTCCAAAACTTTTTCTTAAGGGTGGAGAATATTAAGGAAGGGAAAATGACCTATTTCTTGGGGGTCTTAAGGACCACATCAAGCATGAGGTACGTAAGTTTAATCCACTCAAGATTTCTGATTCTATTATCATGGCATGTCGAGCAGAGGAAAATTTTCTTTGCAGTAGGAGGAAGCCTTTCATTATCACCAGAGACTGTAGTATCTCTTCCCCTTCATTTGCTCAGCCAATTAGACTGACTCCTCAACAAATGGAAGAAAAGAGAGAAAAAGGATTATGTTTTAATTGTGACACCAAATATGGACCGGGACACAAATGTGTTGAGAAGAAGTTGTTCGATATTGAAGGAGGAAATGAGGATGACGAGGAAGTTGAAATGATAGGAGAGGATGAGGAACCAGTAGAAGATGAAGTAGAAGATCACCAACCTACAATTTCTTGCCATGCGTTGTCAGGTATTAGTAATCCTCAAACACTCAAGGTTATTGGATAGAAATTTGAAGCCCAGACAGAGTTACCAAAACTTGATGAGGAAGGAAGAATCATTTTGGATCCAAAGAAGATTTTGCAAACACATACTAAGAGGCTGAGAACTAGAGACATTAAGGAATATCTAATCAAGTGGAAGAATTTGAGCATAGAAGATTTGACCTGGGAGGATGAAGGTTTTCTACACCAACATCCAAGATTATTCAACGTTGAGGAAGTGTTGGTTCGACCTAGGGAAGGGCATGTTACACCCTTAACCTATTGCTTGTATTAGGATATGAGTAGCTGACTTGTGGCTTACCATATCATCATTTATACTTTCTTATGCTTAGTAGGTTGGCCTTGGTGATGGCCATAACATATGAATAGTATATATAGGGGATTATAGGTAGTAGTTCATCATCATTGGAGCATTTGAGTCTTATTGTATGGTTTGGAGGTTGCCCCCTCGAAGTCGCAAAGTTATTCTAATTGCATATTGAGACATTTATTTTGGAATATTGTGTTACTTAGTGTTATATTTCTACTCATGATTTGAATTATACAAGTAATTTCATTACAAGTGGTATCGAGTAGCGATTCGGCAAAAATTAGGGCAAAAACCCTAATTTTTTGTTTTGAATATATCTTGAAGAGGGTATCGAATTTTTCCCAATTTTTGCATCATAATTTGGAAACACTCTAAGTCAAAATATCTAAAAATTTCAGCTCCATTGGATCTGTTTTGCGGATGTTATTAATGTTTTAGGTTTTTTCATAAATTCACTTTTCAGGAAGCAAATTGTAGTATTTTTTAGCAAAATTTATATTTTCAGAAAGCTCTTAAAATTTTAGTTAGGGTTTATTCTTTGTGTTTTTATACATCTACCAAAATATTTTCAGAATTCCTAAACCCTAATCATGATCATGGGGATAACAAATTTTTATGGAAATGGTGAGATGGATGCTAAAGAATGGTGGATAAAATTTAAGAATATATATTTCTCATATTTCATGACAAGGAATAGGTTTTCACATTATCTTGGTGGTCCTGCATGGATATGGTTTTTTGAGTTAAAAAATGACAGGAAGGATTGGTCTTGGGAGGAAATGGAACAACTTTTTATGGATAGATGGGACCACAAAGAGGAAGAAGAGTCAAAGGAAGATGATGGGGAAGAATATATTGAAGAATCAAGAGAGAAAGAAGATGAAGAGGAAGGTGAAGAAGATTCAAGGGAAGATGATGGTGCAGCATATATTGAAGAATCAAATGCAGAAGAAGTTGAAGAAGACTATGAAGAAGAGGAAAAAAACAAGATATTGATGCAAAAGAAGATATTATAGCTCCCAAGAAGGAAGATACCATATTTCAGTTTCATGGATGCATTCAAAGGAATAAGATAATTGTTTCCATAAACCCTAACAGCAAGTATAACTTCATCAACAAGGATATGGCTCAACATCTACATATTCAAGAAAGTAATATCAAAGAAGCTCAAGTGAATGGTAAGAAAATTCAAGTTTTTGAAGATTTAAAACTTACTATGGACAAATATACTTTACATTCAGATTTTTTTTCCTTATATATGGATGGTTTGGATATTGTTCTTGGGTATCCTTGGTTAGAGACATTGGGGACAATTAATATTAATATGAAAAATAAGTTTATGAAGATTTGGTACAAAAAGAAGAAGGTCACTTTACAGGATATCATGCTTAATGGAAATCAAAGAAAAGTCAATATAGACCATGAGGATGATTTAGAATATGGAGAAGAAGGGAATAAGGATGATTCAAAAGAGGAACATGAAGAAAAAGAAGGAAATGATGATTCATCTACTCAAGAGAAAAAGAAAATATCAAATGCAAAGGTGGAAGAAGAAAAGAAAGTTCAGAAATAGGTTGATAAGGTTAAGGATACAACAACTTGCAGCATATGGAAATCCATGTCAACATGAGAGAAAAAAATCATGGAGATATCCCAGGGCACATCATATTTCCAACCAATATAGATATAAAGGTAATTGGAGGAATAATCACTTTATTTATACGAGGAGATCAATGGAGCAACAATTATGAAGCATGGAATCCTTATTATGGTTATCCTTATTATGGTTATACATGGAATCCTTATTATGGTTATGCATTGAATCCTTATGTTAATCATAATAGTATATGTTATTAACATATAATGAGAATAACATGAGAGAACACTAAAATATAGATAAATGATGACAATATGCTCATATAATAGCTTTGCCACTTGAGGGGCAACCTTCAATACCACTTCGAGGGTAACCTCCAAAGCATACAATAACACTCCAATACTCAATATGAATTAACTACAACCTTCTAACCCCTATATATACAATTCTAACCTATGGCCAATCGAGGCCGACCTCCTAAGCATAATAAATCATAAATGAATGATATAATAAGATAAGGGGATGTGTGCCACATTTTGGCATCTCAATCAATACATATACATCATAACATCCTTTCCCTGGAGGTGTATAGAATTCCTTCCCTTCTTGACATGGATAAACACAAAATAAAAATATTATGGATGGATGATATCGATCATAGTAATATGGTGCATAGTAATATCTACCTAAGGATAGTGTATATGTTACGATATCACATATGGATGGATGATCGATCATGGCGCAAAGTGTGTAAAAATTTACAACATGCTCATTACATGGTTTCTTCTTATGTTTTGGGGGATGAAACATGTCAAGGAGGAAGGAATGTTATGCACCTAGGGAAAGGATGTTATGATGTATATGTATTGATGGAGATGCTGACATGTGGCACACATCCCCTTATCTTATTATATCATTCATTTATGATTTATTATTCTTTAGGAGTCGGCCTTAGTATTGGCCATAGGTTAGAATGGTATATATAGGGGTTAGAAGGTTGTAGTTAATCATCATATTGAGTATTGGAGTGTTATTGTATGGTTTGGAGGTTACCCCCTCGAAGTGGTATTGGAGGTTGCCCCCTCGAAGTGGAAAAGCTATTATATGAGCATATTGTCATCATTTATCTATATTTTGGTGTTCTCTCATGTTATTTTTTTGTATATGTTCTGATTTATACAAGTAATATCCTTACAAGTGGTATCAGAGTAGTGATTTTGGCCAAAATTAGGGCAAAAACCCTAATTTTTTGTTTCAAATATATCTTGAAGAGGGTATCAATTTTTTTCCCAATTTTTGCATCATAATTTTGAAACACTCTAAGTCAAAATATCTGAAAATTTCAGCTCCATTGGATCTGTTTTGCGGATGTTATTGGTGTTTTAGGTTTTTTCATAAATTCACTTTTTAGGAAGCAAATTGTGGTATTTTTTAGCAAAATTTATATTTTGGAAAGCTCTTGAAATTTCAGTTAGGGTTTGTTCATTTGTTTTTTATCCATCTACCAAAATATTTTAGAATTCCTAAACCCTAATCATGATCACGGGGATAACAAATTTTTATGGAAATGGTGAGATGGATGCTAAAGAATGGTGGATAAAATTTAAGAATATATATTTCTCATATTTCATGACAAGGAATAGGTTTTCACATTATCTTGGTGGTCCTGCATGGATTTGGTTTTCTGAGTTAAAAAATGACAGGAAGGATTGGTCTTGGGAGGAAATGGAACAACTTTTTATGGATAGATGGGACCCACAAAAAAGGAAGAAGAGTCAAAGGAAGATGATGGGGAAGAATATATTGAAGAATCAAGAGAGAAAGAAGATGAAGAGGAAGGTGAAGAAGATTCAAGGGAAGATGATGGTGCAGCATATATTGAAGAATCAAATGCAGAAGAAGTTGAAGAAGACTATGAAGAAGAGGAAGAAAAACAAGATATTGATGCAGAAGAAGATATTATAGCTCCCAAGAAGGAAGATACCATATTTCAGTTTCATGGATGCATTCAAAGGAATAAGATAATTGTTTCCATAAACCCTAACAGCAAGTATAACTTCATCAACAAGGATATGGCTCAACATCTACATATTCAAGAAAGTAATATCAAAGAAGCTCAAGTGAATGGTAAGAAAATTCAAGTTTTTGAAGATTTAAAAGTTATTATGGACAAATATACTTTACATTCAGATTTTTTTCCTTATATATGGATGGTTTGGATATTGTTCTTGGGTATCCTTGGTTAGAGACATTGGGGACAATTAATATTAATATGAAAAATAAGTTTATGAAGATTTGGTACAAAAAGAAGAAGGTCACTTTACAGGATATCAGGCTTAATGGAAATCAAAGAAAAGTCAATATAGACCATGAGGATGATTTAGAATATGGAGAAGAAGGGAATAAGGATGATTCAAAAGAGGAACATGAAGAAAAAGAAGGAAATGATGATTCATCTACTCAAGAGAAAAAGAAAATATCAAATGCAAAGGTGGAAGAAGAAAAGAAAGTTCAAAAATAGGTTGATAAGGTTGAGGATACTACAACTGCAGCATATGGAAATCCACGTCAACATGAGAGAAAAAAATCATGGAGATATCCCAGGGCACATCATATTTCCAACCAATATAGATATACAGGTAATTGGAGGAATAATCACTTTATTTATACAGGGGATCAATGGAGCAACAATTATGAAGCATGGAATCCTTATTATGGTTATACATGGAATCCTTATTATGGTTATGCATTGAATCCTTATGTTGGTTATGCATGGAATCCAAGGATGATAAACTATGGTCATGAATGGAATCAGAGTAGTGCAATGGAATATGGATATTAGTTCAGATATGTATCATCTACCAGGATCACATATGGATGGATGATCGATCATGGTGCAAAGTGTGTAAAAATTTACAACACACTCATTACATGGTTTCTTCTTATGTTTCGGGGATGAAACATGTCAAGGAGGGAAGGAATGCTATGCACCTAGGGAAAGGATGTTATGATGTATATGTATTGATGGAGATGCCGACATGTGGCACACATCCCCTTATCTTATTATATCATTCATTTATGATTTATTATGCTTAGGAGGTCGGCCTCAGTATTGGCCATAGGTTAGAATGGTATATATAGGGGTTAGAAGGTTGTAGTTAATCATCATATTGAGTATTGGAGTGTTATTGTATGGTTTGGAGGTTACCCCCTCGAAGTGGTATTGGAGGTTGCCCCCTCGAAGTGGAAAAGCTATTATATGAGCATATTGTCATCATTTATCTATATTTTGGTGTTCTCTCATGTTATTCTATTGTATATGTTCTGATTTATACAAGTAATATCCTTACAAGTGGTATCAGAGTAGTGATTTCGGCCAAAATTATTAGGGCTAAAACCCTATTTTTTGTTTCGAATATATCTTGAAGAGGGTATTGAATTTTTTTCCCAATTTTTTCATCATAATTTTGAAAACACTCTAAGTCAGAATATCTGAAAATTTCAGCTCCATTGGATCTGTTTTGCGGATGTTATTGGTGTTTTAGGTTTTTTCATAAATTCACTTTTCAAGAAGCAAATTGTGGTATTTTTAGAAAAAATTTATATTTTCGAAAATCTCTTGAAATTTCAAGTTAGGGTTTGTTCTTTGTGTTTTTATCCATCTACCAAAATATTTTCAGAATTCCTAAACCCTAATCATGATCACGGGGATAACAATTTTTATGGAAATGGTGAGATGGATGCTAAAGAATGGTGGATAAAATTTAAGAATATATATTTCTCATATTTCATGACAAGGAATAGGTTTTCACATTATCTTGGTGGTCCTGCATGGATTTGGTTTTCTGAGTTAAAAAATGACAGGAAGGATTGGTCTTGGGAGGAAATGGAACAACTTTTTATGGATAGATGGGACCACAAAGAGGAAGAAGAGTCAAAGGAAGATGATGGGGAAGAATATATTGAAGAATCAAGAGAGAAAGAAGATGAAGAGGAAGGTGAAGAAGATTCAAGGGAAGATGATGGTGCAACATATATTGAAGAATCAAACGCAGAAGAAGTTGAAGAAGACTATGAAGAAGAGGAAGAAAAACAAGATATTGATGCAGAAGAAGATATTATAGCTCCCAAGAAGGAAGATACCATATTTCAGTTTCATGGATGCATTCAAAGGAATAAGATAATTGTTTCCATAAACCCTAACAACAAGTATAACTTCATCAACAAGGATATGGCTCAACATCTACATATTCAAGAAAGTAATATCAAAGAAGCTCAAGTGAATGGTAAGAAAATTCAAGTTTTTGAAGATTTAAAACTTACTATGGACAAATATACTTTACATTCATATTTTTTTGCCTTATATATGGATGGTTTGGATATTGTTCTTGGGTATCCTTGGTTAGAGACATTGGGGACAATTAATATTAATATGAAAAATAAGTTTATGAAGATTTGGTACAAAAAGAAGAAGGTCACTTTACAGGATATCAGGCTTAATGGAAATCAAAGAAAAGTCAATATAGACCATGAGGATGATTTAGAATATGGAGAAGAAGGGAATAAGGATGATTCAAAAGAGGAACATGAAGAAAAAGAAGGAAATGATGATTCATCTACTCAAGAGAAAAAGAAAATATCAAATGCAAAGGTGGAAGAAGAAAAGAAAGTTCAGAAACAGGTTGATAAGGTTGAGGATACTACAACTGCAGCATATGGAAATCCACGTCAACATGAGAGAAAAAAATCATGGAGATATCCCAGGGCACATCATATTTCCAACCAATATAGATATACAAGTAATTGGAGGAATAATCACTTTATTTATACAGGGGATCAATGGAGCAACAATTATGAAGCATGGAATCCTTATTATGGTTATACATGGAATCCTTATTATGGTTATGCATTGAATCCTTATGTTGGTTATGCATGGAATCCAAGGATGATAAACTATGGTCACGAATGGAATCAGAGTAGTGCAACAGAATATGGATATTAGTTCAGATATGTATCATCTACCAGGATCACATATGGATGGATGATCGATCATGGCAAAAAGTGTAAAAATTTACAACACACTCATTACATGGTTTCTTCTTATGTTTCGGGGATGAAACATGTCAAGGAGGGAAGGAATGCTATGCACCTAGGGAAAGGATGTTATGATGTATATGTATTGATGGAGATGCCGACATGTGGCACACATCCCCTTATCTTATTATATCATTCATTTATGATTTATTATGCTTAGGAGGTCGGCCTCAGTATTGGCCATAGGTTAGAATGGTATATATAGGGGTTAGAAGGTTGTAGTTAATCATCATATTGAGTATTGGAGTGTTATTGTATGGTTTGGAGGTTACCCCCTCGAAGTGGTATTGGAGGTTTCCCCCTCGAAGTGGAAAAGCTATTATATGAGCATATTGTCATCATTTATCTATATTTTGGTGTTCTCTCATGTTATTATGTTGTATATGTTTTGATTTATACAAGTAATATCCTTACAAGTGGTATCAGAGCAACGATTTCGGCCAAAATTAGGGCAAAAACCCTAATTTTTTGTTTTGAATATATCTTGAAGAGGGTATCAAATTTTTCCCAATTTTTGCATCATAATTTGAAACACTCTAAGTCATAATATCTGAAAATTTCAGCTCCATTGGATCTGTTTTTTGCGGATGTTATTGGTGTTTTAGGTTTTTTCATAAATTCACTTTTTAGAAGCAAATTGTGGTATTTTTTAGAAAAATTTATATTTTCGGAAATCTCTTGAAATTTCAGTTAGGGTTTGTTCTTTGTGTTTTTATCCATCTACCAAAATATTTTCAGAATTCCTAAACCCTAATCATGATCACGGGGATAACAAATTTTTATGGAAATGGTGAGATGGATGCTAAAGAATGGTGGATAAAATTTAAGAATATATATTTCTCATATTTCATGACAAGGAATAGGTTTTCACATTATCTTGGTGGTCCTGCATGGATTTGGTTTTCTGAGTTAAAAAATGACAGGAAGGATTGGTCTTGGGAGGAAATGGAACAACTTTTTATGGATAGATGGGACCACAAAGAGGAAGAAGAGTCAAAGGAAGATGATGGGGAAGAATATATTGAAGAATCAAGAGAAAAAGAAGATAAAGAGGAAGGTGAAGAAGATTCAAGGAAGATGATGGTGCAACATATATTGAAGAATCAAAACAGAAGAAGTTGAAGAAGACTATGAAGAAGAGGAAGAAAAACAAGATATTGATGCAGAAGAAGATATTATAGCTCCCAAGAAGGAAGATACCATATTTCAGTTTCATGGATGCATTCAAAGGAATAAGATAATTGTTTCCATAAACCCTAACAACAAGTATAACTTCATCAACAAGGATATGGCTCAACATCTACATATTCAAGAAAGTAATATCAAAGAAGCTCAAGTGAATGGTAAGTAAAAAATTCAAGTTTTGAAGATTTAAAACTTACTATGGACAAATATACTTTACATTCAGATTTTTTTCCTTATATATGGATGGTTTGGATATTTTTCTTGGGTATCCTTGGTTAGAGACATTGGGACAATTAATATTAATATGAAAAATAAGTTTATGAAGATTTGGTACAAAAAGAAGAAGGTCACTTTACAGGATATCAGGCTTAATGGAAATCAAAGAAAAGTCAATATAGACCATGAGGATGATTTAGAATATGGAGAAGAAGGGAATAAGGATGATTCAAAAGAGGAACATGAAGAAAAAGAAGGAAATGATGATTCATCTACTCAAGAGAAAAAGAAAATATCAAATGCAAAGGTGGAAGAAGAAAAGAAAGTTCAGAAACAGGTTGATAAGGTTGAGGATACTACAACTGCAGCATATGGAAATCCACGTCAACATGAGAGAAAAAAATCATGGAGATATCCCAGGGCACATCATATTTCCAACCAATATAGATATATAGGTAATTGGAGGAATAATCACTTTATTTATACAGGGGATCAATGGAGCAACAATTATGAAGCATGGAATCCTTATTATGGTTATCCTTATTATGGTTATACATGGAATCCTTATTATGGTTATGCATTGAATCCTTATGTTGGTTATGCATGGAATCCAAGGATGATAAACTATGGTCATGAATGGAATCAGAGTAGTGCAACAGAATATGGATATTAGTTCAGATATGTATCATCTACCAGGATCACATATGGATGGATGATCGATCATGGTGCAAAGTGTGTAAAAATTTACAACACACTCATTACATGGTTTCTTCTTATGTTTTGGGGATGAAACATGTCAAGGAGGGAAGGAATGCTATGCACCTAGGGAAAGGATGTTATGATGTATATGTATTGATGGAGATGCTGACATGTGGCACACATCCCCTTATCTTATTATATCATTCATTTATGATTTATTATGCTTAGGAGGTCGGCCTCAGTATTGGCCATAGGTTAGAATGGTATATATAGGGGTTAGAAGGTTGTAGTTAATCATCATATTGAGTATTGGAGTGTTATTGTATGGTTTGGAGGTTACCCCCTCGAAGTGGTATTGGAGGTTGCCCCTCGAAGTGGCAAAGCTATTATATGAGCATATTGTCATCATTTATCTATATTTTGGTGTTCTCTCATGTTATTCTACTGTATATGTTCTGATTTATACAAGTAATATCCTTACAAGTGGTATCGTAGAGTAAATTTTGGCAAAATTAGGCAAAAACCCTATTTCATTAACACCTCGAGGTTTTTTTTTGAATATATCTTGAAAAGGGTAATTTTTGTTTGAATATATCTTGAAGAATTTTTTCCCAATTTTTGCATCATAATTTGAAACACTCTAAGTAGAATATCTAAAAATTTCAGCTCCATTGGATCTTTTGTGGATGTTATTGGTGTTTTAGGTTTTTCATAAATTCACTTTTCAGGAAGCAAATTGTGGTATTTTTAGAAAAATTTATATTTTCGGAAAGCTCTTGAAATTTCAGTTAGGGTTTGTTCTTTGTGTTTTTATCCATCAAAATATATTTTCAAAATTTCTAAACCCTAATCATGATCACGGGGATAACAAATTTTTATGGAAATGGTGAGATGGATGCTAAAGAATGGTGGATAAAATTTAAGAATATATATTTCTCATATTTCATGACAAGGAATAGGTTTTCACATTATCTTGGTGGTCTGCATGGATTTGGTTTTCTGAGTTAAAAAATGATAGGAAGGATTGGTCTTGGGAGGAAATGGAACAACTTTTTATGGATAGATGGGACCACAAAGAGGAAGAAGAGTCAAAGGAAGATGATGGGGAAGAATATATTGAAGAATCAAGAGAGAAAGAAGATGAAGAGGAAGGTGAAGAAGATTCAAGGGAAGATGATGGTGCAGCATATATTGAAGAATCAAACACAGAAGAAGTTGAAGAAGACTATGAAGAAGAGGAAGAAAAACAAGATATTGATGCAGAAGAAGATATTATAGCTCCCAAGAAGGAAGATACCATATTTCAGTTTCATGGATGCATTCAAAGGAATAAGATAATTGTTTCCATAAACCCTAACAACAAGTATAACTTCATCAACAAGGATATGGCTCAACATCTACATATTCAAGAAAGTAATATCAAAGAAGCTCAAGTGAATGGTAAGAAAATTCAAGTTTTTGAAGATTTAAAACTTACTATGGACAAATATACTTTACATTCAGATTTTTTTCCTTATATATGGATGGTTTGGATATTTTTCTTGGGTATCCTTGGTTAGAGACATTGGGGACAATTAATATTAATATGAAAAATAAGTTTATGAAGATTTGGTACAAAAAGAAGAAGGTCACTTTATAGGATATCAGGCTTAATGGAAATCAAAGAAAAGTCAATATAGACCATGAGGATGATTTAGAATATGGAGAAGAAGGGAATAAGGATGATTCAAAAGAGGAACATGAAGAAAAAGAAGGAAATGATGATTCATCTACTCAAGAGAAAAAGAAAATATCAAATGCAAAGGTGGAAGAAGAAAAGAAAGTTCAGAAACAGGTTCATAAGGTTGAGGATACTACAACTACGCAACATATGGAAATCCATGTCAACATGAGAGAAAAAAATCATGGAGATATCCCGGGGCACATCATATTTCCAACCAATATAGATATACAGTAATTGGAGGAATAATCACTTTATTTATATGAGGGGATCAATGGAGCAACAATTATGAAGCATGGAATCCTTATTATGGTTATACATGGAATCCTTATTATGGTTATTCATTGAATCCTTATGTTGGTTATGCATGGAATCAAGGATGATAAACTATGGTCATGAATGGAATAGAGTAGTGCGGTGGAATATGGATATTAGTTCAGATATGTATCATCTACCAGGATCACATATGGATGGATGATCGATCATGGCGCAAAGTGTGTAAAAATTTACAACACACTCATTACATGGTTTCTTCTTATGTTTCGGGGATGAAACATGTCAAGGAGGGAAGGAATGCTATGCACCTAGGGAAAGGATGTTATGATGTATATGTATTGATGGAGATGTCGACATGTGGCACACATCCCCTTATCTTATTATATCATTCATTTATGATTTATTATGCTTAGGAGGTCGGCCTCAGTATTGGCCATAGGTTAGAATGGTATATATAGGGGTTAGAAGGTTGTAGTTAATCATCATATTGAGTATTGGAGTGTTATTGTATGGTTTGGAGGTTACCCCCTCAAAGTGGTATTGGAGGTTGCCCCCTCGAAGTGGAAAAGCTATTATATGAGCATATTGTCATCATTTATCTATATTTTGGTGTTCTCTCATGTTATTCTGTTGTATATGTTCTGATTTATACAAGTAATATCCTTACAAGTGGTTTAGAGTGAAACCCTTGATACATGGAATCCTTATTATGGTTATACTAAAATTGGTAGCAAATACCTATTTTTTGTTCGAATATATCTTGAAGAGGGTATACAAGTAATTTTCCCAATGGTTTAGGTGCATCATTATTTGACAACATGGAATCCTTATTATGGTTATAAAATTGGTAGATAATACCTATGGTTATCCTTGTTCGATTTATACAAGTAATATCATGGTGTTTAGGTTTTTTCATAAATTAAGGATAATTTCAGAAGCAGAACATTCTGTTAGAATTTGAGAGAAAAAAATATAGATTTGACAAATATCTCTATAAAGCTTTGTATTAGGGTTTTTTTTTGTGTTTTTATCCATCGAGTGGGTAACCTCAAATATTTTCAGAATTCTAAAACTCCAAACTCAATCATGATGATTAACTACAACCTTTAAATTTATATGGATAATTCTAACCTATGGCCAATCTTGAGGCCGACCTCTAGCATAATAAATCATAAATGAATGATATAATTTAAGAATAAGGGGATATTTGCCACATATTCCATCATGACAAGGAATACATTTTAACATTTTTGGTGGTTTCATAGCATTCCATGGATTTGACATTTTTGTTAAAAATGAAGGAAGGAATGAGTGTGTCTTGGGAGGAAATGGAACATTTTTGCGATGATGGATCAGATGGGATACAAAGAGGAAGAAGAGTGAAAGGAAGATGAATGGGGAAGAATATATTGAAGAATCAAGAGAGAATAGTTTATCATATGAAGAGGAAGGTGAAGAAGATTCAATGGAAGATGATGGATTCCATGTATCATGAATAGGGATAAACATGATAAGATTCCAAGTTCATAGAAGACTCCATGATCCCTGTATAAATAAAGTGAATTCCTCCAAAAACAAGTATATTAGAAGAAGATATTATAGCTAAAATTAGGGAAAAACCATATTTTTGTTTCATGGATATATCAAAGGAATAAGATTTTTTAATTTTTCATCATAATTTGGAAACACCTAAGTCAAAATATCTAAAAACTTCAGCTCAACAAGGATATGGCTCAACATCTACATATTCAAGAAAGTAATATCAAAAAGCTCAAGTGAATGGTAAGAAAATTCAAGTTTTGAAAGATTTAAATTTTACTATGGATTCTTTGTGTTTTTATACATTACATTCAAATATTTTTTACCTTATATATGGATGGTTTGGATATCATTTTCTTGGGGATCCTTGGTTTTATGGAAATAGTGAGACAATTAAATTAATGGTGAAAAATTTAAGAATTTATGAAGATTTGGTGAAAAGAAGAAGGTCACATTATTTGGTGGTCCTGCATGGATATTAGAGTTAATGGAAATCAAAGAAAATTCAATATGAGGAAATGGAGGATGATTTAGAATATGGAGAAGAAGGAATAAGGATGATTCAAAAGAGGAACATGAAAAAAAATAAGAAAATAATGATTCATATACTCCAGAGAAAAAGAAAATATCAAATGCAAAGGTGGAAGAAGAAAAGAAAGTTCAAAATAGGTTGATAAGGTTGAGGATACTACAACTTGCAGCATATGGAAATCCACGTCAACATGAGAGAAAAAAATCATGGAGATATCCCGGGCACATCATATTTCCAACCAATATAGATATACAGGTAATTGAGGAATAATCACTTTATTTATATAGGGATCAATGGAGCGATAATTATGAAGCATGGAATCCTTATTATGGTTATACATGGAATCCTTATTATGGTTATTCATTGAATCCTTATGTTGGTTATGCATGGAATCCAAGGATGATAAACTATGGTCATGAATGGAATCAGATTAGCACAATGGAATATGGATATTAGTTCAGATATGTATCATCTACCAGGATCACATATGGATGGATGATCGATCATGGCACAAAGTGTGTAAAAATTTACAACACACTCATTACATGGTTTCTTCTTATGTTTTGGGGATGAAACATGTCAAGGAGGGAAGGAATGCTATGCACCTAGGGAAAGGATGTTATGATGTATATGTATTGATGGAGATGTCGACATGTGGTACACATCCCCTTATCTTATTATATCATTCATTTATGATTTATTATGCTTAGGAGGTTGGCCTCAGTATTGGCCATAGGTTAGAATGGTATATATAGGGGTTAGAAGGTTGTAGTTAATCATCATATTGAGTATTGGAGTGTTATTGTATGGTATGGAGGTTACCCCTCAAAGTGGTATGGAGGTTGCCCCCTCGAAGTGGCAAAGCTATTATATGAGCATATTGTCATAATTTATCTATATTTTGGTGTTCTCTCATGTTATTCTCATTGTATATGTTCTTATTTATACAAGTAATATCCTTCCATTTTTATGAATGATTCATATTGGGAACATATTCCATTTGATCCTACTTACGATGTTACTCACATGATGGTTTAGCTCGACTCGTTTCAATTTCGAGGACCTCTATCCTCCTATTCATGATGCTCATTTATATAATGTCTTCATCACTATCATTGTTGCTTATGGTTTACTTGTCTTCTATCTTATAATCTATCTATCATTCTCTCCTTCACTCACATTAGGGAGTCTTGGTTTACGTATATAGGGGTACATTTGACCCGATCATATTGATATCTAATTTCCTATGCCCTTTGATTGTATATTCACTTTGCAACATTTATTTTTGGGTTATACATAAAATCTCACTTGATGGTACGCACATGGATGTCCACTCCCTCCATTCAATGATGAGGAATATGCTATGGGCATGCACTGTCTACGCTTTAATGGATCATTACACGACCAACCCGACACTATAGCCTATCAAGTTTTTGATGCAACACCATATGGCTTCAATTCGGACATTGACAACCTTACAGATGACATTACATGACACAACCCCCCATATTAACATTAACATATATCTCATCTTCGCATTATCATACATCAATCTCCTCGCATACGCATATTCATCGCACATCTTAGCATCATCATTACTTGATGACACGCTTTTGTGCTTTAGTTCACAATTGACTATTGAGGGCATACTACACGCATGAACCCCACACACTGCAACATAGATACTACATGTTGCAAATCTTCACATATCTCATAGTACATCTCACATTATACATCTTACACTACATCATTTGTATTTTGACATTTATGCATCTACATATCATACATATTCTACACACCATACTAGTATTCATCACACATGTGTCACACTCCTATTTTCTATGAGTCTAACATTACATATTATTCATCGTACATACTACATAACGTGTATTTCACACTATTAGGCTATCTACACATCTTGCATTACATTCTACACATCGCATATTTACACATTTTTCTCATCACATGGTCATCTATTATCATCACACATCCTACATCTTCTTATACGCATTGCACTCACTACCCTATGATGTACTCTAGTCTCACAGTCCATACTGGACTTTTGAGGGTATACGATACAAATGGAGTACATCACACTCACACATTCATCATTCAATCTTCTTTTTCTCATGTGACATTCCTAGGATTAGTGATATATGTTTTAGGCTAGAGGGTCACTTCTTCTAGCATCACCTCGTCATAGGATACATCATCACATTCACTTACATTGTTTAGTGGTATACGCTTTAGGCTAAATCACCACTCCTTTCTATTCATCTTGTCGTGATACACGATTAGGCTACAAGATTCACACACAGTTCATCTCTATGTCACATTTCATCACCACATACTCATCACAACACGCTACAAACAACACATAGTTTGAACATTTCCCGATGACGCACTCTCGTTTTGGTTCATTCTTGACTATTGAGGGGGCATACTAAATGAACCTAACGCATACAACTCCATTCACTCGGGGGCATGCAAATCCTATCATTCACACTACATTCCATTCCATCCATCCACAACACATTGCATTTTATAGTTGCATTTACTCTTGCTTGCACTTGCTCTTACATGTTCACTTTACTACACATGTTAGATAGATCTCTTATATGTCATTATCTTTACCATACACACATGCGCGTTCACGTAATTTTCTAGTTGTGATCATAGATACATGTCTCTTACACATAACATGGATGCTTGGATACTACCAGTCCAACACCTAAGTTCTTAAGGCATCCACATTCGTCTATTATAGGTGTTATTGTTTCATTTTGTACTTAGCACTTTCCATTATCAAGTCTTACATGTTTTGACATACTTGTTATTTTTCTAACATGTTAATGGGTGATTCATGTGCAACATTTGTTATATAGGGATATTTACTTCTATATTTGTTTATTACATTTGTTTGTTATTGTTTGTTATTATATGTGGGCTTTGCCCTTTGTTTAGTGTGCACACTTGTTTGTTTTATACAACCACTATGGCCTTAAGTGTCATGTGACATCGTGAGTGGTGTCCCATTTTTCTAATTTGTTTTTTTGCGATCTATGATTGGCTTCTTATGTGTTTACTTACATTCTAGCTTACACATTGTCTTTCTATTTTATACTTGTCTTCTACATGCATGCTTTTTCATACTAACACTTGTTTTCTAGTGACTTTTTTATGTGTGCCTTGGTTTCTACCAAGCACATTCCCTTCCCCCCTAAGGCGAGTTTTAGTTTACATGGTCGGTCCTATTTTGGGGCTGCATTCTCCTATCCACGACATCACATGCACCCCAAAAAAAGGGGGGCATCATTTGGCTTTACACACACTACACAATAGTACCGGTACATTTTAGTTTATAGTTTTCATCCATAACATAGTGGGTTATATAGCGAGTGGGTTTAGACTATCTACGAACCCCATACATAGTGGATTTTACAAGGAAGATTATCCTTAGCATTTTGGGGAGTAGTTATAGGTTGGAGGAACATGAGCTTTCCTCCCTACACTTCTTCGGCCAGTGGTGTCAGATCGCCCAGAAAAATAGGCAGTACAAATATCTCTTCATATATTCTTAGGGAAGTAGTTACATGTGGGAGAATAATACATCTTTCTCCTACACTTCTTTAGCCATAGTGGCGTGAGATCACACAAAAACTCGCACTTCACCGATAATTACAGGATATCCTTTTTACACCATTTTGTCTCATCACGGATCAGGTGCACATGTTCCTTTTTCATTGTCATTTTCATATTGTTTTCACATGTTTCTTTACATATATGCATGTGTTTTTACACATATACATGCATATTTGACTACTTAATCATCTTATCTTTTTTCTGTGTATGGTAAATAATAAATCATCCGTATGGTAAATAATCAACACACACACACACACACACACACATGGCGGGTACATCACACACGGTACTTACCATGTAGGTACATTACACACATTGGAATTTACACACATGTGCTATACCCTAAGTTCAATCTCATCACTTTTTTCACTTTTTACATCTTTAGTCTCCACACTCCATCTTTTTTTCACTCCACGTTTTGTCTAGCCCTTCCACACATTTGATACATCACTTTACATAGATTATCATGTGCGCATATCTATCTACTTTATGTTACTGAGCTTTCCGCTCACCAACCTAAAGTGGGGAAAATGTAGACACAAAATCATGCACTTTGAGTCATTATTTAGTCCCGGTATCATACTATTATTCATATGGTTCTTGAGTGAAAAGAGTAATAAGTAACCCATGTCTTTGGCCATTTTTACATTCCTTTCTGTCATATTTTTATCTTACACTTTCCTTTCCCAAAGTATGTATTGCCATTTTGTGTTTTTCCTATTTATGACTGGGTGCCCCAAGTGCTCTGGTCCCCTCTGAGGCGCCTTGATCCTCTTTGTACTTTACTCTCACCTTTTGGGCACTTTCTAGTTGTTTAATCTTTTATCTTTTTGGTGGTCAAAATTTTCGGGGTTGATTATGAAATTAGAACAAGATAACCATATAAATATAAAGTTATGTGAGCATAACGAGGGACCAAGCATTAGGCATATGTTATCACCATTTAGAATTACATCCATTAAATACATCTAAAGTTACATTTGTATCCATCTAGCTCCACCACAAGACACACAAGGATGGTTTATCTGCATCACACTTCATAGAAAGGGAGTCTATTATTTCCATGCACACATTTATTGCATTCTACATCTAGTTATTTACTCGCTACTTCACAAAGTGTGACTGCATAAGAGTAACCTAGGGCACGATTTACACACACACACACACACCAAGAACTACATTAGATCTAAGATGTAGTGCACCACTCAGTGATAAGTCCATCAATTTGGCAGCTGAGGATAGTTTGACCCCTTCATATGCATCTTTCTATTTTAGGGTTTTGATGTTTTGTCTGGGGTTTTATAGGTGATTCTTCTATCACCTGTTCACAACGACATTCGATGTAGTTCAATGACATTAGTGCGATAAGAAGCGAACATAGACGAACATCCAATGACACTCCAAAGGATGTTTTGTGGTCATTTCTGTAGACTAGGGTTCCCTGATCTCAAACCAGGGCACCCCTATACCTTTCCAGGCACCCCAGTCTAGTCAAATAGCTCATATCTATGTTTTCTCATGCTTTTGTGTGGTTGTTTCCTCCTCATGTTCTCCTAGGTTACAATGTGACATAGTCCCATGAAATTTTTGAATCAACTAAGTCCTTCCTAACCCTCTTTGTACATTAGGGTTTTATATTTTATACCTTAGTTTGTTTGGGTGTATTTTAGTATTTTATCATATCATTTTATTGCTCCTATAACATTATATTACACTAGAATATTTCTATTTTAGTTAATCGCAAGGACTTAATCCCTCTAGCTCTTAAATCCCCTAATCCAACACCTCATGTGAAGGCTAAGGTATCCATCTTGGCCACTCTTCCTACCCAGTCTACCACCTCAGTATAAAATACCATTATCAAAAACTTCGTTAAGCTCTGATAAAGATGTCCCTTTATGAGCTTGTGCAAACCTCACCACAACATCGACAAGTTATGATCGAAACCCTTCAATATATATCATTACCCTCAGATGATCCATAACCATTCAAAAATTTAGTTGGCACCCTTAAAATGTCAACTACCATCTCTTTTGATAGCTTTGAAATCTTCTCATTACAACAAGAAGATCATGATATCCCATTATTCATCATCGTCTAAATCGATGATATTCTAATTAACATCATATCATCACATGCCTTTGATCAACTCCAACTACCCAACACTATTGTCACATAATCACCTATCATATTGCGGTCCTTCAATGACACCATTTCTCCCACATTAGGCATTATCATCTTACCAATCAAAGTCAACATTAAAAACCTCCACGAACTCTTTTATCTAGTAGGAGAGTTTCAATACATCATGTTATTAGGTTGACCTTGGATATGCACCATGCATTGTATCCCATCTACTCTCCATCAATGTCTTGAATATGAACATGAGGGTAAGACCTTCATTGTTCTAGTTGATCCAAATTTGTTCAAATCATGCCACATGACATATCGACCCAATGACGTGCTTGTCCCCAAAACAAAATCGGGCTCCTCTAATGAAGCCTCTACCAGTTATTCCATCACCTCATCAAAATTATCGATGAAACTCCTTCAATGATGTCATGCAATGTCTTTCACTAGGGAGTATCATCTCCTTACACTTAATTTGCTTCCTACACCGAAGACATATGGAAGACCCAACAAACAACCCATATATGAACCTAACGTCGGAGACATTATCTCCTTTGGTCTACACATCTTAAAACCAATCTCATCTATGGAGGGATCGATCGTCCTTCCTCATCCTAACAATCAACATCACACAAAACCATTCATATCAAACTTTGTATTTCTATATAACCAAGCCTTAGCACAAATGTACCTCCATCGTTGTGCTTGGAAGGGCTTTAGACTTAGATGTTATGAATAAGAAGTCATGACTTAATCCTTGATCATTCCCGCAAAACTCACAAAAAGTAGGGGTTAGGTTTCAAAAAACTGGCCTCGAGTATCGTATCTCGATACATGAAGAACCGAAACCTATCTTCCCCATCTACACATGATGATCCCAATGACATAGATGGCATTGTTTCCATCCCATCTAACCTTTTTTAGTCAATACTATTACCTTAGGACCACTTATGTATCAAACTAATGATGTTATTAAAACCCTTCCACTTGCATTACTTGAAATGACAGAGGAAGATTCCCTATCGTTGACATTCTTCAATGCCAAGATGACCAATCCATCCTCTCCTATATAGGGGTGGAGGACCACTAGATTCAAAACAATCTGCCACAAGACACATTGATGCTCCTTAGTGAATCCACTATCGACATTAACATAGGGACTCCACAAGATCCTCACATAGTCAAAGTAGGTCAATCTTTAGATTCATAAGAATTAGAAAACTTCATCACCTTCCTCTCTAAACATAGTCAAGATTTCACATGGTCATATAACGACATGACGGGTGTTGATCCTAACATCACCATTCACAACATCGTCACCTATCCTAACACTAAGCCTATTAAATAGAAGCTATGTCAGATGTATCCTCATGTGGCTCTCCTTATCAAAGAAGATTTACAATGTCTTCTTTATGCTAATTTCATCATACCCATTGACTATCCACAATAGGTATCTAATATCGTGATTGTAACCAAATCCTTTAGAAAGTTAGTACATGTAAGAACTTTTTGTGACTCGAATCTTACTTGTCCCAAAGATGACTTTCCCCTTCTAAACATCGATCAGCTCGTCGATCTCACCAATGGCCACGAAATGCTCTCCCTTATGGATGGCTTCTCTAGATATAATTAAATCCTCATTACCACAAATGATCAACATAAAATGTAATTCATTACTCCTTGGGGAATTTCTATTATCAAGTAATGCCCTTTGGACTTAAAAACGTGGGGGCCACTTATCAATGCATAATGACATACATTTTTCATGATCTTATCCACAAAACTATAGAAGACTATGTTGATGACCTCTTAGGAAAATATAAAAAATAAGGATCATCCCACTGTACTTGACACAATCTTCACCCTCTTATCCAATACTTTCCTTGTCTCAACCCCGCTAGGTGTGTATTTAGTGTTCTCATCGACAAACTCCTAGGTTTCATCATTTCTACCAAGGGCATTGAAGTCGACCCCACCAAGATCAAATCCATAATCGAGATGCCTCCTCCATACAACCTCAAAAAACTTTGTAGCCTCCAAGGTAAACTCAAATCGATCCATCATTTCATCTCACAACTTTCAAATCGTTGTCAACCTTTTCATCATCTCTTCTAAAAGGATGTATATTTTAAATGAGATCACAATCATCAAAATGCCTTTGATGACCTCAAACAATACTTCCCATCATTACCTATGCTTACACCTCCACATGAAGGGGAGCCATTATACCTCTACATATTCATTATTGATCATGCCCTAAGTGTCATATTAGCTCATCGAGATGAGCAATTTTGTGAATAGGTTGTTTATTATATAAGTCTCACCCTTCATGACTATGAGAGCCATTATACCAAAGCAAAAAAATTATGTTGTGCCTTTTACTTTGCAACTTCCAAACTCCATCATTATCTACTTAATCATAAGACTTGTGTCATTACCAACTTTGACCCTCTTAAAACCATGCATTCAAAATGGTATCGAGTGATTATATCACTCGGTGGCTCATGCTCATGACCGAGTTTGACCTTGAATTCATCTCGTAAAAATCTATTAAGGGACAAGCCATTTTCGACCAGCTCGTCAAGCTCCTCTTCTTGACAACAAACCACCTTATGAATAATTCCCTAATGAATCTATCAACATTATCGATCAAAAATATGCTCCTATCAAAATGACACTTTTCTTTTATGGATCTAAGTGTCAGTAAAGGGGAGATGTTGTGTCGCCATCGTTATCATACCTCCCTAGGGAACCCTTATCCCTCTATCTTTCAAACTAAACTTTGAATGTACTAACAACATGTCAGAATACCGAGCTCTAGTCATGGGTCTCCAAAACTCGGTGTTCAAATATTGGAAATCTATGGAGACTCGCAACTTGTCACCAATAAAATCAAAAGAATTTATCAATGTAATAGTGAGATTCTACAAAAATATTAAATTATAATTGAATTCTTGTTATAAAATCCTTTGATCGTTACACTATCCAAACAATTCCATGATCTTCTAACAAGTTTGTAAACATCATGGCTTCTCTTGCATCACTCATCCCCGTATCAACTAATGATTCTAAATTTTTTTGTTTTCACATACCGATCAACTATCCACAAACAATGAACTCCCTTCTATCAATCTCATCAAAAATAATTCAACAAACTTGTGGTATACTCAAATCTACGACTATCTCTCATAATCCAAAATTCCATCCGACCTATCTAAAAATGTTAAAAATATATTTCTTCAACATTTTACCCGATATGTCATCATAGGTGGTGTTCTATACAAACACATATTTGACGTCCTTTTGTTAAGATGTCTCAAATCTCATGAATCTACTAAAGTTATTCAAGAGGTCCATGACAACATATGTAGTGGACACTTTAATGGTATGGTTGTCACTAAATGTATCATATGAATGGGATCTTACCGGCCTACTCTCAATTAAGATTATGTGCGTATGTCAAGAAATGCATTAAGTGTCAACAACATTCTAATCTTACTCACATACCCAGTCAAGCTCTACAACCCGCTTAAGATCTATGGCCCTTCTCACAATGGGGGTTAGACCTCATTGGCCTCATCAACCCTTGTTCATCACAACGACATCACTCTATCATCATAGCTATTGAATATTTCACTAAATGGGTAGAGGTTATTCCCCTGGTTTCTACTAAAGAAAACAAAATCATTGACTTCATCTATCAACACATCATATGTTGCTTTGGCATCCCTCATAAGCTAATCACTGACAATGGAAAGACTTCTCAAGAATAAAGAAGTTAAGAAATTATGTGACACATTCAACATCAAACTAATATTTTCATCACCTTATTATCCAAAAACAAATGGACAAGTTGAAGCTTCTAATAAAACACTTAACAAAATTCTTATGAAGACCATTGACTAAGCAAACATGAATTGGCATCTCCAAATCTCATTTGCTCTCTAGGATTATCGAATGAGCATCTATACTCCTACAGGTGCTACCCCATTTCCTTTAGTCTATGTCTCTGAGGCGGTTTTACCCTTGAATTTCAAATCCCATCACTCTGTGTATCCCTTAGAGATTTTATCCCGATGAGGATTATCATCAAGAGTGTCTAACACAATTGGAGTTGCTAGATGAATATCGCCTGACAGCTCTTGAACATCATCATGTCTTCCACTTCAATGCATAAAGCGCACATATAACAAACATGTTAAATAACATGACTTCAATATCATTGATCTTGTCCTCAAATAAAATCAAAATATCTACTCTAGAAAGGAGTAAATGTGGAAATTTTGCCCCTAACTGGATCAATCCATATGTCATCATTCACAAGTATGGGTCAAGAGCTTATCGTCTAGCCTCCCTTGATGGTACACCTAAAAAGGAACCTTTGAATGCCTCACACTTGTGGCCTTTTTACTATTAACACATCGACCATCATGACAATTAGTCACATCAAGATCTTATTTCATCACCAACTCATCATTCATCACTGTAATGATTTGAAAGCATGTGGTTTACCATCACTATCCTCAAAACCTCAAAGATAAGCATCGTGGATCTGCTCATCACATACTTTTACATGGACAAGTTCCTCCTCAGTAGGAACCCCACAATCATTACATCCATCCACCTTGTCTACCAACTAAAGACATGTTACGGGATACACATGTGTGGTTTGTGCACACATCTTTCCCCTCCTCAAAATGGTCTACTAGGCTGTGCCCTCAACATAAAAATTATTAAAGTCAAGAAAATCTATGGATGCATCTTATCAAAATATAGATTGATCTTAGAAGGACAACTATCAAATAATAAAATCGTGTTGTCAAAAAAAGATTGATCCCTCAAAATATAGGTGCATGTAAAAAATATAGACCAATCCCTTCAAGGAATGACTATCCAAAAATAAAAAAAAAAAAAAAATTGTAGACCACTCCCTCGAAGGATGACTACCCATGTCATTGTAAAAAGGCTTCCGCATTGATCAACCTTCAAAAAATCAAAATGTCAAAACATCCTATGAAAGCTTCCCACATCGATCAACTTTCCCATCAAGGCAAACTTCCTACATTGATAAGTTTTTATCAAAGTAAACAAAATATATAGAGTTGGGGCATGAGCTTACAAAGCCATTAAAAGGAGAACCTAATCTCCCATACAAACTACATATGTCAACCCTTCCCATGTTCTAGGAAGGTTTTTAGAATTTCACTTTAATCGGTATCAAGATCCTACATGTGACTACTCATTATTAGTCATGTGTTAACATTTGTTATAAGGCCAAAAAGTGCAAGAGCCTTCATTATACATTTTACCATCACATATGTATCAAATCCAGTCCAAAAGCGAGCAAAGTCCACATTTTATTCCTACCCATGATTAAAATACATTTTGATATACATTGAGATTATTATATCTGAAGTTATATCACATCTACAAACTAAATCTACATCCATACCCATGATGTCTAAACATCACAATTAAATATATATCTTAAACGTCACAACAAAATCAAATACATTTGACTATTATTTCAACATTACATCTAATCTATCTCAACATCACATCAAATATAATCAAAACATTTATCAACATCTATACATATAAACATCATGATCACATCTAAATACTACATTATCACATCCAAACATCACACTAAAATAAATCAACAACATATGAATAAAATTCATAATATATATATATATATATATATATATATATATATATATATCAATGTGTTAATGTACATCATCAGGATTCTCAAAACTTCATATATATAAAATATACATCGAATATGGGTCTCAAAAAGATTTGTATACATCAAAAAAATCATCTACTGGGTGAAATGGACATCCATCAACCGGATGCCTCCTCGAGAACTGCTCCCCTCATCACCACCCTCACCCACATCTAGTCCTCTACCTATGAGAACATCTCTATCTAGATCTCACGATGGCTATCCCACACTCACCATGTTGCTTGATGGTGCCACGCGTCTCTGTGCTTGGTACACGACATAACGAGGCTCATATGACACCCTCGGTGTATTATCTCCTCATAGTACCATAACTCATCGCATAATGACCGATAGGTTTTCATGCTCACACTACCAAGTGGTCCCATCTGACCACTAGCTTGGGCCCTCGCTACCTCCAACTTGGCCTCGAAAATGGAAGTGCGTGGAATACCGAGGGCCTTTCTCAGGACCTCTCACCGATATCTATACATGTCAATCAATCGGTTGTGTGGCTATGTTAGCTCTTCATGTACACTAGTTAATCACCGACTCAATCCATCCTGCTCACCCACCAAGGAATTCCTCTTAGTAGTCAGTGTCATCCGCTCAACCATCAATGTAGCCTTCTCGGCCTCTAATCACTCGATGGTAACCTCCAATGTTTCCCGATCATCACCACCACCAACATCCTCACCCCTCCACCTCACCCTCACCACCTACTCCCTAAGGATCCACCTCTACATGTGTTCATACATGTCTATCAACTCTAGTGGGCTAAGCCTTCCACCATGCAATGTAAGCCTCATGCACACCCACCCCGATCATCTACCCCATTTACCCCTCCTCATCGACGATGACACAAATCTCTGTGATAGCTAGAAACATCGTATCCACATCTCTATCATCACGCCTATAGCCGTATCCACCTCTCAGAACATCCCGAACCAACCCAAATTATTTCCCGATGTGACCAAATCTATTTAACTACCACTCCCCGACCATCGACCCTGTACCCACATATAATTTTGGGTGGTTATGAGCTTGCCTTGCCACACTGGAAACCCAATGTACGACCTCCATCTGATATCACCACACTGTAACCTAGCAAGGAGCTATCAATAATGCTCCTCCCCACACACTAGTCTTGCCTCTCCCCTATTTGATCTCCAACATAGCCACCCAACTGTTTCATCTAAAGTTGTTAATCCTCCTCATGGTAGACCCCAGGCAAGAGCACTCGCAATATGTTTGTATGCCTAACACTGTAGAAAGAAACCCACCTCAATCCCAAACCTTTTCCCTATCCTCCATGCCCACAACTCCCTGTAAGTCTCGAGTAAGAAGGTAGGGGAGGCCCATGCAAAAATGGTCCTCTACTCCATTATGTCAACCAAAACCCCTATCATCATCATTAAAAACAACCCCAACAGAGAGTCGAGAAAAGCACAATAACTAATCCCAATGATCATCAAAGTCATCAATGTGTGACCCTCTACCTCGAGATCTGCACGATACCCCGTATGAAAATCCACCCGACGAGAACTCTAATCCATCACCCCATATAATTTCCTCATGACCTCAGTCTCTTTGTCTCATCTATCAAATAAATCCCCCCCTTGAATAAGGAATCTCATAATCATGTGTATATCCTCCTAAGGTGATGGTCATCTCACCCGTCGATAACCAAAAGGTACATGTGACAGGATCCTATCTCTCCAGTAATGCAAACAACAAACCCCATTGTCTATGGATACGCCTGTAATGGTGCATTGCCCCTAAACTAACATCCTCCAAGTGAGCCCAATCATCCTCTGATAAAGCGGATTGTACATCATCCAAAATCAAAGGAATCATGTCTCATATAGTCAATTTATCTCTCACCTGCATCCACAACACAAAAACATTCATTAAAATACCATTTAATCAAAAATCTTATCAAAGTACAACATCAAAAAAATTATACTATTCGTTGGTTATTCACCATAATTAAAGGCGTTTCACCATAATCGCGCGTGATTTTCCAAAATCGTTAGTGATTCAGATGACTCAACAAACATACCCTAACACGGGCCTAAAAACGTAAAAAAAAAAAAACACACAAAAAGGTAAAAATGGTACTTACCTCTCCTAAAGTGGGACTCTTCTGTCTCTTGGATCCTTCGACAGCCTCCATTTGTCACTTTTCACTCAAAATATCACCAATCAGAACTCTCAACTTCTCTTAACGCATTGTAAAAAAAAGTTACTACAAGTAATTATCATCTATTTATAGGGCACGAATTTTCCTACCCCTGGAATTGCCAACGATTCCTTCAATCATTGATGATTTACTTAAATCGCTAGCGATTCCCTTCATCATTATTAAAAACACCTATTTTTAACATCTAAATCATTTTAAATCATCGTTTTTCATCATCCCTTGCCAAAATAAGACATTTATCTAGCACGTGCCTCATTTTTAGGTCCCCAAGCCGTTGTAAAGTCAATAAACTAATCAATTAGAAAAAATCGGCTTTTACCAAAATCCACCTCGGATTTTTGTAGCCTTAACATCGGTAAGTCATATGTCTATAGGACATGAACCCATTGGTTCCCCTATCACTTAGCTCCCTAGTCTCAAAAGCCCACCTTTGTGGCCACATCGTAGCATATCCAATCAGGATCATCCTCCCACCTTCGTTTCTATGAGTCATACGCCTATAGGTCGCAAACCCCTTGGTTCCCCTATCATTTGATTCCATGGTAGCGTCAAATCCACCTTTTATGGAAGTCTTGTTTCTATACCTCATCTTGGGGCAACTCAAAATGAAACACGCATGTCAAACCAAACCTATCTCATCCAATCAACTCAATCAAACTGGTGATCATTTTCACTTCGTCACAATCACCCCCAATTTGAGGGGGAATCACCCATCAAGCACAAATCAAACCATCTTAATCATTTTTGTCCAACAGTTTGTCAATCACAAAGCACTCGACAAAAAGGGGCAAATGTAAACACTAGGTTTTTGTCACCCGCCTACATACATACATTACTCTATTAAACCTAACATTATATATGTCACTCACTCACTCCGTATAATCATTTTTCACCTTATGTAAATTATCTTTACCTATCAAAACTTACCCTAACCTCCCTAAAACCTCCTAACCATTTTTAACGTATCCTAATCCTTCTTACCCAAACTTCCTAACCTCTCAACCTTGCCTAACCTCTCCCCTAATCATTTACCCTTGTCCCCATGGTCGAAATCCCCATTTTGGAAGTGGTTGAAACCACTTCCGAACGGATTTCTCTAAATTTCTTAGATCACCGATGATTCTAACAAATTGCTCGAGGAGCTCAAATTCTTGTTTCTAAAACCTTTTTTGCATCTTCACTCTCAAATTTTTGAGCTTGCAAAAATTATTGTCACACCCAGCAATTCCCAATTCCCGCAACAAGACTCGCCATGTATAGGAGGCATAACATATCAATTTTGAACAGTCAAAGAATTTATAAATCATCAGGCAGTTGATAGATGAACATCACCAACTCAATCAGCTTTCGTGAGTGCCTTTACAACCTATTTCACATTCAAGGTGATCTCTTGTCTGTTCACTCTGTTCCTATTCTATTTTACATCAAAACAAGAGCAAATAATCATTTAAATCTCTTCTTTCATTCAAGTTTACCATTTATCAAAGAATCCACCTTTTGCGAGTAAATCACCCACGATTCCCTGTAATTGCCATTGATTATCCCTAATCCCCTGTGATTTTGTCAAATTAGTTTCCTTTATCAAATCATTACATTTTATCAATCATTATTTATATCTATAGACTTAATATTTCTACTTGCAAGCATGTCTCTGTTGTAAATGACTATTCTAGGTCAGTCTCATCCGATCACTAACATCTACGATCTCTCGATCATTCAACAACCATTCGTGTGGGAGCAGTTTAACATCCTCCACGAGCTTACTCTATGTACTATCAAATTTGTATAGACCCTCAAAGACATCAAGGAACAACTCAAGATCCTTAATGAGATCTGACAAGCAACCGAAGATTACTGGTATAATTAGTTCAAGATCTTCATATCACCGCTACTCTAGCTTGGGCCACCTACAAAGCAGAACAAGATCTTCCCTTTCATCTTGAATTCTAGCTTCCTTATCATTGTCATTATCTATCTTATTATCTTTATCAATTCACTTAATTGTATCAAAATGAGTTGACATCCTTCAAGGAAGTCCCTTTGGATTCCTAGAATCGGCCTTTGTCGAACAACTCATCATCCTATTTATCTAATATCTTTTTCTAGTTGTCTTTGCTTGTCAAGTCTCTTCACTCGGTGAAAGGAGGATCCCTTGTTCATTGTTCATCCCTTATCACCCGACATTGTGACCATCGACGCAAAGCATCATTAAACCCTGTCATTTTCGAGTTTTAGGTACTTTTTGCACTTAATAACATTTACCGAAAACTACCTAGTACACTATCCATGTTGCACTCTTCCTAATTGTACTCGTTTGGTTTGGCTTCATCTTCATCTACAAATAAGTACTACTCACGACTTTGTCCCAACATGTGCCAAAAAACAAGTCTTGATTGTAGGAAAACTTTCGATAAAAATGAAGTTTTGAATTCTTTATGCAACAATGGACAAAAAAATGTATATATAATAACGATAATTTTTTCTCACCGTCTCATAAATAATCACGTTCTTGTAAATAATAAATATTGAAATTTAAGACATCTTTTAATATTGAAATAATTCTTACTAACAACCATCCAATAGATGAACATGTGTGTAAATCCATTGTATGATATCTTCTTGTATGGACTATAACTGTAACTTTTGACGAAATTATGTACAAACCTTATTTCATTTGAAATTGTTGTTACATTTGCATCACTTTTATTTAGTTAAAAAGACTTTACACGAAATTTATATTATTTGAAGTATTTTTTTAAATATATAACTAAATTAACTTCTCTTGAATTTTCTATTAATTAATCCTTGCATCTCTCACAAGGGTGCAAGTCAGTAGTATATAAAATTAACATGATAATTAGGATAATTCTTGAACTCAAAGTTATCTCTATAGTTGTTGAGTTAGCTTTCTTAGGTGTATTAGTTATACGGAGTTAGTTTTCTAGTCATGTGGAGTTAGCTTGCTAGTCTTTTGGAGTTAGCTTAACCGCCAATATCAATTAGTGAGAGTTCTTCACCACCGATTTAGGTAGTAGTTGTACTTCCCTCCTCTTATATGCTCTGTCTTGATTATTGAGTTTTTCCATATATGATATTTTAGCTCTTTATTTGTAAATCTTTTTGTATGGTTATTCTCGCGAATTCTTTTTAGCTTATTAAATGTGATGCACTATTATCATCTGAGATCTTTACGGCTTAGAACAATCTTCTTTTCATTCCTTTCATGGTATAAGAGCAAGAGATGATGCAGATATCCATCTATAAGTGTTTTATACAAGTGAGAGTTTTATAATTTTTCATTTTTTTATAAATTGTTAGTATGTTTCTGCAACATGTATTTCTTTGTGAAGCAGAGGGCACCATCGAATATGGAAGGTGCAAAAACCCCTAGATCGACTATAAACTCAACCACCGATATAATGACATGTAGTTTCGAAGGTGTCTAGTTTTTGTAAAGTTGGTGAAGGTTACAAATTATGATGATCCATATGGGAATCTAAAAGGTTGTGAAAGGATTCCACAAAACCATTTCCTGGGTAGTTGTTTTTTATGCAGTTGCATGAGATCTAAGCTAAGGTCGATAGTTATGTTTGGTAGGGAGGAAAAACCTCTAACACCGTGCAGAGAGTTGCGTTGTGATATGCTTTGATAAGAACCTTGCATATAATAACTAAGGGGATGTGTGCCACGTGTCGGCATTTCCATCAACCCATATATATTATATTATCATATCCCAAGGGGTACATAGCATATGCACTTTGCGCTCATTGGAGGGGTTAACTATTTCTAAGTTTTGTTGGAGTAGAAGAAAAATTTTCAAGTCTTTGTTGGTTTTTGTTGAAACGAAGCAGTTTTGGAGGAAAAAGCATAAAATTGAAGCACCTTAGCCCTTGGTCACATGAGAGGTCATATGAGGGCTTAACATGGGTGTTTCATAATAGTGGGTGCTTAAGTGTAGGCCCCCCACCCCCCATATTTTTTTTTTGTACTCAATTTTTTTCCTAAATTTTTTAATTTAAATTGACCATTATTTATGGAAAACTAAATCTATCATAACTTTTGATCGGTAACTCGGAATCGAGTGCCATTTTTGCAAAAGTGTATGATTTTTTTGCTCTTTCCATCGGTGTCACTTAATTTATAAAACATACTATTTCATAAAGTGCCAAAAATGCGGGTGCTTAAATTGTTGCGATCACACATAGACGCACTTTCGCTGAGCTCGACACTTTTGTTGCATTGTTTGTTATCATAGATTCTTACCCATTAAAGAATGAGAGGTTTTTCTCTGAGTGTGTGGACTTTAAGAGGACATAATAAAATTTGTAGAAGAAACGTAATATTTTAGGAAGCAAAACTCACTTGAACATAACCTCAATCACAAAAAGATGACCTCATTCACTCCTTGAAGCAAAAAATTGCTCACTTACAACACCATCCTCAAATTTTGGACTCTTATTCTGACGCTTCTAGACCACTTGCGATTCTTTACTACTCCCACATCCATTGACCTTGATTTGTTAGTTTTTGAGCCTACTTACTGATTTTGATGCTCTTGACACATACCTATTGCGTAACATATTATGTGTATCCCACTTCGCTCACATGCATTGCTTTTTTGAGAAGCACGCCACTGCATTTGGTTCTCGCATGCTCCATTCTATGGGTTTCACTAGCGAATGTATTGGTAGAAATTCACAGGATATTGCTTCCCCTATTCCGTCTATTAAGTGGCATTCTCACCACAACATTGGTTTTCAAGTAGGTACTTCGTTGGAATCACACATTGATAGAGCTCCTATTTTTGTTTTCTTGACCCTTTCCGAGGATCATGAGCTATACATGAGTTTTGCACCTTCACTCAGGCTTGAGAAACCTGAGATTTCAGTTGTCATACATGATTAATCTCACACACATTCTGTTGTTCCTTCGCATGAACCCGTTGCATATTTTGCATCGAATCATATGTAGGCATCTTCTTCATCCATCCGTGTTGATTTGGGGTGTATTTTTGATCACTCGTGGTGGCGACACATGCATTCGTTGAGAAGACTCTACAAATGTGGCTCCTCCACCATTCGACTTCTTTCTCAACTTTCTATACCATCTACATTGTAATGCTCCTTGTTTTGAGAAATTTCCTTTAGCAGGTGTAGTATATCTCTCTTGCTTGTTGAGAGATTTTGTATATGTATTTTCGACATTTTTTGGCATGTTGACAAACTCTCTCGTGGGAGAGCTATTCGGTGAAGCCCAATGTTAGTTTGTAAGTGTTCGAGTAGTTTTGATAACTCATACAAATTTGTAGCGTCACTCCACCCATTCAACAACATGGGAGGGTGTGGTGTTGATCGTGCTTCTTCGGGTCTTGTGTCATTGCCTTGTTGTCTTGGATGGTCTTGGATCATGACAGTCTTATTACTTTGGATATTGTGTCCTTGCCTTGTTGCCTTGTTTATTGTTCTTGGATCATGGCATACCTATTTGTAGTAGTTGATTGAATTATGTTTGGTGTTTTTTTGTACTTTTGACATCACTCCATTAACAGTCTCCTTGTATGGAGCTATTTTGGTGAAGCTCAGTGTCAGTTGTTTTTGAGTTTTGTGATTGAGTAGTGGATTCAACCCACATTGCACACCAAACTTCTTCAACATTGTAAAGTTTTTGGAGACATGCTTCTTGGATGTCTTATAACAGGTTTTTTCTCTCTACTTTGCTATTACTGGTTTTGGGTACCTTGCGATGTTCCCTTTTTCTTAGTTATTGTACGTGGGTACCTTATCAGGCCTTATTGCCGGGACCTACCTTATTTTGCTCCCACTTAAGCTATGCTTACAAACGGTGTTAGTGTATGTTATTATTTATCCTTTTATTTATTTATTAGGATAATTCTTGCACTTACATTATCTCTACACTTGTTGAGTTAGCTTGCCTAAGTGTATTAGTTGTGTGGATTTAGCTTGCTAGTCATGTGGATTTAGTTAGTTCATTGGAGCTAGCTTAAGCCGATATAATTAGTATGAGCTCTTCACCACTAATCTAAGTAATAGTTGCGCTTCCCCTCCTTTATGTATATCCTAATTATTGAGTTAATTCATGTCATTATGATGGATTTCCATATATGATATTTTAGCTCTTTGTTTGTAAATCCTTTTGTAAGGTTATTCTAACGAATTCCTTTTAGCTTATTAAATGTGATGTGCTATTATCATCTGAGATCTTTGCGGCTTGGAACAATCTTCTTTTGTTCATTTCATAATCCTTTGCATCTCTCAAGGGTGCAAGCGGTAGTATCTAAAATTAATGGAACAACCCCACATTTAAATGACTATTTTCATGGATAACACCATTATAGTTTGTGAACAACTTTGAATTACATCTATGACTCTCGATCCTCATTCTCTACGTATCAATTTTTTTTTTAGAGCTAAGGACTAGCTCCCATAGACTTAGATGTGAGATAGGAAGATGAAAATAATTGTGAGAAGAGAAGACTTGTGTTCTATAAAAAACAGGGGTAGTGGAAACAAAGGAGCATTTCATCCTTGAATGCTTGAGATACACGAACATCAAAACTAAATATAGGAAATTTTAAGAGTTGATTCCATGATAGAGCTAATTGTGGAAAACAAATAAAAGATTCGGGGGAGGTGCTAACTCAATTCAACAAGAATATGAGCAACCTCTTAAAAAATATCACTAAACCTACAAATATTTAAGCACTTGAAGTTTTCATAATAAAATTAAAATTTTAAATTTTAGAATTACAACTTACCACGTGGCATATCATCATTGAAATTAATAGCATCGTAAATCCCCTCCCATTTGCTGGGAATAACTAAGCCCTTCCATAAAAAGCTCAGCACAACCCAACCAACAAGAGAAACGACACCAAAAGCCACGGTAGCCTTAAGGAAACTTTCTATGGAAACAACCGGCCATTGCCAGTATCATTCTTTCCGCAACCCCCAGCTGCCAGCGAACTCGCCCGATCCTCCGAGCCTCTCTGCCAGTCTCGTCTTTTTTACAATGAACAGCACGTTGGAACCTTCTATGAGTTAACCTCATCGCCCTAGTTCTTTTCTGCGATCTACTCCATTTCTCCAAATAATTAACCGAAGCATGCTGCGAATTGTAAAGATATCGACTATATGCTGGCCGGATCAGCTTTAATTAGCACCTGAATGGCATAAATTACTATTTTTGGGTGGACTTAAATCGAAGTGGAGGGTTAGCACGGTGTTGATATTTGCAGTATGCGCGGGTTTAGCTGGACTGTTGGGGTTGCTGAAACCAGTTCCAAACGGTTGCAATATGACCTACATGTATCCCACATACATCCCCATTACTGCTGCTAACAACATTTCCTCGGAGAAATATGGATTGTATTTGTACCACGAGGGCTGGAGAAAGATCGACTATGATATGCACGTCAAACACCTCTCTGGCGTTCCCGTGCTCTTCATTCCCGGCAATGGCGGCAGCTACAAACAGGCAGGTCTTCTTCTTCATCATCTTCTTTTATCCTTTTTAATTTTTTTCACAAACATAGATTGCGTGCTAGTTGCACTTAGGAACTGTTATATATAGCCTCAAAGGCGCATTTTAGTTACTAACAGGCAAGTCTTCTTATTTTATTTTATTTTTCCACAAACTTAGATTGCGTGCTAATAGAGATTAGGACTCCTTATTAATAGCTTCAAAGGCGCATTTTAGCTACTGACAGACATGGCTTCTTCTTAGTTGGGCTAAGGAAAAAGCTAAGAGGGCAAAGGACAAGCATGTTTTAGACCAAAACAGTCATCAATAGATAATTGTGTCACACTCAGACACTTAAGAATAACGAAGTCTATTGCTTTTTCGTAAATTTCAAGAAGCCTGTTGTCACCGTTCCAAGGAGCAAACTATGCAGCTGAATGCAGGAACTAAAAGTCTGGGCTCACTACACGGCAGCCAAGGCAAGAGACAGGGCTGTATTAGTGCTTTAGGATTAATATATGCGTCAAGCAATGCTGCGCTCTAACCCCTATTATGTTTGGGTTATAATTTAACAAGCTAGATGAATGGATTGACAATATGGAGGTGGAGGGGTGTACTCCAAATCTGTGGTAAAATTCCTACTATATGCTGGTGATCTAATTTTAATTGTAGAAACAATCCAAGACTTGAGAAAGTACTTGCAGGCCTTGGAACTCTTTTGTAAAGAGGTGGGGATGCAGGTTAACAGTGGAAAAACCAAGATAACGATCTTCTCCTAAAAGGAAAAAGGAATATTTCAACTTCCAATACGAAGGTGAGCCATTTAAAATGGTATCAGAATGCAAATATCTTGGTACAGACTTTCATAACAAACTTAGTTGGGATGCATATATAATGAAAAGGATACAAGGTGGATGGAGAACTCTATACATCACAGAATTGACGTAAGATTGCAAAGTTATGGGATTTGAAGACCATGAAGGTCCTTTTGGGTTACTTGTAACCCCAATGGTGCTGCATGGGTGTAAACTATAGGCTAGTGGCACCGTGGATCTGGAACGGAGGCAAATAGAAAGGATCCATAAATGCCTAATTACAAACAACAACAATAATTTTAAAATCAAGGTGTCAAACCCATACAAAATACGCCTTGTAGAAATAGACACTTTCCCTTTTGAGGTGGCTGCTATGACTAGGTTACATGCGACTTTAAAATAATAGAAAACACGGAGACCTACAGGTGGCCTAGGGCAGCAAGGGAAGAAAAGCTACATAGGAGAGAACACATGGATGAGACATAATCACAAGTGATGAGTAGTTAGGACATTAGTTTAAATGAATGCCCAAACCTTAACAAATAAATAAAAAACTATGTAAATGAAAGATTTAGAATTGGCACGTGGAGAAAGAAAGCAAGTAGGAAATGGAAACATTATTTGATAGAGTTTAGCCCAACTTATGAGTATTGCGAAAAGGCATACATTGGGGCGGAAATCAAATGGAGGGAGAAGGTTACCATAGCTCAATTAAAGACTACTTCCCACAGACTCAAATATGAGATGAGTAGATGGGTGACCCCAAAGGAAGAATGGGAGGAGAGGGTATGCATTTTTTGCACCACAGGAGCAATTGAAACAGAAAAGCATTTCATGTTTGAATGCCCAACATACGAGGACATTCGAGTCTAGTATACATAATTGCTAAAATTTGACTCAACGGTGGAGGTATATGAAGAAACTAGGATAAAAATGCTAGGGAGCTGATAACCCAAATCAACAAGAGAAGAAACAACCTTCTTCGAGAAACAACTCAACCTGCAATATCCTCATCTTGGGTGGTTGAGATAGCTGTATCAATCTGTGGTTCCATAGATCGTTAGGCCTTGTGGACGTAATTAAAACCATTTCATTTGATTTATCTCATCGATTTTTTAATTTGTTCTTTTCTACATTGATTGCTTATTGCTTGTAGGACTGTTATAAATCGCCTTGAAGGCAAATTTTAGCTACAAACAGGCAGGTGTTTTTAATCATCTCCTTTATCTTGCCATTTTTTTAAATTTTTTTCATAAACTTGGATTGTATGCTGATTGTGCTTAGGGTTTGTTATAAATAGCTTCAAAGATGCACTTAGCTACAAGTTTGGGGAGGCCTTTATCAGTATCTTCTTTATTTTTCAGTTTCTTTTGAATTTTCACAAATTTTGATTGGGTTCGATGGCGCATTTTAGTTACAAACAAGCGAGGTCTTTTTCATCATCTTGGTTAACTCTTCAGCTTTTTTTTTGAATTTGTCACAAATTTAGATTGCATGCTACTTGCACTCAGGACTTGTTATTTAGTCTCAAAGGCGCATTTTAGCTACAAAACGCGCCAAGTCTTCTTCATATTCTTTATCTTTTACATTCCCTTGTCGAAAAGTTTTGTAATGTCCCCAATGGACATTATTTTACCCCTAAACGGATTTTAGGCAATCCCAACTTTAAATATGCAAAATACAGACAAATTGCAGCCAAACAGAAAACTGATTTTTGCAGAAAATTACAGCTAGGGCAGCGAACAGTAAAATATGAATAACTCCCAAAATATCCGCTCAAATCACTTGAAATTTTAAATAGAGCTTGCTAATACAATAACAAATATTATAGAACTGTTTTTGGAATTTTTCGAATAACAAAATGCTGCCAGAAATTTACAGCGTGCCCTAAACAACTGAAAACTTCTAAAATTAATATCTTTTGCTAGAGAAGTCCAAATGAGCTGAAACTTTGGATCTTGGGCCACAAAAATATGAAGAATAATATTCCAAAAATAGTTTTCGCACAGCAAACACGAAACCCTAATTTTTCCCTAAAAAGTAGGTCGCCCAACACATTTAGGGCATCAATTCAGCTCCAAACTTGACAAGCTAGGGTAGATCTCTCACTACCGAAGAATGCCCTGCTAGCTAGGGATGGATCTCTCACCACCGAAGCTAGGGTTCCTGTGGGATCTTACTCCACAAGCTGGATATTTGCAAACAACAGTTGCACATGAAAGAATATGCATAAGCTACAAGCTTAAGACACAAATTAGAAAATATCAAATGGTATGGAATATCTTTCCCTTCAAGTCGACTTCTCCTTATAAAGGAAGAAGAGACCCAAAACAACCTCTACAATATCCAATTAGTTCCCAAGGATTTTCCCTATGCAAGCATTTAATATTTTCCCATATTAAATGCTTTTTCCAACAACTTTTTCCCTCCTAATGCAAGTCGCATTTTTCTAGGGGAAATACATAGTAAAATGGGCATTTATCCTTTCTATGTTCCCATTCCCCCTTCTAAGGCAAGTCGCCTTTTCACCTAGGATGGATAACAATTTATATTTGGGCCTTTTCCATCCTTGATTTAATAATTATTAAGTCATATAAATTATTATAAGTGCTTTATATATTTTTTTCTTTTATTAATGGCACTTTATAATAATTAAATATAACTTAAGCCACCCTTATATTTTTCCTTTGGCCGTCGGGTTGACAAAATAGGCCAAAGGTCTTCGAATGGGAAGGGGATATTACAAGTTTGCACATTTAGATAAATTGTAAACAAAAACTGTTGTTTTGCATATACCCTCCAGGACTCGAAACTTTGACTTACGCAAACTGTTCTTTGAAAATGAAATGAAATGGTTTTATTAAAGTCTGTGAAACGGTAGACCAAAACAGTTTATGGAACAACAAAGCCAAAAGTTAAAACTGTCTTCTGAAGAGGGTAGATTAGCAAAGGCAGGGATTTTTTTACTAAAATTAACAATGGTAGATCTATCCATAGACCGTTTTGATCTTGTGGATGCAATATATGGTTGAGTTTGATACAGAACTAATGACCATATGATCTCCTAACTTTTAAGACCTACAAATTTTCTGCCAAATCTAGTGCATTGCTTTGCGAATGAGGCTGAAAAATAGATTGTGGAGTAGTTGCACTCAGAACGTGTTATAAATAGCCTCAATAGTATAGTTACATAAGTCTTGGGGGCAGGGAGATGGGATTTCAGGGACGGCAAAAAATTTCCCATGTTTTGGGGACGGTGGGGGGACGGCTATTTAAATAAAATATGAAAATTAAAATTTAGATATTTTAACTTTATTCAATGAAATTTAGGGGTTTAGATTTTATTCAATGTTTTTAATATTACTTGTGGGATTTGGGTGCAATGTTTTTGGTAAAAATAAAAGTTTTTTTAATAGTAAAGGCATCCAGACAAATTTAAAAAAAGTTAAAAAATTGGGGATATCCCCTCCAATTCCCCAAAATGTTCAGAATGACTGGGACGTCCTCAAAATCTAGGGGACATAGGACTG